>CM066329.1:170365818-170965818 GCA_033807585.1 Hydrophis major
AAATTCTTACTAAATTCTTCTGAAGTCCTTTACTCCAAACACGGCAAACATAAACATACACAAATACATCTCTGATCTACTAACTCATAATAGTTATACTCCTTTAGTAGATATTTCAGGGAGGCATTCTGATGGTTGTTGAAGTCCTCCATGTAGATAAGGCCTTCACTGCCAAGATACTAAACACAGAAAAATATGCCAAGGCTCTACATTCTAATTAATGAAAAAGCTGTTTATGATCCAAAAACCAAAAAGCAATCAGACAAACCATGTGTTTACAATAAAAAGAGAAACTCATCCATGTGGCTATGAAGACTGAAATTAAACTTGCCAGTAAGCCAGCATCTCTTAATCATATACAGCATATAGGCAGTATCACCCTGACAGGTACAATTCCTGGCAGGCTCTTTTATGAAGAGAAGCTTATAGGAAACCAAAGCATTTTTGCTTCCTTTAAAAGATTTTTATGTAATATTTTATCACATAAGCTTTGTCCATAAGAATGTAAAGGAATCTGCATGGAAGAAAAATACTGACAGATGAGAAGCTATAAAATACCGTAATTTCTGTAGAAATAGAGTGATGGGTTTGTTTGTTTTTTATTGGGGAGTCTTTATTCTCATATTTCCTGGACAACAGATCCATATGCTCATTCCCAACAGATCCAAAAGCATTTCAGAAAGCCAACTCCTGATGATTGAAGAGCAAGAGCAGATCGGTTTATCCTGATCCCGTGTGTGACAGTAGAGTATCTAGATTAATAGATTGCAGAATATTACTATTGATGACAAGGCATATGGAACTCCTGCATTCTTGTTTGTGTATTTCTTACTGCATTCATTTCATTGTTATTGTTCTGTAATCTCTGATTCATTTCTAAAACTCCAGTAGAACACTGTTATCTAAGAAAAGGTTCCATATATAATATTATATTATGTAGGCATGTGCACACCTATCTAAATGGCTAAATGATTATACAGTAGGAGGAAAGTGTGGGCAATGTCTCCTCTGGACAAGAAAATATTTATTGATGCAAGGGAATTCATTTGGTTTGTCCCATGGAACTAAAGGAGAGCCTTACAAGAGTTAATTGCTGTATTTATAACCCAGTAAGAAAAATAGAAGAAGAAAAAAAGTTGTTATAAGCTAAAAAGAGAACTGACAACCAGTGACTTATAGCAGTTAGAAAGTTACATGCTAGATCAAAAATGAAACACGCTGCACCAAAGATAGTGAATAGCATACCAAACTGAGCTGGCTAAAGAAGAAGTGAGTGGAGAGAGGTTATTTCATTTAGACAGGGAATCATTAACAACTGATGGAAAATGGGAATGACCTGCTGCCTGCCTCAAGATGCAGTAAAGATTTTAGGCAATGATATAGCTTGAAATTAACATTTAATAGGACAAGGGATGTTGCCCTAACTGCTAATACAATTCTGTAAATAATGTAAGTAAATTAGCCAGGGATAGAGGCTGCAATGAATAAAACATAAATATTTTTTCCATTTATTCACAGGATTCCTTTAAAAAAATAATCACCAGGTTTAGGTCATTGGAAAAACTAAATGGCAATATTCAGAAATGAATATTTGGAAATGAAACACAAGGGTTTAATTTTAGAAGACTATTTAAGGTATGATGAAGGCTGCTTAATCACATGGTACTGCTCCAATGCTCTGACTTCAAACATCAGTCCAGGCAATTTTGTTCTAAGAGACCCATTTCTGAATAAATTTTGTTTGCATTTAGAGTGATTCAGGCAATAAATGACAGCAAACTTACTTGCTGATCCATATCTCATAGCCCATCCCAGTCCTGATGCTTTGATCCTTCTTCCACATGACATGAAATGCCAATCTTTTCTATTGTGTTAAATTCCCTCTCCTGAGCCCATATATGGGTTGAAATACAGAAGATGCTAAAAGATTGGCAAACAGGTTAATGTTATTTCAGTCTTTTTAAAAGAGTTAGGCTGCTCAAGCAGCTTTACAACAGTACCAACAAAATGTTAGAAAAGGTTTGGAAGCACTGAAGCACTCAAAGAGCAAGGTGATTAGTAGAAACCAGCATGGGTTAATTAAAAATAAATTGTATCAGAAAATACTTGTTTTTTTCTGGTGGTACAAGCAAGTTTGCAGACTCAGAGACTCCTGTGGATGTAGACTAAGGCTGATGAGCTAACACTGCAATTCTGGTCAGTCTGCTACATTTTGGACTATTGACAAAGTGCAACTGAAATGCAGTTTTATCCCATGCATGATCCCTCTATTTTATGCAAACTAGGCTCTACAATCTAGAGACTGTCATGTAAACCAGCATACTGACTTTATCCTTTCATGTAAGAGCATATAGACTGTATATACTAAACATGTATTCATTCAGACTCAATTTTTTTGAGAAAGTAAGTTCAAATCTTCCTGTTTTCAGTGGGAAAACTTTGTGTCACAAAGGCTCCATAGTAAGATTGTATTCTAATAATCCCGAAATCTCTCTCTCTCTCTCTCTCTCTGTAGATCAGGGGTGTCCAACCTTTCACCTTCCCTGGGCCACATTAGAAGATGAAAATTTGGTTTGGGCCGCACATAAAATAAAATAAAATAAAATAATTTTTATTATTTATTATTAATTATTAATTAAAAATTTTTATTTTTTATTTTATAATTTTCTGGCCAAATTTTGTGGGGTGGGGTAGAGAAAACTCGCCCACCTTGCGCCTACCTCTCCTCCTGCAAATGCAGCGGCAGCGGCGGCGGGGGCAGAAGCAGCAGCGGTGGCAGCGGCGGCGGCAACAGCAGGAGGTGGTGGGACAGGACTTGTGGGCTGCAGCTGCCCGCCTTTTCTGTTGCTCGCCTCGCCCCACCTCGCGCCTGCTTCTTCTCCTCCTCCTCCTCACTGGATCTTTCACGAAGGTTGGGGTGGGTGTTGGGCCACATTATGAGGTGACCTGGGCCGCATGCAGCCCATGGGCCGCAGGTTGGACAAGCCTGCTGTAGATAGATAGATAGATAGATAGATAGATAGATAGATAGATAGATAGATAGATAGATAGATAATAGATAGATAGATAATAGATAATAGATAGATAGATAGACAATAGATAGATAGAAGTGCGTTCCAGCTTTTCGACTGCACACTTCCTCACTTGTCCAACACATGGAAGCCACAGGTCATAACATCAACTTCAATGGCACCAAAACCCTAGCCATCATAGAAAATCCCAGCCACAGAATCATCAGAGAAGCCATAGAGATTGAAAAAAGACCAGAAAGCATGAACAGAAGAGATGATTCCACCAGGCTGTCAATCATTTGGAAGCCTGCACTCACAAACAAAAAAAATCTCCACACCACAAGCCAGGCAAACACCTGGGCACAAACAGATCCCCCCTGATACCTCCAGCTCAAACACACCCCAACCAGGCACCCAGATGAAACCCAGCTTCCTAACTAATGATAGCCGTCCATTTACCCGAAGCCAAGCTGCACTAAATGCCTCCAATAAAGTAACACAATGTTGCCAGCCAATCAAGATACAAAAAGAGCCCCCCCCCAAAAAAAAAACAGACAGAAGATATTAGTAGCAGAACACAGCACACTCCAAGACCAATAAACACAGACCAAGACTCTCAACCAATCAGGAGGAAGAAAAAACCATTCTGACACAGCAATAGGCTGCCCCAAATTTAAATCTGAAACCACTGTAAAAGTCTGACTCAAGACAAACACCATACAGAAGCCTGATGATGGCAGATGAGATTCTGCTGAAACGTTGCTACAACTTTAAAAGCACCACGTGGGAAAATACCCGAACAAAGCTGAATTCCAGACATGTAAGTACCCGCGAAAACTTAAGAAAACACACACACACACACACACACACACACACACACACACACACACACATATATATATATATGTCTAGGTGTGTTTGGGTCTTTTCCCATATAAGATTAAAAGTATCTTGGTGATGTTTCAACAAGGTCCCACTCACCATCCTCAGGCTGGTGCTTTTGGCTTCATGCCAGCACAAGCAATGTGTGATCAGAGCTTCCATCTCTCTATAATTACTGGAGGCGGGGGCTCGTGTGCTGGGCTGGTTGGCTGCACTGCTGCACACCAGCCCCCCTCCCCCAGTAGTTATAGAGAGACGGCAGCTCTGATCATACACTGCTTGCACTGGCACGAAGCCAAAAGCACCAGCCTGAGGATGGCGAGTGGGGCCTCGCCGAAACATCACCAAGATATTTTTAATCTTACACGGGAAAAGACCTGAACACACCTAGACCTGCATACCTATACCTGTGAAAATCTATGAAAACAAATATATATATATGGTATTCAGATTTGTTCGAGTATTTTTCCATGTTATTATAGTTGTGCTTTTAAAGTTGTAGCAATGTTTTGGCAGAATCTCATCTGCCATCATCAGGCTTCTGTATTGTGTTCGTCTGTGAGTCAGACTTTCACAGCCATTTCTGTTTTAAATTTGGTGCTAGCCTACTGCTGTACCAGAATGGTTTTTTATCTGACTCACAAATGAACACAATACAGAAGCCTGATGATGGCAGATGAGATTCTGCTGAAACGTTGCTATAACTTTAAAAGGACAACTATAATGACGTGGGAAAATAACTGAACAAAGCTGAATACCATACATGTAAGTACCCGTGAAAACTTGAGAATATATATGTATATGTATATGTAAATGTATATGTATATGTATATGTATATGTATATGTATATGTATATGTATATGTATATGTATATGTATATGTATATGTATATGTATATGTATATGTATATGTATGTGTGTATATATATATATATATATATATATATATATATATATATATATATATATATATATATATATATATATATATATATTCTTAAGTTTTTGCGGGTACTTACATGTATGGCATTCAGCTTTGTTCGGGTATTTTCCCACATCATTGTAGTTGTGCTTTTAAAGTTGTAGCAACGTTTCGGCAGAATCTCATCTGCCATCATCAGGCTTCTGTATAGTGTTCATCTGTGAGTCAGACTTTTACAGTGGTTTCAGATTTAAATTTGAGGCAACCTATTGCTGTGCCAGAATGGTTTTTTCTTCATCCTGATTGGTTAGGAGTCTCAGTCTGTGTTTATTGGTCTTGGAGTTTGCTGTGTTCTGTTTGATTGGTGTTTCTAATATCTTCTGTCTGTTTTTTGGCTCTTTTTGTATCTTGATTGGCTGGCAACATTGTGTTACTTTATTGGAGGCCTTTAGTGCAGCTTGGCTCCAGGTAAATGGACAGCTATCAGTAGTTAGGAAGCTAGGTTTCATCTGGGTGCCTGGTTGGGGTGTGTTTGAGCTGGAGGTATCAGGGGGGATCTGTTTGTGCCCAGGTGTTTGCCTGGCTTGTGGTGTGGAGATTTTTTTGTTTGTGAGTGCAGGCTTCCAAATGATTGTCAGTCTGTTGGAATCATCTCTTCTATTCATGCTTTCTGGTCTTTTTTCAATCTCTATGGCTTCTCTGATGATTCTGTGGCTGGGGTTTTCTGTAGTGGCTAGGGTTTTGGTGCCATTGAAATTGATGCTATGACCTGTGGCTTCCATGTGTTGGACTAGTGAGGAAGTGTGTTCCAGCTTTTTCACTGCATTTTTGTGTTCATCTAGGTGGGTACTTATTCTTCTATTGGTCTGTCCAATGTATGTGGCCAGGCATGATGCACAAGGGACTTCGTATATGCCTTGGTTTTCCAGGTCAATTTTGTCTTTGGGGTTCCTGAGGATGGCTGTTATTTTTCTGTCTGTTGTGAAGGCAGTCTTGATGTGATGTCTGTGTAGTATCTTACTAATTTTGTCTGTAGTACCTCTTATGTAGGGCAGGACAGCTGTTCCATAGGTCTGTTCATCTTCTAGGTCTCTATTATGTCTCAGTGTGTTTTTGTGGATCAAGCCGGTGATTTTGCTTTTGTGGAAGCTGTTGGCTGTCAGTACTTTAGTCAGGGTGCATAGTTCAGTCTTAATGTGTGTCTTGTCTGCCAGGCATTTGGTTGTGGTAATTAGTGCTTTAGCCACAGAGTTTATCTTTTAGACTTTGAAGATTTCTAATAGCCTTAAGATATTTCGTCCATTTCCGAAAATCATTAGAAATAAGTTTAGCAAACTTAGTGTCTTTTAAAAGGCTCTGCCACAGTTATGGGCTTGATGGCTGTTCCCTTTGTCAACCAGCATTCAAACACATGAGGCACTGCTGCCTTGTGATCTTTTCATGAGAAGCAACTTTCTGGAGCCCATGTGGGCAATCTCCTGTCTTTTCCTTCTCTGATGAGGTTCCAAAGAATCAGTCTTTGCAATGGTCATTTTTTTTCTATTCTCCATGGGGCGGGTTTAATGCTCACCAAAAATAGTTTACCTTATTGTTTTAAAAGTTGCATACTGGCATTATCAGAAGACTCGGAGCAATTGATTTGATAAAAAGATGCTACTCATGGAAGAGATATGACCTGACTTAAGATAACATATTTTATTTCTCTGCAAAAATGACCCGTATTAGATGTTCTTTTCATACACCTTTCCTAATAGTGTCTGGAGTACAAAAAACAGGTATTTCTGCACTGCAAACATGGATTCAATCCTCTGGGTCAAATGGTCAAATACTTGGCCTGGCATTCTTCCTGATTCAACATGAACTAGTTACATAGAACTCACAAACTTTGGCCTTTAGACTATATGACTAAGTACATCAACTGTCAGTTTCCCCAAGTTGATAGTTTGTCACATTCCAATCTAAAGTAGAAAAAAATTTGGCCTTGATTAAAGGTTGTCCTCCACTCTTATTACAAACCTTGGCAAGAGGACATTTCAAATGACCAGGGTATATTTTGGAAAAACTTGTACCAATTAACATAACTTTCTAAGTCGAAACCAAATAGGGCTGCTTCTCATCTGCATAAATTCTGATGCAAATTTGGGTGATCTGTCCAGATGAATAAGTATCTAGGTTCTAAGGAGGAAACTGCAGAGTTTAATAAGGAATCAGCTTTCATCCTTTTCATATCCTTATGGGAAGTTTTCCTGGGCAAAATTCATAGTAATTAAAATATTAGTTGAGTAAGAATAGACAAAATGGATTAATGTCACATATCACATCACCCACAAGCATCCAACATGTTGGGAGCAGAAATCATTCTGTGAAAACATTTTCTTCAAGTAAGTATCTGACTCCTGAATGCTAGTCCATCTCTAGTGTTTAATATTGAGTACCCCTTATTAGTTATTATCCAAAGAAAGACTCTTCCATGCCAGAATCTCCACTCTTGAACTCCTCCAAAGTAGTTTAAATCTGACCTGCAATTATCTTCACTATCTTGAAATTCTTAGAAAATATAGAAGTCACCCTGAGTCAATGAGTAGTCCCTCCAGCTGACCAAGAGAAGACAGCAAAAAATGGTATACTGCCAGGGTTCTGTTTCCTGAGCTATCTGAGTCTGGGAAAATCAAAGATCCTTTCGCTACTACTCCACATTAAAAAAAAAAGAAATACTAGTATATTCTCTTCCAAGTTGTAATGAAAGGTCATTTATAAATTTGGAAGTTTCCCTGCTATAGTTCCTCCACTAATTTTAACAGAATGATTTTATTTTATTTATTTATTTATCATTTTTATTTGCCACACATCTCGTGGTTCAGGTGACTCAGAGTTTTAACCTTTATGCTACCCAGAGTCACTGTTATGAGGTGAGCAGTCATATAAAGCATGTAAATAAAGAAATAATAATTGTAAAGATAAAATGATTGAATATTGGCTAATGGCAAAGGGGGGAAAAGTCTAGGAGTCTCAATAGGATGAATCAAGAGTTCATACCAATAGAAAACCAATAGTGCTTTGCAAAGTCTGTGTTTTAAAGAAAACCATGGCTGTGCTCAGGTTTCAGGTACATTCTGGTTGGAGGGGATGAGATGATTCATATTTCAAAATAAACCAACACTATGATATCACACAGATCCAAAGTTAGTTTTGAATTGGATGAAAGCCCTCCCTGTGGAGGTGCCTTCAAAATTTCCAAAACAAACATAAACCACCAGACAACTTTAACTTCAAATGTTCTTTGTAAAGGAAACTTCACCCTAGAGTGTCAGGGAGAGAGAAATACAAGTTCTAGTAGGAAAGAATGATATATGTATATCAGGGTTGAACTGTGAAGCCCTTGGTGCTCTCTGAGTTTGCTTGTTTATTTGCAGATTTAGCATTACCCAACTAAGTAACATACTTGAAATCAACACACATCTATCATCTGACAAAACTTAAAATTAAAGTAGTAATTATAAATAATAAGAAAATAAACACTAATAAAATGTCAAAGGGCAGACTCAATGGACCACTAGGTCTTTCTCTGCTACCAGTTTTCTATGTTTATCATTCAAGGAGTTTCTTTTCATTGTTTCCTTGATTAGGATATTGTTTTCTGCTTGATTGTTTCCCTGGTGTTAATTCCTGTTTATCAGAGTGTTGGCTGCTGGAGAAGATGTGTTCTGGTCTTTTAGTTTTCTTCTTAGTTTTTGAATGATGTATAAATATGCTTTATTTCTGTGTGTCTACTCATGGCTGATTTATCTGAATATCAGGCTTCCAGAAATTCTCTAGTATCTTTGGATTTAGTTTTGCCTAGGATATTCACAGTTTCTCAGCTGAAACTGTTAAGTCTCTCCATGTGTTAAGAGATTAAGATTACATCATGTCTTCTGATTGCTAGTTGGTATTCAAGAATGCACTCTGCTAGTCTTCTACCTGTCTGCCCTACATAGTGGTTGTTATGGTCCTTGCACTATATGTTGTAGATAACTCCTGTTTTTTCTACTAATAGAAGTACTAATACCACTCTATAAAGCCTTAGTAAGACCACACCACACTGCATCCAGTTTTGGTCACCACATTATAAAAAAGATGTTGAGACTCTAGAAAAAGTACAGAAAAGAGCAACCAGGATGATTAGGGGACTGGAGGCTAAAACATACAATGAACGGTTGCAGGAACTGGGCTTGGCTAGTCTAGTAAAGAGAAGGACTATGGGAGACATGATAGCAGTCTTCCAATATTTGAGGGGCTGCCACAGGGAGGAAGGGGTCAAGTTATTTTCTAAAGTGCATGTAGTCCAGACAAGGAATAATGGATGGAAACTGAACAAGGAGAGATTTAACCTAGAAACAAGGAGAAACTTTCTGACAGTGAGAATAATCAACCAATGGAACAGCTTGCCCACAGAAGTTGTGGGAGCACAATCACTTGAGACTTTCAAGAAGAGATTGGACTGCCATTTGTCAGAAATGGTGTAGGATGTTAGGGATAACATTGTTTACCCTAACTGGTTTAGGTAAAATAATAAATATGTAATCATAGTTTATAAGTTAAAGTGTCTGCAACTTTAAATATGGGAATGTAATTAAGGGAGTGGTTGTGAAAGCACTTTAAAAGAAGCAAAGCAACTGCAGCTTGCTCTCTCTGGCTTTGATGATCCCTAATTACTGCATGGACTCAAGACTGCGTTACTCAAACGGGAGAGAGACAAAGGACTGATTTGTAAGTGAACTGACATAGGATATTCCACACGGACTTTGCTAACTGAATATCCTTGAATGGACTGACTAAATGATACACGACTAATGGACTGTTATTTTGACTATGCTATAAATGGAATAAACTATATTTTTGATAGCACAAGCATATCTGTTATTTTTACTGTATGTTAATAAACATACAAACTTATATCACTCATTTATCTGTGTGCCTATCTGACTAACGCTGCACATTCTGTTTAGCTTGTCTCCTTAACCCTGGTTGGGGAACCCAGGCTTAACACTGGTTATGGGCCCAGAGGCTGCAAAGTCAGTTTAACTAGGATAAAACAGATTTATGTAAAAAGTGAGAGTTTGTGTTGTTAAACATTACAGTAAACAGACAGCTGTGTTTTATTAATTATAGTTTTATATTCATATAAAGAAAACATGGCACAAGTCAATCTACAAAGTTTGTCCCTTATATCCAAGCTTGATGGAACAAACTATGTATCATGGTCTATGAAATGTAGTCTACTTCTACGAAGAGAAGGTCTGTGGAACATAATTGAAAACCCACCAAACGTAGAAGAATGGGATCCAGAGGATAGACTAAAAATAGAAGAATTTATGCATAAAAATGAACAAGCTATTTGCATAATAGGGTTAACATTAACCAGCAACTTGTTCATATCCGTGGAGAGCAAACGGCTGTTGGGTGTTGGCAGAAGCTGAAGAGGATTTATGTCCAAGATAACGTTGGTGCTCACATAAATCTTACACGGAAGCTTTTCAGGACGCATCTCCAGATGAATGGTGATATGCTGAGTCATTTGGAAACTATGCAAAGCATTTTTCAAGAACTGCACGAGAAAAAGTTTATTTTCTCTGAACTACACCAAGTCTACATAATTCTATCTTCACTGGATGAAAGTTATGTTAACTACGTCACTTCCTTTGAAATTTTGCCTAAGGAAAGTTTAACTTTAACTGATATAACTGGCAGATTGATTGAAGAGGCAAGAAGACATGAAAGAGATCAGTTAAGGAGGCAGCAATCTCAAAAAGAAGATAATGAATCTCCTACTGCATACGCAATTAAAAAGTGTTTTAATTGTGGAGGAAGAGGACATTTGGCAAGATTTTGTAAAAAAGCAAAGCGCCAGAACGCTGGCCAGAATACTAAAAGTCATCAAAAGATAAATAAAAATTTAGAGTTAGCCATGTATACTAACGGAGCTGTAAAAAATAATTTATGGGTGGTTGACAGTGGAGCATCCCACTGTATAACAAATGATAACAAAAATTTTATTAAAATGTCCAAGAGTACACAGCAGATATCGTTAGCCAATTGCTGGAAACTGAAAGCTAAAGGTCAAGGTATAGCATATTGTTCTTTTATAAAAGAGAATGTAAAAATGTTATATGTACCACAACTTAAGTTTAATTTAATTTCAGTTAGAATTTTGGTAAAACTAGGATATGTAGTTAACTTTAAAGGAGATAACTGCATAATTGAGAAAGAAGATAAGAGAATTACTGCATCTTTAAGAGGTGAATTATATGTGTTAAATGATAATGGTTTAGAGGTGGCTAACACGGTTTATGAAAATAAGAAACCTCATGATAAATGTATTCACTTGTTACATCGAAGGCTAGGGCATTTAAATTTTAAAATGCTTAAGAAAACTGTTGAATTATCTAAGGGAATAAGTTTGAAAACTTGTAATAAGTATTTGCAATGTAATGCTTACAATCAAAGCAAGAGCAAGGTCAAATAGAGTTGATGGATTTACTACCAAAGAGCCTTTAGAGGTAGTATTTGCAGATTTAATAGGTCCGAAAAAACCAAGTGTAGGAGGAGCTCGTTACATATTAAGTATAATGGACCACTATTCTAGATATGGGTTTTGCTATTTAATGAAGAGCAAAACTGAAACGTATCTAAATCTCTTTGATTGGATTAAATTTGCTGAAAGGAAAACTAAAAAGAAATTAGTAACTCTTATAACAGATAATGGTACGGAATTTACAAATAATAAATTCCAGAATAGACTTAGAATGTTAGGTATTCAACATAAAAAGTCTGCACCATATAGGCCACAACATAATGCCTTTATAGAGAATCGAGGCCAAACACTACAGTCAATGGCACGAACTATGATTTCTGATTCAGGATTACCTGACAATTTGTGGGGAGAAGCAATAATGTGTGGTAATCATATATTAAATAATGTTGTTAATTCAACAACAGGTGAATTACCATTCACATTGTGGCATGGTACAAAACCTGATTTAAGTTACATGCACACATTTGGAGCACCAGCATGGGTGCATATCCCTTCACAACTCAGACACAAAGGACAGCATAGAGCTAAAAGATTATTTTTTGTAGGATATAAATCTAATCATAGATCTTATAGATTCTGGGAACCAGGTACATCTAGAGTTTACACCAGTGCTAGTGCTAAATTCCTAGAACATGTAGGATGGAATAGATTAGAGCAAGATTTAAATAACGAAGTAATTACTGAACCCTACAAAAGGCAGAAAGAACAGACTAGTTTTAAGAAGAGTCCAATTAAAGAAGAAGTCCATGAAGAACAAATAGGATCAGAACAAGAGTAAACAGTTGATCAGGAAGAGTTAGATCATCAAGAACAGTTAGTAAATGAAAGTCCACCTGTAAGTCCTGTAATACCTAGACGTACTACACATATAACTAGACCACCTGATAGATATCAAGCAAGTATAGTTTGCCTAGTAACTAAAGTTCCAACTAGTGTAGATGAACTTAGGATGTATCCTGCTAAGGATCAGGAGAATTGGCAAAAGGCAATGGAAAAAGAACTAAATTCATTGAAGGTAATGAAAGTATATGAAGATGCTAAATTACCTCCAGGAGAAAAATCCACTGGGTGCAAATGGATATTTAAAGTAAAAACTGGAAATGATGGGACTGTTACCCATAAGGCTAGGTTGGTAGCTCAAGGATTTAATCAAACTGCATCTGATTACGATGAAGTTTTTGCACCAAGTCTTAAAGCAACATCTTTAAGAGCAGCTTAAAAATGCACTGACTTAATTCTGTACAAACAGTTATTATTAGACATGGGTGTAACTGTTAAAGATTCCATTATTGTATACGAGGACAACCAGGCAGCCATAAAGTTAGCTACTAATATTGCTGAAAAAAAGCATACTGATTTAAGATATTTAAATGTTAGAGAATCTGTAAAAAATAGGCTAATTAAATTGGAATACTGCATGACAGAAGAAAACATTGTAGACCAATTTACAAAAGCTCAAGGAGTAATCAAATTTAAAGAGAGTTGTAACAAACATGATTTAAAGATGTAAATAGTTATATTTATTATTATTTCCTAAAAGGGGAGAATGTTAGGGATAACATTGTTTACCCTAACTGGTTTAGGTAAAATAATAAATATGTAATTATAGTTTATAAGTTAAAGTGTCTGCAACTTTAAATATGGGAATGTAATTAAGGGAGTGGTTGTGAAAGCACTTTAAAAGAAGCAAAGCAACTGCAGCTTGCTCTCTCTGGCTTTGATGATCCCTAATTACTGCATGGACTCAAGACTGCGTTACTCGAACCGGAGAGAGAAAAAGGACTGATTTGTAAGTGAACTGACATAGGATATTCCACATGGACTTTGCTAACTGAATATCCTTGAATGGACTGACTAAATGATACATGACTAATGGACTGTTATTTTGACTATGCTATAAATGGAATAAACTATATTTTTGATAGCACAAGCATATCTGTTATTTTTACTGTATGTTAATAAACATACAAACTTATATCACTCATTTATCTGTGTGCCTATCTGACTAATGCTGCACATTCTGTTTAGCTTGTCTCCTTAACCCTGGTTGGGAAACCCAGGCTTAACACAGGGTCTCCCACTTGGGTGGGGGGTTGGACTAGATGACCTACAAGGTCCCTTCCAACTCTGATTATCTATATCTACTTGGGCTGTTAGGCCTTTTGATTTCTTAAGATAGTATGGAGGGCTTTCGTGATAGTTTGTGTGCTGTGATAATGCCATGTGGCTACAATGACTGCACCTCAAACAATCCATCTGTTAAAATACTGAAGTTTGCTGATGACACAACAGTGATTGGTCTCATTCGAGACAATGATGAATCTGCATATAGACAGGAGGTTATACAACTTGCCTCATGGTGTAACTGGAACAATCTGGAACTGAACGCACTCAAAACCATAGAAATGATGGTAAACTTTAGAAGAAAACCTCCCATACTACCACCTCTTACAATATTGTATCAACAGTAGAGACCTTCAAATTTCTCGGTTCTACTATATCACATGACCTAAAATGGATACCTGACATCAAAAACATCATCAAAAAAAGCACAACAAAGAATGTTCTTTCTGCATCAATTCAGTAAGCTCAAACTGCCCAAGGAGCTGCCGATACAGTTCTACAGAGGAATTATTGAGTCTATCATCTGCACCTCTATAACTATCTGGTTTGGTTCTGCAACCCAACAGGACAGACGCAGACTTCAGAGGATAATTAGGACTGCAGAAAAAACAATTACTACCCATCTGCCTTCAATTGCAGACCTGTATACTGCTCGAGTCTAAAAGAGGGCTGTGAAAATATTTGCAGACCCCTCACATCCCAGAAATAAACTGTTTCAGCTCCTTCCCTCAAAACGATGCTATCGAGTACTGCACAGCAGAACAACTAGACACAAGAACAGTTTTTTTTCCTGAAAGCCATCACTCTGCTAAACAAATAATTCCCTCAACACTGTTCAACTATTTACAAAGTGTACACTACTATTACTGTTAATCTTCTCATCACTCCTTATCACCCATCCCCTCCCACTTGTGGATGTAGGATTGTAACTTTGTTGCTTGTATCCTTACGATTTATATTGACTGTTTTCTAGGATGATTTGATTGAGTGTACCCTATGACTATCATTAAGTGTTGTATGTTATGATTCCTGATTCTTAACAAATGTATCTTTTCTTTATGTATACACCAAGACAAATTCCTTGTGTGTCCAATCACACTTGGCCAATAAAGTATTCTATTCTATTCTATTCTATTCTATTCTATTCTATTCTATTCTATTCTATTTTATTCTATTCAATAGTCTGTTGGTTGCTTCTATGATGTTTTTGGTGTATGGTAGTGTTATTCTTTTCGTGTCATATGTTGGTTATGCTGGAATGGGCTGAGTCAGGCACTTTTTGATAAAATTGTGTGGCTATCGTTTTGTTGGATTGTAAAGGAGGTCTGTTTCCTTGTTCTGGGTTACTGAAGTGTGTTTGTACTAGTCTGAATAATGTTCTTATACAGTTCCTCTTGTAGGAAGTTACTAGAAAAGGCAAGAGAGTAAAATAATGGTTCTGACCAAACCCAAAATCAATCCCCCAAAAAGATCATTCCCTTTCCCTGTCCTAGGAGTGAACCTTATGCTATTTCTGTCCTAAAGATGTTCAAAGTATCTGTGGGAATTCATGTTTATAAGTTGGATCTATATTTGCTTCCAATTCAAATATGATTGTTGGAGGCTTACTGTGTACCCATCTACTGTGTTGAATGTACTGTGTAAACCACATCAAACTGCTTGCATTACAGGGTGGTCATTCGGACAACATAATAGCAATAGCATTTAGGCTTACATACTGCTTCACAGTGCTTTATAGCCCAGTCAACAATCTGGGTCCTCATTTTACCAACCTCAGAAGGATGGAAGGCTCAAGCCTGGTGAGATTTGAACTGCCAAATTGCAGGCAGCCAGTAGTCAGCAGAAGTAGCCTACAGTACTGCATTCTAATACTGTGCCACCATGGCTCTTAATGAGGATTCAATATGTTGTATAAGAAGAAGGAAAAAAAAACAGTTTCATAATTTCAAAGTGCCCTTGATCCTTTGCTGCTCCTGAACTTCCAAATAACAGTAATAGAGTGTATTTGTGTACCTAATACACAAGGCTCAGTGTATGACTTTTTGAGCCCACAATATATGTAGTTAACCATGACTTGGCTACATCACAACTAGATCATTGCCTTATGTATTGTTTATTCATATTAACATAAAACACAATACCTAGGTTGCTAAGTAGTATCTGATACCCCAGTTATATCATGAGTCCACTGAATGGTTTGCACTGGTTTGCACTTCTTTTCTGAGCTAGATTTGATCATTTTAGCTTTCAATAATTTGGAGAAGAAATGAACAACATGTTGGCCAGCAATGGAACTCCAATTCTCATTATTCTTTACTGCTAGCCCTTCTGGTGGGGACTGATAAGCTGGCTTCATTTGGGTTTATTTGGCTTATATTCTACAAGGTGTCTTGTTTTCTTGCTTTCTATCCTTTCCACTGGGAAGGGAAAGTCAAATCTGCCTACAAGTAGGACATTTTATGGGACAAATATTCTGCTATTGCCCCTACAGCTGTTTATTATCATTTATTGATCCTATAATAAGTAAGCAACACTTTCTTTTGCAAAAAGATGCTAAGAAGAGCTAACAGTCTAGTTGGATTCACAATGCAGCCTAATGTTGACTATCTACCTGCTGACAAAGGCCAGAGGAGCATTATACAACTTGCCTCCTGATAGCAAAAAACAATTAAAATGGAGATTACAGTGTAGCAAAAGGCCTATGTTTAATTTGTATAAAGTTTCTATTAAGCAAAGCTGTCTGGAGAAAACATAAGAGTACAGCTCCCTGCTGACATTTTAATGGGAAGAGAATTCTTAAAGAGGCATTATTAGGATATTGTGCACATGTATAAATATAGAATATTACTGACTTTACACATGTATACCAGTGAAGAACAAGACAGTTACTCAGAGACATACAATTCAGGTGCAGCACTAACAAAATTACAAAGAAGAAAAATATGTGCATCAATATTAGGTTTCTTTTAACGTCTATTATTATTATTTTCAGTAATACAACAAATACAACAAATTCTAAAGACTGTTTTTGGTTGTAATACAGTTTGTGTTGGAGGGTGTTCTTTTAAGTAAATGCACAAACACACCCAACTTCACCACCGCATTAAAAAAATACCTTCAGTAATGGATTTAGTTGCATGAAATATTAACTGAATACTGCCATGTCTCCCTGTTTTCCAGAGAATCCTTTTGTCATGAGTTATACATTGCAATGGATTTAGGATTGCAAAATTCTTCAATCTGATTTGCTCTTTGCAAGCTCATCTGAGCACATCCCAGCAAAGACTGTCCTCTGAAATAAACTGTATAAGCCTGACAATTACAAAAAGCACACTAATTCTCAAAAAGAACATGTGAACTTCATTATTATTTCCTAAACATTCCAGTTCACAAATTGTCTATTATATTACCACCGTGTTCTTTATGTTTGGGGAGCTATTTGCTTAACGCAATTATTTTTTGTCTTGAAATAGTTGCATTTTAAGCAACTCAGTCTCAGAAAGTTCATACTTCAGCTGCAAAGATGACCATTCCAAGATCTATGAAGGCTTTTTGTTACTTTAGTTTCTCCAGAGAATACTATTTAATGTCCTTATCAATAAAGATTCTCAAGAAGAAAGTAGCTTTATGCTATTACCTTGTATGGTGTAGAAATCCTGCAGTGTAGAGATTGTTGGACTAGAACAATTTAATCCATGGGAAGTGGTTCAAAACTAAATATATAAGCACCATACTAACCTGCCTCCCTCTGTTACCTTGCTAGAAGGGGAGTAATTTTTCATTCCTTTACTACAGGGGTGTCAAACTCAAGGCCCGGGGACTAGATCCAGCCCATGGCGATTTAGATCTGGCCTGCAGGGCTGCTCTGGAAACAGTGAAGGAACGGCCCATGGTGTATATATATATATATATGGTATTCAGCTTTGTTTGGGTATTTTCCCACATCATTGTAGTTGTGCTTTTAAAGTTGTAGCAACATTTCGGCAGAATCTCATCTGCCATCATCAGGCTTCTGTATTGTGTTCGTCTGTGAGTCAGGCTTTCACAGCCATTTTTGTTTTAAATTTGGTGCTAGCCTACTGCTGTGTTAGAATGGTTTTTTCTTCATCCTGATTGGTTGGGAGTCTTGGTTTGTGTTTATTGATCTTGGAGTTTGCTGTGTTCTGCTTGATTGGTGTTTCTAATATCTTCTGTCTGTTTTGTAGCGTTTTTTTGTCTTGATCGGCACTGTACACAATATATATGATTGCACTGTACACAAGCAGATTATTGCTACCATTTTAGCAAAAGAGACATTTTAGGAGACATGTCTCATCTTTAAGACTCATATATTTAAAGCTGCTGAATAAGTAAACCACCAAGGCCTTCATACATAAATACACACAGTGGCAATAAATACAATCTTTAAATCAATTTATTGCCTTTACAGCTGAATGCCTTAGCTGCTATAGGTCTAGCCCTGATTCTTCCTCACTGCCCCTGCATATCTTGTCACTTCTTGGGTTATCTTATGATCTAAATCTGCCAACAAAAGCAGATTATTTCACTATAGGGATCTTGTGAAAACATGTCTGGATAAATAAATTGGTTTCTAGGAATCTTATATAATTTACAGTTCAGATCTTCAACCTGAAACTCTCCAGAAATACAGATCCATTTCAGAACAGGGATATCTCTGTCCCTCCCAGAGGTATGAACTCTGGGAGGGACAGAGATATACCTCTAGGAGGTATATCTCTGTCCCTCTATCAGGGACAGAGGTATGAACTGAAATAAAATTTAATGAAGCTTCTTTCAGGGATGGTTGTGTAAATAAAGTATTATTGTTTCATACAGTTTAACTATACAATACCAGTTTGGAGAACACATTTCTGAAAGTTATATCCTGTCCACTGAGTTTAAAAGGATGTACTTTCCAGGAAGGATTACAGTCCTGATGTTTAAATATTAAATTCAAAGGTCTGACATTTTAGTGTTGAATTGGGATCATCTCTAATGTATAATGAATGGTCCTCCTTCCAACTGTTCTATACCTGACTTGTAACACATATTGTGGTAATGAACCTTAAGATCATTGCTGGTCCTTTACAGCTTTTGTTAGTATCTGAATCAGTGTACTCTACAGTCTTCAGTCTAGAAGTCACCCCAGCTTCAAGGTGTCAAAGAATCTTGAGTTGCAATGTCCAGACAAGCATTGTTGATGAGTTTTCCTTCACTTTACACACAGTCATTTCAGGGGATCCATTGCTATTCAGTCTAAAACAGATACAGATGCTGCTTCCAGATGCTGCTGTCCTTTTACACTCTGGCCAAGTCTCTCCATGAACCTCCTCTGTGTGTAACTCAATCAAGATGATGGAAACAACCAGGAATTTTATATTTGTGGTGGGATTTGCATCAAAGCTTTGCATCCCAGAGTGTGTTGAACATAGGAAATGTGCAATGTTACATGATTTTCCCATGCTCTGCATCATTCAGGCTTCAAGACATTGTGACAGCATTCTACACCCAATGAGAATGTAACACTGAAAAAGAGGCAGTGGGAATATAAGTGAGATGTCTCCAATATTTCATGATTGTTTTCATAGCATCAACATTGTTGATCCCTTCTTCCTCTACCAAAATGGATACTTGGGCTAGAATTCTCCATGCTTCTTGTTGAGTTGATTCTCTCATTACAGTAATTGTTATACCAAAACTAAAATGCAGGAAGGCACCTTCATAATAATGGGTAAGTTCTTGAAAGATGCAAATATTGCCGATTGACTCTTAAATCCTTAACATGCCTGCCTTTCCTTTGGAAATAATTACACTCATTAATCCTTTATTGTGCATTAATCCTTTGCACATGACATTTATACAAGTTGCAAGTAAGGAGTTCTCCTATAATTTAAAATCACTGAGACAGATTAAACAATTTTCTGTTGTAACTTAGTGTTTTCAGTAATTGTGAAACAGACACAGGTATACCAAAGCTGATGAACATGCGAGCTTCCTACATTCCTATTTGTGAATCTGCAGGCACGACTGTTTGCATACTGGTATGTACTATCCTAACATCAAGAGTTAATTAGCAGTATGATATGTTAAATTAAGTAGCTGTCAGACAGTTCAGGCCTTTAGCATTAATCCTTTTAGAATTCCAAATTGAAAGTGCAGTTTGCTATTTTGATATATCCCTAAATCTTATCTTAATCTTTCCCTTCATCTAAGCCAAAATATATTCTACCAGACGTGATGGATTCTTAATTAATATATTTACAAGAAATGATGTTTTGCAAATACTTTGTCTGGCAGTGAAAGCTGGAAAAGTAAAGATCACAGATTGTGATCACATTGAAAATGGATGTCTTTATCAAAGTAATGACTTCTGTTTTTGCTTTCTTTTACAATGTTCTGCATGCAGAACTTGCTCCAGTCTAAAATCAATCTATAGGCACCAACCTATAAATACCACTTTTTTGTGGTGGTGGTGGGGATTGAAGATGCTGTGTTCAAAGACTAGCAGCAGTCCTCCCTCCGGTCCGCCGCCAACGCGGGAGCGCCGAACGCTCCCATTGGTTGATGCTGTTTGACAGCCGGCTATAAAAGGGAGCTGTCAAACGGCATCAGCTGTCACTGCCAGCTGGCTGTCAGATAGCCTCGGCAGCCGCGGCGACCCTTTATTCACTAAGAATAAAGTTGTTAGCCTTTAGCCTGGCTCTGGCTCCCTTTGTAACCGCCGCTCCACAACACTGGTGACGAGGGCGGGATACAGCTAAGACGACCAGGCAGGAGATCGAGCTGAAGTCACAGCAAGAAAGAGGCAAAGCCGCTACGAGCTGATCGAGTCACTGCCGCTGACGCTCTCCGAAGAGCGCAAAATTTAAAGCCCTCTCAGCTGAGGAGCCGAACGCCGCTGACAGGCGCAGCCAGAAACGCTTTTCTAAAAGCGAAGGCTCTATTTTTCCTCAGCTGAGGAAACCAATGCTGCTACTCTAATGGCCTCTAATGGCCTCTAATCCGACATTCCCGCACTTCCAACTGGGGGCAGAAACATGGGAATCATATATGAATAGGTTTGAATGCTTTTTAAATGCCATTGAGCTAGATGAAGCCACGGATCTAAGGAAAAGCGCCTATTTCTTAAGTTTCTCTGGGGCCACAGTTTTTGACACAGCCTCTGCGCTAGTGTCCCCACGTTCTATAAAGGCTATTCCCTGGGATGAGTTAAGAGAAATCTTGTCAAATCACTACTCCCCCAGACCCTCTAGGATAGTCAGGAGACTGGCTTTTAAAAGAAGAACTCAAGCTGAAGGGGAGACTATAAGTCAGTACATGGCAGCATTGAGATCGGCTGCCATACACTGCGGTTTTAGGGACTACCTTGAGGACATGCTGCTCAATCAAATTGTGGGAGGAGTAAGGGACCTAAAACTGCAAAGGAGGTTACTGGCTAAAAAAGACTTAACCCTAGCCTCAGCTATTGAGGAAGCTCAGGCTGCTGAATTGTCAGAATTATCAGCAGCTGAAATTCAGGGGAACACCCCTAAGCAAGGGCAGGCTACAGTCCACTATGATGAGGTCTCTCAAGAAGTGGAAGAAGAACCTCTGGAGGTAAACCGCCTCACGTGTCCAAGCCCCCCCCCCCCCAGGGCCACCTAGGAAATACAACAATCAGACAGCCAAACAGCAAACCCCTTGTATGAGCTGTGGGGGCAACCACCATAGATCAACCTGCAGATTCAGAAACGTTATCTGTCTGAACTGCCAGAAGAAAGGGCACATAGCCAGGGTTTGCCAAGCTGAGCAGGCCTCCATACAAAGGCCTCAAGTTTCTGCCTCCTACCGAAGGCAAGTGGAACATTGTTACACTTGTTACCACGCAAACAACAACACCTCTAGGCCTAACAAATTAAGCATTTCTCTTTTTATAGAAGGTAAGCCCTGCCGAATGGAAGTAGATACCAGGTCAACCCTCTCCATCATTTCATGGGCCTCCCTGAAGAAGTTGCTGCCTTCGCTCTCAAAAAAGAAACTGACCAACTGCCACCTGACTCTTCGGGATTACCAGGGGAAGACCATTCCAGTCCTGGGTAAGGGAAAATTCCTCATTCAATTCCAAAACTTTAGGGGTCACTTGCCACTGGTGGTCGTAGATGGTGCCCTTCCTAGCTTGCTAGGATTAGATTGGTTTCCTGCCCTAGGCCTCAATGTTACGGGAATTCACTCTGTGGAAAATTTTGATGTAGATGCCCTTTTTAAAAACTACTCTGATGTTTTCAGTAGTGAACTAGGCTGCTATTCAGGCACCCCCATATCTTTTGATGTGGGTCCACAAGCCACCCCAATTCGTTTGAAACCTCGGAGGGTACCTTTCGCCATTAGGCCTAAGTTAGATGCTGAATTAGATAAACTTATCAAACAGGGGGTACTAGAACAGGTAGACTTCGCAAAGTGGTAAACCCCCATAGTCACCCCTTTAAAAAAAGATGGCAGCGTGAGAATTTGCGCTGACTATAAGACGTCCCTCAACTGTTTCCTACAAATTAGCGCATACCCAGTACCTGTAATCCAACACCTGCTCCACTCTTTTGAGCCAGGCATAATTTTTGCAAAGTTAGACATGTCCCAGGCATACCAGCAATTTCCCGTTGACCAACACACTGCTGACCTACAAACTATAGTTACTCACAGGGGCGCATTTAGATGTAGGCGTTTGCAATTTGGAGTTAGCGTAGCCCCTGGCATTTTCCAATCACTCATGGAAAGAATCCTCCAGGGCCTACCTGGGGTGGTTCCATACTTCGATGACATTTTAGTTTCTGCCACCAACAAAACACAACTTTTACTCAGAGTGAGATCTGTCCTTGACAGGTTTAGGCAAAACGGGCTTAAATTGAAAAAAGACAAATGCACCATTGCCACCAAACAGGTAGACTTCCTGGGTTATCGAATTGATGCATCTGGAATTCGCCCCATAGAGAGTAAAGTTAGAGCTATTCACGAGGCACCTACTCCCTCTAACAAAACCGAATTGCAGGCCTTTTTGGGACTCCTTAATTTTTATGCTTCCTTTTTGCCTCACAAAGCCTCTGTAGCTGAACCCCTACATAGGCTCCTAGATAAGAAAGCCCCATGGCAATGGGGACCAAGGGAAGCCCACGCCTTCCAAGCAGTGAAGTCTCTCTGAACGTCAAACTCTGTGTTGGTTCAGTTTAACCCAAACCTGCCCCTAGTGTTAGCCTCTGATGCCTCACCCTTTGGTATAGGAGCTGTATTGAGCCATAGGCTCTCAAATGGATCAGAGGCACCCATTGCCTATTTTTCAAGAACTTTCTCCGCTGCTGAGAGGAACTATAGTCAGATCGATAAGGAGGTCTTAGCAGCTGTGGCCGCTGTAAAAAAATTCCATGAGTTCCTTTATGGCCATAGTTTTGAACTTGTAACTGATCACAAACCTCTATTAGGTCTGCTAGCTGGGGATAAGCAAACCCACAGGTGTTATCCCTGAGAATGACCAGATGGACTCTATTTCTGGTCGCCTACTCTTACACACTGGTACATCGCCCGGGGAAGAACCTGTGCCATGCTGATGCCCTCAGCAGATGCCCCCTGCCATCACCAGTCGAGGACCCAGCTCCCATTCACGCAATCTTCGACTGCAATGAACTTAACCTACCAGTCTCAGCTGGGGATATTGCTGCACACTCCAATGTTATTTCCAATGTCCTGGACTGGGTAGGGAGGGGGTGGCCTGACATTCAGTTCGCCCCTGAATTCATGCCATTTAAGAACCGCAGGCAGGAGCTTTCTTCACTACAGGGCTGCCTGTTATGGGGGACAAGGGTGGTCATACCACCCACCTTGCAAGAACCAGTTTTAAGGGCACTGCACGAGGGTCACCCTGGCATCGTAAGGATGAAGGCCTTGGCCCGCAGCTACATATGGTGGCCAGGATTAGATGCCCGGATTGCCAGCTGGGTTAACATGTGCCAACCCTGCCAGGCAACAAGAGCAGCCCCACCAGCAGCTGCCCCAACCAAGTGGGAAGATTCAGGGGCCCCTTGGGCCAGGCTGCATGTAGACCTGGCTGGTCCCATACAAGGGAGGACATTCCTGGTGGTTGTAGATTCATTCTCCAAATGGACTGAAGTAGCCTTGTTACCCTCCACCACAACGCTGGCTGTCACAAGGGCCTTGACCAGACTGTTTGCTACTCATGGACTTCCTGACACATTAGTTTCAGATAATGGCCCCCAATTCAGCTCTAACGAGTTTGCCATCTTCACAGCTAATCTGGGCATCAGACATGCTCTCACAGCCCCTTTTCACCCAGCAAGTAATGGAATGGCAGAAAGGGCTGTCAGGTCTGCCAAGGAAGTTCTGGCCAAGCTGGGCCAGGCAGACTGGCACGCCAAACTAGCAACTTACCTACTCACACAACATGCCACCCCGTGCCCTTCCACCAACAAGTCCCCTGCTGAACTGTTAATGGGCAGGCGCCTCAGGACCACCCTGGACAGGTTGCAACCCCACTACGCTCCCAGCACGCCACTAGCCTCTGACAGCCATGCCAGGGAATTCGCCCTGCAAGACCAGGTGTACACCAGGAACTCTGCGGGGCACCCCTTATGGCTGCCAGGGCAGATAGTCTTTGTTGCAGGACCCAGATCGTATAGAGTCCTTCTGGAAGATGGCCGAGTCTGGAGAAGGCATGTAGACCAGCTGAGGAGGCGTTGGAACAAGACTACCACTGAAATCCCAGTCTACCCGCCGCCAGACGAGCCAGTCTACTTACCACCAGCCAACCCGCCGAAGGACCCGGTCTACCTGCCGCCCGACAACGCAACCAGCCAACCGCCGCGGGAAGACTCAGCCGAGCAGTCGCCAGGGAGCAGTCCAGGGATGGCCAGCGACCCTCTGCAGGTTCCAGTCACCGCCCGGGAGGAACAAGACGCACCAGCCGCCGCCAAGCCTCAGGAACCTCGGAGATCGGGCCGCGAGCGAAAGCAGCCATCATGGCTGCAGGACTACGCATGCTCGTGGCCAGGGGGAAGGAGTGCTGTGTTCAAAGACTAGCAGCAGTCCTCCCTCCGGTCCGCCGCCAAAGCAGGAGCGCCGAACGCTCCCATTGGTTGATGCCGTTTGACAGCCGGCTATAAAAGGGAGCTGTCAAATGGCATCAGCTGTCGCCACCAGCTGGCTGTCAGATAGCCTCGGCAGCCACGGCAACCCTTTATTCGCTAAGAATAAAGTTGTTAGCCTTTAGCCTGGCTCCGTCTCCCTTTGTAACCGCCTCTCCACAACAGAAGAGACTTCAAATATGCAGTAAAAAAAAGGTAACAGTGAACTCCATGAGCCGGCACATCTATAATTTCACAGAATGATTGAAATCTGACAACAATAGGTGTTAATTAAAATATTTACTAGATAAATAGCATAAAAATGTTAGAGAATTGAAAAACACTTTTTAAAAAGAGGAAAAAAACTAGTGGATACCTTTTTGAAAATCCTAACCTAATTTGAAGACAAACCAAACTATAGGGAACACCAAAAATGACTTTGCCTTAGGGTCTAGTTAAAAAGTCTAGAGCCATCTCTCTATGCATGTATGTGTGTGCATGCACATATGTATACTATATACATATTTGGTTCCATTGGAAACCTTTTAATGTGAGACACGAGTAACAGCTTTAATTAGAATCAGATTTCCTTCATGCCTGGATATTTGGTAGAATGACGCTTGAAAACCTGAGTTATTTCATACATAAATAATATATAAATAATGAGATTTCATTGTGTGGCTCCCATATTGCATATGGGCCATATACAAACAGACTTTCCATTGAATTGTGGTTATAGGTGCCATTTGTTTCTGTAGAATAATCTTCCCTAATCCAGGACCAACACCCTCCAGAGTTTTTCAGATTAGAGCTCCCAGAATATCGAGCCAGCATAGGCTAGCTTTTTCCCTTTTCTGGGTGGGACTTTGGGGGATTGGAGTAAACATTGCTATCGTGTCATCAGATATAGAAAGGGAGCTAATGTAGCTGGTTTTGTACATGAAGAGCTTGAACCATATAGTCAAATCAAGCTATCAGATCTGATTGAAGATGAATAGCCATAAACCATTTAAAATATATTGTCTCATAGCTGTATGTTTCTAACAGTTAATGCAGAATTCTTCACCATTGGCTGTCTTAACCTTGGCTGCTAGGAGCTGTTACAGGGAAGAGGGTATAGATTTGTTTATCAAAGCTATGCAGAGTTGGATAAGAACCAATGAGGAACTACCTGCCTACTGAAGAAGCTATGGCTGCTCCATCACCTTCAGCCATTTCTCAGAGATCCTATGAGGGTTCCTACCCTTCCATCTAGGTCAGGGGTGTCAAATTCGTGTCGTCACAGCGGCGTGCTTCTTTTTGCTAAACTGGCTGTGGCCAGCACATGACACATCCACTCTGCAGGCCACAAGTTTGACAGCCTATGTGAGTCCAGCCAACTATGTGAGTCCATTATTTTATGATTCTGTATCTCATAATTCCTAATAAGATCCAGAATCTCATCCTGAAAGGAAGGCAGCCCTTTGTGGCTGAGCCCAATGCATATTAACTAGTACAAAGTAGTAGTATAATAGCAACCAGATTTCAGTACTGAGCTTCTCCTTATATTGTCTCCATGTGATGAGAATTACAGCAAAGCTAAACATTTTTGAAGACATTTTTTCTGCCTTCCAGATTTTTGAATATTTCAACAAGTTCTTTGCAGAAGTTACTTTATCTAATCCCCAAGTGGACTAAAATCCTGATCTTGAGCCTATGTGAAGTAGTGGTCAGGTTGCCAGCAGTGATTTGCTTTCCATTAGTGAAAGGATACAAAAACTAGGAGGGAAAAAGACAAAGATGTACTACCATGAGTGAAGAATGTCGATATGCCACTTGTAGATAATTTATTTTTACCAGAGGAATTAAGAAAGGGGCAAAAGATCTTGTGGCCTCAGGTGAAACTTCCAGCCCTAAAGGAAAGTCATCTGTCTCTCTCACCCGTGGTGGCAGACAAATATTAAAGAGGAAGCTGCTTGTTAACAACCCAAATTTTGCATTTTGGACTACTCAGGGTCCAACCTTTTGATGACCTTGAGGTCAAAGGCTCCACCTCCCATTCATCCATCCCTTTCAGGTTAGGTTCAGTTATTGCATGAACTGAGAACTTTCCTTTCTGTACAGAAAAACAGATGGTGTGAGCTCATGTTTGTGTAGAAATAGGTCTTTAGCCTGAGAGACAGAAGTGCTCATTAGATGCCTTTCTCAAAATTCACATTGTCATTTTTGGTTTAAGTATACTTAGCCTTCATGGTCTTAAAGGACCAATTAAACTTACTCCATTTTCTTAACAGGTTTCCTCCTTTCTTTAAGCAAATCCAATTGGTTTCACTTCACTTAGGTGACAAAACAATTTATCTACTGATTTTAGTAAATGATATGTCCTCTTTTTAGATGGCTATCATCTCCTGGGAACATTTTCACTTGTTCAGCTGGTCTATAATTTGAATATAAAACCCACCTTGAATCTATAATGTCACTATTTTCCACAGATCATATGTTAATAATATTCACACATACCCCAAAACCCTCACATCCTCAAAGGCACTTATTTTTCCTTTGCCTATCAGCAGATCCATTAATTGAATCAATGTTATGTTAAAAAAAATATCACAACTAAGGGTTCCATTTTGGCTTCATAAAAAGTTCTGTGTAGTGCAAAAATGTTTAGATCCTTACCATTTAGCATTCAATTTTAATGATGTGCTGTTTTTATTTTCAACACTCTCTACATCTTGTTACAAATTTTCTACTCCCAATTCTTTACAAGAATCCCCAAATTAGTGACATTAAGTCAGATGTGCATCTGTGTTTGGCATGTACGTACACAAAGATACATGCACAGAGGTAGGAGGAAAAAAGAGAAATCTGGGTGAAACATATATTCTGACCAGCGTAGTAACTTGCATCCAACTATCCGTCATCCTCTGCAGGAGCAATATTTCAGTCCTAGTTTCCTCTCCACAATCAAATTACTTTCTCTAGTCAGATAACTGCTAAAGTAAAGCAATCCTAGAGGCATCAGGTTTATAGCTTGGGAAGAATGTGTACAACAGTGTTATGATATGGCCAAACCAATGTTATTGACTCATAGCTATGCACAACAATTTATGAGCATCTGTACTCTCTTCCTTCAAGGAAGGCAGTTGATGATTTCATCCAAATGGGGATAAATTGTAGTGAGCTTCAGTTTTATTTCCCCAAAACAAGCCACCTTCAACCCATGATAGCTAATCATCCCTGTTTTGAATTAAAAATAACTAAACACAAAGACCATCTGCTAATAGTCAAAAATTGAAGTAGATGTTTCAGATCATTTCCTAGAGCAAGGCTCGTCAAACTTGGAAAGTTTAAGACTTGTGGACTTCAACTCCCAAAATTCCTGAGCTAACATGACTGGAGGAAGAATTCTGAGAGTTGAAGTCCACAAGTCTTAAAGCTGTCAAGTTTGAAGACCCCTGTCCTAGAGATTACAAGGAAGATAGAGAAGATTAGACTTTTCTCAAACAGGATTTAGGGCAGTAAGTTTGACAGCCCACAGACCAGATGTGTCACACACTGGCCATACCCATGCCCATTTTAGTGAAGGGGGGGGGAGTTGTAACATATCATGTGATACTGCAAGTTTGGTGCCCCTGGTTTAGGAGATATTCAAGCTTTCCCTGGCTTCATCAGTAGTGGGTTTCAAAAAATGTTACTACCGGTTCTATTTACAGAACCTCTATGTCATTTATTATGGTGTCATGTTTGATGCTTTCTTGTTACATAATGTTGAATGCTATGGGATGCTAGCAAGCGGCATCTTCAGGAAGGTGGCAAGGAGGAGGCAGCATGATGAAAGCAGAAAATCAGAGACATGAACAATTCCCACCTTTATGTGCATGTGTTGTGATTCATCGGCAGTATGTGTGGACAGCTGAGATCTTGGAGAGCAAAGACTCAGATGAGGGGCCTGTGTGTGATGCAGGGATGGGGCTAGGACTATCAGAGAGTGGAATGCTGCCTTCGGAGCTTGTGGAGGCTGGCAGTGATGCAGAAGACCCTGAGGAGCCTGTGCCCAATGCACATGTGCACAGGGCTGCTCAAAGGAAAGAGCAGCTGCAGCAGCATGGGCAACTCGGGAGTAAGGCTGAAAGGTGATGACCCCTCCCTTAAGGTATAAAAGCCAGCCCTCAGAGGTGGGATTCTTTGCAGGAAGCAAAGAAGTTCTTGCACTTCAAGTCTTGTGGAAGTTCGGACTATCCTGGTTTGTGTTTGGAGACTTTTGGTTTTGATTATCTCCTTGCAATTTAATCTTGTGTTCTTGGCAGCCTTTCACAAGCTTGGCAGAACTTGCTCTTATCTGGGACAATTAGTTTTTAATAGTGTTTTACTGTGAAGAAATACAATTCACAGAGACGCATTAAAAAGGTTTTGCTTTTATCTATGTTTTGCATTTGTTCAATTTGAACAAGGTTTGGGTCAGTACAACATGTATCATGACATTAGATGCATATTTGTGGCACAATAATGCCATTTTGATGAACACAGCAAGATCCTGATGAGTATATTTTTAACATCTTTAAATGTCTTTTCTTTTTTTTTACAGGTCTTAAGAAGAACCAGTGCTTGGGAGGAGAACTGTTTTGCATTACACAGTCATAGATTTCATAATTATAATGCATGCATCACAATGGTTCTGTCTGCAATTGGCTACCCTATGCATTTATTGAAATGTGTAACACAGGATTTCCAGTCACTATTCCACGCCAGGCAGCTATTATCAAAGAGTCACGTTCATACACCGTTCATCCTGAACAGAGCCTGGCAAGTATATGACCATTTGAAGCAAACTGTTCCCTGGAAAATTTTCCTTCCCCCCTCCCCCGCCCCACTCCATTCAGGCACTGGCTCAGCCTAACCCAGCTTAGCCCAGAAGAGTTCTATGTATAACAACATGGCTGTTGTTGGCCAAGAAACAGATGTCAGGGTAGATGTCATCGCTCATTGAAAGACTTTATTCTTCCCATGTATTATTGATCCAATATTTGCTCCTTGGGTCAATTGGTGTTATAGTGAACTCCAGCCAAGCTTTCATGCCCAAGGCCTTTTCTATGAATAACAGCAGGAAACTGAAAAGCAGGTGCAACAAATGAAATTACTCTTCCTCATATGTTAGGCTTGGGGCTTAATAACCACAAGCATTTTCAGGATATTTTCGTTAAAATGACAATAAGAAGTTATTGGGAGCAAAGCATGCCCTATATGAATCTAGAGAAGCTTCTAGAATCCACCTTTTCGCTATACTAGTCATACTGTAAGGTTATAATAATGAATATGTAGGGACTGGATGAATAGATGGGGCATTTCAACTGATATCTAAACACACATAAATCCTCGAGTTTTATAATTTTGTATCTTCATATTTCCATTATTAAATTAGAGGTAAAGTATATATTGCAAAATATAACATAATATTTTAGAAATATGACAAAATAAGACAAAACTGCAAGGACTTAGCCAGCCAGTCACCAGGTATCAACATTAACTTGAAGGCATTAAAAAAAGATATAATTCCCAATAACATGCTATTTTACAAGAAACAACGGGACTTTCTGGTATTTCTTTGAAGATGTTTCGCTTCTCATCGAAACTTCTTTGGAATAATCATGACCTGGATGACTGAGAATCTCCATAGTCATCAAGCTATTTTACAGTTTTACAGAAAACTCTCAAATATAGAATCAGAATATAGAATTAACATTCACTAAATGGAGACAGGACAACCAGTGCATGGTATTGTAAAGGTGATTATTAAGCCCTTGTTTGTTTTATGAGTTACTTCATGATACTGATCGCTTCAGGGTTATAAATGATGGCTCATCTTAGTCTCTTCTGTTAACTGGGAGACAAGAGCTACCAGGAGGCATATTATAAAGATGAAGCAGAATACAGGAGACTCAGAGACAAAAGATTCACAACTTTGTGCCATCAGCAGAGAAATGGTTCATGTTCATTAGCTATGGTTTAATATCTGCTACTGTCATCCAAATTATTTGTGCATAAAATGCAAATTAAACATAGCCTTTGGGTTCATTGTGCATTTTGCAAATTCCTCATAATATTAAAGAATCTGCTTACCTGTGATATAAGGATGCAAGAGGTAGAAAAGTGGGCATTACATTGATGGATTAATTGAAAGACAGAATAAGAAATAAGAAATATTCTTATTTTTGGTGTAGACTTTGCAATCCAGATGAATATCTTCTCTCATCAGCTTCAGTCAGCTTGGTCTTGATCAGGAATGATGAAACTGTCTTTCAGCAACAGGAATTGAGCTAAAAATTGCCTGTCCCTGTTTTATAAAATATGGTGCATTTGCAGCAGTGGTCCCTGCCTTCAAAATGGCAGATTTGATGAAGAGAATAGAGGCTAACACTTTTTAGAGGGCATGGGACACACAGTGCTTCAATAAATGAAAAAAGCGTATAGCATCTTTCAATGGATGGCTCTTCTCAATGAAGCTCTAAAGCTAGACTTTTGTCCTCTTACAATTGTCCTCCACAAGGGTAATCCCTTATATGTAGTCTTCAACTATTTAATAACCGTTCAAAGTTATGAAAGCACTGAACAAAGTTATTTATGACTGTCGTACTTACTAGAGAGCTGTGGTGGCACAGTGGTTAAAATGCAGTATTTCAGGCTAATTCTGCCAACTGCCAGCAGTTCAATTCTCAGAGGCTCAAGGCTGATTCAGCCATCCATCCTTCTGAAGCCAGTGAAGTGCTATTGCTATTACAACTTCCATAGATTCCTCTCAGGCACATGATCAAAAACTGATAGCTTGGCAACCAGTACATCCTGGGGTCACATGATCATCATTTCCAACTTTCCCAGGGAATTAGAATTATAATTCTTTATTGGCCAAATGTGATTGGACACACAAGGAATTTGACTTGGTGCAAATGCTCTCAGTATACATAAAAGAAAAGAGTCAAGAGTCAAGAATCATAAAGTACAACACTTAATGATAGTCATAGGGTACAATAAGCAATCAAATCGTACTAGGAAACGATATAAATGGTAAGGATACAAGCAACAATGTTACAGTCATTCAGTCACAAGTGAGAAAGGATGTGTGATTTGCTTTATGATCATGGCCAATAAGGTCATGAACTTGGATGTTGCTCACTTAATTTTCTGCATTATTTAGCAACAGAAATTCTGGTCCCAACCGTGGCTATAAGACAAGGACTACCTGTACTTTTGCTACAGGAGTTTATCATAGATTGTAATTCAAGGATATCATAAGCCTGGAAATCCATTGATTTTCCCAGTGATCATGGCATCTATTAAATCACACCAATAGTAGCAATGGGTTTTGTGGGACACATAAGCGGCAGCATATAAACATACGTAAAAATAAAAAGCATCTATGTGACATGTAGTTTGTAACCAATGAAGATCCATGGGATTATGCAAAGATTTTTTTTTTCCCATTTCTCTGAAAAAAGCAGCATAATTTGGAAGAGGGGGTATAGGTAGTAAAAGAATGAATGAATATGGCTTCACCACTTATTTAAACCAAAGGTTGTTATTTGCTGGCCGGCTTGCTTATTTTAAACAAAGCTGTGCTACACAGACTTTAGTTATTATGTTCAGGCACATTTGCTTCCTACTAAGTTGCTTATTTTACTTGAGAGACTCGTTCATTTTTTTCAAGGACTCTCAGAGAACTAAGCTTTTTCTGAAGGACTACTACATTTAAAAATGCTTCTAGCTGCACAGTTCTAGGTGCAAAAAAACAAAACACCCCCTGGCTGTTCAGCTGTAGGCTCAAAGTCTATAGCTGACACATTATCAGAATATATTCAGCTGCTTTCATGAGAACAGAAGTAGAATTTTCTGTCCAAGTAGGTCAAGTATTATTCTATTGCCTTCATTAAAATAATGATTCTTGAAGAAACTCCATGTAGAACATTTATATCTGTCAAGACATTCTTTCATTGTTTAAAAAAAATCTTTGGGAGGAATGAAGGATGGCCATAGCAATAAGAAAACATGTAAGAATTACAAATGAATGGCAGTGTTTGCTGAACCACTTCAAATCTAAATGAGAAAGCCATGGCAATTCCAGAATAAATGTTTCATCTCAAAGCAGCCAGGGTTTGGGTTAAAGATTTTTTTTTTTACAGAAGATAGGAGCAAGAAGTTGCTAGACTTAAACTTCCCCACTAAGATGTATCTCCATTTAAACTATAATCTGTTTAATTTTTTATGCAAAGGTTATGCAAGTCTTTGTCATATTTCAATGCATAAGTGTTCCTGTGATGAATCAAGTACTTCAGCCCAAAGAAGTATGACTAGCTCCATATTATCCAGAGAAGATCATGGCAGAATAGGAATTTGAAGCTAAGCTCCACTCATCTTCCAAGATATTTACATTGTGTTAGTTTTGGGGTCAACTTAAAGCTGTAGAGCATGGCTATCAAACTCCTAGCCCACAGATGTGTCATGCATTGGGCATGCTTGCTCACACCTGGTTTAGCCAAGGGGAAGAAAGCCCCAATATATCACATGATGCCGCTGTGATGACGTGAGTTTGACACCCCTGCTGTAGAGTTTCTATTTACTTGAGTAGTGCAACAGAAACATTACTGTTTAAAAAATTAAGTTGTTTTTCAAGGTTACCTTTCTCAGTAACCTTAATTAAATAATCAATAGGAAGCCTTGAATGGACTACTTAAACATTAGAAAAAGAAGCTCTCATGTAAGATAAGCAGCACTATAATAAAGATATTTGGAGTAGTTGTACGCTGTGGATCTTCAGTTCAATTTGAAACCAGATTCTGTAACAGCTTTGTTCCCGATGCCATCCATCTGGTAAACTCACAAGATTCGTTTTTCTCACCATATGCATGTATGCATCCAAACTAGACTGTGTTGTTTCTCTGTGTCATATAATATAGGTGGATATGTGGGTATATGTGGTTTTTTTTTTTTTTTGATTGGCCATTATACCACCCACTATGACAGCTATTTTGTGACTCTTTATGTCAGAGTCTTTTCATTGATCAAACATAACCATTGCCCCTGTAGGTTAGGAGGTATTGCAGAAAAGGATTTTATTTTCAGGGTAACGTAACTTCATTTGGATGTTCAAACATGAAGTCATCTAACAATCTGGGTTTACAGTTCATTGGGAGGCCTTGATTATGTTAAGTCATGCCTAAACTACCTCCTGTTTGGATTATAGTAATATTCTCTCTGTGGGATTATCTCTGAGAGGCTTTCAGAAGCCACAGCTGGTCCAGAATACAGCAGCATATACAGGTTTTGGTATTTCTCATTATGTTCATGTAACATAGCTACAATGAGAGCTCCCAGGAGGCTTCTGTATGCAGTCAAGGTGCTGCTTGTCACCTATAAACCTCTTTCAAAGTGCAGGACCAGACTATTTATGGGGCTGCTTCTCTTCCATTGTTTCCACTCACCCACCAGGTCTAGCAGAGAGGTCATACATCAGAGCCCCTCCTTCAAAAAATGTCAGCATGTTGGGCTCAGGAGTTGTATCTTCAGTCTGGCAGCACCTGCCCTGTAGAACAGCCTCTCCCTGGAGATTTGGATGACCCCAAACCTGTTAGGTTTTTGCAGGGCTCTGAAGACCTGGCTGTTTCCCTAGGCAGCTGAGCCAGGAGGTTAGACAAGCTCTGAGGATGATTTGTGTGTGCATCTTTAATTATTGGGATGTATTGTTTTCCTCAGACATCATGGGTTATTGCTTGTAACTATTATTTTAATCCTTGTAGACTGTTGAGAGTCACTAGGTGAAAAGAGAGAGAGAAGAAAACAAGCAAGCAAATTTAGGCCTAGTAATCTTACTTATAAAGGGAAAACCAGAATTATTTATTTAAAAAAAATTGATGATGAGGAAGGCGGGGGATATCTCTTCTGCCCATCTAGTTCCCAAGTGGGGGAGATCTTTCCATTCAAGAAAAGGCTGTTAGATAATGGACCCAGATGGAACTCTTTCATTGGGAGGAAGTTATATCAGACTTAAATGGGAGGATGAGAAAGCAGAGTTGACAGAAATCTGTTTGTTATTCTGTCATCAATCTATCATCCGCCTAGCAATTTATCAAGAGGCACGGAACTTTCAAAAACCACTGGAAAGAATATTTTAAGTACTTACCATGGATAGTCCCAAAGGAGTGGCCTTTGTTATTCTGGTCTTCGTTAGGCAGCAGACATACTTTAGTAGGTGGGGGTCCATGCATCCAACAGTAATTGTATCAAGCCGACCCTCCTTACATTGTGTCATTTGCAAAATCTGAAAACAGTGGAATAGTTTTCTTATAAATTTGCATGTGATAATTGTAAAGTTGCAAAGGAGCCACTTTCAACCATAAACTGCCATGCTTGTTCTAAAGCTGTTTTTAAGACATTGATAGATTATTGGAAAGGAAAGAGGATGAGAAAAAGAGGTTTTATTTGAGAAAAAGATGCAGCTGTTGGATGGGAGGATTTTCCAAGGAAATATTTATATCAATTATTTATTTATTGGGACACTTGAAAAAAAGGAGAATGCAAAAATAAATAGTTGGCTCTTGATAATAAAAACCTTTATTGTCATTGTACATATATATACAACAAAATTGATTTTTGCTTCTGCTGGTGCTATCTATAACAAAAGTACAACACAACATGAATAATATAGAAAGTGGTTGTTATACAAGTAACTAGGGAGAAACTAGTCATATGTTTCCATGTATGTGTGGAGTGATTGTAGTTCTATTTAGAAGTTTGACAGCCCATAGATAAAAGCTGTTTTTAAACTGGCTGGTTATGCTTCTGTGTCTTCTGCCCAATGATAAAAGTTAGAAAAGAGAGACCAGGATGTGAATTGTTCCTAAGTATCTTCCTTAGTCTGCTGAAGCAACGAGACCTGGCAATGTCGTCCAGTGGTGTTAGGGGGTTACGAATGGTTTCTTGTGCCAAATTAATCACTCTCTATAGTACCTTCTTAATTCTCATTAACTTAATGAGTCTTAATTCTAAGTTCTGGTGGGGGGCAGCATTTTATGAGCCATTTGCTAGTTAGGCTGAATTCTTCCTCCTGGGACTGAAGTAGGAACTCTGTGTCAAAATGCAGGAGCAAAACTTGGTTTGACTCTTGTTATTCACCTTGGGCTATTTCTTTAAAACACTTTGATTTGCTTTCAGACCAAGAAGACATAATAATAAAACAATAATTCAAAACCAGATTAATGAAGAGAGGGGAAGTCATTAGAAATAAAAAGAAGAGAGAGATAATTCTGCTGTAAATGTGACTGATGTCAGTAAATTAATCATATTTGGCTGACATGACTAAATTAGTTAGAAATACAGTCTTTTTCTTTAGTTGCTACAATTAAGCTTTTAAGTTCTTGACCCATAAATTCTGAGTTAAGTATCCCAGATGCCAAGAATATTACTGTAGCTCTTTGCCTATATCATTTTTATATAAAAATTGTAGAATTCTAAAAGATTTTAATTAATCTTTTCTAGAAGGCAAGAATCCACATTTTAAGGTTGATTATTTTTGTAAGGTGGTTATTTTGAATCCTTAGATATCTAAGGATTGTCCCTCATGTCAAAAATGAATTTATTAGCTGATGGCATATCGTAATGGGTGCATTTGTTATATGTTTACTTTCCTATTATCCTTTATAAGCATATATTAGCCTTTCATCATATTTTAAGATCACCAAAATATGGAAGTTATAAGTTCCTGACAACAAAAGTAGCAATAGCAATAGCACTTAGACTTATATACCGCTTCACAGTGCTTTACAGCCCTCTCTAAATAGTTTACAGAGTCAGCATATACCCACTCCACCCCAATAATCTGGGTCCTCATTTTACTGACCTGAGAAAGATGGAGTCTGGTGAATTTTGAACTGCCAAATTGCAGGCAAGTGGCAAGCAGCAGAAGTAGCCTACAGCAGTGGTTGCCAACCAGTGGGCCAGGGACCACTGGTGGTCCATGAAAAAATGTTGGTGGTCTGCAGAGGAATGTCACCCCCAAGGCACCCCCAAGCAATTAATGTGTAGTGTGAAGGATGTGTGTTTGTGTTTATTTTCATGGTCATGATGTGCACTGAAAATGGTGTTTGATGTTGTTGTATGAGGTGCAGTGACAATAAACTAACTAATCCAGGTTGTGCGGGAACACAAGGCTTGCATTGCTTGCATTGCAAACAACATGAGTTAGTGAGGGGAGGGGGAAAGGGTGGAGAGGGGAACTTGCCCCATGTGCCCCATGCACCTGGCCTGGCCACCAAGCTGCTTCTTTCCGCTTCTTCTGCTTTTGGCTTTATGCAAGGAAAGCAGCAAAAGGTTTTTTTCTCTCCCCCAAACTCCACCAGAAATGAGTCTTTGGGACCCTGCAAGGCATCCTGCTCCAAAAAGCTACGCTGGCACGACAAGTCTCACAAAGACTCATTTCCAGTGGAGTTTGGGGCAGAGAAAGAAAGACTTCCACTGCTTCTGCTGCTTTCCTTGCATGAAGCCAAAAATTTTCTCTCTCTCTCTCTCCCCCTGAGAATGGAGCTGGATACAGTATCCTGATCCCAAATAAAGAACAATCGATCGGTAGGAAAACAGGGTGGGGAATTTTCCTGCAGACTTTTGGGGGGATTTTCCCAGAGTCTCTGCTCCCCGGGATTTAAAATTATGTGTTTGGTGGTCCCCGAGGTCCAAAAGGTTGGTGACTCCTGGCCTACAGTACTGTATTCTAACCGCTGCGCCATTGTGCCAAGTAAATTAGGTTAGGGAAAAATGAAATACATTATCTGAAAGTACCTCAACATTTGTACCCCCAAAGTTATTATATTCATCCTATTGGGAGATGAAGGTAGAGTGTTTTTTTTAGAATAGAATAGAATTCTTTATTGGCCAAGTGTGATTGGACACACAAGGAATTTGTCTTGGTGCAAATACTCTCAGTGTACATAAAAGAAAAGATACATTCATCTAGAGTCAAGAATTGTAAGGTACAACACTTAATGATAGTCATAAGATACAATAAAGAATCAAATCATACTAGGAAACAGTCAATATAAATCGTAAGGATACAAGCGACAAAGTTACAGTCATACAAGTGGGAGGGGATGAGTAATAAGGAGAAGATTAACAGTAATAGTAGTGCAGACTTTGTAATAGTTGAATAGTTTTCTGGTACTATTCTACATGCACAAAATTTGTTCAAGTCAGCCCCCTCAACTGGGGTTTTGTACAATTCTAGGGTTACACAAGAGGCTGGTAGGAGTGCCACAAAAGATCATGCTTGAAAAGTTTAACATACCGCACAACACTAGTATTTGCAGTGGTGAGCATTTTTATTCACCACAATTCAGCTGCCAGCTTGCCACTTTGTTTTCATAAATATTCTAAAAAGTGAATTCTATAAGTTAGTAGTAAGCTTCCCTTGAACTTTTCATATAACTTTTCATTTTACAGAGGACAATGTTGAAAAAGCACTACGTAATCTAAAACCATCTCTATCTATTGGACCGGATGGAATATGTGCCTACTTCTTAAAAAAAACTATCCACTGTCATAGCCAAACCTCTAAGATAATCTTTGAAAAATCTTTCAGGACCAGCTCCTTGCCTAACCTATGGTCACAAGCCATGGTCATCCCCATCTTCAAAAAGGGAGACCCCAGCCTAGTTGACAATTATAGACCAATCTCCTTATGCTGCGTCACCTGAAAAGTCATGGAATCAATTATTAACCAATCCATTATCCTCCACTTAGAGACAAACAACCTACTCTCCAATAAACAATTTGGTTTCAGAAAAAAACTACCCTGTAATCTGCAACTCTTACACTGCAAAAACATATGGATGACACAACTCAATCAGGGCAAAGCAATAGACACAATCTACATAGACTTCTGTAAAGCCTTTGATTCAGTGGTACATGACAAACTACTCCTAAAAATAAACTCCTATGGTATCTCTGGACAACTGTATAACTGGATAGAAGCATTCCTGTCAAACAGACAACAAATGGTCAAAATTGGGAGTGTCCTATCAAATTCTGTACCTGTCAACAGTGGTGTCCCCCAAGGCAGTGTTCTAGGACCAACTCTCTTCATACTCTACATATATGACCTCTGTGATCATATTAAGAGCAACTGCGTTCTTTTCACTGATGTTGTAAAGCTGTTCAATACCACGGATAATACTGTTACCCTTCAAAAAGATCTTGACTATGTATCAGAATGGTCAAACAAATGGCAACTTCAAATCTCAACAAATAAATGCTCTGTCTTACATATTGGCAAAAAAAATCAGAAAACAAAATACAAGCTGAATAGTCAAGACATTGTTGATGACAAAAACTTTGTCAAGGACCTTGGAGTACTCATCTCAAATAATCTAAGTGCTAGAGGCTATGTAACTACATAGCCAAAAAGGCATTAAGAGTTGTTAACCTGATCCTACGTAGCTTTTTCTCTGGTAATATCACACCACTAACTAGAGCATACAAAACATTTGCTAGACCAATACTTGAATACAGCACATCAGTCTGGAACCCACATTACGTATCTGATATTAACACAGTTGAGAAAGTCCAGAAATATTTCACAAGTAGAGTTCTCCACTTCTCTACTCTTTGTAGAATACCTTATGCCACCAGACTTGAAATTCTAGAACTAGAAAACCTTGAATTATGCCGTCTTCAGTCTGATCTAAGTATGGTATGTAAAATCATACATTGCAATGTCCTATCTGTCAATGAATACTTCAGCTTCAAACATAACAACACAAGAGCACACAATAGATACAAACTCAAGGTAAACCTCACCAAACTTGATTGCAGGAAATACGACTGCAGCAACAGAGTGGTCAATGTCTGGAATACTCTACCTGACTCTGTAGTTTCTTCCCCAAATCCCAAAAACTTTAACCTTAGACTGTCCACTATTGACCTCACCCCTTTCCTAAGAGGTCTGTAGGGGGCATGTATAAACGCACCAATGTGCCTACTGTCCCTGTCCTATTGTTTCTTTTACTTTTCTTATATGTACCCATTTCATGTATTCATAACTATGTATATACTTATACTTATTATCTTGTAAACAATTGACAAATTAAATAAATAAATAAATAAACAAACAAATAAATAAATAAATATTTTTCCCCCGTTTTTATGCAGGGATTCACTTAGACCTGAGAATTATTTCAAAGATTTCTCCAGGATAAAAAGAGGCAAAAGGGATCCTTTGGGTGTGAAAAATATATGAATGTAAAACACACACTGTATTCATAGTGATGTATCTAGCATGTTATATAAATTTTGTTGATTAGTGATGGCATTCCTAGCAGCCATAGTCTGATTAATTTATTATTTCAAGTAAAATGGTGCTGAACTCTTGGGCCATGTAAGAGACTTCTGTTTCACTATACTACTAGACTTGAAGTGAACACACTGAATGGATACTGGGAAACCAAGCTGGGATGATGCAGACAGCTAGAAAAAAGTATAACAAAAAGGGACAGTGCATAGTCAGCATATAACTATAACGTGTCACCCATATAGTTTACTCAAATTCCTTCCTAACCTATAGATTTTCTGCCCCAAATCTGTACCATTTCCATGGTTTTGCTCAGTAGAATATGTATAATATAAATAGGACATACTTCCAGAAGAATGTACTTATCATAGATTATACTCAATATCTCATACAAGATCAGTGAACATGGTCCAATCATGACATCTTTAAAAAGGGCTAGGATTATTTTATGTAGTATGAGTCATTGTTCATCCTCCATAGAGTTCTGGAGGCTCTCAGCAGTAGTACTTAAATCTTAAAAGCTAAAAACCAAAGAGAATGCATAAATCAACAGTTTAAAAGCACTCAAAGAGCGTTTTAAGGCATTGTAAACAGCAATTGATAAAAACAGTACTGATTATTATATTTGTCGGGTCTTCTAAAATAAGATGTTCATTGACTTCTGGAAAATGATGATTTGGAAAAATGGAGATGCATGATCAGAAAGTAGTTTTACTTTCTTTGAGGAAAGAAACAATTGCTACAAACTCCTCCTCCTGCTTCTCCTTTTTATTTTTTCTTCTTTCTCCTCCTTCATCTTCATCTTCTCCCACCTCCTTTCTCAGGCATGAGCAATCCAGAGAAACTATATTGACATTATATGTAACAGTGTCATCAGGCAAAGGGTGTGAATTATGCCTCATTTGTACACTGATGTAATGATAACACTTGCTCCTCCACTGGCTGTTCATGCTGCCATGCACAAATACACAGAGAGGGGAATATGCATGAATAAGATAGGTATTGTGATTTCTGTCCTATTTATTAAAAAAAATGTTTATGGTATGCCTCAAATATTTTCAATTAGCTTACCATAAGATGTTAGAACTCCAATAAAACCACTATGTTTAACCAATTAGTGGAAAACATACACATTAAAATTAATCAGAGGGGAAGATTTTATGAACTGAAATGAATCCAATAAATAACCATCTTTCTCATTCACATTAGGAAGACCTGGAAAAATTATGGTCTTTAGAAGATGCCTCAGCAATATAAGGGCTCCTTGAAAATCAGGGAGGAAGAGACTGTTTATTAGCTTACTAATTTGTGACATCTAGCACTTTTCCAGATAGTGTTTATTGATAAAATGTTAACTACCAGTAATTATTAGTTACTCGGTCCCAATCACATATCTCAAAATCTTAGGCTAGCTTCAGATAAACAATTTAGCACCAATTAGAAGGGAATATTTGTAGCTCAGGGTTGAACTGTGGGGTCTTTGTGCTCTCTAAGGCTTGGCTATTTTCTTGGAGATGTTTCATTACCAAACTAAATAACATCAGTGCTTGAAGGGAATGAGATTTTCTCTTATTTTATAAACTTCACTCCCTTCTAGCACTGATGATGTTACTTAGTGTGGTAATGAAACATCTGTAAGAAAACCCTCAAGCTCAAACAGCACCAAAGACGCCACAATTCAATCCTGAGCTGCAAATATTCCCTTCTAATTGGTGCCAAATTGTTTAGCTGAAGGTTTTGAAACACATGATTGGTTTATTTATTTTTTCCTAAGTCCCCAGGGCTTCCTATGATTTCTGGCCTCTGAATACAAGGGTGTGTGTGTGGTTGTGTGTGTGTATGTTCTTTTATATGCATTTATTGAGTAGGATGACATCTCAAACAAACATTAAGGTGAGCCAGCATAGCATGCTTAAACTGATGTTCTTTGAAGCTGTCAGTTGTGCATTTTCAGGAAAAAGCAATTCTCTTTGTAAAGGAAATAGACTATTAATCTGTTTGTGACTTCTTCTGGACAGATATGCTTCCTGTTCTTTCAAAATTGTACAGGATTTTTAGTCTTTTAGAAATCCATACCAAAAGTACACTTTGGACAGTTCCTACAATTTTGCATTTGGCAGAAATGCCTTTTCACATTTATAGATTGCTAACATCTCATAAATACAAAAAGAGAGACTGATTTTCAGAAAGCTAGATGTGCCTTTATCCAACACATCAACACTTTTATTTACCTTCAGGCATATGTGAAAGGCTATTACCCCAAAAGTATCTGAGTACCAAGGCTGTGGAACAGCTTAATACAAATACAATGGCACTTAGAGTATATACCAGTTTACAGTGCTTTACAACAACATCTCTCTAAGAAGTTTACAGAGACAGCATACTGTCCCCAACAATCTGGGTCCTCATTTTACTGACCTCAGAAGGATAGAAGGCTGAGTCAACCTGAATCAAATGCAGATCTCATCATTCCTATTGCCTGGGGGTTGATAGTAACCCTGAAAAGGGTGAGGGAACCACACTCATAAATGAAGCTTCAACCATGCTGGGAAGGATCAGTTACAGTTACAGGAGTGTCAAACTAGCATCATCACGGTTGCATCACATGACATATTGCAACTTTTTGCTAAACCAAGCATGACCAGTGTGTGACGCATCCAGCCTGCGGAGCAAAAGTTTGACAGCTCTGAGTTACAGGAACCTCAATTTTCACTGAATAATATGAAACAGTTTTGATGGAAAGAATGAGGCCTTGTCAGCACAACATGGAGGACAAGTGAGAAAATAGCCACATAAGAAATACTAGTGTTATTATACAGGATAATTTTAAAAAAAATCTTGAAAGTCTGACCATGCTTCCTTTCCCTTCCTCTTATACCAAAGGTGGGCAATCATGTGACCATAACTTTCCATTTTACTTCTTTGTCCTTCATTAACTTGGTTTGTTGGAAGCCAGTTGTGATACACAAATGGTGATCACAGGACCATAGAATGCTGCAAAGGTTGTAAATGCAAGGATTGGTGTCAGAGGTAGTTGTTTTACATCAGCGTAAATCTGAAGTCATTAAATGAGGCAGTCAGTGAGGCACATTATTTTATTAAGGGTTATATTACTTTGTCTTGCCCAAGTCTACAGACGACACTGAGAATTTCAATTGAGTCCAATCCTTTATTTTGTTTGCACCTAATTGACAGAATCTTGCCAAACCAAAGCTATAATCTTCTAAGCTACTAGATACATTCTGAGAAATTCTAGAGAAATTCTGATCTTTTCCCCCTTTTCTTCCCTCCAGTTCAGGACTATGTGGTTTCTTAATGTGGGACTCTCTCTTGGAAAGCTCTAGGTTGCCAAAATTATTTCCTACTGCTCCTGCAGGTGCACAAAAATACATTGAAAAAAAGAAAATGATAGCCTTATTAATCAGCAAAGATCCAATAAAAATGAATAAACACACTAAATAACATAAGTATATAAGCCCTTTCCATTTAGTCTAATCTCCCCTCATCCCTCTCTTAACAATTAAACATTTAAAAAGAATTAAAACAATTAAATATTACCAGAAGTAACCCCTTATTCAGATATCAAAAATAATAACATAAATATGACAAATAAGCCATTACACCTTTTGCACATCCAAAAGGAAAACTATCCAACCCAGATAATGATTAAGTAGCTCAGAGCACGATGGAAACTGGGATTCCCAGCTGATTGCAGGTGGGCTGCAAAAATTTCTGCTACCTGCTCACAAAAATCAGATGTTCAGAGTACATATGGGCAATCTCCAGATCTTTTTTTCCAGATAAAATTTCAACATTCCAGATCTCATCTGTCTTTTTAGCCATAATGCACCCATGAAATATGTTGATGTTTGTCTTTTTCACTTCACCGGAAGTCATCACACATCAGTCAATAAGTCCTCATGGATCAGGAAATCTAGTAAGAGCAGATTCAGGTTTTCTCTGGAAACCTTCCCTTCTATGGAATAGCTTATTCCTGGAAGGGAAAATAGCCCCTTCCTTCTTTTGAAAACTTACAGTTTTAGACTATAGGTTGGGAGCAGTGCTGTCCAAATCTTGGGGAACTGCAGATTTTATCATTGACTATTTGCTGGAAGATCAATTCAATAAAAAACTGGGAAGACCAGAGTTCTTCCACACATTTCTAGACTACAACAGATTAGAAACCAAAGGTGCCATTGGTGTTCTTAGAAAAGACAGAAGTATCTCTACCTTAGCCAAGGTTTTTAAAACTTTCATCTGGTTTCTCAAATTTGTATTATGTATCTTGCTAGGGAAAGTTGATGTCTAGAACAATTCATCTTGGCATATGAAAAGAAAAGCGGTGATAGACAAGCCACTAATTTCCCAATGTTGGGGACAGTAGCATTTGAGAGGTGGGATGGGAATGGGGGTTGCAGCAATGTATGTGTGGTGTTATTGTTATTTTTTTCTTTGTTTTTAATTTAACTGCCTTTCAATTCTTCCAATAGGTGGGAAATAAATGATGCCACTAAAACAGGCTTTGCCTTTTGTGCATCTATCCATATTTATGTACCTGTGTGTATGTCAGATAACAGAGGATTTTATTTGTTCTGGCCTCTTTCTTGTCCTCTTCACAATGGCAAGACAACTCCATTCTTCTGCAGAAGAACTGCAAAATCTTTTGGATCCTAGCTACCTTAGCCAAGGCCATGAAAGCACACTTTTGTTACAAAAGTAACAAAGAAGATTTGTGGCTGGCTTGCTCTGTGATGCCCTTCCATCTGGTATTCCAGACCAGAATATTCCCTTCTATATTAGATAGTCTTCCAAAGTTTTCCAAACAAAGATAGCTGCAGCTTTGATTTGTCAATGAAAAAAAATGAAATAGTCTTTATGATTTGGTAAAATATATTTTATTTCTTCAAATAGTATGAATCAGAATTCCATTTTCCTAGAAACCTCTGTGTAAAATTAATTTGTGTTGTACATACCACAAAATACTCAATTTACAGTTTTTGCTTGTCATTTCCTTTTACAAGTGTACCATTCTAAGCCATAACATGTTATAGCAAACTCAAAAATATTGCTAATATCAGGACAATGAAGTGCTGAATGGAACTCAGCCATAAATTAATGTTATAGGGTGAAAAGATGTATAACCAGACCTCCAAATCTTGCAAATGGAACAAAAATTGGCAATATTTATGAAGGCTACCATCTATGCAGTTCAAATATCATATGATATATGCCTCTCATGGCTACTTTATTTAATATTTAGGTAAGGCCTCTTCAATAAATTGGCTTCAGAAGGTTTCCATTGAGTGGGCTACTCAGCCATAAGTAGCAGTTCAATGTTAGTGAATTGATGGCAATGTCATCACTCAAAAAACACGCACACACAGAAAACAAGATATATGGATACCATACCTATCATGCTTCATGCAACTAGGAAAGTATCCTTCACCCATTCCAAAAAAGATCAGAAAGTCCAAGCATAAGCTCAGCAGTTCCAACCCCCCCCCAAAAATCAAAGTTTTGAAAAAGAAAACATAAGGCTTAGAAATAAAATTCACTCCAATGTTCCAGAACAAAGGATGTTCATTGGATTGACCATATGAAAAAATCATCTGTTTATCAAATATCTATCAGAGTTAAATGGAAGTATATATGGGTGATCACATATTCTGCTTCTTCTAATGAGAAGATGACCCAAATGTCTTTCTTCTTATAACCTGTATTCTGTCAGAAGATGTAGTAAATTCCTCAAGACCAAGAAGCCCAATGTAAAGGTCAAATATTTACAAAAAATATCTATGCCTTTAGCCAGTGTGTATAAGTGTGTTTGCATATGTATTGGTATGGGTATCCATGTATCCCTCTGAGGAATCTGCCAGACTAATTTTCTCATCGATTCATTACTAAATCCAGTTATCTCTCAAGATAGAAATACAAGTGATAATCCCACTCAATCTGATTCACATTTGTCTTGGGGACCTTAAGAAGTAATTTTGACTCTACTACAGGGTTGTCAAACTCAAGGGCCAGATCATGTTTCTGCTTGACCTTGAGGGGCCAGATTGAGTGTGGCCTGGTTGGGCATGGCCAGCTCAATGTGACTCATGTTTGGGGGCGCTGAGCACTTTGACAACCTGAGCACTCTGCCAGCAAAAACGGGCTCTCAAGCTCCATTTCTGGCTGTGATAGCCTCCTGCAATCTCTGCCAGCAAAAATGGAGCTTGCAAGGGGTGCACACAGCCCTCTCAAGTTCCATTTTCAGCTGCAATGACCTCCTGCAACCCTCTGCCAGCAAAAACAGATAATGTACTGCTCTACTATAATGCACTCAGGCTAACACCTATGGAGAACAAAACTTCTGATAGAGCAAAGAGTAACAAATTATCTCAATATGCAATGGATTTTGTCTCAAAGATGGGGCCACCCTGAAAAAAACTCACTCTTGACATTCATCGTAGAACAGTGCTGTTGGGCATATACACAAAAGGTAGCTTAAGGGTTTGTAGAATTATTTGATGAAGTTTGGATAAACTATATTTCCTGAATATCCATCCCTAGTGCTTCTTTCAGCAAGCTTATAAAATGTTCATTCACCTCTGATCTACAACATTTATAAATCAAAATAATTTCAAATGGTATTGTGTTTTTGTGCTTATATTTAAACTATTTTGGGGAGGAAAGAAAGCCCCATAAAAACAAACCAAGGCCTTTAGTTCATTGCCACATTCAACATATAAGGTTGAATGTAGCAATGAGCTAATGGTATTAGCTTGTTTCATGGGATAGGATGTCACTTGCAGGATGATCAGTCATAAGAAATCAAAGTGGGATTCAGAAAACCAACAGAGGCTTCACACTCTTCTTCTGTAACAGCAGCTTGAAAACTAAGCTTGAAAGAATTAAATACTGTGTCATTTCTGGTCTCCCAAGTAAGCACTTCACATTTCTTCAACAGGAAGAAGTTAAAACAGCAAAACCTGCATTGTTCCTCATCCCAAAAATGAAGGATCAGATAAGCTGTACTTAATCTCATAGAAAGTCTACTGTGTCACAAAAGTTCTGTGGAAAGGGAAATTGCTAAGTTCTGATCAATAAAAATGGGGAACAAGAGACAGCAAGAACTCCATAGCTGGAGAGTTATTTCCTTCTGTGCATACACCAGGCCCAACCATGAAAGAAACTGCCTGAGGTTTGTTTGTTTGTTTATTTTTACTTCTGAGCTATTTCCAAGCTAACAAAAATACAAATGTCTGTGGATTGATCGAGGAAGGAAAAAAAGCCCGGAAATGCAATATGAAAGGCCTTGTACAAAATTGTTTTTGACATGCCTAGTACCCGTATCGGAAAAAAAAAGAATAATAATTATAATAATAAAGATTGTGCTTTTCTCATTGTCTCTTAACCATTATTTACCATTCCCCCCCCTATTTTTTTTATTTTTAATATTAAAAGTTCTCCTGGGAAAATACCTGGAAGCATTTTCCAGCATATGCTGAAGCCAGGCAATGACGAACCTGGTAGGACTCAGCCCGGTGGAATGTTCAAAATAAACAACACAGCTATAAGCTACAGTGGGGTTAGGCAGCTTAGTGAATTAATTGCTTAAGAATTAAAAAATAAATTATTATAAAATAGATTTCTGTACATTTTACATATAGACCTATCTACATGTATGGGAGGAAAGGAAGCTGAAAGATGGGATCGACTCTGGGAAGTGCCATCAATCCCAGCCAAAGTCATGGCCAGTCATCTGGTAGAACTTCATGTTGAACGGCCGATAGAATTCTCGCAGCCTTTGAATTACTTTCTGGTCAATGTCGGGGTGGGTCCGTCCTTTCGTCTTGCCCAGGCAGTGGGGCTTGCTGCTGCCTTCAGCCTTTTTCAGGCATGGGAACCCCTTGGTTTTGTTGAAGTAGAAATGTTTATCTGTGATGATCCTCTTGAGGCCCAGAAAGTCCTGGACGCGGCCCAACTCGCCTGCTGGATCACTGATCAGTCTCTCCCCGCTGACAAAAAGGATTTGCCCAAGTGGGAAGTACAGGAGCCAATTCTCTAGATGCTTGGCATAAATGCCAATCTGGATGGCACTCCAGGAGGTATCAATCAGGCCCGTAGTCCTGTTTTTGAAGGTCAGGCTCTCAAAGGACGGGATGTCTGGCTTCTTGGAAAGGGTTTGTGTGTAGTCAGAAATGGCTCGGGTGACCGGGTCTCTCACCACCACAATGAGCTTGGTGTCCTTCGACATAGAGGAGATGCGAGCTGGTGCTTCCTTAGTGACAAAGTAGCTAGGCGTCTTCTCCATGGTGATCTGGCCATCAAGAGTCCTTGGCATCAGTTCCCTACAAAGAAAGAAAGAAATTAGTAGACTGATGAGAAAATAAGGACATTGCTTCAAAAATTTGTTTGTTTGTTCTTAACTATTCTTGCCACTGGCAGTTTAGCCAATTATTGCTACTGACCATTTGGCAAATTCACAGAGTCCCAAAGACAAAATATATCCAAACATGCCTGAAAGATTCAAACTGATGAAAATATTTGATTAATTTGAAATATACCAGTAAGGTGGGAAGGGAAACGTATATATGCCAAACATGCTCAAAGTGAACAATTTAAGAATTACATTGGCAAATGGGATATTACATCTCACATTGCTAATAAATGCAACATCTGATAGAAAGAAACTTAGGGAGAGTGGGATATGGATGGGTCTTGCTCTTTCTGTCCTAGTTTTTTTTTTGCCTTATATCTGCCACATTATTACTTTAGCCAGTCAGTTTTTGTCCTCTATATTAAGAAACTACAAGCTAGTGAAACATTGTATGGATTAAACATTGTTCACCAGAGAAGCACAAATGCATATACATACATTCATTTGACTATGCTATTATTAATGGTTACACTTTTATTATTTTACTGAATTTTATTAAATATTGTCTTGTATTTCATGTAGAGAATTCAAGATCCATGAGCAGATTAGAAATACAGTAAGTTTTCAATATTGTTGGCCACTAATGAAATACCTTGTTCCAAATAGAAAAGATTAAATGGGCCAAATGATAATCCCTAACTGTAGGGTGAAATTTCCCACTGGCATTCCAAATTTCTTACACACCAGAAAGAGTAACACGGAGTCACCAAACAGCTGATTTATCACATCTAGAAATTTACAGCCATTGCTATGGTTCTAATCAGTCTTTCCAACCATGTTGCTATCCAGAAGTCTAAGTTGCAACATTCATAAACCTGAATGATATCAAGTTAGGAAGCTTGCAGTACCGGTACCAATTTAGTAAGTTGCTTTCTGTATTACTTTGTATAGAGGTAGAGGCTTCTACATATATTCTTAAAATGTGAAGAGGAGTTGTCTCTCTCAACAACCAAGACACAAGCTGCTGAACTAAATAACAATACTGCTGACATTTCTGCAACTTGTGCTAGAAGGAATGAGATATATGTGTCTGCATTAATGTGTTTCTCTCTGTATATGAATAGAGAATGGCTGGTATGTGCTTTGTTTTTGTTCTTGTGTGCCTTTGCATCAGTACTGTATTCTAGTAACTGCCTAGACAAGTCCCTGCAGTATTCCTGGCAAGGTTTCAGAAGTGGTCTGCCTTTGCTTTCTTTTTAGGGACCAGAAAAGGGAAATAAATGGCCAGAGGTGGGATAAATGGGAGCAGCTGGCTTTGTGCCTAAGGAAGGATTAGAACTCCTGGTCTCCTTATTTCTAGCCTTTCTGCCTTAATAACCACTACACAAAAAAAGGCTTTCAATTAGCCACCAGAACAGTGGTGGGATTCAAATATTTTTACCACCGGTTGGGTGGCCATGGCTTGGCAGGCATGCTTTGTGCGCGTGCACACACTTTGTGTGTGCACATGTGCCAAACGTGCATTTTGAGCAGATGCAGAGGCGTTCTAGCTCACCTCCTGCAAGCCTGCACTCTCCCGGTCACTTCAGCAGCTCCCGCGCAGCACTCTGCTGTGCTGTACAAAGCAGCTGCACTTCAAATTCAGAGGATAAAGGTGAGCCTGGGAGTCCAGACAGGTGGGTGGGCCCAACAGCAGAGTGGCAGAGAAAACCGGTTCAGTGTCCGCTGCTCATCACCGCTACCAGCTCAGCAGAATCAGGCCAAACAGGTAGAATACCACCACTGTACTGCAATGGATCAAAATTCTCAATGTTGTACCAAGTGCACGACAGCACGGATATTGTGTGTGCCTAGAACATGCTCACAAAAGAAAGAGTACCTACATACAATAGCCAGATAGTAATAGCAACAGGATCTGATTCACCCTGGTTAATTTCAGAAGCTGAGCAGGACTGAGCTGGTTAGGATTTGGATAAATGACCAGGAAATTTCAGGGTTCTAAACTAGATTAAGATATTGAGATGTTTTAATATTATGCATTATTTTTACAGGGAATTAATCATAATTGAAAAAGGATTTTTGTTATTGCTGTTGTGATTCTACTCTTATTTGAAGTGTGGCTTCAGGGATGGATGGGTAAAACTGGAAACCACAAACACAAATATGTATATATTGTGTGTGTGTGTTGTGCCTGTCTCTTGTGTGTGTGCATGGATATATACACAGATGTTTTATTAGGAAAAGATAAATGTTCAGAATTAGTTTTAGCTGAGTTGCCTTTTGGGGAGTAATACAGTGTAGTGGTAAGACAATGCAAATATTTTTTTCTACATGTATATATACACAGATGCTATCTATTTTTTTCTTTGGGGGATTTTGATCAGATCTTCCCTAAATTGGGGCCATCCAAATGTCAATGGTTGACAGGCGTTTTATTTTAGGTCTGAGATAAGTAATCTGCAAGCTTAGGCCCACGAACAGCTCTCAGACTCAATGAATGTACCTCAGAATCCCAAACTCTATGCCATTTAGTAGCAGGATACTACTAAGTTAGTTTATGTATAAGGAGGACAATACAGGAAGGGAGGGAGGGAGGGAGGGAGGGAGGGAGGGAGAAGGAAGGAAGGAAGGAAGGAAGGAAGGAAGGAAGGAAGGAAGGAAGGAAGGAAGGAAGGAAGGAAGGAAGGAAGGAAGGAAGGAAGGAAGGAAAAAGTATCAAAATGAGGCAGAATAGTGAGCCTGACCCAACTTGGCTCTGGTTTCTGATACTTAATTCAATTCTGCTTATGTCATTGGCATGCATCAATCTCCAATATATTGCCATCTCTAGTTTTACTTGATGATCAACTGAACCAGACACTCTTCAAATGGTTAAAAAGGTGTAAAAGTGTGACCATGAAACAGAAGCAACAAAGATGGTCTAAGGCTAATGAGGCTATGTTTTGGCAGGAGAAACAGGACTAATGGAACTACCTCAGATAGTAACAGGCTATGTGGTTAAGGTTTCCTCCACAAGAGGCTGGCATAGGTGCAGCAATGTCCTTAGCCTGCCAAAGAATTGATCTGCTTTGCCCATTAGCTACTTCCTCTTCCTAACTTTAGTATTCTACTCAGACTGTTCTAATCTCCAAAGTTCTTTAGTCGAAATACACAGAAACCTTGACAGGAAGAAACAAGTTCCTCAAGAACACCTTGGTCTGATCATCACACCTTGGTCTGATGTGAAGGAGAGTTCAGAGATTGATAGAGCACCAAGGCAGATAACAGGTGGTCATGTGGTAATCCAATCACAGAAAGTCTAACGCCTTTTGTGATAGCATTTGTCTGCCCAGAGGGATTCTCCTCTAATCTGTTGACATTCCTCAATCAAGAAAATTGAGTGGGAAGGACTTTGCTAAGAAGGAGGGCACTAGATGAGAAGTGCTCTACATGTTGTGACTATGTCAGGCTTAAAACAATAAGATGCCACATATTGACAGCTACACTCATGATCTTCAACTCTCGCACTTAAAACTGTGGCAAATGGTATGCAGAGACAATCCAAGTTAATTTCCTTCATATTTTCTTACAGAAAATCCAAGATAGATTGAAGCACATTCAACTCAACAGCAAATTAAGAACAGGATAAAAGAGAGGATCTGATACAAAGGCATGAGACTGTTTTCTGTTTTCCATTTTTTAAGGAAATGGCTACCAGAAGATATGGCCACTTGTTTGTCTGAGAAATCCACAAATCCACCCATCTTATTTTCCTTCTGAGGTTTCTCAAATAGTATTAGTCATCCATTGGGTAATCCACTGTTGCCTTGTCCTGAGCCTCAAGGCTGTTCCTTCTCCACCAAGGAATAAAATGAGGAATAAGATGCAAGGCTTACAGCTGTGAAAATGGCAAAAATTTCATCACTGACTCCCAAGTTAGAGGAAGGCAAACATATTTTGAAACTGACATGTTCTAACCTTAAGAGGCTGCCCAACCTGTTCCAAGTTCAACCCCATTTCCAGAACATGCAGAATGTTTTGTTCCTTTGCTTGTCTTTGAAAAGTCTTGCACATTTATTCCCAACAGTGGTGAATTAAAACTGCCCTCAGTTGCTTTTTAGATATAATTTTTTTCAAATAATACAAGAAAATAATACAAGAAGCATATTGAAGTGTGGTCAGAAAACTATCCAAAAATAATCTAAGAAGCAGTCTTGAAAATCAATTGACACAGTAGTCATAAAAAAAATATCAAAAGAAAGCTGGCAGTCCATGCTGATAAAATCACAAAGGACAGAGGGCAGAAGGAACAGCCTTGAGGGACAGGAGGAAATTTGCCTTCCAAAACAAAGGTCACATAAAAGGGAACTGGATCTGGGGCAGGAATGTATCTTGAGTAAACATCTCAACAAAACTTTCCCTAGTTCACTTGAAAGATATAGGTAAGGAGGAGAGAAGTACATTCAGACTTGCAAGATTCTATTACTATAGCTTTACAATAAAAATAGTGCTGATTGATGTAACATTGGATTCCTACTCTGATCTACCTTGAAGGGCTATCCAAAGCCATACTGATTCACTGTGTTAGATACGTTTGTTTTGTCCTCCCAACTTTTCTGGCATCAGGACTCTCCTAATTGAATATCAAGGAACAAGGGGGCCCTGAACCCTGAAAAACCAAGGCTGTCCATGATAAGGTACTCCAGAGGTAATATTCAACAGGTTCTGACCAGTTGTGGAGAACCGATAGCGGAAATTTTGAGTAATTTGGAGAACCAGCAAATACTGTCTCTGACTGGCCCCGCCTCCATCTATTTTCTGCCTTCTGAGTCCCAGCTGATTGGCTGTGTCTTCTTCTGTTGCCCTGCACAGGAGAATGGAGCTGGAAAGCAGGTTAGTGGGGTGGGGACAGAATGGGGATTTTGCAGTAACCTTCCCCTGCACACCCACCAAGCCACACCCACTAAGGCAAGCCATGCCCACCAAGCCATGCCCACAGAACAAGTAGTAAAAATTTTGAATCCCACCACTAAGGTACTCCATTTTGCCCAACTGGATGTCAGCGTTTGCTTTGAACTCCAGGCAGCTTTTGACCAGCTATATTTCCTTTTTGCTTTTTACATAACTGTAACAAAGATACACTGATATGAAGCAAATCCCACAGCAGCAGCAACATTCATTCAATCAGAGAATAATAGATGTCTGGTATCATCAACTTCATTATCATAAAACAAATAATTGTTTATATGTAAGAGCCATGGTAGCAGAGTGTTTAGAATAGCAATAGCACTTAGACTTATATACCACTTTACAGTGCCTTACAGGCCTCTATAAGCAGCATACAGAATCATACAGAATCAGCATATTGCCCCCAACAATCTGGCTCCTCATTTTACTGACCTTGGAAGGCTGAGTCAACTTTGCGCCTGGTCAGATTTGAATTGCCAAATTGCAGGCAGCCAACAGTCAGCAGAAGTAGCCTGCAATACTGCATTCTAAGCACTGTGCCACTCTACCTTATATATAGTACGAGCCACAGTGCAGTATTGCAGGCTAACTGCCCACAGACAGGAGTTTGATTCTGACTGGCTCAAGGTTGACTCAGCCTTCCAGCCTTCCAAGGTCAGTAAAATGAGGAGCCAGATTGTTGGGGATAATATGCTGACATTTGTAAACTGCTCAGAGAGTTCTGTAAAGCACTGTGAAGCAGTATATAAGTCTAAGTGCTATTGCTATCACTAAATCATTTTCAAGTAATTCATCTTCGTTTTATTTCTGGTTATTATGCAACAATGTAACTGAGATTAAATTCTCTGCCCATTGGTTCCCATGGACAAATTTGTTATGTCCGGGGCGTGGGTGTAAGAACGGAGACGAGACATCGGACTGTGACTTCAACTCTTTATTTAAGAAGAAAGACTGGAGCGGAAAACCTGGGCAACAATAGCTCTTTTATAGAGCTTGCTGCCGTTAAACAACAAAAGAACTGAGTCTATCACTTTCACAAGCGTCCAATCAGGGGCTTCCATTAACAGCCAATCAGACTGGCCAAGCCTGACCAATCGCGACTCGCTATTCATGGGCCAATAAGAATTGCAGGATTACAAGCCTGTTGTAAGATGAAGCTGTTTCGGTTGTATTGCTGCGATGGTTTAATCCATAACATCCCTCCCCCCTTGGTTCCGTCTGAGGGGTGGGGTGACATATTCACGCAGATAGGCAGGTCGCTTCACCTGTCTGCTTGACCTGCGCTGTTCCACCGGGTTTCGTTCTGGTTCTGGCTCTGGTGGGCTGTTCGCTGGGTTGGATAGTGAAGACTGTAATTCTGGGTTGCCCTCGTCAGCGCTGTCTTCCAGGTTCCCTGGATCCGCCTCCATCGCAGTGTTGTCACGTGGCGAGGCTGCTCCCCGGTCCGGTTTTCCCTTGGATGGTGAATATCACCTGGGTTGTTGGGTTTCGATTTCTTCTTCGTCCTCCTCCATGTTCCTTCCCCCCACAGCTGGAGGTTCTGGCACTAATTGGGAAAGGAGTTGGTCTATGTGGCGTTTCCAAATCTTACCGTCTGCTGTTTGTAGACGATATGATTGGGGTCCCGTAAGTTGCGTTATGGTAGCGGGGACCCACAATAGGTCGCCCGAGAAGTTTTTCGCAAACACGAGGTCACCTTCCTGGAATGCCTGACACTTACTGCTGGATCCCGGGGGCTGTTCTGGCGTGTAGTTTGGGTGGAGGCGATCAAGATGCGAGCGAAGTTTCCGGCCCATCAGGAGTTCTGCTGGGGCTTTGTTCGTGGTGCTGTTTGGGGTTATATGTTGAATAAAAAGCATTCAGTTTATTTTGTTGTCAATGTCGCCGTGGTCCATTTTATGCAGGGTCTGTTTTACAAATTGAACCATTCGCTCAGCCCTACCATTGGCTGCAGGGTGAGCTGGCAATGTAAAAGCATGGCAGATGCCCCGATCAGCGAGGTATTGTTCAAATGGCAGAGCAGTGAATTGGGGGCCATTATCTGAGACGAGAACATCAGGAAGTCCATGGGTAGCGAATAGTTTATTCAGTTTTTTAGTGACTGCGTCTGTGGTGGTGCTTTCCATTTTTGGACTTCAAGCCAGTTTGAATAGGCATCCACTGTTAAGAGGAAAGTGTGTCCTCTTGTGGGTCCCGCAAAATCGATGTGGATACGGGACCACAGACCTCGAGGTGTTTCCCACTGAGTTAGGGGAGTCTTTGGAGGAGTGGGGCGAGTCTCCTGGCATTTACTGCATTTTGCTACCCATGTTTCTATTTGCCTATCTAAACCAGGCCACCATGCATAACTCCTGGCCAATGCCTTCATGCGCACGATGCCTGGATGTCCCTCATGCAGCATTTTCAATTCCCTATATTGTAGCTTTTCTGGGACCATGACTCTGTCTCCCCATACTATGCAACCTTTCTGAGAGAACAGTTCCGTTTGACAATTTTTAAATGGCTTGAACGTGTCATCAGTTTCACTTATCGGCCAACCGCGTTCTACCCAGTTGAGGACTCGTGCCAAAACAGGGTCCTTTTTTGTCTCTAAGGCTATGTCTCAAGCGATTAATGGCGGCGATTTGAGGGTTTCTATTTGTAGTACGGTAACGGTCGGAGCAGGGTCCTCTATAATGTCTGGTAGTGGTGAGCAGCTCAAAGCATCAGCGTGGAGAATGGTTTTCCCCGGGCGATGTTGCAAACAGTAATCGTAGGCGGCTAAAAATTCTAACCAACGTGTCATTCTTGGTGATAATATATGGGGAGTTTGTTTGTTTCCCGCCAAGATCCCAAGTAACAGCTTGTGGTCTGTAATTATGGTAAAGGGTCTCCCATATATATATTCATGGAAACATTTAATTGCGGATACAATAGCGAGGGCCTCTTTATCAAGTTGACTATAGTTCCTTTCAGTTTTAGACAAAGTTCTCGAAAAGAACGCAATGGGTGCCTCATTTCCATTTGGGAGGACGTGGCTTAGGATGGCTCCTACTCCAAATGGTGAGGCATCACAGTTGACCGTCAAAGGGAGAGTTTCGTTGTACTGCATTAATATGGCATCGGAGGTTAAAAGGTCTTTTATCCCTTTGAACGCTATCTCTTCACGCCATCCCCAAACCCAAGGAGCTTTTTTATCGAGGAGTCTATATAGGGGTTCGGCTACAGTTGCCTTCTGGAGCAAGAAAATGTTATAAAAGTTAATGAGTCCCAGGAAGGCTTGAAGATCTGTCTTATTCCTAGGTCTCGGGGCTTTTTTTATTGCAGTTAGTTTTTTTTTTTGGTGGGGTGGATTCCCTGTCTGTCGAGAAGGTATCCCAGGAACTCCACTCTCTCCGTACAAAGTTGGCATTTTTCTCGTTTTACCTTAAGACCCGCGTCTTTGAATTTCTGCAGGACTTTGCTAAGCCGTTGTACTAATACTTCTTTAATGGGGGCAGCTATTAGGACATCGTCAAAATAAGGCACGATGAGAGAAGGCGGAGCTTCGTTTTGGTGATACAGCTGTGATCTCGGAGCTCTGAGATCGCAGCCGATATTTTCGCCCCTGGTCGGTCCTAACGGACCTAAACCATTCCGTAGAGACAGGGATTGTGAAAGGCACTGTCCCAGGATCCCAGAGATATCGCAAAATCTCTGGTTTGATCCGGGAGAAGCCCTTTTGCTGGCGGCAGAGAGGTAGCCTCCATAGCTGCTGAAGTCAGGACAGCTCCGGAAAGAAAGTGGCTGGAAAGAAAGTGTGTCGGCTGGGTGAGAAACTTCTTTTGTGTTGTAAATTGGCTGAGGTTTGAAAGGGCATCCTGGACAAAGAAGAAACCTGTGAGATTTTTTTTTTTACCAAAACTGTTTGAGCGGCGTTTTTTAAAGTGATGTCAAATTGAGGCTTGGATTTTTTTTTTCTACTTTTTTTCTGGGGACTTTAATGTGACTTTGTAGGTAACCGGATTGAATTTTCTCTTATATATATATTTATGCTCCTTTTGATTTTTTAATTTTCTTTAGGATAGAGGCTCCCTTTGGTTATTTTTTTCTTTTTTTTGGTATACATTATTCCTTTTTTCTGGCTTTAAGAAACTTTGCAACACTGCCAACTAGAGGCTTGGAAATACTTTATTTGAATTGGAGAGAACTGTAAGAAGACTCCTTCTCAAGGACATTTCAACGTGATAAGATAGAGGGAGAGCACAGCAAAATATTATTACAGGTGCTTTCCTGGACTCTTATCAATATTTCAACACTTGAGGCTTGGCTTTGAAGCTGCTGGAGAAGAGAGTCATAATAAGAGCCTTGGATAAATAAATAAAGTGTAGTGTGCTCTCTTATATATCATATATACATTTTTTTTTAACTTGTGATATCCCTACTCACCAGCCTTTTTGTAAATTTCAATTCTAGTAATATTCTTATTTTTGCTTTTTATTTTAAAGGGAAAGCCTCAGAGTTTTTTCTTTATTTTTATTTTTCTCTCCTTATTTTTATTGGGACTTCTTTGCTCTTTCTATCCATGTTTTTGGACCACTTTGTTTTTCTTTTTTGATTATTGAGACTTCTCAACTGGATTAAGGTGTGAAGAACCTGAAAGAATTTCTTCTTTTCTTTCTTTTTTTTTTTTGTTTGCTCTTAATCAATATTATTATTTTTGGGTTTGTTTGTTTTTTTCCTTTCTATTTTTCTTTTTTTATGGTGGATTACTTCGTAATTGGATTAGGGTCTAGAAGAACCTGAAGATCTTTCTTCTTCCTTTTTTCCTTTTTCTACTTTGGTTTTGGGCCTTTTACTATTGGATTTTCCCATTTTGGATTATAATTGGCTACTCTACCAGTTGGATTAAAAGTTAAAAAGAATTTGAAGCTTTGGAAGCATTAAAATGAGCAGGAAACCAATACCATCTGGCATTTCTACTTCTACCTCTGCTTCCCCACCAGCTGGAGGACAACGTTTAATTCAGACAATATTGAAGCAAGATAAAGAACAAGAAAAAGTAACTTTACAGATGATTATGCAAGGAATCCAAGATCTCAAGATAAAATCAGACATCACTGAACAAAGAATAGAGAAGACTGATGAAAAAGTGGAAAATATTAAACAAATGATGGGGAAGTATGAGGAGAGATTCCAAAAAATTGAGGAAGAAGGAAAACAAAGAGAGGAGAAGATTGGAAATATTGACAGTAGATTAACAGTGGTTGAACAAGAAAAAAGTGGGATGTTGAGGTGGAAGATGGAAAGGTCAGAATTTTATCTCAGATTTCAAAATATAGAAGAGGAAAAAGGAGAAAATTTGGCTGCGATAATGATAGAAATTTTGGCAGATGCTTTGGAAATTACAGAGGAAAAGATGATGGATGGAGTAGATGAGGTATATCGAGTTTATACAAGATATGCGATGAGAAATAAATTACCAAAGGAAGTCCATATTAGATTTACCAAAAAATCCATTAAAACACAAATATTACAAGTGGTAAGAGAGAAAACATTGAAATACAAAGGTAAAGAGATTGTGGTTTTAAAACAAATACCCAGAAGAGTGAGAGAGATGAGAAGAGAAGAGAATATCGATTTCTGACCAAAATGCTTCTGGAAAATGAAGTGAATTATAGATGGCTGATCCCAGAAGGATTAATGTTTAGGTGGCAAGAGCAGAGACATAGAATTGATTCAATTGAGAAAGCAGAACTTTTCCATGCAGAAATTTTTGGAAGAAGAAGAGAGGAGGCAGAAGAGGTCTCATTAATTGAGTTTCAAGAGGAACAACTGGAGACTGAAAAAGAGAAAGGACCTGTAGGTGGACAGGTGGATAGTAAACAACAGCGTGAAGTGATATCCATGAGAGCTGTTAGACCTAAATATAAAGCATAATCATGGAAGAAAAAAAACTGATTACAATGAATATAAATGGACTTAATTCAGCTATTAAAAGAAGGAAAACTTTTCATAAATTAGAGAAATTAAAATTTGATATAATTTGTCCACAAGAAGTTCATATTAAAAAACAACATCAACAATTGTTAGTACAGCCAAAATTGGGGAAAATATTTACTTCTTTGACTCAATGTAAGAAAAGAGGAGTGGTTCTATACATTAAAGAGGCTATCCCAGCAAAACTCATCTACACGGATGAAGACGGAAGAGTATTAATGGTGGAAATAATGGACAATAATATAAAAATACTCTTGATTGCAATTTATGCTCCGAATGATAAACAAGAAGAGTTTTATAAAAAGCTACACATGAAAATAATTGGACTGGACTATGTTAATATAATTATGATGGGAGACTTTAATGGAATTGTGGACAATAAATTGGACTACATAGCAACAACAACAAAGCAAAATAGAAAGGCTCTCCCTAAATCTTTTTTTAAAATGACAGACGAACTAACTTTAAAAGATATTTGGAGAGAAAGAAATGTTAAAGCTAAACAATATACTTTTTATTCAAATAGATATTTATCATGGTCCAGATTAGATATGATTTGGATCTCAACAGAATTAATATCCAATATATTCAAGAAACAAATATTGAAACAAGTACTTGGGCAGATCATAGCCCAATGATAATTAAATGGAAGGGACAAAAAAAAAAGATCGAGATGGACATTAAATAATACTATTTTAAAGGAGAAAGATTTTATACAATGGATGGAGAAGGAATTGGCTTTTTTCTTCAGAGAAAATATAAAAAAAGATACTTCAACGCAGAATGTTTGGGATACAATGAAGGCATATGCTAGAGGTCTGATAATAGATTATACAAGAAAAAAGAATATTAGGAAAAGGCAAGCTTCTGAGGCCTTGGAAGACGAGTATAAAAGACTTGAAAAAGAATTACAGAAAATGCCACAGAAAAAAGAAATTAAATTGAAACTGGATGTAATTAAACATAAAATGGAATTAATAGAGAAAGAAGAACTGGCACAGAAAATCAGAAATTCTAAACAGAATTACTTTGAAGATGCAAATAGATAGATGGCTAGCATATAAATTGAGAAAGGAAAAGGAATCAAGAAAAATATTGAAGCTAATAGATGATCAAGGCCAAGTTTGTTATGGTAATAAGGAGAAAAAGGAAATTATTCGAGATTTTTATGGGCAACTATATAAACAAGAGAATATTGATGAGGAAAAAGTCAAACAGTATTTACAGAATGCTAATTTACCGAAGATACCTAAAGAGACTGAAGAAATGCTAGAAAGCAATATAACAATGATGGAATTAAATGAAGCATTTAAGAGACAAAACAATGGGAAAGCACCGGGTCCAGATGGGCTTCCGGCAGAATTCTATAAAACATTTCAAGAATCATTGAGCATCCCATTGTTAGAAGTCATGAATGAAGTTATGTTAAAGAAGATGATACCCAAAACATGGTCAGAGGCTTATATCACACTTATTCCAAAAGAAGAGGCTGACCCACTGCAAATTAAGAACTATAGACCTATCTCCTTATTGAATGCAGGCTATAAAATCTTTGCTTCAATTTTAGCAGAAAGACTTAAAAAATATTTGAATAATTTTATTCACCCAGATCAAAATGGATTTCTGCCAAAGAGACAAATCAGAAACAATATGAGAGTAATCTTGGATACTTTGGAATACTATGAGGCTCATCCTGAAAAGCAAATGGCTTTGATATTCCTAGATGCTCAAAAGGCATTTGACAATGTGAACTGGAGATTTATGTTATTACTATTGGATAGATTTATGTTATTGCTATTGGATGGGTTTTGCTAAAAAAAATATTCAAGCAATAGAAGCCATATATAATAAACAGACAGCAAAGGTAATGATGGAGGGGGAACTTACAGATTTTATTAATATAAGAAAAGGCACAAGACAAGGGTGTCCCCTATCTCCTTTTCTATTTGTGTTGACCTTGGAAGTGTTGAATAGAAATATTAGGGATGATAAGAGCATAAAAGGAATGAAAATTAAGAAGGAAGAATTTAAACTACAAGCTTTTGCTGATGATTTAGCTTTTATTCTGGAAGACCCGTTAGAAACAGCTCCAAGGTTATTGGAAAAGATAGAGACATATGTTGAGGTGGCTGGTTTGAAAATAAATAAAGATAAAACAAAGATTTTGACAATGAACATGCTATTGAGACAGAGAGAAGAACTGGCAGATCTTTTGAAAATCCAAGTTACAAATAAGGTTAAATATCTGGGGATATATTTGACAGCAAGATGTAGCACATTAAAAGAGAATAATTATATTAAACTCAAACAACAGATAGCTACAGATTTGAAGAAGTGGGAAAACTTGCAACTGTCATTAATAGGAGAATTTCAACAATCAAGATGAATATTTTACCCAGAATTTTATTTCTGTTCCAAACATTACCAATTAGGCTTGGAAAAGACTATTTTGAAGATTTAAATAAAATCATGTTGAAGTTTATATGGCAAGGTAAAAAAGCGAGAATAAAGCTAAAGCTTTTGCAAGACGCTAGAATTAGAGGAGGTTTTGGCCTGCCTAATTGGGAATTGTATTATCAAGCTGCAAGTTTGATGTGGGTCAAAGAATGGATAACATTAAGAAAGCATAGATTGTTGACATTAGAAGGGCATGATTTGCTGTTGGGCTGGCATGCTTTTTTTATGGTATAAGGGAACTAAAACACAGGGTTATTTTAGAAGACATTATATACGGGAGACTTTGTGGTTAAACTGGGAGAAGATAAAAAGACAATGTTATTTGAAAATTCCAGTTTGGTTATTGACTATTGAAACATTTTCCTATCCTATAATTTATAAGAAGGAACAAACAGTTAGATATGGGGAACTATTGGATGAAAAGGGTGAACTTAAATCGATCCAAAACTCAGAGGAACAAGGTATAAGGATGAATTGGTTTTCATATGCGCAAATACATTCAAGGTATGATGAGGATTCTAAAATGGAGGGATTCTATGATAAGCAGACTGATTTAGATAAGATCTTGATGGGTACTGATGAGAAGGTGATTAAAAAATTATATGGTTATTTACTGGGAATTAAATTGGAGGAAGAACAAGTCAAAGAAACTATGATTGTTTGGGGGAAGAATTTCGGATATGGGATTGATCTAGAGAAATGGCAAAAATTGTGGTCTCAAAATTATAAAATGACAATGTCAACAGCATATAAAGAAAACTTGTAGGGTTTCTGGTTCCACGTGGCTTTGGTGGGAGCAGGAATTCGCGACCGTTCGCAATTCCTGCTGCGCTTGCCGCCGAGGTACCCCCGATCCAAATGGGTCAGGGGGATATGGCTGCCCTGTAGGGAAAGCCAAAGAGAGAGGGGAGCTGGACAGGGGGTTGGGGTGTCGCAGACCCCCTCCTCGTCTGGAAAAAACCCTTTTTCCCAAGGTGGTGGAGTGGCGGTCAGCAATGGCCGCCACAAAGAAGCCTGCAACCGGGTAAGATTGTGCTGGAGGAAGCAAGAAAAGTGAAAGTGCTGGCTGAGCTGTGTCAATCAACATCTTTTAAATTCGCTGGAACTGAGCTGTCTGAATTGCTGGAGGATACATTGTATCCCTAAGAAGATTGAAAGCGGTGGAGAAGCTGTTAAAGGGAACTTTTTTTTCTTCACTCTCCCACCCCATGGAAACAGCAGATGAAGATTTGAAATTTGTTTGGGCACTGAAGGTGAACTATTCTGAAAGTTGAAGTTGAGGGACAAAAGAGTTCTTGGACATTGGACTTAAAAATTTAAGAAATTGGAAAACCCTTATTAGAGATATGGATTTCTGATCATTTAAAAATTGATGTTGCAAGTGGGAAGGGAGAGGAAAAAATGGGAGCAGAAGTGGAAAAAGAAGGAGATTGCCTAGAATCTCAAAGAAAGATATATGCTAATTGGACCTGTTTGATTAAACAGTAACCCCAGAAAGAGAAATAGAAGAAGGAAGAAAAGTATTAACTTTTGGAACTTTTTTTGAATTATTTTTGATTAAAAATACTTGGTTGGTTGTTTTGGGGAAAGTTTCTCTTTTCAGGATGGCATCGCTTGTGGATGAACTAAAGACTGAATATCAAAAATATAAAAAGGAAGAACAAGATGGAAAAGATACTTTGGGCACTTTATTTCAATTTTTAGAAATGGCGTTATGTACTTATGAAAAGTTGATTACGCAGCAGAATGACTGGGACAAAGAAGAAGAGGAACAAGAAGCCATCTTTGATGAACAATGGGTTTTTTCCGGGAGGAGGAGAAAGAGGATAAGAAAAAGGGGATTTTAAGGTTTGAAAAAACAACCAAAAAAGAGAAAAATGAGAGGAAAGGTGGATGCAAGGTTAGAAAGCAAAGGACAGGGAGTAAGAAAAGGGAGGAGGAGAGACAAAGGGGTAAAAAGGGCAAGGAGAAGAATAAGCAAGAGAGAAAGGGGGGGGAGGAGAAGCCTCAATGGTGGGAAGCAAGATCTAAAGAAAAAAAGTTTATTTAGAGACAATGGGTGAATCTCATTAAGGATAAAAGGGGGATTCTGGAAGATACATAAGATTGTGTTTTTATATGTGTATTTAGAGTATAAAATTTATTGTGTAATTTTAGAATCTACTAAACAGAATCCCAAGATAAATTAAGTGTTATATGAAATATTTTTAAGTTAGGGTAATGAGTTAAAGGCGTCACTCCAATTAGTGTATAGGAGAAGTATAATAAAAGAAAAAAGATGAATGGATAGTTGGAAATAAAACAGACAAAGAATGTTATTGAAAATGATAATAAGACATGGAAGGATATATAAAGGTTTTGTTATGTTTTTTGGGGTTTTGTATGTTGATAAAAGGCAATAAAATTTTAATTAACAAATAATTTGGAAGTTGGGATAAGATATGAAGTTAAATAGATAAAGTAAATATTGATATTATAATTGGGAATCATTATGTTCTATTGGTTTTCTTCTTTAATTATCACTTTTTTTTTTTAGAAAAGAATTTATAAGCTGTTATGCCTTGATTGTTTGTGCACTGTTTTTGTAAAATTAATAAAATTGGTTTATAAAAAAAAAGAAAATGATAATAAGATATGGAAGGATATATAAAGTGAATATGATGTTTGAATTTGTGTCTGTGAGAAGAGTTTCAACCCGGGATCAGGCAGCCTTCAGAAAAGATGTTTTAGTTTTTTTGGGTTTTTTTCTATGTTCTGTGTTTTGAATGTTTATGAAAGGCAATAAAATTTTAATAAGCAAGAAATATAATTTGGATAAAAGAAGTCTGGATAAGATATGAAGTTAAATAGATAATGTAAATATTGATATTACAATTTGGAATTATTTTGTATGTTCTATTGGCTCTCTTCTTTAATTTTTTTTTTTTTTTTTTAGAAAAGATTTTTCAAGTTGTTATGCCTGGATTGTGTATTGTTTTTGTAAAATTAATAAAATTTGTTATAAAAGAAAAAAGAAAACTTGTATAAGATGTTTTACAGGTGGCACTTTCCCCCAACAAGAATAGCAAGAATGTTTAAGAACAAATCTGAAAAATGCTGGAAATGTCATCAGATACCCGGCTCATATTACCATATGTGGTGGACTTGTGAGGACGCTAGAAAATATTGGACTAAAATTCGCATGTGGTTGGAAAAAATGACAAAGAAACACATAGACTTGAAACCAGAGATCTTCTTATTGGGAATTTTACCTGATATATATAGTAAAGATTTGAAATACCTGATTGTAAATGTATTAACAGCGGCTAGGATTGTATTTGCTAAAAATTGGAAGAATGAGAAAATACCATTACAGGAAGAAATTATAAATAAAATATTGGAATGTGCTGAGATGAGTAGATTGACATTTGAAATTAGAGAGCAAGAGGATAAACAATTTTACGAAATTTGGGATCTTTTTTATCAATGGCTAGATGATAAAATATGATAATAGAATATTTAGAATGCTAGACAGTGAGGAATATTTTTATTTTGCTATTTTGTTAGTACTTTGTTATTTGACATTATATTTATAAAGGGTTTTTTAGGATTGATTTGGTATGATTATATGATTTGTTACAGAATAAACTGGTTAAAGTATTGTTATCTCATAAAGCATGAATGATTAAAAGTATAGTCAAAAAATTCTTTTTTTTTAAAGTGATATTAGGAGATATAAGTTTGGATTGACAATATGAGTTGTTTTGTAACATAATTATAATTGAGACTACAAAATGAATGCACAAAACTGATGAATCAACTGACACACTGGATGTACATATAAGAGTTGATGTTTTAGTGTTTTGTTTGTCTTGTTTGTTTGTAGAAAATTAATAAAATCTCTTTCAAAAAAAAAAAAAGGCACGACGCCTTTTATGCCTTGTAATAGTCACGCCATTAAACTTTGGAAAATGCCTGGCACCACACTTACTCCGAATTGGAGTCTATTGCACTTAATAGTGCCTCTCTGTGTAACTATTGTCTGGGCTTCTGCAGTTGCTGCATCCACAGGGAGTTGCTGGTACACCTGAGCTAAGTCCAGTTTCGCAAATATTTTTCTGCCACCCAGGGAATGAAGAAGATGTTGAACCACCGATACTGGATAAGCGCTCTGTTGAAGAGCATGAGTTACGGTGGCCCGATATTCCCCGCAAATTCTTAACGAACCATCTGGCTTCATGGGCGTTACTATCAGAGTTTCCCAACAGGCGTGGTCAATTGGTTCCAATACGCCCTGGGCTATCAGTTTATCTAGCTGCTCGTCGATTTTAGGTTTTAAGGCAAAAGGTACTTGACGGGGTTTAAGCCGAATGGGAGCTACATCAGGGCTGAGATTAAACGATATAGGGGTCCCCTTGTACTTGCCTAATGTTCCTGTGAACACGTCCTGGAATTCCTGGATGAGGGCCTCTTCCCAGTCGTCATTTCTGGTATGGTGTATGCCAGCTAGTTCAATTCCGAGTGGGGCAAAGCACTGTAGCCCTAACAAGCTGGGTCGGTCATGATCGATGACAGTTAGGGGAAGCGTTGCTATGCGGTCCTTGAATGATACTTGGACGTTGCTGGAACCGACAACTGGGATTCTGTTTCCCTGATAGTCTTTCAGGATGATTCGCTGCGTGCTGAGGTCCTGGCAGGAGATGGCAGGTATCAGTTGCTTGAGGGTTTTCCAGGATACCATCGACAGAGACAATCCCGAATCGACTTCCATCACACATGGTCGATTCTCAATAGTGACCTTCACTCGTATTTTCCTTGCATCGAGCGACGAAGCGTGGCCGATGATAATGGTTTGGTGGGCCTCTTCTCGTCTCATTGAAAAGGCAGGTGCTTGGTTTCTGTAGTAGTAGTGGTTGTTCCATTGGTGGTTCAGACGGTCCCGGTTTTCAGGAGGTTTGCTTATCTCCCAACGGAGGTTGTTCTGCTTTCGGCTGGGACTGGATTCTCATCTGCTTCTGCAGACCTTTGCGATGTGGCCTTTCTTTCCACAGTTACGGCAGAGTGCATCGAGGAATTTGCAGTCCGATCGCGAGTGGTTTGCCCCGCAACCCGCACATTGCCACGGACGTCGCTAGTTCCTTTGCTCTTGTTCTGAACGGAGCCAGTTGACCTCCTCTTCATCACTGTCTGAGGATGACTCAAGGTCTTCGTGGTGGGTAGTGGTAGCGTGCTTCTCAGTGGCAAGTGGTGCCTCATCGGCAAGTTGGCGAAGCAGTGCGTTCGCTCGGTGCATTCAAGCGGCTGACTTCCTGGTTGCTTCTGCTACAGTAGCGTCAGCGATGACATCTGTAAGGCTGATGTCGCCTTTCGCCATCAGCTTACTCTGCACGTGTGGTGCATTTAATCCTAGAACTATTCGGTCTCTTAGGGCTTCCTCTAAGTTTGCAAAACCACAAAGGCCTCCTAGGTTCTGGAGGTCAGCTATGAAATTACCAACGCTCTCATCCTTCCGTTGGTCCCTCTGGTAAAATTCGTGTCTTCGTATCAGTGTAGGTATGGGCCCGGAGGATTGGGGCGAGGGTGTCCCAATCCATGGTCTTCACTTCTGCCGGTTTTGCTAGTGCTTTAGCCATCTTGAAAATAGCAGGGCCGCAATGAGTCAGGAACGCTGCTCGTTTCTTGCCAGACGTGGCATCTTTTAAATTGTTGGTCTCCAGGAACATCTGGAAGCGGTCTATATACGAGTCCCAGTCTTCGGTTGCTGGGTCGAATGGAGCGGGTGGTATGGCGCCGCTAGTCATCTTGCCATCTGTTTCGTGTGCTCTTTCGCCACGTGCTCTTCTTTGTCCGATATGTCCTAGTCAGCTCTATCATCTCCTAATCCCATCCTCGTTGCCAGTGTTATGTCCGGGGCATGGGCGTAAGAACAGAGATGAGACATCGGACTGTGACTTCAACTCTTTATTTAACAAGAAAGACTGGAGCGGAAAACCTGGACAGCAGTAGCTCTTTTATAGAGCTTGCTGCTGTTAAACAACCAATGAACATACTTAACCTGTATGAGGCTATTTTTTTAAAAAAAATAAAATAATGTATTTTGTACTTAAAAGTTGTGATGCATAAGCACTGAACAGATTTCCCATGTTCTAACCCACTGCATCTGCTAACTCTATACTGGGTTCATTCAGCCTTTTGAGAATTTGAGCTAATGATGTAAAGCTATTCAACACCACAGACAATACTGCTACCCTTCAAAAAGACCTTGACTATGTATTAGAATGGTCAAACAAATGGCAACTTCAAATCTCAACAAATAAATGCTCTGTCCTACATATTGGCAAAAAAAAAAAAAAAACCAACAGAAAATAAAATACAGGCTGAATAGTCAAGACCTTGTTGATGATCCAAACTCTATCAAGGATCTTGGAGTACTCATCTCAAATGACCTAAATACTAGAGAGTCCACTGTAACTACATAGCCAAAAAGGCGTTAAGAGTTGTTAACCTAATCTTACATAGCTTTTTCTCTGGTAATATTACACTACTAACTAGAGCATACAAAACATTTGCTAGACCAATACTCGAATACAGCTCATCAGTCTGGAACCCACATTACGTATCTGATATTAACACAGTTGAGAAAGTCCAGAAATATTTCACAAGAGTTTTCTACTCCTCTACTCATTTCAGAATACCCTATATCACCAGACTCGAAATCCAGACCTAGAAAACCTAGAACTACGCCGCCTTCGGTCCAATCTAAGTATAGTATATAAAATCATACATTGCAATGTCCTACCTGTCAATGAATACTTCAGCTTCAACCATAACAACACTAGAGCAAACAATAGATACAAACTCAAGGTTAACCGCACCAAACTTGATTTCAGGAATTACAACTTCAGCAACAGAGTGGTCAATGTTTGGAATACTCTACCTGACTCTGTGGTTTTTGTCCCAAACCCGAAATACTTTGACCTTAGACTGTCTACTATTGACCTCAACCCTTTCCTAAGAGGTGTGTAGGGGGCGTGCATAAGCGTACCAATGCCTACTGCCCCGGTCCTATTATTTCTTATATATATTTTTTATTTTTCTTATATGTATCCATATATTCATAACTATGTTTTTATTTATACCTATTATCTTGTAAGCAATTGACAAATAAAAATAAATGAAATAAATAAATAGAATCCTGACCTGACTGCAATTATGTCAATCTTACTGGGAAAACAAGAAAGGAAACATGACCAGATAACGCTATGGTAAATCTACACTTCTGAGCCTCTTGCCCTCTCCCCCAGCTGCAGGCTACGCAGTCTCTTATCTGACCATTTCCTAGGCAGGCTCTTCACCCCTCTCTCAAGGTCTTTCCCACATACCAGTGCAGATTATCACTCCTGATCTCCCATAGCTCCAATACTTGGAGCTGGGTTGACTTTTTAATGTTCCATGGAAATCCACAGCCTGTTGAGCAGTAATACTAAAATAATATAACCTTGGGTTTCAAACCCTCCTATTCAGGAGAAAAGGTATGGGAAGGTGGGGCAGAGAAAAAGAGAGACTGCCACTCTTTTCGATATATATTACACAAGACTGATTCTACAATCAGATTTTACAATGCAGTTTTCAACCAAGCTGCCAAAAATGCTGAATCGAGCAAGTTCTTATTCCTTTGCACTCACCCTGACATCTTACCAAGGCAATAAATGCATCTCATGCATTGTGTACCTTGAGGCAACTTACTTCTACATATCCATTCTGTTCAATCAGGGATCAGAATGACAATATTTCCCATAGTCTCTTTACCACATAGGTAAAAATAAACATTAAACTGTCTACTTTCCCTGTATCCAGTCAATATACATATTATCTTTTGTCTTTTCTCAGACACCCATCCTTTAGCAAAGATTGGAACTCAATTGCTACATCGATTAACTTTTTGCTAAACTCAAAAGTACCTGAGTTAAGCTTCAAGTGTCTCTGGCCTGCTATAAAACTATTTAGGAAATCATTCTCTCAGTTGAATATTGCACTATGTAGAGCATCTTCTATCACCCTAACATATATCTTATTGTTGGTCTTTAATCGTCCCTCCAGACTATCATAACAGATGTAGTACCACAAATACTAAACGATTCAAACAGAAAGCAAGCTTGCAGGTAGTTTGTCCTTCTTTGGGGAAATCGCTACTGATGCAAAAAGCTTTTGGGAGACAAAAGAGGCAGGCCTTTGACAGAGACACAGGAGGCAGATCTTCAGATATTTCAAGATACCTGTCTATCAATAAGCAATGTGTAGGTTGATAATTCCAGTCTGTGACATTCCTGGACATAGCAAGATCCCATAGCATTTTTATTTCATTTTCCTTCTAGAATTTAACACAGCACCAGGGTTTTGATTCATACTGCTGGGATTGGATAAGTTATTTATGATTTTAATTATTTGTATTTACTTAGCTGTGCTTTTATTGCTTTGTGCTTTTGTTAAACCAGCAAAGTCATGTTGGAATATAGTGGTATATAGACATTATGAATAAATAAAATCCATTACTGTATGTGTGCGTTTCTCTGTGTCTCCTACCCAGCCCTGAACAAACATGAAGCAACTTCATTTCTCAAAGTTTGCTACATGATATACTTCAATCCCTCAAGGCCTAGAGGCAGTTGATAATTGGCACTTATTGATAATTGGCACTTATTGATAATTGACACTTTTAGAAGACTTTACACAAGTATCAGAAGTCCAGGGTTCATCCTCTAAAGTTGTTCTGAATATAGTCCTCTACCTATAGCCTATCATGAGGCAAAAAGCAAAATACATCACATAAGATGTCACCACCATAATGTTTTAATCAACTTTAATGACATGTACATTAACTACAGTATATCCTTTGTCCTAATTCTGCTTACTTGCCACAGTAAGTCACCCAAACTTCACCTTTTTTCTTGGCCTGAAAAAAGCCACTGAGCCTGCTCTGTGATATGCCACTTCTTCTGTCTCTCAGTAGAGTCTCTTGCTTCCAAGTGTATTCTTGAAGAAAAGGCTGGTCTATGATAGCTAGTTTTCATGAGGACATTCCAAAGTAAGGGTCCTTCCATTCAGACTGATAAAGGGATAGCAATAGCACTTAGGCTTATATACTGCTTTATAGTACTTTACAGCTCTCTCTAAGCAGTTTAAAGAATCAACATATTGCCCCCAACAATCTGGGTCCTCATTTTATTGACCTCAGAAGGATGGAAGGCTGAATCAACATTGAGCCTGGTGAACTGCCAAATTGCAGGCAGCCGGCAATCAGCAGAAGTAGCCTGCAGTACTGCACTCCAACCATTGTATCACTGTGGCTCATTCCCTTGGGGAATCTGCCCTTCTTGGTTTGTTTCAGGAAGAAGGAAACAGCCCCAGAGGCAAGGTTACATCTTCCTTATTGCCCAGCATTAGAGTATTGCCTCTGAGTCCTTTCTCCAGGAGACGAGTGCACCATAATTATTTGGTTAGTTTCATACAGCTCTTGGTTGCTGGTCCAGAAAACAGCTGATAGGAGGCGATGGAAAATGGGCACGAAGACTGAATAGTAGTTAGTTGAGGAGGCCATCACTGCTTATGAAGCAGTTTCTTTATACTCTCTATCATCATCATCAGGGATTTCCTAGCATGGCTTGCTTGGAGAGGGAGTTCAAGTAATCTGTAGCCATTTCCTGCTTAGGATTTTATTAGTTTTGGTCATGTTAGAGAAACAAGAGGCAAAAGGTTTCTTGGAAATATGATGACTCAAAAGAGGCAAAGGCAGGGGGAGGAAAGAGAAAAAAATGAAAGAAGAAAATAGTGAAGGGCCTTCCCAACAAAAGGATGGTCTTAAAAGTGCTACAATCCCCCTTGAATTCCTACGTTCAGTTTATTAAGGCTATTCCAGCCTCTTTCACATAGTATAACAAATAAACTGTACCATATTCTAGGATGAATGCTTAGCCCTCATTCCAAAGTCCTGTTTTGTTAACCTAACGCTTACAGAACAGGGTCCAATGGTTATGAGAGGTGGAGAGAGACCTGATTAACGTTCTCCACTAGCAAAGGCATTGGATGACGTTCCGGCTTCACTAGACCAAAAGGTTTGTGCATTCATTAATACCATTGCTCCCTGAAGCTGCATTATTCATAAGTTTCCTTTAGTTCTGAGAGCAAAGGGGAGGGAGTGAAAAAAAAAACCTATTACCAGACATCAGCAACTTTTATGCTTTGCATCCAGCCAAGTAAGCATTATTTATTATAAAGATTATTTCAACAATGAATCAAAAAGAAGGCACAACTGTTCCTAATTTGGTATTTAAAAGCAAGGAGGACTGCAGTACACACGTTGGGTGCAGCATTGCTCTTTGGTATCTGCAGGGCTCTTTGGAATAAAGTCGCTCAAAAACTTTGTACTATAACACACTGTCCATTCCTATAGGTTCAGATGCTAATCCCTAGGAGAGAAGAAAAGAGTAACTATTAAATTCTCCCAGCTGGAGCATCCAGATGAGATTGGAGTAAAGCACTGAAGCTAGAGGGTTGGAGAAGTTTGAACATTAGATCTCCACCCCCACCCCCCAGCCGCCACCACCACCAACAGACAAACAAGTAGCAAGCACAGACAAGGGCTTTTTGGCAGCAATCACGGGTGAGTGAATACATTTAAATTCAATAAGGGCTGCTTCAAAGAAGTTAAGAGTAACACAGAAGCTTTTCAAGTGGCCAAGAAGGAATGCAAAATTTGAAGCAGCTCCAAAAGCAGGAGACATTTGGACATCATGATTAATTAGGTCTTGCTTCCATGTAGCTAAATTGGTTAAACTGCATTTGTTTTGAACTTAGCAATCTTACAGCTCAGCAAGGGCAGGCTTAACAAGCATTTGAAGAAGAACTGAAGGAAATATAAAACTGCAAGAACACAGACCTCTCTTGGAAAGAAGGAAGCAAACAGACACCGATTCCTATAGGATTTAATATGGCTGGTTAAGAGTTTGCTAAAGGACAAAAAGAGTTGGTAGTCTTAAAACGTATAATGAAAATCATTTACAGTATCATGAATTTGGGAAACAAGTCATGTGTCTGTATATTTATTTAAAATTCAAATGTTTTAAATATTTAACTATGATGAAATGCAATGCATCATGATGTGATTTAATTGTTATGAATTAAATCATTCTTTAAAAGAGTTGGAATAGTTCAGCAGCATCTCAAGATCTTCTTCAAAGACTGCTCCTCAGTCACCTTAATTGCTTCCCTCCTGTTATTGAGGAAACTACATTGACATAAATTGTGCTGCAGCCACAGCTTCATTGCTCCTGAGCAACAGGGACCTCTTCACACAGTTTAATGTGAAGCAGTTTATAAGGTAGCACTGGGGAATTCCCTCTTGTCCTTTCCTCTCCAATCATCAGGGTTCCCTACTCTCCTGAACATATGGAAGGATGGGATTTGGGGGACTATGGGTACCCTCTCAGAATGGTTAATTGAGTTGTTGTTGTTGTTGTGTTGTTTGTTTGTTTGTTTTGTGGTCATAAAATAAGTCCTGTGAAGAGAAAGGAAAGAAAAAACTGACAGCAACATGGACTGAGCTGGGAAGAAACCCTGAATCTGAATCAAGACATATTTAGGGGAGAAAAAAAACTGAACTTCCCAGTCATCCTGATAGAGGATATCCTCAGGCAATTCTTCCTTGCCACAAAGATTAAAGTTAGGGTTAGGAAATGTGGGAAGAGAAGCAGAACAGACTGGCTTGGAAAAGCTGGAGTGTATGGAATGGAACAACTTGCTATAGCCAACTTGCTGCAGCCAACTCACCATGGCCATCTTACTGCAGCCAACTTGCTGCAGGGTAACTCGACATGGCCAACTCGACATGGGCCAACTCATCACATGATAATTTAACAATTTCAATTTAATTACTTAAAATAAATAAAAATATTTTAATTGTTGTCATTTACATTTCATTTTGTCCTTCCTTTTGCATCCTTTCTTTAGTGTTTCCATTCCACCATTTCTTCGATATTAGACTAAGTCTTGTCCTGCAGTGAGTTGGCCATGGCGAGCTGTCCTGTGGTGAGTTGGTCGCAAAAAGTTGGCCATGGCAAGTTGGCTGTGGCGAGTTGGCCATGGTGAATTGTCATAGACAGCAGTATATGCTGCCTCATTTCCCCTGTGAAGCCAAGTCAGTAAGTAACATTCTAGAATTTCAACAGCCAGAGACTACCAGCAAGGATCTTTCAAATAGCAGTTTTTTATTACAATACTGACTTAAGAACAAGTTTTATTTATATCAGCCTCCCAAAACATGTGGTGAATATTTTTAATCGCTTGAAATGCTGGTTTTCTAAAATAAAACTTCAGAAACAATGCCCAAAGTCCAATCTTATCTAACCAGATGCTCCTCAGATGTGTTAAATTGGAATGTCATCACTGTTGCCCACATTTTGAAACACTTCTTAGCAGCTGATGTTTGCTTTGCTAACCTATCTGTTTTCCAAATAAAAATGAGTGGCTTTTGAAACAGAAACTTACATTGAGTTTGGATATTCATTTGCAAACATTTCACCAACATTTCACTGTCTGATTAAGTAACATCATCAGTGCACTGATGATGTTACCTATGTCTTCAAACAAACCACCAAGCTCAGAGTTCCAACAACCAAGAGAGTTCAACCTTGGGCTACAGATATTCTCTTCAATTGAAAAAAAATGTTACAATACTGTAGAGAATCATTTCAATCTTCAATATACTCAGAAGCCAGCTACCAAACCACCAAAAGCTATTCATCTCACCTCATGAGGGACTTGAAGTCTCCTACCTCTCTGGAGATGATGTAGTTGCCATTTTTAGCCCCAAAGCACGGCTAGCATTTCCAATATGATAACTTTGTCTGTAGCAGGTAGCAGACAGAGCACACCCTGAACTGCATTTCAGGTGAAGCAAATTCATCAGGAACAGGCAAACAGAACCATTTCCTCAAGTCACAAAAAGAAAGACTAACCTGAGTAACATTGTGGGAAACATTTGATTTACCATTACCATAGCAGAACATTTCTACTTCCCACTATCTTGTCAGAGCTGAAGAAGTTTTTTGGATGAGAAGTTAAACATCTTCAAAGAAAAAAAACAAGAACATTCAGTTGCCTCCTGAAAAAGCACCTTTTGGGACAACAGTGACCAGGATAACTGAGAATCTCTACAGACTTTTACTGTAGCAGAACATTCTTCTTCTCTACAGCCATCTTGCTTCATCTTTGTGTGTGCTGCATTCAGGTTGGAGCTTATAATTGCCAGCTCACCTTATCACCTCCTCTCATCACCTAGACTCTCACCCTATTCAGTCCACTTCTGTTCTGTAAAATTAATCCAACTTCTATCTGGAGAGGAAGGGAATTTTGAAACTGCACAAAAGGCACACAGCTGCTGAGAGGCTAACAGACCACGTTTGAAGCCTGGAAGAGCTAAACAGAAGCAGCTTTACCCTTTTTTTACCCTTGGCCTGTCTATATGGGTGTCAGGAGCAGGGGCACACTGACACTATGCTGGTGGAAAACACATGAAGGGGAAAGCAGCTTTCAGTAGGGACAAAGTCATTTTATTTAGCCAACAAGCACTTTGGTTACTAGACCAAACATCTGTACAACAGCAGCAGTTTAACATCTTTCCACTAATTCTCTCTACCTTGAAGACATCAAGGAAGGTCAAGGAAGGTCACTGATGAAAAAAAAAGATCTTGCTAGTAGAATAATCAGACTTTTCTTTTTCTATCAAACATAAAACAAGACTTTTTAAAAGGGTACGCATCGAGACCATTTCAAGTATAGAGCTAATATTCTCATTTCCCAGCTTGTGTGAAAAAGCTCTCAATTCCCTGAATGTTCTTTTTTAAACATTAAACAATCTGACCTGGTCTTAACTGGAGTTATTTTGAAAACACACTTTGTCCTATTCATCAACGACATAGAATCAATACTTCCTTCTTATCAGTTGACTAATGGACAGATATGCAAAGATTTAGATAAGAGATGCTGTTCAACCAACTTGGAAACAGAAAAGGTTGAACTAAAAAGGTGACAAAGTTTTACACACAGGCAATACTGAACAGAGATAATTCCTACCATTGCTTATTCACAGAAAAATCTGAAAAAGAGACTTTTTCACATATTTGCAATGTCCCACATCTCTCCTGCCATTATGCAGACTAAATGCCCTGGACCACTTTTGTTACCTAAATAATATTACATACAAGCAAGTGTGTTTTAGCTGTTGAAAGGTTAAACTATTAATTGAAATGGAAAAGGCCATAGTTCAAATTTGACCTCTCCATTAACTCATTTGGAAATCATACCCTGTCACCCTCAGTTCTTCTATTCATTGTGCAGGGGTTATAATGGTTGACCTAACACTACTTGTAAGGCAACCGTTCCAATAAGTTCATTCAAGTTAGCATACCGAACATTCAGAACTGCTGAACAAGCAAAGGGAAACTTCAGGAATCAACAACATTGGAGTTCAATTTGAAGTTGTGCATTCAGTGACTCACAAATGTGATAAATGGCTTTTCGGTTTACATCCTGGCAGGCTACTTCAACCAGATTACAACTGATCCATTTACAGCTGATTATTATCTTTCAATCAGAGTCAGTGCCTGGATTTATACCTTCTGCTGATCTATAAAATGATTTTGTATGGCTCTGGCTTTGCATCTTGGGTCAATCCAATCACTGTCTTGTCTGCAAACTACTTATTGTGATTTAGCATTATTCAACAAGTCATGGTTTAACTTTAAACAATATTGTTTAGTGACTCTATTCAACTATTCTCCTGTAGAAAGAAGCATGTGATGCAAAACAGTCACTGTAAAGATGATACTTCATTAATACCAAGAAAGAATATGCCCGCTGCTCAGAGAAGGAAGAATTACCAAGAGACAAGAGAAAAGTGAGAGGTAGCATTTTTGCAGAAAAGAAATGGTAGAATAAATGCAAACTGAATTATAAGCACTGCCACAATATTCTCAATTTGCTTCCTCTTCTTTACACAAGATAACCAAGACAGCTTAAGCATTAGAGGTGCTGCTCCCGACTTTCACCCATTCCCTCTTTTATTAGTTTAAAATTTACCTCTTCTTTTTCTATGTGTCACAGGTTCCTCCAGATTGTAGCACTTGGAGTAAGACCCTGGAGGGAAATTATTACAGATTTTTAAGGCTTTCTTAGAAGTACTTATATTTATGATGCCGCCAGACAGGTCAGGGTAAGGCCAAGTTGAGAGACTTTTTTTTTAATCAGACCCTGTTCCATAAGAGGGTAGAACAATATGTCAGAAGTTGAAAAGGTCACTCTTTAAAAGTACTTTATAACCAGAAGGTGACCTCAACAATGCAAACTGAACAATAATTTGTCTCATGCTAGCAATGAGGTCTAGCAAATTAATACACTGTTGATCTTCTTTGCACACTGAGCCTTAAATGCATTTTAATACAAATGGGATTGCCTTCTCCAATCTCCTATTATTGGATGGTGATTAGTCATAGAGATAGACAGACCCTGTATCTGAAAGTGAATTAGCCTGGTCATGAACAGGGGACATCAGTTACAAAGCATGCTTAGAATGGAAACCATTGTGTCTCTAGGCTTGTGAAGATAGCTACCTTTCCCAGAAAGTGCAGTCTGTATAGGTATAAACACTGGCACGAAGCTGTAATATTTCCCCCCTTTTAACATGATCACAGAGTTCAGCCACCTTCCTGTCTGAGGGAGGTGGCTAAATTGTCAGTTACTCAGAGTGAGGAAGTGGGGTACAGTTCAATTAGTAGGGAGCAAGACACTACCTTGATTCTTACAAGAATCCTGTGACTCACTAATTTAACTCAATTTACATACGGTCCAAACCCAGAAATTGGTTTTTGTTCCAAAACAAAAAGGCTCATCATTCTTCCAAACAAAAATTGTGTTCAAATTACCCCAACCCTACTTCTCAACTCTGCAATGTAATTGAAGGAAAGGGCAATCATTTCTCCCTTATTCAGCAACTAGAAGTAGGAAGTCTGCTGCTGTCCTGTCCACCCACAGATCAACTTTCAGTTCTTCATCTACGTCACAGTGATTTGTGAATGGTCCCCAAATATAATCAAAAGAGCAACAACAGCAATGTGATATGTATAATGGTACAATGGCTACCATCACTTCTATGTCAACAGGTCACCTGGAAAAAGAACTCTCCAAGCATGGCAGCATTTTCAGTCAATAAAGCATCTCGACTGCAAGAAATAAACACTTACAACTGTTTAGCATATAATTTGCTAAACAAACTTTAAAATCAGTTAGACAACTAAGTCCAGCAAACTCCCTTTTCTGATTTTTCAAGCAAACACAATTAACATTTGGAAGAGGGGAGACAATCAGGTTTATCCCAAATAAGTATCACATGTGTATCTGCCTTCAGGGCAAGAATTGGAGTGGAAGTTTGGGACAATAAAGTTCTGGTTATAAGCAATCCTTTTTCTTCTTGGAGCCATGGAAAATGAGCTAGAAATGCTGGGAGATTCAGAAGAATCCATAAACTACAGGCACAATACAGTCAACTGCCTTAGAGGAGGAGGGTTTGAGGGAGACATGATAATCGACCCAAGAATGAGAGAGTCCTGTTCTTTATGGGATAAAGTGTATTCATTTCATACTTTTATATAATATATTTCATGCTGCTTGCACCACAGAGAAGTTTGCAAAAAAAAAAAAAAAACCTCACACAAATACAGTTTGCAGTCATGAAAACTTGTATAATTTTGTTCAGCTGTTTTGCTGGAGCTGCCCTTTCAGGCTAACTGGGGAGGCAAAGCTGAGGCCAGATCTCAGGGTATCGATGAACTGATGGTATAGGAGAGGAGGGATCTGAATTTGCTCAGCATGGAGAAATGCTTTGAGACAAGCCCCAAAAGAAACGCTTTCCAGAAGGAAGAAAGAGGAAAGCATTGGCTAGAATTTAACACCTGATAAGACACAGGTTGATCCCAGGAGGAAAAGGTAACTGGTATTGGGGAGCCCTAGATTCAAGATAGGCTGTTCTCAAGCAAGAATTGTGAACAATTTTCATAATTCAGAGAAGGAGGGGGTGGAATGTGAGCTTAAGTCTAAAACATGGGCACATAGTAAGGCAGACTAGCTCAGGGTACTTTGCAGTAAAGCAGCAGAAAACTGTTTATACCAAGGCATAAAACAAAACCATCCAGCCTTGGAGAAGGGCACCATTTGTCTACATGAATGTTGGAAACTTCCAAAACAACAACAACAAAAGAATTCTTGGTTTGAGGAAAATTTAACTGATTGGATTAAAACATAAGGTAATGGTGAGAACCAAAAGAACTCCCTGGAGCAAAACCCTTTAAGAAAAACAAGAAAGAAGATGCCACTAGAATGTCAATACAATAAAGAAGATGGAACAAATCTTGTATCTCAAAATATTTCTACACAGGAAGTACTGTGAGCAGCAAAATGGTATGAGGGTCATTTTTCTCTTAATACATGAACTCAGGATCATCTAACAAAGTCGAATTATAGAAGTTTCAAGACAGGCCACAAAAGCAGATGCTATTCACTTACTGTACAGTTAAATAGTCATTCTTCAGATGACTGTCAAAGGGGATTAGATCAATGTACAAAGAATATTAATCTTAATGCTTGGCATGTGGGGGAAGAGAAAGAGAACAGTAAAAGTCAGGGAAAGAGGTTAGGCAACAAAAGCAATGTTTTCTCTTTGATAGAAAGGTTCCAATATCTAACCAGCTTTTTTGTGAACTGGTACCTTCTACCTCTGGGAGACTTCAGTTCCCCAATTTCCAGGGCTGGTTGGGAATTGGAATCCAGCACAACTGGTAGGCACCAGCCAGGGGGAGGTTGTTGAAGATAAATGGGATTTAGATACTTTTAGTTTAACTTTTAGTTTAGTTTAACTATGCAGATAGCATCAAGGTGTCTTTGACAAAGAGAGTGACTGAGGCATGAAGGTGCTCTCTGCTGTAGGTATATATAATTTCTAGTTACATAGATAAGTTTTAATGAAAGACTCTGCATTTCCAGCTCAGTAATTTGACAGGGACAGAACAAGGTTGTAATTAAGAGCAGCTCCCCTCTCTCCACTGTTACTAAGAAAACTGGCTGTTCATTAGGGCATATTCATTGCTTCTTCCTGGCTTACCGGAAGCTGCTACTTTGAGGGTAGCAATTTCATTCCACAGTGATAGGAAGAGAATTTAAATCAAGTCAATGCCCCTGTAATCTTAATCATCCAAGTTCACAGGAACTCCTGCATAGCAACATGTTATTATAAGTAGCCCTTTGGAATGAGTGCTCTTCATTTATTCGGATGTTTTGGATGATCCCCAGGCCATGTGAAATTGCTGAAGTGCAATTCATATTCATTCCCACAAAGCCAAAAGATCTGCCACCAAGCAGGCTCTTCAGATATTTCAGGGGTGTGCTCTAGGATAGATACGATATTCTCCAGATGTTTTGAACTACTATTCTACCAACTGCAGTCAGAATGAAAGATTATAGTCCAAACTCCCGACTTCGGGGAGTAAAAGTATCAATCTGTAGCATTAATTGATTCACCCCTATGGAACCCACATGGGACTTCACAGAACTGAGCTTCTGCAACTGATTACATAGTTCTTCTAAGGAAACCAAAGTACCTCAGTACCTATTAAGTAATTTACACTAACTAGAAAATTTGGTTGACAGCCCTATTTACTAACCACTAAAGGCAATCAGAATAATTTCTTCCATTACTAAAATGTATGAAACTTTCCAAATCCTTTGAACAAAGAACCTATCCTTACTGAACTACAACTTTTGAATGCCTAATTGACCTGAAATCTTGAAACTGGACTTTCCCTGGTTGGTCCAAAGTGGCCTACTCCCAAGTTAAATTGGAAGTTATTGCTGTCCATTGTAAACCACGGCAAAATGCAGATTTTTAAAAACTGAAACTGGGCATCTAGATATCTTCACAATCCTAATAACACTATGTAGGAATAAAGTTGTTATTCCTTGTTTCATGTGGCATATGTGCCAAGTTTAACGGGTTTTGAAAATGGATCCTAGAAATGCCATACTACAGGACTTAAATCTTCCAACCCAGTGCCCTACTGCTTCAGTTTCCCCACATATTTCTTCATGGCCTAAATTTAGCACTCAAAGGTCTTGTCCTCTATTGATTTGCATGCTGAAATGTCACCTTTCTTAAAATTTAAACTCAAAGATCAATTTGATCTCTATTCCCAAAAGCATCACTTTTATGTTTTCTTCCTAGGAGAATAAAATAGAGTATCCTTGGAATCAGCAAACAGAGCATGGTGATAAATCTAACAATTGCTTGTCCATAGTTTCATTAGATAAATTAAACACTTCATAAATGAACTGTGGAAATATGCCTGCTCACCTAAGGATTTACTCCTTTACCCCAACTGGGAGCACCCTCACTGCTATTATTGTTTTTTTATGGAGGGAACATAGTCAATTGCATGGTCATCTTTGAATTTAACCTCACATTTTATAAGTAATCAGATGCTGTCAGATGTTTTCTGCCTCCAGCCCCCGAATAGTCAGCCTCTGATTATGCTGGCTGAGGTTTATGGGAACATAGTGAAAAGCTATGTCCTCTTCCACCATATCCTTATCAGGTAATTGTTTTAAGACCTCATCATGGAGAGATGAGAAGGTAAGCACCAAGCATTTCATAATCTAGCTTTCTTGACCAGGTGAGGCAATAGAACTGAGGGACATGGGACTTCTAAATCAGATCTAACAACTTTCCAAATCTCTTGAATCCTAGAATCATCTGAAAGACATTGAGGCAGACACAGGAAAACTCATCCTGGAGCCAAATCAATAAGCAATTGCCGAAAGAACCTTGAGAGGAAGTCATGAAAAAAAAATCCTTTCTGCAGAAAAAGATGAGGGTTCCCTCTTCTCATACACATCCATCTGTTACCTTTGCATTACTGGGAACAACACATGGAATCAAGGGGAGCAGGTTTTTAAAAGATGGACAGAATAGATATTTACTACATCCCTAGCCTCTGATGGTCTTAACTGCTTTAAAAGAAGGAAAACTCACTTTCAAGCATTCATGCTATTACAAGAACACTATCTTTCATCAATCCTGTAAATTCAGACAACTCATATGGCCTTTGATATCAAGACTTTTGCAGAAAGACTGAGATATATTTCTTTCAGGGAACAAGACCTGGAGTAAAATCACAGCATTAGGTAAATGAGTCCACATCCTTCCACAGCTTGCTATCCTTTAAATAAACAATGCTGTGATGCCAACTTCCTGAATTTTCCATCTACTATAGGCAATGACTAGCTGGGAATTATAAAAGTTCTACTGCAAATACAGCTGAAGGTCATAACAGCTGGCTTCATGAATAATTTTTTTTTTAGTATTACAATCAGAAATAAACATGCTTTGCTCTTTTGCAATTACTCAATACAGCTGCTTATATATGTATATATTCAGATTATAGACATTACATTTCAATTAACTACACTTCTGAATGTTGCTTTCCCTTCTATTTAAATTGGCTATATACTTTGGCTGGATAATCTAATCCCTTGCCAAAGAAACAATTGGATGTTGTTTACTGGACTACACCAGCAGAAGTTCAACCTCTCTCAGAAAAAGTTGCTCAAGACATATTGAGACTAAGAATCACACTGAGGTGTCAAACTCCTGTGACAGCAGCAAAATTATTTTAATACAGCTGAATCCCAACCGTTTTCTTTGCAATGTTATGAAAATGTTCTACTCTACTATTATTTTCTTTGGGACATTTTTTTAAAAACACTCCAATCTAGGTTACAGCATTTGGAATAATGGTGGAATAAAAAGTTGGAATTAAGAGTTTCAGTGGCTAAGGGTCTAACAGTGTGTGTGTGTGTGTGTGTGTGTGTGTGTAATCTTGAGTTGAATTAATTAAATTATACGCAAACACACACATACAAACCCACAAAATGATATGTGTTTGACAATATGAAGTGCTCAGAGAAATTATTTTCAATACTTTAAATCATGAAATCTTAAAATAAGTTAATAGTCTGAAGTGACCACCCAGTAATTGGAATCAGATCTAGAGAGTCAAATCTATGTAAATGTGTATGTACCCTGTCCAAATATTTTATCTAATTTTTAAAGAATAAAAGGCATAGCTAATTTCTTTTACATCAAACTTAACTCCTTTATGGCTATATTTGTGTAATCTTGACAACAATAAGACATGAAGTCTTACTGCCTTCCTCTGAGTTGATTTTTTTTCAATATCTTAATTCTAGCCTACAGCCCTGGGATTTCCTGGTCATCTCTCATCCAAATATCAACTAGCTCAGCCCTGTTTAGTTTCTGAAATTAACCAGGATCAGTCAGATAGTGCTGCTATTATCTGACTATTGCTTGTAGCTGTCCTTTCTTTTATGTGTGCATGACCCGGGCACAAATAACTTCTCTGCCATTCGCTATAACATTGGTTATAGCTTTCGCTATAACATTGGATATTTTTTATCCATTGGGATTGCTAAATCAGTGTATTGGTTAAGGCAGCAGGTTAGAAACCATGAGTTCAACTCCTGCCTTAGGCATGAAGCCAGCTGGATGATCTTCATCCAGCCTTAGGAAGCAAGCAATGGCAAACGAATTCTGAAATCTTGCCAAAAAAACCCACTTCTGAAATCTTGCCAAAAAACTTCAGAGGCTTTGTCCAGGCAGTTGTGCCAGGTGTTAACACTGACTTGAAGGCACCAAATAAATAAAAAATTGTTGATTTAACAACCCCAATACAAAAGATGTACTGACAAAAACATAATCTCATTCAAAAAAGTAATTGGCATTTCTCCAACATTTGATTTTCATCTGGGTTTCTTTATCATAAATGTGACCATTTCATGAAATATGCAGCAAGTAGCTTTAAATCTTCAGTGTAATTAGAAGTATAGTAAGTGGTTAAGTTGCACCTAGGAATCTCCACCAGTAATTTTGAAGCAACCGATTCTTCTTAGGCCAAGCAACCTAAACAGGATTGTTCCTTTCCTTTGGGAAAGGAAGTTGTTCCTTTCCCAGAATTCCATTATGGGAAATTTTTGTGCAAACTTTCTTGAGCTCTCACTCTCAGAGGGAATTAAAATGCAACGAATGAGTAAACACATAACTATTATTACTGATCAGTGGTTGGCATGTCCTTTCATGGTGCTAGACAGGAGTGTTCTTCCAGTCCTTCTTCAAGTCTACTTCAAGTCTGAGCCTGACATTTTCTCCTTGTATTTTCTCCTAAGGTTCTTTCCTCCTTGCACAATAGGTTGCACTCCTTGGCTGTCCAGAAAGAAGGAGGAGAAATCATATAATGAGTCATAACGTCAAGTAAAATTGAGGCAGAGTGCTTAAAGTGATGGTAGCAATAGCTCTGAAGTAAATAGTAGGAAGCAAAGAACAAAGTGAGAAAAGCAGATTAACAGAAATTCAAACCAACAATCTAGGCATCCATGTTTTGCAGGAGTAAAAATAATGAAGAGAAGTCTCAAGAGCCTTCTTAAGTCTTCTCAGTCACTGTTGAGGTAATTCCCCATTAGGAGAATGAGTGCACACAGGGAGACATAGTGAGAGTGGTGAAGAATAGCACACAAACAGCACACAGCTACACTGTATAGTAAAATGTAGGTTTTTACTTCCAACAAACGTTTAAGCAAAGTCCAAACAAGCAATCCAAATCATTCACCGTTAAAGCAGTCAGTTTTCAGTCCAGGATAATCCAATAACAAAGTTCAGTATCAAAAACAGTTCAATAACAGACTTACATCAAATCCAAGAACCAACAACCTTTCAGTCTTACTTGTGAGGGAATATGCACCCATGCTGGAGCTCCAAATGTGTGTAAATAATTTAAATTTGGTTTTCTGGCATGCCAATGAATGAATGGCAATTGGTTCACTCATTCACTCATTGGTTCACTCATTCACTCAGTTGTTGTGTTAACTACATTGTTCAACACATGGTTGCTACACATTACAGCCTCACCCCACAGTGTTTCAGGCAACCTGAATCAGATAACATAGTGTGAGCCATGGCTTGTAATGTTTGCCCTCTTCATTCTACAAACGAGTTATGTTGTGGTCTGTAAGATGCAGAATGTTTATGTTCAACACCAGCGAATTTCAGCATTGTTTGGAATCTATTGTTAACAAACTCAGTCCCATTATCAATAACTAAAGTAATTACTTTACTCCTCATTTTTCTCTCAGCAAATCTTAACCAGTTGAAGAGATGTTGGAATGTTTCTGTTTTGTTTTTCATGAGATAGCAGAAACCGTACCATGAGTAATGGTCCATTATACTCAAAACATAGCAGGCACCTCCCAAACTAGGTTTCTTAAGACCAATTATGTCAGCAAACACAACCTCTAAAGGTTCTTTGGTCTTAAACCCATTAAGTCTGTTTGCTGGAATAACCTTACTTTTCTCTTGGTGACAAGCATTTAAATACTTACTACAGGGTTTCAGTTCTGACAATTCAATAGTTTCTTTGAGCATTTTGAAATTAATGTGCCCCAGACTTCTATGTAGTAAATGTATACATTTGTCATGTGGCTTAATGTTGTTATAAACTGAGTTAGCCATCTTTAACTGATCATCATGTATCACATATAAATCATTCTCTAAATTAGCAATAACACTTTTACCCTCTTTTTCTATTATACAGTTATCTCCCCTAAAAGTTACTACACAACCAATATTAACTAAAGTCCTCACTGATAACAAATTAAATTTCAGTTTAGGTACATATAACATAGTTAAATGCTCGTTTACACAAGAACAATATGCAGTACCTTCACCAGATGCCTTCATCTTCCATCCATTTGCCAATGATACATGTTGCTTACTCATAGACATCTTTACAAACCTCTCTATTTTTGCTAATACATTGCAATACTCCACTATCAACAACCCACAAATCATGGTTTACAGTTGAATTGCTAGGCATTGCTAAACTAACATTCTTCTTGGCCTTCTGGTGATTACCAGTATTCTATTGTTTTCCTTTCTTACAGAATCTAGTGATATGTCCCCTAGCCCCACAAGAAAAACATTCCTAACAGTATAGGCAGTTGAACACAAATCCTCTTTTTGTGGTTGTTCCCTCCTCAGTTGGTCCCTATCCAGTCGTCTTCTTGCCTCTTCTAACAACCTTCTGGTTATGTCAGTCAATGTCAGTTCATCTTTGGTCAGGACTTCCAGTGAAGATACATAATCATAACTTTCATCCAATGAGGAAAGAATGATGTAAACTTGATGCAGCTCTGAAAATATCAGTTCCTTTTCATGTAGCTTTTGAAAAGTTATTTTCATGAAGTTCAAATGAGCTAACATATCTCCACCTTTCAGAAGATGTGCTCTAAATAGTTTACATGTAAGATGTATGTGTGCACCTATACTGTCATGAACATAAATCATCTTCAAATTCTCCCAACACTTAGCAGCAGACTCTTCTCCACGAATATGGACTAGCTGTTGGTCACACAGTGTTAATCCAATTATACAAAGAGCTCATTCATTGTTCTGTTTAAAGTCAGCAAGCTTCTTGGCATCATCCTTATTTTCTGGATCCCAAGCATTTACATCCGGTGGGTCTTGAACTACATTCCATAACCCTTCTCTACACAGAAGTAGACTGCACTTCATAGACCAGGAAACATAATTTGTTCCATCCAACCGGGTTATCAGTGATAGACTTGTTGATGGGTCTTGTACCATCTTTACCAGGATAGTAACCCACAATTAAACAGTAAACAGCTGTCTGTATACAGTACTGTGCATTCACACCAACTCTCAGTTATCTGAGCCTGGTATGGCCTGAGCCCATAACCAGTGTTGAGGTAATTCCCCGTTAGGAGAATGAGCGCACACAGGGAGACATAGTGAGAGTGGTGAAGAATAACACACAAACAGCACACAGCTACACTGTATAGTAAAATGTAGGTTTTTACTTCCAATAAACGTTTAAGCAAAGTCCAAACAAGCAGTCCAAGTCATTCAAAGTTAAAGCAGTCCGTTTTCAGTCCAAGGATAATCTAATAACAAAGTCCAGTATCAAAAACAGTTTAGTAGCAGACTTATATCAAATCCAAGAATAACAATCAATAGGAACAGCAACACTCTCCAGAACAACAGAACAGGAACTAAACAACCCAGGTTTCTGACTCCATCTTTTGGCCATTTGAGGAAAGATACTGTAAAATCTCCAGTCAGAGATGGTATTTGCCGGTTCTCTGAACTACTCAAAATTTCCGCTACCAGTTCTCTAGAACTGGTCAGAACCTGGTGAATACCACCTTTGCTCACCAACCTTCCTACATGGTGACTCCTTGCAGAATCCTCACAGATTCTTTTATTTAGCTAAATTTTGTTTAATCTTTTGGCTCCAAACCATTATCTAGATCTTTTCAACATTGGACAATTATTATTTTGGCTGCTAAAATGAAATAGGTAAGTTCCTTAAGATATTTTGACTTGTAAACATATGTAGTAAGCTTAATTTTGGGAAGCATTTTATTCTTTGTTAAGTAGTATTACTTATCCCCCCAACCAGAAATTTTTACATCAAAGATATTGCTTTATTGCATAACCACACAGATGAAAGAACCACCCCTTTGCTTGACAACCTTTCCAACCTTTGGAAAAATAATTGTGATATACACAATATGTGCCTATGTGACTGGAGTCAAGTCTTAATAATGTTATAATCTTCCACTACAGTTCTTCCATTGAAGGTGAGGTGAATCTGCCTCCTTTGTCTAATTCATGCCAATTTGTCACCTGTATGACTTTACCAAATCACTATCCCAAACTTCCTTTAAATCATGGGATGTATATCCTATTTCTAATTGCAATAAGTTATACATTTTTTAGATTTTTCCATTTGATTATTCTAAGTAGTGAAAATTAAATATTTAAATTTAAATATTAAATTCTCAAATTTGCTGTAGATCCATATTTTTATGGCTCTAATATTTCCATCACCCAAAAGAGGTTTGAGTTAACATCGGATAATCTATTTCCTAGACATTGCTCTATCTGATCTTTATAGAGAAATTCCCCATTACTATAACAATGTAGTCTATAAAGATGCCAAGTCACCATGATAACCCTGATTTATATATGTTATTTAAAAGGTTAAAGGAGAAGTATCATTTATTAAAGCTAACTATATATTTTTCCAAACTTGAAGCATAATATTTTAGGGAAAATATTTTTAATAATTTTTATTAGACAAATATTTTGAGTGGAAGAACCATTGGTTTATATAATTATTTGGTTGCAATATAACTTCAGTTTGGAGCCATGTTTTAGAAGAGCGTTCCATAATAAATCATAGGCCCTAACTGTGCTCTTTGATAATACATTATCAAGTTGAGTTTGCCCCACTCTCCCAGTTTCTGTGGTTTATATTAAATACTTCTTTCTTCTTCTTCTTCTTCTTCTTCTTCTTCTTCTTCTTCTTCTTCTTCTTCTTCTTCTTCTTCTTCTTCTTCTTCTTCTTCTTCTTCTTCTTCCTCCTCCTCCTCCTCCTCCTCCTCCTCCTCCTCCTCCTCCTCCTCCTCCTCCTCCTCCTCTTCATCTTCCATGAAAGCAGAAGCTGTTCTGTCCTGTTCTGGAATGGAATTTTCACTGGGGGCATTGAAATAAATAATTAAGCCTTGCATGAATTTTCATTTCTACCACTGCAATTTGCCCCATTGAAATGTTCTGAAGCCCAGTGTGTCATTTCCTTGTTTAATTTCTTTCAAGTTGGTTTTTAATTATTAATAAAAATAATTAATGTTTTAGTAGTAGACTACACAGGTTATTTATACACTGTAGAAATTTCTAAATCTATAGACATTTCCTTCTGAAGTTTTGGGAGTAAAAAAATATCAAATGTGATTTGTAAAAATTAACTGATGATCCTGATGCCTCTGCAAATTTCTCTAACTCCCTCCCTAACATAGTTAACTGAGTGGGAAGCATTTTAGAGTCAGAACTATATCATCTGCAGGTAAATTAAAATGCTATGTCTTGTTATCCAATTTTATCCTGTAATCCTGAATGTTAGATCCAAGGGCTATTACTAATACTTCTACAGTGGAAATTGAATAGTAAAGGTGATAAGGGATCACCGTGCTTGATATCTCTTTATGACTTTAATAGAATCTGAATCAGAAACTGTTAAATCTTATCTGGTCTCCAGTCAGTCCATAAATACATTCAATCATTTACAAAAGCCAGATCAATTTAAATCTGTTTAATACTGTATTTTTCTGGGTGGAAATGTCTGTGTGTCTTATACAGTGAACGTTGCTGAAGCCCTGCCCGCCCACCAGCCTCCACCCTTCGGCCTCTGCCTCCCAGCAATTTCGTCTCCTTGCAGCAAACAGCCTGGTTAGCTTCAGCACAGCCTGATTAGCACAATCAGCTGATTGTCGGTTGGATCTACCTCCTGACTATCAGCTGTTTCAGACTGCAGGGATCACCATCGCCTATTGCCGCCTCCGCTTGCCCCATTTTTGGCCTCCACATCCCATTTTTGGCCTCATGTGCCCCATTTTCATCCTGTTCCAGGCAGCAGGGATCGGAACGGGCCAAAAATGGGGTGCATGGAGGCCAAAAACAGGATGCGGAGGCTAAAAATGGGGTGCATGGAGGCAGCAATAGGTGATGGGGATCTTTGCAGCCTGAAACAGCTGGTCATTGGGAGGTCGATCCAACCAAAAATCAGCTGCTTGTGCTAAATCAGGCTGCGCTGAAGCTGACCAGGCTGTTTGCTGTAAGGAGGAAAATTGGTGGGAGGCAGAGGCAGATTTCTTTTTTTCTTGTTTTCTTCCCCAAAAGTTAGGTGCATCTTATACTTCGGAGCATCTTATAATCCGAAAAAAACAGCATTTAAGATCTAAAATTTCAGAGAATCAAAGTCTTCAAATATATGTAAAGTACATATGGCCAGTGAAAGTTTATTACATTTGTGTAATATTTAATAATTTATAATCACTTTTAAACTGATAGCTAAAAAGTTAGTACGGTTTATAGTTTGCGTTAGCAAGTAAGATGGGTCAATTTCTGATAATCTTTACCAATTTAAGAAACAAAATTATCTTAGACTGTTTCCAAGATTCTGGTAAGTACCCATAAAAGTAGGAATTAAGATCTCTTTAAATTCTTTTTAAAAAATTCCCTGATACTCCATCAATGCCAGGAGATTTTCCATCTTGAATAACGTTAAAGACTTCAGATATTTCTGAGACAAAGAAAATACATTCTATAAATTGAATATCCTCTGGCGCTAATTCTGTAAATGTTAATCTATTTGAATATTGATTTCTTTTGTTACTGATGTATTATTTGAGGAATATATTTGTTGAATAAAATTAATTGAACTCTTTACTTATATATTTTGTTTTAGTGACCATCTGGCCATTGGCATTTTTAATTGCACAACATATTTTACTCATACATTGCACCAGAGACACAAAAGTATTTTTTAAATATTTTTTCCACTAGCAGTTAAATGAAAAGTTTGTAGCTAATACAACTTAAGTAAATCTTCCAAACAATGGCACTGATAATCTTTTTTTAGACTGCATCTCTAGTTTTAACAAAACTTCTTTGAATTGATTAAGCTAAACAAAGGCAAAAGTTTACAGACAGTTCCACAATGCAGCAAATATTTTTGAGGATGAAAAATAATTTCACTTTTTAGAGGCCTTGTTCAGGTCAGAAGTTCCATACAATGAACATACCTCAAAGCCAAATAAAACATCAGGAATGCTACAAACAGAGCAAGGTACTGATTCTCCCTCAAATATTATACCATTGGGCACTAAGCATAGAATCCTTCCATACAATACCAGTAGAGCTCTTCAATCACTTTGGACACCATATAGTGACAGCAGGTAGCAGTGGTTGCTTTCCAATCCTGTAATTAGACTATAGGAGTAAGCAAGTTCTAGTATTTGTTGTGCTTTAATGCCATATGGTTAACTACCCAGAGAGCTCTGACCTATTTATTATCTTCTTAACTCATTGATCACACCATTCCTCTTGACAAAAGGGCAAAAACTTGGGAGGAATAGTGCCTGTCATCTTTCAACACTAAGGAGCTGATGGTGGCTTAGCAGCTCTCTGCCCTACTCTGTCTTTTTGCACATCTAAGAAGCTGTGTGACAATGTAAATATCATGTGTAGTTTCCTGGGTTAATAAGGTGCATCCATTTCAGATGCATCTAATGTTTTTAGTTCAACTAGCAACCCACACTTGGACATACACCATTAGCTTGACCTATCAAGTATTGAGTCTTGTTAGGACTTATTAACAATCACCTCCTGCAAAAAAGATTCTATACTATACCATAATCTGTTACAAGAAAATGCATCCAATACTATGAGTTATTCAGTGACTGATAATTTGTTCAGCTTCAGGAGTTCTATAAAGTTAGAACTATGGATGCAAGATATAGGAAACTTCAGGACCCACACAAAAGTATACTGTTGATTGTTTTATCAGGACAGGATCTGAAGTTGTCTCTGTAAGACTAAAAAAAGCAATTTAGCATTGTTCATGTCTGAGTAAGTCAAGAAAGGATATTTGTATACCCCTCACAATTAGGCAGTTAAGAAGGTTGTGCCAGAGATCAGCATTGTACAGGAAGTTGAAGAGAAACAGCTCTTTATAGTACAAAGATACCTGCAAAAAAATCTTATGATCCATCCTTCCTTCCTTAATTTCAAGACCGTGCCATTTTATTACTTAGCATGAAGTAATGTGGTTCTAACTTAGAATTTTGGATTCACCAAACTTGCCCAGTCCAAATACACATTTGATTTTGGTCAATGAGGGATTTCAACTGGACAGCTGAGACTGTGAAATCTGATCAGAGAAGACAAAGCCATTCCTATCAGTGACCTGCTGGGGAGAATACAGCAGTTGCACTATATCAAAAGGCATGCATGAAACTGTAGTACACTTATCAGCAATAGTAATCATTCTTGTCATCTATTAAAACAATTTATTTTTTAAAAAATAGCAATCCCACAAAAGCCCAAGGGCCTTGCTGATGGATCACAAGAGCTCATTCTTTCTTTGGGATCATGTTCTTTGTAACTACCATGCTGCAACACAAACTCATTTTGTTGTGGGATCTTCTGGAAAACATATTCAACCTTGTATTGCAGGTCAAAGTAGAAACAGAGACCCATCTGGACTCATACTGGGCTCTTGTTTCCAAGGAATTTCAACTATTCAAGATACTGAAGATACAGTCTGAAATAGAAATGAAGAGCCTTAAAGTTGAAAGCAGTCATGAAATCAGTCCTAGACTCGTACTGCTTGGTTTATTTCTAGACATCATGTTAGGCAAAGCATGTTGCATTAGTACAGGATTAATGCTTATTTTAATACTGAAATATTCAATTCAGTACCTCTGAGGTCTTATGGACTATAGAGATCCCATAATAAGTAGACATGCTCAGTGATTATAGCCTATGTGAGCAATACCTAATTTATATTCCTGAAAATTTGCACATGTACCAGAGAGGACCAGGTTTCTTAGATATCTCTCCATCTCAAAGAGAACAATATAGAAAGTCTTTCATAATCAGCAATTAGAATTTTGCATCCTCCAAAAACAATGTAATCAGACAGCTTGAGGTTCCTAAACTGAACATTAATTTCAGATCAACATTAACTACAATAAAGATAAATTCCAGAGTAGTCCATGGAGCTCAAGAATCCATTTTGTGAAGAACCACCTGTCAGCCTTCAGAGCAGCTGTAGCTGCTTACTCATTTGGTCATCTTCCAATATGATAGAGCAGGGATGCTTCAAGAGTATCATAATTAGCCTGCCTAAATCAAGAAACTGACAATCAGGATAATAATGCCCCTATGCAAGGTTACTTGTGCTAGAATTCCCAGAGAAACAGAACAGCTATTGGAACAGTGAAAACAGGAAGATTCATGCAAATGTTTTTAGGTTATGGGAGAAAAGAAGATGAAAATGCACCTGCTGTTTACATTCAGAAGCAGAAAAAAGAGGGACAGATTTCCCAAACACCAAAGAAAGCTCATTTTTAAAACACTTAGTCTTGAGAATAAACTGTATAGTGGAGCCAGAGTTTGAACAAACTGAGATGGAGAACAAGGAACAGCTTCCATTGTCTCCAGGTTAAAGAGCCATTTAGGCAATTTATAGTCTGAAGGCAAATGGGATCACCTTCAGCTCCTTCAAGAAAGGCTGTTAAGATTTCCAGAATCCAGACCTTCTACCGCTGCACCATAGAGAGCATTTTAACATACTGCACCTCTTTATGATTTGCCAATTGCACAGTGGCAGATGGGAAAGCAGTCCAGAGGGTTAACGTCATTGCCCAGAAGATCATTGGGTGCCCTCTCCCCTCTTTAGAAGAGCTTTATAGCTCCCGCTGCCTTAAGAAAGTTCAAAACATTCTCAAAGATCCATCTCATCCTGGGCACCCTTTTTTTGAACTATTACCATCTGGCAGACGGTACAGAATAATAAAAACAAGGACAAATAGGCTGAAAAACAGCTTCTATCCTAGGGCAGTAACTCTTTTGAATTCTGCTGTATAGTGCAGTGTTGATGTAGTGTCAGGGATTTTGGATTCAATGTGTGGAGGGTGAAGGATGTGTGTTTGTGTTTATCTTCATGGTCATGGTCATGATGTGCACTGAAGGTAGTGTTTGATTTTGTTGTACGAGGTGCAATGACAATCAAAAAGTAAACTAAACTAAACTAAATTTGCAATGGATATTGTTTTGACATTCTCAAAAAGAAACTGGCTCTGTGCTTGTGAGGACTTCAACCTCACCCTCCTATGGAAGGCTGCTAGAACCAGTTATTCCTTTTGGAAAACAGGCCCTTGTGATGAAGGGAGGCTTGAGGGAAGACTGCACAACTCAGCTTGGTTATGGGTAACAAACATCCCACCAATATAATTTCAACACAAATGTGCAACACCAATATAATTTCAACACAAATGTTAGATTGCAATAGCACATAGACTTATATACTGCTTCACAGTGCCTTAGAGCCCACTCTGAGCAGTTTGTAGAGTTAGCATATTGCCCCCAAACAAACTGGGTCCTCAGTTTACTGAGCCCAGAAGAATGGAAGGCTGAATCAACCTTGAGCCGCTCAGAATCAAACTCCTGGAGTGAACAGTGAGTTATGAAGTTCCATATGAACTGTTCCATTGCAAAACAATGTACAGATAAGTTTAACTACAGGTAGTCCTCAGTTTATATCCAGTCTGCCATAAACTTAGCAACCATTTGAAGTTACAATGAACCCCACCCCCTCAAACAAGATATCTGTGATCCACACCCAATCATGTGACCACATTTTGGGTGCTATTTGTAGCATCCTAAGATCAAGTGACTGTGATTTATGATGTTTTACCCCAAACCAAAACATTTACTTTTAATTTCCAGAAAAAATGCCCCATGATAAACAATGCATTGGTTTAATGACCACAGTGCTCACTTAATGACCACCATATTCACTTAACTACTGTCACAAAAAAAGGCTGATCATGTGATGACCTGCTTTACGACCAGGCTCAAATATGTCAAGGACTACCTGCATGCATGCCTAAATAAATTTTCACGATTACACAGCTATCCTTATCAATTTCATCAATGGCTTCACAGGTTGCTGGGTTAGATTTACTCCTAAGAAATTAGATTAGACCTCCATTAAACCTTGATTAGGCTTAATGCACCTATTTTAAAAAATAGGGGATGGTATTTTAAAAAATCTGCCCTTGCCCCCCATTCCCCACTGATATTCCCAAGCTTGCTAGTGTAAAGAGCTGAGAAAATAGCCTTGGAGAAGGAATAGAAGACTGTAAGGGGAACAGTTGGAGAAGAGGTATTGAAAAAAAAAACCCTCAGATTTCTGTGCCTGCCCACACAACTCCCTAAATTATAGGAGGGAGGGAAGTTTCTGTTATTATAAGCCAGGGGTTTCAAACTCAAGGGTGGGGGGCGGCTGATCCAGCCTGCAAGGCCACCAGGAAACAGCAAAGGACTGGTCCACAATGTCTCTCCCAGTGAAATAAAATACTTTTTTGGGGGGGGGCAATACAGATAGTGGAGTTCCATTCCCAAGGTCTATTCTTAAATCAGATTTGTACATAAACTGGAACAGTGTTATTGCATAATACTATTTGTATATTGCAATATAAGTAACATTGTGTAATGAACTTGAACCATTGTGTATTTAATTAAGATTTTGCTACAAAAGGCTCTGTTCTAAATTACAAGTCATCCTTACACTGAGAACTTACTCTATACATCACTAAATAATTATTGCTAGTAAATAAAAGTCCAAAAATGTATATTTTTATACACTTCTGCCTTTTGGTTTATTCTGTTCATTTACAAAATTTAACTGAAAGAAGCTTATTCCAAAAGTTTGGGATATAAAATCTAAGGAGATTTTATCAATGAAAACATTTTTTTCTGTCCCATTTCTCTTGAAATTTTGTTGGGTTTTTTTTTTAAACCATAAAGTAAGGCATACCCATTTAGCAGTTCATTATGTCATTTAAAGATCTAGTCAAACAATAATGTATCGAGTTCTATAATTTCTTCTTTCCATTCAAGGGCCAGACTTTAGCTGATATAAATGCCAGTAGTCAGAGTTAGAATATTGCTTCTAACTTTGGCATACAGGTTTTAAAGTTCCTAAACAGCCAGAATGTCTTTCAGTGCCAAATATTCAAAATGACTATACATAAATTTTAAAACTCAAGTTGCACAGTACCACAGACTCCAACGGGCATGAGCTGGTTTTAATTAAAGCCCTGAAGCACTGAGTAGACTGTTGAATTAGGTGGCTAGATTTTCCTATCTCTGCTTATTTAGGCATACTCCCATAGTGAGACCTATCTTTGAATAAATATGCCAACATTTTGTGCCACGTGTCTGCAATCCTAAACCTATCCATTTCTGCTCAATGGAACTTACTTCCCAGTCATACAAATTTAAAATCTTTTGAATTGGGCTGCATGAGTTTCAGGCAAGTTCTTTGAAATCATATTATACAGATGTCTTGTGTGCTGCCCATATAAACTGCAGATCTGTACTTATTTCAGTAGTATTTTTTTTTCCCCTTGTGATCTTTTAATAGCTCTTCCTTGGAGTCTGAACCATGCAATTGTATAATTACTAGTTTCACAAAACTATTTTTCCTTCTAGGAGGAAAAACTGCTTGCATATTTGCTGAATTAGCCTTAGAATAATAGATTAGATACATTAATTAGAAAGAAGCATTTTATTTTAATGAATCACTTAAGCTGAACAAGGGTGGTTGAACTAGAGCAGGCTATGCCAGCCCTAAAGCAAAGAGTGTCCTTAAATATTGACTTATTCCACTTATTGGAGTTAGGGATCCTCTCTGCAATTAGTTTTTTCCCCCCTATTTCTTACCCAGAAGGTTTGATCAGCCATTTTACAGTCTAGTTCAAGCAGCTAATTTAATGCAGAACTCTCAAGATGCTTGAACATTGTCAGCCTTAACAAACCATGACAATTCTTTAGATTTAATCCCTTTCCAAAATGCTATAACGCAAAGTGATGAAACTAGATTCAGGCAACAAATTCTGAATTCATTACTTCGTAACATAGAAGACTCACATTTATGCAGAATTATTTAACTATTTTCAGCATATTTTTCTCAGGAAACATTAAGCTGTTGTTTAAATTTACGTCACTAGAGCAGTCAAAAACTGTTCACATTTGAATAGGGCATGTACATCCTTTTTCTAAACTATTTTTTTAATGTCTCCATAGAAGCAAATAAAGTATCAAGATAGGTAGAAAACACCAGGTAATGTAATCAGGGGTATTTTCTTAGAGGGTACATCTAGAAACAGTTAACATTGTTAGCAATCCTAAATAAGCCAAACATACACGCCCCTCTCTGGTTTCAATTTTTCCCAGAAGCAGTATTTTCTTCAGGAGGGTTTCAGAATTCAAAAGCTGAAGAAAGATAGAAAAAGCAGTAATATAAATTAAAATTAGAAACACACATATGGCCATTCTCAGCATCTGCTTGTTTCAGGCAATATTCCCTGGAGCAAAACTCTTACTGAATCCAAGATGATCACATCAAAAGAAGCAATGAAAATTATCACACAACTCAAACTTGGTTTTGGTAGAAGATCTGTTCAGAACCACACATTTGGAAAAGTTCTGATGTTTCATAGAAAACAGGATAACCACTGCTGTTTCCCGTTCCTAGATAAACAATAGTTATATGTGTTTTATATTGTGTTTGAACAATCACATCTAAATGCTAAACAAAATTCATTAAAAGACATAAAAGACAAAGTGTTTGCTTTTACTCTACTAAAAATCACTGGTCATTTAGAGCCACCAAATAAATCAATAGTTTCTAATAACTTCAAAGGTTCTACCATGATTAACTTGCTATGGCATGAAATATAGCCAACTCTGAAGTTGAATTGGCAGGGCAGAGGAAACCAGCTTTTACTGACTGTGCAATCAAATGATCCAGGTCATTAATATGGCATTTCAAGGCTGCAAACCTTCACACACAATCCCACACAATGCCAGTAGATTTTTTAAAAACAGGTATGCATGGGGTTTTCATTGTAAGATAATTTCAATTCCTTGATTGCTGAAGGGGAAGGAAACTTTATGAAAGCATTACTGACACCAGTAAATTAAACTATTGATTGCCCTTTAAATGCCATCAGCTCTGCTCCTTACATGAGAGTACACACAGAATTGATCTCAACATTTAAATTAAGTGTTTTATAGCTGAAATCATTAATCTGACAATTAACATTATCCCTTTTGGATCACTCTGCATTTATTTCATCTCAAGGCTTCCATTTCTAAATCATAGTCTAATTTCACATTCAACCACATATCTAATCAGATGTTAGTTCTATTGACCTCAATTGAAGGCTATTATAAATGAAATCTGTGCATAACTGTAAGTTTAGCTTATTAAAAAAAGTGTCTTGAAATTGAAGAGCTCATAATTTTTGTACATAATAATTGAACCGAAGTGCTTCAGTTCATAGTTGTTTCTGTTGGTGCTATAGTTCCAAACAGGAGTCAACTTCAGGTGTATTTAACTCTTCAAAAAGCCAATTATATTACAACTAAAGAAATGTAGTTGTGCTATTCATAAAGCTAAATTGCCACATAAGTGGATAAATACTGGATTGAAATATTCTGCAGTTTGTCTTTATTCTGGCTGCTTTTTGTCAGTTTATAACCTCTGTATTTTCCCATTATTGTTTTATTCTTTTTACCTCATTTTGGGGAGTACCTGTCTCAGTTTGCCATATGTTTTTAAATAGTTTTCATGTGCTTACTTAGCTCAAGAAACTGATCTGCTTACACACCCAGAAATTTATTATTTCACATTAAACAGGGTAGACTGATCTTGTTTGGAGAAGCATAACATAGCAAGGTAAGAAAGTATTCACTGATACTTGATTAGGAAACTTTTATATTCCTAGACAACTTTCTTCAAGCATGCAATAATTTAATAACAAGTTTGGATAAAGCATAACAAAAACCACTGACTGCTTTCAGAGTATGCAATGGTTTCTTTGAACAAGGTAGCACTAAGAATAATAGTTGAAAAAAAAGGAAAATGTCAAATTTTTGATATATGAAAATTTTTGTTATATGAAAATGGCAACACTGTTCTCTTGGACTGAGAATAGAAATATTTAATGAGTAAAGTAACAGCAGGAAAGAGGAAATGAGGTATACTGTATGCACATGTATTATAATGCCAATGTTAAATTGTACCAGCCTAATACAGTTATTTTTCCAGCTAATTCCATTTTGCTTTATTTGTCCACCATATTGAATCACAACCACCATCTTTTCCAGTTCTGCAACAACTAGTCTGCCATCAGATCTCCCTAATCAACACAGTTCATCTCTCTTTTTAATCAAAGAAGAGGCGTACACAACAAGGCACCGCTTATTAAGTAAAACCGTTATGCCTCTCAAATGCAGTGCTCATGTGGCTGCAATTTCATGGCCTATGTTAAGAGTTACATAAAAATGAACAATGCACATTGCTACAAAAACCTTTGAAACTGAACTTCAAGGGGGTGTTAATAATTGCTATGAATTTCCTGTTGTTTGAAAGCAAGTCATGCGCCATATGCAAAAGAAACCTGGGCCGTATTTTCCAGCTACAGGTTGGGCATACCAGGCTTTTCTCATGACATAATCTGAGCAATACAATCTATTCAAACCTAAGCTTCTGGTTGCAAGGCCATATTAGAATGGGAGCAATGCTCAGGTTTCTTTTTTTAAAAACTTATTTATTTATTTATTTGTTTTGTCAAGCGGTTATAAGATAACAGGTATAAGAATAAACATAGTTATGAATACATGAAATGGATACATACAAGAAAAAAAAACGGGACAGGGACGGTAGGCACATTGGTGTGCTTATGCATGCCCCCTACATTTTATCTCTAACAGTTATGGTAGATTTAGGTAATGTGCTGAGCAAAACTGTAGAGACACGTTTCTTTCCTCCGGAATAGCTAACGTCTTCCTGACAGCTCTGTTCATCAGTTGAGGAAGATCTTTTAAAAAACTGTCTTTCTTTACTTGTCTCTTCCATCTGGGAACTCTGTCTCCTGGACTCCATTAAGGACATTCACACAAGCTCACCAAGTACTGTATGACAAAAGAGCTGAGCCAGGAAAGTTGGCAGCAGAACAAATCTATCAAAAAAAAAAAAAAATGGACCCCAAATGTCTGAGCAATTTTGTCAAGAAAGCCATAAATCCATCACAAATCCTCAGGAACAAAGAGAACATTTGATGGTTTGGTTTTTAATTTAATTCTTTTGGGGGATTTGTTTGTTCCTTCTTAAATTCTTGATAGCAGACTTTGTAAAACATTGAAAAACAAACTCTCCCATAAAGTCTGCTGCAACAATTAGTACCATTTGTCATAACTTTTAAAAGCAATGAATGCTCCTAGATTTTTTTTTTTTTAGCCAAGCTCCTATTTCCTTTGAGATGTTTTAATCCAAAAATATTTAACATACAAACCAAATGTTGATAAAACATCAGATCACATAATATGAAACAGAGTAGAAAATTCTCCATTAATTTTTTTTCTCTCCATACTTTTATTGAAATAAGTGCAAAGGGTGGGAGAATGTAAATGAGGAAGAATACAAATTAGATCTTAGGACAGGTCAAGGAACACTAAATTAAACCACTTTTAATTGAAACATTAAACTTTATTTAAATCATAGCTACTGTATAAATTCAGCCACTTCTATAGAATGTGATTTATTTTCTTTTAACTTGTAATATATTCCTGCAACCTGTTGTATATACTGCATAGTCTTAGGCCTATGGTTTTTGATGCTCCGCAATAGTTCACGGCCACTATGCTCCACATACTTTCACTTCAAAAGTATATTTGCATCAGAAGATGAGTCAAGTTTTGCTTATTTTTTTCAACAAAACTGCCCTAGAATGGTTACTTACTGCCTCCAACTTTCTATTTCTTTCTCCCTCACCACTTATTAACACTTCCCCACTTTCTGTTTTATAATGGTTGAGCTCCTTCCCTCAAAAGGAGGACAGGATCACACAACTGAAGAAATATCTGTTCATGTGCCCTTGAGATGCTAACTTTCGTTCTCATAAATTTGGCTTTGGTTTAGAAACCAAGTTGAAAAGAGGCAAAAAGGCGAGGAGAAAAAGGGACACAGATCAACGTGGGCCAGCAAGAGAAGGAACCAAAGGAGCAAAGATTAAAAGGGCCAGGAAGCAGACCAGTTGGAGCCAGAGATTTCTAGATTGGAAACTGATCCGGATCTCGGGCGTTGCAGCGATTTGTCGTTCTGTTGTCTTGAAGTCACATTCAGAGAAAACAAGTGGCATTTCCCTCACTCCCTGCGTTTTTCCAGAAAAGTTCCCGATTTTAAAACGCGTCTCGTCGGGAAACCCTTGAGCGGATTTCCTCCAAGTTGGTTTGAAGGCGCCTCAATCTTTCTCCGGGCCTGGGATAACGGAGGACCGCTGAATTCCCGAGCTAGGAGCGCGGAAGCCGAGCACCAGAGCTGCAGTGCTTCCTTCCGCCCAGCAGAGTTTATACTGCGCACCAGAGGCGTTTGCCTCTTGGCGCCCACCTCGACCCAAGAAGGCGCTAGAGAGGAACGCCGGGAAGTGCCCCCTCGCCGTTTGAACTGGGCTACAGAGGTTGAGAAAGCGGGAGGACCGCCGCTTTGATCTGCTACCCCTTTCAGCGACCTGCGCTGTGCAAAAGGGAGAGAATGAGCCCCCCCCCCTTTTTTTTTTCCTGCCCCCAACCCTTCCGCGACGGTCTGGGGAGTGCGGGTGGGCAGAGGAGCCCTGCGAGTTCCCACATCGAGGGTTACAGGAGGGACACTTAAATTGCCACCCAGCATCGCAAGCGGGCAAACCTTTGGGCGACGCTTCGTTTAAAGAAGCGGTTCCCAAACGGGGACTTCGGGATTCCGTTAGAGTTGGTCTTTCCTTCTGGAGCAGATAAAAGAGACTTCTGCTCCCAAAGCAGAAAGCAGTTGATTTCCTCTCCTCCTTACCAACCGATGCCAACCTCCCTCGAATGCTTCCTTCTCCGTCGAGATGCATTTAAAACAATCTCTATTTCATTCTCTCTCTTTTAAAATAGGGAGAGTAGACTGCAAACGAGCCAGGCATCCAGAGACCTCCTTCGTGACTCCGCGGGGCAACGGGCCTTCAAGGGCTAATTTAAAAGGAAGACGCGTGGATTGAGCAATTAACGGGCAAAGGGAAGGTCCTTTTTTTTTACAAGAGTAGCCCCCGGCCACTAAAGCGCTCTCGCGAACAAGCTCGTAGCAATTATTTGGGAGAGGCGCGGGGAAGGAAAGGAAAAGACGCTTTGTGAAGTCGGACTTTTCAAAGGAAAAAGAGCAGACGGCTCTATTTTTATTAAGACAGAAAGTTAATCAACCTGAACCCCACCACGCCGCGCTTCGGTCCAACTCGATCTACGTACGGGGGGAGCAAGGGGGGAGACGATCAGGCCGAAAATGGCAAGAGATCCCCCGCCTTTAGACCGGGTTCACTCCCCACCGCCGGTGCTAATTTCAATGAAAACGAGGTGGGACGCCCTATCTCCCAAGCCCGGCATACCTGTACCAGGTGAGTCCTCGCTCGTAGTTGCGATCAAAAAAGTGCGGCTCGGCGCCCACCGCCCTCACGTCCGGGTGGACCCGCAGGAACTCAAGCAACGCCCGAGTCCCACCCTTCTTCACGCCGATGATCACTGCCTGGGGCAGCCGCTTCGTCCCAGAGCCATTTAGGAAACTGGAAATGAAGCTGGGGGAATCCGGAGCCACTCCGTTGTTGTTGCTGCTGCTGCCGCCGCCACCCAACTCTTCGTCGTCTTCGTCTTCGTCGTTCTCCGGCTCCGCTTTCAGCTGGATCTTGGCCGTCCGGGCTGGGAGCAGCAGCTGGTTGAGTTCCGGACCGGGCGCTTTCCGAGCCGACGGCGAAGAGCCCAGCAGCATCAGCCCCGGCGCAGTTGAAGCGCACGATCCGGCGACGCAAGAGTAGACCATGCAAAGCCACAAGGCGAGCATGATGATGAAGAGAAGGAGCAACCACTTCCTTCGCCCCGGCGGGAGGAGCAGCGACGAGGCAGGGGGGCCGGGGGCATCGGGGAGGCGGCCGCTGGTCAGGCGCGGCTGGCCCATAGGCAGCAGCCCGCGGGCGGTAACCCCGGGAGCATGATGCGTGGGGGCCCGGCCGGCACGGGTCAGCAGCGGAGCATCGCTCGCACCTTCGCAGCCCAGCGCCGAGCCGACGAGTGCCGACCGCACCAAGGCTTCTTTGCCGGCCAGGCTGGAGCTGAGGAGGGCGGAGAACAGGCGCGCCTGACTGGCACCCTTCGGAGCCTATAAGAGCAGTCCGCCGCATGGTAATTAGCCCCCCCTTTTGTTGATCAAAAGCAGCCAATGGTGAGCCGGGTCTCTCCCCCGTGGGGCGGGGAGTGGAGGGCTGCGGGAGGCGATTAGCCCTTCTTATTGGCTAATGAGCCGTTAAAGAGCCCGGGGAGGCGAAAAGGTTACGGAGCTGCGAGGCCGGAGAGGCTATTTGAGTAGAGGCTTCGCCGGTGGAAGCTTGAGCTGCCGTGCCGGCACCTTCGCTCTCTCTCTTTTTTTTTTTGGTTTGTTTCTTTTTTCTTTTTCTCCGGTGCTGCAGAGAGGCGAGGATCTGGCTGAAGTTGAGCTGGCTCCGCCAGGCTGTGCTGTGAAGGCGGCGGCGGAGGGCGGTGGCGACCGCGAGCAAAGCCGCTTCTTTGACTAGATGGCGCCACGTGGGAAAGCGCAACTGTGCCGTGGCCAAAACGAGCCGTACAAAGGCGGGGTCGGATGGGAGTGGGCGAAGGGGCCTTTTCCCGGCAGCTGCCGGATCAGTCTTCTTCCATTGCAATCCGTTGAGGATTGAGAGCTTCATCACCATATATTGTGTCTTCACACACACACACACGACGCGTATCGTAGCGGTCGCCCCCCCCCCCCCCCCCCCCCCAAAAAAAATTGCCAACCTCGGTTGAGCCCTAGGTTGTCATGCGGAACCACGTTTGGCCAGGAGTTTGCGATCCTCCGCGATCCTAGGCAAAAAAGGGTCTCGCTGAGCCCCCGCCGGCTTTGTTATTGAGGCTGCAGGGACTTAGGAGTAAACGCTGTGACTTCCGACGAGCCTGTTCCCAGGCATTAGTAAGTTCTCTTTTAAGCTAGTTTGTTGGGCTAAGCTAAGCCGAAGCAAGGAGGGCATTTTAGCAAACTCTCATTTTTCTCAGTTACGAAGTTAGGGCTTTTGACGGAGGTTTCAAAGCATCCCTTTCATCTGGACTGCTTGGGACCTTTACATTTCGGGTGCTAGACCTTGTCTTCCATATAAGGGGGTGGGGTAATCATCGCCCCACTTCAAGAGTTTCCTCTGGAGCCCAATATGGACCTGGTAGCATCACCAATTCCTCTCTCTCTCACACGCACACACACACCATTTTCCCACAGCCTCGAAGATTGGAATTTGGTAGACTTGGAATTGCCTCCCTCCTTGCTGGAAAAAGGGAGGAAGGAAGGGGAACGTTTCTAAGTTGCTCAGTTAGAGGGGCACCTTGAGGTCTATATTTCCCCCCCACACACACACACACACACTATTCAGAAGTAGAATCTACCTATCGTCTTCTGAATAGTCCCGTTCAAGAAGGTTCAGTAGGACCTTCTTTCAGGTCAAGGTTAGACTGGCAGAGACTTCTCTGAGATCCGAAGCCTTCCTTCACTCCAGGAAGCCCTGTCGCCCTTGGTCTTCACAACAGTCCCCGAAGTTCTGTTGTTCTCTTGTCTCCTCCCCTGTAAGGCCTGCTCGGCTCCCATCTTGGAGCCATTCTCCAAGGTAATTTTGGAGGCGTTCGTTTGGGCCTCCCCTAAAGACAAAGAGCATAATCTGGGCCTGATCTGCCCGACAAAGGCGATTTGATGCTTCCGAATGTATCTGCCCCTCACGAATTCCCCTAGACTCTCAGAAGTCCCCACACTTGGCAACTTTAAGACTTGTGGACTTCACAAGTCTTAAAGTTGCCAAGTTTGGAGACCTGTATCCTAGAGCTTCTCAGTCTCCAAACCTCAATGTCTCACTTTTTTTTTTCTCCCCCTCTTCCTCCTTTATCTTTGGTCGCAGGCCAGGATCTCTTCTTAATTGCCCCTATCTGTCGACCTTCTGGCGCTTGCTTTGGAATCTGAGAGAAGGTTCCCTTTTCTCTTCCATTGTCTCCGATTCCCATTTATAATTAATTCAGTGTTTCAGAGCCCCACCACCGTCCCAAATGGAAAAGATCGTTTGTTCCGCTGAAAAACATTGCTTATAGTAGTAGAGGCCAGAGAGTAGTAAACCTGATCCGCTGAAAAGGACCTAACCTCTCGTTCGCCTTTGCGCGTCATTCATGAAGTTCCGTTCGGTTTTCTCGAACTCAGCTACTTTGCTTAAAAGCCGGGATGAAACTTTGTAGAGGCCATTTCTTCGGTACCTGATTTATCGGGCGTTCTAGTGTCACACGGGTATCGGTATTCCTGGTCCCTGCGGCTGGATCGACCCATTAAAGTGCTATCAAATTTTGGCTCTGGGTCAAGTTGAAGTCAAGCTAAAGCACGAGAGGCGATCAATTTGTCTCCAATATCACAGGAGAGGAAATTCACAGGTGTGAACAGTTTAAATAAAATAAAGCGGATTTGGAAGTGAAAGAGAAGAAGGGTTGTAAAAGCGCAAGAAAAGTCCCGTGGCTGAATCTGAGTCTACATTAAATGTTTCTGGAGATGCTCCATTCTACCCGCTCAATAAGAAACTCCCCGCAGTTGTGTGAAAGCGTCCTTCTCCCTCCCTCCCCCCCCTCAGAGTTTCCCTTACAGAAGGGAAAATCCCATATTGCGCTAAAAGGCCTGAGATATTTTTCTGAATAATTTTATAAGTCAGGTTTCACCTGAGAAACGGAAGGATTTCCTGTGCGTCCGAATTCGAACCGAGATCCCGATTTCCGCTTTGCAATTAAGTCAGCCTCGGACTAACGATCCATGAAGAGCTGCTTACAACGGGACTCCATCAAGTATACTTGAGAAAGAAATACTATTTGCATGCGAACCGGATGCGCTGCTGGGTGTGTGGAGGTGGAAGCGAGTCCCGAAAAATTGCGAAAGGAGATGATGAAAATCTGTTTAAATCGGTTCCCGCTCATTAATATTGTCATTCATTATAGTTTGGGGTTATATAGTTGGAGCAAATGACAATCCTGGAATTGTTTTTAAAAACGAAGGCTGGAAGCTTATTGTTTGTAAATGAAACACACAAATATTAGGAAACTAACGGCTTCTCTAAAATTAAAGAATATTTTCTTTTAAATTGCCTCGCTTTGTTGTAAATAGTTTAAATGCTTTGGAAAGTCGGATCTCCAAATCCTTTAAACCCGGGAAGTCGCATTTTTTTTTCATGCTGCCCATGGCACGGGAAAAGGAAAAGGTGAAAGAGGGACACGAGCGTTGTTTTCTTGTTGTCTATGATCCTGGAAATTAATTATTCCTGTGACAGACTGGGATTCCGATTATTTTTAGTCTCTTTCTTAATTCTACCTAAAATGAAAATGAATGAGTTAAGCCTTCCTTAGCTAAAATAAGGCTTTAGGAGTTCTCGGCGATCTTTCTTTCTTTCTATTTTTTTCCTTTGTCTTTTGAGTTTGTTTTTTTTAAAAAAAAAAAAACCAACTCTCAACTGAACTAAATCGGGCTGACTTCCGAGGACATGTGGTTTTGAAATCCTGAACTGCAAGATCCAACAAGGCACTTAGTCGAAAATCCGAAGGGGTCGCCGACAGCCCCCTTTTGACCACGTTTCCTCGGGAAGAATCCCAGCGTCTCGTCTGCCTTCGACGGATTGCGTAGCTTTGAGTGACTTCTGTCACTCAAATAAAATTGTGAATAAAATTGTGAAGTCGAAGAAGCCGCCAACGGAGCCGTTCCAATTCCCTCAGGCACGGGAGGGCACGCCGCCTAACGGATTGCGCTGCCCGGGCGCTCCGAGTTGAGCAAACAGCCAGGAGTTTAAAGAGAGACAAAAATCAGAAAAGCCGAAAGGGGGGGGGGGAGAGAGAGAGAGAAAGAGAAAGAAAGAAAGAAAGAAAGAAAGAAAGAAAGAAAGAAAGAAAGAAAGAAAGAAAGAAAGAAAGAAAGAAAGAAAGAAAGAAAGAAAGAAAGAAAGAAAGAAAGAAAGAAAGAAAGAAAGAAAGTTTGCCCTTCCAGCTCCAGAGTTTGTTTTGTCCTCTTCGCTCGGGCTGGGTAAATTTTGGAGCTGGTGCTCGAACTCGTCGAGAGGAATCGGAGCAGACCCCCAAAAGTTTCTCCATCTTGATTGTAGTTGACAAGGGCAACAACAAGACTTCCACCCCTTCCTTTCCCCCCCTCCTTGTTATAAATTGTGTTCTTGGATTGAATGAACTTTAGGACATTAGGAGTGGGATTTTAAGCGGAAGGGTCCCGTTCACTTCAGTAGGAGTTTGACCCACTCCCAGCAAACCGTAGAAGGGAGGAAAAAAAAGTTTTCTCGCAGGCTGGCTAAGAGATGTAGTTCGCTTGAGCATTTCTCCTTCGACTTCAGAGTACGGGATCTAAAAGGCTCCGCAGCCAAATTGCGAAGGCGGGCAAGTTCAGCACCCCCAATGCAGGGCAAAGAAGTGAGGGACGCTGCCGGAGTTCAGTCCTTGTTTTAACAAAATATACCAAAACTACGTGTCGGATGCAAATCTTGATGACCAGTGTACCAAGTCATTAGTTTTGGTTTAAAAAAAAAACCCACCTATATTAAAATTATTTTTCAACTCAAGGCTGGAGTAGACGTGAATAGAAGACCCATTCTGGTGTGTCTGTCTAATCTGGCTGTTAATATTTCACTATGCAAAACAAAAAAACAAAACAAAACACCCCTATATATAGAAGGGTTTCTATCAAACTGCACGCACGGGGGCGGGGGAGGTGGCGAATAGATTGTCTTGATTGCGCAACCCACAACATTACAAAAAATAAAAGCTTTCCTTCCCCCCTCCCCCCATACTCTCTTTGGGCCAAGGAAGTGGAGGTTAAGATTCTCCCGGATCCCACAAATTTGGCCGCGGGGAGAAGTTGCCGCTGTCATCGACAAAGCTGTTAATTGTGAACAGAGATTCCCTTGGAAGAAAAGCGTGGAACTCCTCCGAAGTGCCACTGGAACGCTTGCGATTCGGGGAAGCAACAAGAACAAATCTCACAGGAAGCGAAGAGAAGAATGCTCTATTCTTTCCAGCTTGCTTCCCCTCCCAAATAAGGCCCATCAATCTTTCGCTCAATTTCACTCCAGGCTCAAGATGCCCCTTAAGATGTTCCTTCTTTACAAGTTCGCTGCGGCCCTGCCTGCCTTCACTTGAACGCCACTGGTCACAATTGAGGGCGGTCGGGGTGGTAGATCCCGTTTCCTCCTCCTCCTCCTCCTCCTCCTCCTCCTCCTCCTCCTCCTCCTCCTCCTCCTCCTCCTCCTCCTCCTCCTCCTCCTCCTCCTCCTCCTTCTTCTTCTTCTTCTTCTCCTCTTCTTCTTCCTACTCCTCTTTTTCCTCCTCTTCTTCCTCTTCCTCCTCCTTCCTAAAAATCCCACTAGCCTGCTTAGAATGCCTTTCTCTTTCCCCTCCCTCCCCTCCCCAGCCCCTTTCTTTCGCGGGATGGAAGGGATTTGTATTGAATTGCCGGCCCTCGGCGTCTCCAGGACCTGCCAATAATCCTCCTCCACCTTTATAGAAACAGAGACCTGCAAGGATTTAATGGCCCCCGAGGAACAGGACTCTTCAGATCCTATCGGAGCTGGGAGGAGTTCGAGGCGAGGGGGAATCTTCTCCTTGGTTGAAATCTGCGCCTCTCTTTTGGCCCCCACTTCCAATGTAAGGCGTGGGAATCTAAGCAGGCCTCTTCCAGAGATGTCCACAACTGCTCCGGAGCCAACAGCTCACGTGAACCGGAAAGCCCCGGGCAAGCCAAGCGCTCCGCGTCGAGCGAGCCTGCTGGGGAAACTCGGCTGAGCTGACCCTGCGAGCAGCGAAGCCGGCGGATGCTGCTTGGCACCTGCTTTGGCGTTCTCGGAAGACGCGTTTCAACCCCTCTGCCCACGCCTGGCCGGCTCAATCAGGCAAGGAGTTGACTCAGTCCCTCGAAGTGAGGCTCGATCCCCACTGATCTGTGTCTGCGCGGAGCCTTTCGGCTCTGGAAGCGTCCACGACGTCGCTCCCAAATCGGTGCGAACAGCCAAGCGGCCTTGTTTTCCAATTCGGCTTCGAGACGTCACGGTGGGAGTAGATTGTGCAGAACTTGCCAGCACTGGGGGAGACTAACCCTAGCTAGTTAAGTCGGTTCGGTCTTAGTTAAGGTTGGATGGGAGGCCCCAAGGGAAACTCTAGGTTGTCCTCTAAATTGAGGAAAGAGGAAAAAAAAAAAAAAACTGCGAAAAGGGCAATGATAAACAGTTTCCTGCTAGATTCTGAAAAGTACATGTGCATGCCCATGAAAATATCTGGAATAGATGACTTTCCTTGCTTTCAATGAAGCAAAGTCTACGAGCATTTCCATGCTAATGGTTTGTAGCAGCCATAGCATCACAGGCAGGCAAACATTCATCCTTCCAGTGACAGCGCAAATGATAAGGGGATCTGCTTTTTGCATAAACATAGTAACACTCACTTAAGGCTTTCCAAACAATTGTTAAAAGATCATTCTTACTGTATCTTCTCTAAACTTATGCAACTGTTATGGTAGCTACAACAAGGTCTTTTTTTAAAAAAATAACAGTGATGGCTGGGTTATACTATTTAAAAATGTTGTAATTTTATAGGAAATGGCATTTGATATATCCAAACTTTTGACAAAACCAGCCAATTTTCCTGACAATGAATCTTAGAGCTCTTCCAGTTGGGAAGCCAAACTTTTAATGTATGGAGGGGATAGGAAGGTTATGTTTGAAGTCATATTACAGGTGCAATTTCTTGGCAGAGAACACTTTTTTTTAAAAAAATCCTTTCACTCCCTTTTTCTCCTCCTCACCTGGTCTCTCAATTGGTACAAACATCAAAGGAAACTTATTCCATCATGTTAATTCTGTATTTGGGGAGGGGGTGTCAGAGGGGAGGAGTGCATCAGACTAAGGAGTATGTTGGAGGGAGAATGTGGATCTGGGTGCTCTTTGTTCCACAGGCATGACTCATTGCAAAAAGCTCGCCATTCCCAAGTAGAACAAATCCTCCTTCTCACCTTCTTGATATTACACAGATTGGGAAGAGGCAGATCCACCTATCCACCTGAGACATTTCTGTAGAGCCAACAAAGGCCTGGAGACTAAAACATATGAAGAATGAATTTGGGTTTGGCTAGAGGGGTGATAGCAGTATTCCAATAATTGAAGGGTACAATACATGATAGCAATGTTCCAGTAATTGAGGGGCTGACACAAAGAAGAGGGTGTCAAATTATTCTCCAAAGCACCAGAGAGCCTGACAAGAAACAATAGTTGGAAATTAATCCAAGAGAGAAGCAACCTGGAATTAAGGAGAAACTTCCTAACAGTGAGGACAATTAACCAGTGGAACAGCTGGCCTCCAGAAATTATGGTTGCACCATCACTGGAGGTTTTTAAGAAGAGTCTAGACCAGGGCTGTCAAACTCCTGGTCCAAAGGCAGGATGCATCACATGCTGGCCACGCCCGGTTTAGCAAATGGGCAAAAAAAGTCCCAATACATCAAGTGACTCAGCTGAGTTTGATGCCCCTGAATTTGATGCCCCACACATGAGTTTGATTCCCCTGGTCTAGACAATCACTTTTCTGAAATGGTATAGGTTCTCCTATACTAGACAACTAGAAGACCTCCTATGTCCCTTTGAGCTCACGCTATGCTATGCTATGCTACTTCTTCAACCATAAATATTTCACATTTGACCCCCTAGAAAGCTACAGACTCTTCCATAGTAGGATGAGTCTATGACAATGCACCACATCCAACTCACCACAGGACAACTCAACCATGAGACAGGAGTATTCAAGAAATATTGAAATATATTCCAGTATTCAAGAAATACTGGAATAGAATCATTAAAGAAAGCAACGTATAGGAGGGACAAAATGAAATCTGAATGACAAAAATCAAAATAGTTTAAAATTATTTTAAGTAATTAAATTGAGTTGTTGAGTTGTCCCGCAGCGAGTTGTCCTATGGCAAGTTGTCCCTCAGTGAGTTGACTGTGGTGAGTTGGCCCATTCTGAATTGGACTGGGTTGCTCACTTTTAGACAGTCACTTTAGAAACAGTGATCTGTGGTATGTATATTTTTCCCCCTGCAGTTTTATTCCAGGAGTTGATTAAGAAACATTAGAGTCAGTTTGGTGTAGTGATGAAAGAGCTAGCCTAGAAACCAGGAGACTGTTGTCTTCTAGTCCAGTTTTAAGTGTACAAGCCAGTTGGGTGACTTTGGACCAATCACTCTCAGCCCAGACTACCTCATAGGGTTGTTGTGTGGATCGTAGAAGGAGGAAGGAGTATTATATATGTTTGTCACATTAAGTTCCTTCCAAACTAAATCCAAAAAGAAACTTATCAGGGAAGATGGATCCAACTAAACATATATTTTAAATGTATTGTCCTATGTGCAGAGAGCTCTTCCTCTCATGGAAGAAGCATTTAAATCAGGGATTGTCACCCAGGCACCAAATGATCTAAACTTGGCAAGTTTAAGACTTGTGGACTTCAACTCCCAGAATTCCTGAGCTAACATGACTAGAGGAGGAATTATGGGAGTTGAAGTCCACAAGTCTTAAAGTTTGAAGACCCCTGATCTATACAGAGGATTCTGCTGTTCAAGAAATCAGTTGAACTGTCACTGTCTTCAGCTATTATAAACCTCTCTGGCATGTATGCTGACCTACTGTAATGATTTTGAGATGATGTCAACTTCTGTACTATAAAACCAAATACCACAAGTAAAAACCATACCTATCAGCAGTAGATGAAAAGTCAATAAATGAATCAAGGTATTTTTTTTTTTAAAAAAATGGATATTTCCAAATCTCCAGTGATAAAATAAAGAACATATGAATTTTAAAATGTTCGTTTGGGGGCTAGACCGAGATGCATATAATTGGATTTTATCAAAAGTCTAGCATGATGCCAAAGCAGATGTAAAAGAAATTCAATTCCTGAAATTTCATGGACTTGTAGCTTTCTTGCAAAAATGCAGCGTTCTCATCCAAAACGTAGATTAAAGCAATTTTAGTCTATAGCTGGGAATAGGTTCTTGGAGAAGGCAGTAGAATTTTGCTTATGAATGTGTATAGACTATCCATTCGTTAACCTAGAGTAGTGAAAACAATTCTGTACTTTGTGAACCAAGGTAATTTCAAGATGCAATCTGTCATTCACCCTTCATGTGTTTCCTATAAGAAATAAAGCCCGGGGCACCTTTTCTCTATTCAACTGTTATCTTTTGTTGAATTTTTCATTCATTTCCAGTTCTTTACTGGAAAACGTAGTTTACACATCATCCCAGTTTTGGGCCACTAAAGGAAAAGAGATGGAGAGGATTAACTCTCTTAGGTGGGGGATTGTTTGACAGGCATTGGGCCTTTTTGCAAGACTTGACCTAGTCAATTGTCTGAGTCCCTTCAGTTTATATAGCTAACCTCTTTTTTGCTTCCTCAAAATCTATCCATCAGTAAAACATTGTAGGCATTAATTTTTCAGGTTGTCCTTGATTTACAAGCACAATCGAGCCCAAAATTTATTTTGCTAAGTGAAACATTTGTTTAAGTGAGTTTTGCTCCATGTTATGACTTTTCTTGCCACAGTTGTTAAGTGGATCACTGCAGTTGTTAAGTCGGTAATATGGTTGTTAAGTGAATCTGGCTTCCCCCCCCCTTGACTTTGCTTGTCAGAAGGTTGCAAGAGGGGATCACATACCCCAGGACCCTGCAACCATCATAAATACAAACCAGTTGCCAAGCATCTGAATTTTGATCATATGACCATGGGAATGCTGCAATGGTAGTCATCAATTTTTTCTTGTCTTGCCTTTTGGTGCTTTGGAAAATAGTTTGGTTTCCCCCCCTCATCTTTTTGTAGGAGATCCTCAAATATGGGAACAGTGTTATCATGTCTCCCCAGGCCTTCTTTTCATTAGACTAATCATCCCCAATTCCTGTAACTGTTCTTCAAATCTTTTAGCCTCCAGCCCCATAATCATTTTTGTTGCTCTTCTCTGCACTCTTTCCAGAGTCTCAACCTCCATTTTATATTGTGGTGACCCAAACTGGTCCAAGTATGGTCTTACTAAGGCTTTATGGAAAGGTACTAGAACTTGATCTTGATTCTATACCTCTATTAATGGAGCCTAGGATTGCATTGGCTTTTTTGTCTGCTGCTGCACACTGTTGGTTCCTATTTAAGTGGTTGTCTACTAGGATTCCAAGATCCCTCCTGTAGCAATTACTGACATTAAGCTAAGTTTCATCTATACCTATATATTTGGGATATCTGTGACCATTTATCCCATGTTCCATTACTCTGAAGAAACTCTCTTAGGAATATAAAGGGGTAAAATTATTCAATTCTTCCAATTCTAAACAAAACAGGGAGGAAGAAAAATAACAAGAAGTAGTTGAGGTCATACTACCCAGAGGCACCCTAAGAAAGTAAAAAACAAAATCAAAATGGTAAGCATGACCATGTGAGTGAGCCTCCATCCCTTTATATGTGCACATATAAAGGGATGGGGGGATTTGTGCCATGTATTTTTTTGTAACATGACACCTGCCATCCAGTAGTGGGATTTAGATATTTTTTACTACCGATTCTGTGGGCGTGGCTTGGTGGGCATGGCAGTGGAAGGTTACTGTAAAATCTCCAGACAGAGGTGGGATTTGCCGGTTCTCTGAACTACTCAAAATTTCCACTACCGGTTCTCCAGAACTGGCCAGAACCTGCTGAATACCATCTCTGCCACCTTCCCCTAGATACACCTCTTCTTTGCAGCAGCAGTTTGTTGAACCTCTTCAGTGGATATTGCCCTTAGGTGGCTTCCTTTCTGAGCACAAATTAGTTAGTGGCACAGTTGATCGAGACCTGATTTTTGGCTGATCACTTTACACAAGATCAATTATTATAGAAGATATGGAACTAGGAAGGATAATTTTTCAGATTTGGAACACAACTTCCTATGGTGGCATGTCACATCTTTGAAAGTGCTCATACATAAGACACTAACTAGGTAATAAGCATGCAGCCACCTGGTATTAGAGCTGCTTATCAGTTTTCCATACACTACTATTATCTTTCCAAATTAGTGTTTTGACATCCACAAAACTCAGACATGGTGAATTATGCAAAAGGATGTCTGTCTGATCTGTTGCCTGTCCCTTTTCTTCCATGGGGAGTGGCTCGCTCAGAATTATGGAAGAAGTTTTGGTCCATTGCATTTGGATGGCACCAAGTTGCAGAAAGCTATCCTTCTGCATAATGACCAAGGACTCATTTCCCCCACAACCATCCATTCTAAAATTGAATGAGTTAAGTGATAAAAATACCAGTTGAAAATACATCTAATGCTAGCCAACAATTTTTTAAACTAGTGTAGGTTTTATTGAGCACATAACAATAACACAAAAACAAACCAAGCATGTTCTAGCTTAGTGTTATGTGCAAATCCGGCTCGTGAGGATGCCATAGCAAAATTACTTGAATAGAAAGGTTGCTCCATTTTCTCTCTGATTATTTCATAGAAAGGATGACTTTTATTTTGATAGCTGAAGTACAATTGTGTCTCCTTGGTCTTTTTTGCTGATTTTATGGTTGCCTCAGGCACCTTGAGGCACAATTGTGGTTTTCTCCTCATTGTGACTGTCATGTGTAAATTAACTCTGGGTTTATTTTGAGCTGTGGCCATGTCTGGCCTCAGAGGATCATTTTAATCTTGATCCTTAACTGGTTTTCATTGGTTGATTTGAGAGGAGATATGCTCTTCCGCTTCATCATAAACATCTCACCGTTCCATCTTCTCTTCCAAGGACCGGAAGCCATTAGACTTTCCCCCTCCTTCCCTGCTGGAAAGTTTTAATCCTTCTTTTTACAATCACCAGTCTTTGTTGGCTCACAGCCATTTGGCTTGAATGGGAAGGAGCATTTTCAAGGGTTCCAAGGAGAAATGAGTAGGAGTAATGTGACAGAATGGAGGGAAGAAAGAAATGTGGGCTGGATGTCAAAGAAAGTTTTTAGTGAGATGGATGGAGTGTGGATGCTGCCTGAGGGGAGGATTAGAGAATCAAAAAATAGGAATATTTAGAACAGCTCTGGAGAACAGGAGGACACAGAAGAACAATTGTGGTTGACTGCAGGGGGGGAAAATGGGAGGCTGTGGGTGCGAACAAATAAAACAAATGATCTTTCTTCCTATTTATATTTCTCGAGTTCAAGTGCATGATTTTTGCAGTTCAGAAAGAGTAAGGAACAAAACCTTTTGTGAATTTAACATGGAGTTTGTGTATGTTGAACTGATGTTCTTTCCAAGACTCATGTATACTTTCTCCAGTTCCAGTGCTTTTATACTTCAGAATTCCAGCCTTACTATATGTAATTAGGACTATGTATTTGGAAGATTGGTCTAAATGAAGCCATAGTTTGGGAAATTAACTCATTCTGCACTTTTACATGCTATGCAGCATGTAATTTAGATTTGCAGATAGATTTGCAAACATGTGAAGCTAAAATGTGGTTCTTTAGCTCCATCGTATGTTACCCAATTTCTATTCCCTTTAAAGAATTCCCACCATAAAGTAAAGCAAAGCATAAGACAGAAGCTTAGAGCTGACTCTTACCTGTTTTTTCTTTAGGAATAACACTGCCTTAGAAGTAACAGGTTGCTGGATTTAGATCACTGCATAGGATTTCATCATGAATGTCATCTGCGTGAAAGACTGCATGACAAATGATTTGATCTTTATTTATCAGTTATACTGATGTATGTATTGCTCTGGTGCTAAGCCAGACTTAAACAGAGTGCATGGCATTTAGCAATATTAGCCCCCTTCAGATTTTCCAACTTTGGAATTTGCGGCTGGCCTTCAAACTATTGCAGCTCCATCCTATTGGCATTATAGGTTTAAAGGCTTCACAGCCAGCAACCTCTTACCTTGCACATTTCCCAGGTAATTACAGATTAGAACAGGCTAATTTTTATTTTTGCAAAGCTGTCTGTGTTTGTTATTATTGTTTCCTAGGTTGCCCCTTGCATAAATACATATGCAAAGCTCTTTGATCTGCACATATAATGACACAGATTTATCAAATGTTTGCATTATTCTGTCTTTTTTTTTCTTTTTCTTTTTTTAAAGATCTAGGTTGATTTATGGAATGCAATTCTCCACTGCCCTGCGTCTTTTGAAATATGAAGTGTTGGGGAATAGCTAAGATAATATTTAATATCCTTCCAAGAAGCCTTTGCATTTCCTAACAAATGAAGTACAATTTAACCAAATGGCTCTCATCTGTTTAGCCTCTTTTTTTTTTTTTTTAGCCAAACAAATTAGCACTAGAATACCAGGGAGAGAACATACAACATAGCCTCTCTAGATGACAGAACATAGACAATTATTAGCAAGGGGAAAACAGGGGCTGAAAAGGCTCCAGCCTGGCTTGAGCAGATGTTTTCACATCTCCTGTTGGATCCTGCAGTGAGGGAGACCCCGGAGGACACATTACTACAGTTTTTGAAGTGGGCAGGAAGGAAAAGCGGCTTCAATGTTTCATTTAAATTCATTCCATGCAAGGCTAGCATATTGCTGCTTGAAGCTCATTAAGACTACCATAGCAAATCGTCCTTCATCTTTAAAAACTGCTTAAGTCTGTTTATGTCAAATTTGACATTTCTTCAAGCAAAACTGAATGGCAATAAAGCAAACACATCACTCTACTTTGAGAAAATAATTTGAAAACCACCCACCCAATCTTATTCCCAGAATATCAAAGTCAGCTTCGCCCATTCCTCCTTAAATGTTTTTATGACTGGACATTCTACAACTTTTCAGAGTAATCTTCTTTCAATAGTACAGAGTTTTCCAACAACTTATTTACTCCACTCTTATGATGAGATGCTGCATACTTCATTAAAAATATCCTGGAAGGATTCTCACAAATAAGAAACTGGCAGATCAGGAAAGAATGGAATGACACTGGGATCTGGCTTTTTATGCCAAGAAAGATTCATTGTCATGAACTTTTCAGCTTAGAGTGTAGGAAGGTTTTTGTTTTTTTGTTTTGCTATACAATCCATCGGTCAGTCTAGATCAGAACTGTTACACTGGGAGGCATATGCTCTTCTGGAAAAGCACCTAGGGAATGATTGGAATTCTTTGGCCCATAAATCTGTGCCCGCATGTGTGCGTGCACACACACACTTTTTACATTTAAATTGCATCCTTTTTCTAAATGGGCATGCAGCAGTCTGAATAAAAATCAGATGTTAAAATTAGCAGCCATGTATAATATTATGATGTCACTGGTATGGTTGTGATGCCTACTTCCTATCTGAAATGAACCACTGCAGGCAAGAAATGAAAAAAACAACAACAAACCATTTGTGAAAGCACCATGTTTTGTGTTTTGCCACTCTCTTCTTCAGATGCTTCAAATAAAACTTCCATGGCATGGAGAGTGCTTTAACTACAGGAGAGAGCTCTGATTGGTCTCTTCATCCCTTTTTTGAGGTCCCCCAGTTTCTCTTTCTATGTCTTATATATTCCATAATGTCAGCTCTCTACCCTTTTTACTTTAATCTTCTTTTTCAATATGGTGACCACAACTGGACCCAAGACTGCACTTGAGACCTCGTCTGTGCCAAATCAAATAACACTGTTATCTTCTCCTGTCTGGCAAGCGGGGATGCTGTTGAAACAACTGCAAGTAGTTTGTGTTGTTTTCCAAGAAATACTATATTGCAAGCTTCACTTCAGATTTATTCTGTGACTTCTAATTGCTCCTCAGTAATGCTAGAACTTAGACAATCTTCCTCCCAGTTTGGTAATTATACATTTAGTATTCCTTTCCAATGTGTCATGTTGAATGCTTTTTGTTGTCAAATTTCATTTTCTTATTTTCCATTATAATACATAATACCACATTGCTCCCAAGTTTACTTAAATAAATCCAGATCACTTTGTTTGATCTCCTGTTGTAACTGTTTCCCCTACTTTCAACACCATCCAGTCTTTTAGTTGCAGGCAAAAGGAATTTGTCTTTCATTCCATTTCATGATCCAGAGTTCAGCTGAAAATATGTTTTCTTTTTCTTTTTTCTTTTTGTGAAAACCAAACAAGAATCCTGAAGTAGTCAAACCTCCCTAATGCTCCCAAAGAATTAAAATGAAGTGTTAGATAGATTAGAGGAAGTGGTCACATTTTGGCCTTAATTAACAACATGCAGGTTCCTGGAACTAACTTGTCTACAAATTGCCTACAACTTAATATACTCACTGGGTGATTAATGGAGCTTTGTTCTTGGTATTCCAATTTCTCTAGGTATAAAATACAGATGTAATGATAATACCATAATAAATGTGTTTAGTGTATTTTTTCAGAAAGTATTAATATGGGACATGATACTCCTAAAGCTAATGGCTTCTTGAGTTATTACAGTGAGATAAACAAGGGCTAGTTGGTTATCAAGGTCTGTCTGTCTATCTATCTATCTATCTATCTATCTATCTATCTATCTATCTATGGTATCTATTTTTCATCTCTCTCTCTCTCTCTAAATTTATAGGGAGTCATCTTACCTGAAGATAACTCATGGATGGAATGGGATGCTTTAAACTGGATATCTGCCCTGAGCAGAGTCTTGCAGTTTATGGCCACAGTGGCTTCTTCCAATTGTATGTTACTAGGCTTTGATAATTCTACCACCATTCCTATTAATGGGACTTATAATCCAACACATGGACAAGGCATTAGATTGGACAATGATTGACAGTAGCTACCTAGAATTTTGGACAGGAGTCTTTCCCATGTTGCTATAAACATTTGGTATTCAGGAAACTCCTACAAAAGTGGAACTTCCATTTTCATCTAGTTTCTTCAGAAAAATGAGAGAGACAAAAATAAAATAAAATAAATGCACACACTGAATGAAATGAGCAATACAATGGGCACTTCCTGTTTTAAAATTTTCTCTAGAGGCACATCCAAACTTCCACTAACCCAAATTGTCATTTTCAGGCCCCCAAGCCCTCAAAAGCATTTAAAAGTGATCGATGACTGTGTACATTTCTGCCAATAGGAAATATTAAGAACCAGGAATGAAAAATCACTGCTTCATCCAGTTGGTTTTAGGTTCTGCACAACAAAAGTCGCCTCACCCGGATTCCAGGCAAAAAGAAAATAGGCAAGAAAAGAAACATAATCTCAGCCTGGCACTTTTCACTGAAACTACAGAATGCTTAGTTATATTTGAAAGCATTCAGGTTTTTTTTTATTGGTATCTGATGTTAGTGAAATCAGTATTCTGTAATGGGCAATTGATGTCGGGAAACTTCAATGTACTATTTCGCTAATGAGCTTTCCACATTTACCAGAGTTATTCAAATTAAGGAGAAACTTTGCACAGAAATGTAGTGTATTAAACATAGTAAGCTGAGGTTGCTTTTCCTCATGAAATAGTAAGGTGATAACATCATGTCATGGCTGTGCCTCAGCAGTACTATGTCTTCTATTCAGATTTTGGTTGTTTAAAGTGAGTGGATTAGTTTTGCTCTCTAATAATGGTGTGTAGTTTGGCATAAACGAGTTGAGAACTACATAATCCATTGGAGACAGTGCAGATACTTTAGGTTTGCGTGCCAGGGATGTAGTTTCTCACATTCTTAATTTAAGGCAAATACTATTGTTGCTACTACATGTACTCCATTCAGTATGGGTGGAGACATTGTCCATTATTAGTTTTCTCCCGTTGAAACCATAGTCTCTCCTTGGAAGAAGAGACCATTCTGTTACATGGTTTCTGGGATACTATTGCAGGACTTAAGACTGCTCTTTAAATTAGATTGATTTAATTTCTATGTATATAAATGAGTGCAAAAAAGTGACTTACATACAGTATGACCAAGTATATCTATTTTAAAATGCTGCAGAGTAAATGAAGGTGTAGATGAAATTAAATAAAATTTCTGTTTTTTATTGCTTTGTATCACACTTTACAGACAATTAAGAAACATATGTTTATATTTTTAAAGTCTATAGATGGTATTGGGAATATTGAGACGATGATATTTAAAATAGCAATTAAAATTATGCTATGGTATAAACTATTTTGTACTCATAACATATTGAAGTCATAAACAAGGCTGGCTTATAAAGTGAGCAAGCTTCTGTTTCTGTGGTTAATCCTTCAAAAGGATTCACCCTAAGGTTATTTCTGATTGGTTCAAAATGTTTTCTCCATTGCCAAACTCAGATGATCCCCTCCATTTAGCATTCCAACTTGCACCACACTGCCAGCAGTTCGATTCTGATTGGCTCAAGGTTGACTCAGCTTCCATCTTTCCAAGGTCAGTAAAATGAGAACCCAGATTGTTAGGGGAAATATGCTGATTCTGTAAACAACTTAGAGAGGGCTGTAAACACTGAAGCATTACCAAAAATCTAAGTGCCACTGCTAATAAGACATTTGATTCTCTGTGATACTCCTTAGTGGAAGTCATCTTCCCTGTTTTTGTTTCTAGGAAAACAATATTACTCCAGGCAGCAAGAAAATGTGTTTATAGAAATGAAAAGTAGTAACTCTAGAGTGCCAAAGATATATGCTGTTACTAGATGAGAAAATGTTCATGATTACTAGCAATTTTTATTAAAAAAATCAAATAGCTAAATGTGGGAGCTAAGTAGCATTTTGATACCAAGGACCAAGTTTAAACAGAATTGACTTCTTGTGAATGAAGCTCAGCACAAATGTTCTGTATTGCATAAAAATCAGTTAGCTCAGCACCTTTGCACTAAACAAAGCAAAGAGGAGTGAAAATAAAATTATTGTATTGCAGTTATATCTGAGAAAATTCATTATAACATTAGGAAGCCTTCTCGAGTATGAATTGAAAAGTTACAATGTGAGATTGGTATTTCCAATCTCACAGTGGAAGACTGAAAGTAAATTCCAAGTATTAAATATATTTGAGTGTTCAAACTGAAGATGTTCCATATATAATTGCAATTTGTATAATTAGTAGATAGAATCACTTTTTTAAAAAGTTATTTCAACTTCTTCCTCATTTCAAGTTCCTCCTTGTGACATTATACAAAGGCTTGGAAACTTCACTAAAGAGCATTGTCTGAACTAGTGAAAGGTTTAGACATCAGCAGCTCACTGTAAAATGGAAAAGGATTGTTGTTTAGCACCCAATAGATGAACCTCAATTTTAGGCAGAGTTTTTTTTTTACAACAGAACCAGTGTAAACACTAAATAGAAGTCAAGTTGGGTTAAAAATAGCCCTTGCTTAATATTCTTCAGAATGGGAACTGAAGCACAGTCCTTCAGTTTTCATATACCTGTATGAAAAGATGTATTTTCAAATAGCATCATGATCAATCTTGATAAAAATTGATTTATAGGGGGGCTCTCAGTTTCCTCCAAAGCCTCATTTTGGAATTTTAATTGAAAGCCAACCTTAAACAAATAAAAGTGGTATAAAGAGTTCTTCCTGGGTAATTGGAATATTTTTCTATCAAGTTATGTGATTTATTTATTTAGCATATGGCATACAGTGTCAGAGAAGTCTACAAATACTAGACACAATGCAGTCCAGACCACTTAAAATTACTGCGGTAGTTCATTCTGTTCAGCTCTTGCATGCCTATCCTTTTAGTGCAGGGGGTGAACTAGCTTACACTAGCTGACTAGTAGTGCTCAGGTTTCTGCCTCTTCCAGGCTATTCGGCTGGTCTCCTCTTGCCTCATGTTGCATTGCCTTACATCCGTCCAGGTCCAACACTGGCTTCTGCTCTCTGCACACATGAACGCAATGAGATTTTACCCACTGAAGTGGTACCCAATTATCTACTTGCACAATTGCATGCTTTTGAACTGCTGGGTGGGCAGAAACTGGGGAGCAAGTGGCAGGAACTCACTTCATTAAGCCGTCAAGCCACCACATTCCACTAATTTATGCAATATGATGTATTGATCAATCGGGCCTGGAACCATTTTGTCAGTCAATACCTTCTGTTGTACAAGCCGATTAATAAGTTTTATGTAAAGATAGCTGACATAACATTTGCTAGTCAAACCATCTTAAGAGTCATTTGAGTAAAAAGATATATTTGTCTTTCAAAATATATAAATAATAGGGAGGAATTAGTCCCAAAATATCAGAGAAGGCAGAAGCAAATGGAAATGTGGCTGTTTCATTCATACAATATAACGTTGTTGTATTGGGACAAAACCGGTCATTTAAAAGCAGGTTCGTATAGGAAGCAGTTTATAGCTGTCCAAACATAGTGGTTCAAGAAACAGTAGGTCATTTGTTCCAATATGGGACAAGTATTGCTTAGGTTTATAGATAGATATAGTTATCTCCGATACGATATTGTCACAAAAGGAATTAACTTTTGCATAATGGTCTTACAAAGCTATAGTACAACACATTACAAAGAATATTAGGCTGTAATTCTTTATGCTATTATTGAACATCTACCTTTATAAAATATTTTCTCTGCAGTACTCTGGGATCCTCTGAAGGAGTGGGGTAGCAGTAAAATAAACTAATAATAATAATCACAGTACTCAAACAAAAGAACCATGAAAGTGCCTGAAATAAAATCATTTAATTTGAAAATAATAAACACTGTGTTTATTGGACAGCAATAATTCAGACCATATCAACACCAACTTCTTCCATCTGCCATGATTAATCAAAACTGTCCATTTGAAAGGCAAGCTTCTGAAGCCATCTTTAATTTCAAAACACATGACTTTTTCAACATGAGGTAATTAATCTCAGGTGGTAGGTTGCTTTGGCTTGTCCTCATAGGCCAGTGACTTCTTGCAGGCTAACATAAGAAAAATGAGCAATGGCAAGTGCCAGAGGCTGCACAAAAACAACTTCCTTGAGCTGGCACGGTCTGCATCTCTGTAGAAACGAAAGCCAAGGTAGGAAATGTATAAGTTGATTGGGAGAGAAATTACAGGGAAAGTCCATGTGGTGACATCAAGGACAGGAGCCAATGATGCGAGTCCAATTAACGCCAAGCAGTGACGCAGAGCCACTCGCCTACACAGTGCAGGGTGAGTGACAGACATCATGCAGTAACCACTTCGGGAGTAATCTTCACGGAGGCCCCAGCTCAGGGCATTGAAATGAGGAAACTGCCAGGAGTAAAGAATTCCTCCAAGCACTAGTGATCCTGCAACAAAGAAATGTAAAGTATTCAATTGTTCATGCAGTGGCTAAAATGGATTATTTCAATAACAGAAACTTATTGCTAGAGTTGCCTTTTAGTCTGGGTGTTAATGTTTTATTATTCTGTTCTTAAAAATTTTAATGCCCAAAGTCTTCTGGAGTTAATGGCCACAGCAAATTTTAACAATAACAACAACAGCTTGGCTGAAATTTCTGTTTGTTATTTTATATAACTAGAAAATCATTTGCAGATGGAGAAATCACATAATCTTGCTCCAAGGCAGTGAAAGGTATACATAATGCAGCTGTAAGGAACAGTTTATGTAGTTTGCCCATGTAACCTCTAAGTACTTGCTTTGTATGTGAAAGCAATAAAGTCATAAAATCAGGTGACAGATGACCAAATGTTGTATGTGTTATGTATTATATGTTATTATTGCTATTAGCATGATGTATGAAATATTTAAAAAAAATGAACAAAACTTTCTCAGAAGGAACAACCCTTAGCCAATCCTTGATTTTAGTAACTCTATTTTCAGGTGTCCCCCCCCCCTCAATTTTTGCTCACAGGAATTCTCTGGTTAGAATTCACCATTAGCAGTGATTTCTCTGGATAAATGAATTACAATGTTTATTAATAAAATGGAATTATTTGAAAATAAAGCATTACTTTTCACATCTTAACTCAGAAAAGTGCAATTTACTCAGTCATCATATCTTACAAAAGAGCTGCAAAATTCTTGGAATGAAAAACATTCTATATAACCATTTATACCCTAGTCATTTTGTAAGTGGACAACTACAATGCATTCTACACGTGGCAAGCCTTGAAGACTTTTTGAAAGCTACAACTGGTCCCGAATGCAGAAGCTCAGGCGGTAACAGGCATGCCTTTCTATGTTTGTGTGATACCTTTTCTCTGTGAGATTTCCTGGTTGACAATTGGCTTCTTCTGAGTACAACCCAAGAAGCTGGTTATGGCTATAAAGCTCTTCATGACTATTTGAAAGGTTACCTATCTCTGATCATTTCTGTACACCCTACACAATTAGGCAAAGTGGCTGCCGATTTTCCAAAAGCAATCATTCTGCTTTCAAGAGGTACAGAAGTAGTTTAAATAAAATGGCACCTGAATATTATCTTGCCATGTTTCTGGTGCAGGTTTATTTAGCAGAAATGCATGAAATTGATCTTGTGGTAGCCATGTAATTGAGATGTATACAATGTACAGCCAAATATGCTATAAGTGTGGATAAGCATGTAACCATTCACCACTACAAAATCCATGTGCCACAGCATTTTATTGCTGCTCTGTACAAATCAAGAGTACGGGGTTTAAACATACAGGATAAAAACAAGAACCTTAATTATTTATAGTGTGGGTCTATTTCTTCTGTTTGTGAGTTATCTATTTTTGGACAACTTTGAAACTTGATGCAAAAGCAAAAACTAAAGGGAAAACGAGAAACCGACCTAGAATAAGAGCTCAGGCACTGTAATTGTCACAATAATTATGAAATATTTTATAATTACAGTCCATGTTCAAAATCATATGCTTCAAAAGATTGAATCTTATGATTCTAAAATTTAGTAAAGACACCTAATACTCTCTTCAGAAAACCTGTCTTTCATGAGAAACTTTTAATAGGCATTACTAGACGCAGAGATTTAACTGAATTTCACAGGTCCAGTTATGAACTAATTTTATGCATTCAAATTTCAAAGCATAACAGGAATATCTGTTTTATTCACAAGAGAATGGAGAAATTGTCCTAATGATGTTGAGCAATATTTTTGCCATGGTATGTACTTCCTTCCACTCTTTTTTGGCTAATAATTCTCTGATCTAGTTTCTATTAAAAATATATTATGCTCCACTACTCAAGCCATTTTTTTCCTGTTATAATCTATGTGCCTGTATTAAAAATAGAATCTGCAAATTTGGACTAGAACACTGTTTAAGCTAATCCCCTCCACATCAGAAGTAGCTATTCCTCATTCTGTTAAAGACCAGTTTATAAACTGCGCACAAAAAAAAATCTTTTAAGTATAGTTATGTCTGCATACATATATCTGAATGGAATCTCACGGTAATGTTTTGCAAAAAGTCTTGGAATGTAAAACTTTGGTTCGTTCAACTTTGTATGATTTACAATTACCAAACTGGAACTTCAAACCAATTTGCTACCTCTTTCAAAGTCTTGGTTTCTGGTTTCATATGCATATAACAGAGACAGCCAACTAGGCATTGTATAGTCAACACTAAATGGTAACAATATCAGCTCAAAAACAGATGTTGGAAGTCTTATTACTAAGACAATGTTTCTAAAGGCAATGTTTATTGCGTTAGCTACCAAAAAACAGTTTTTTTAAACACACAATTTGGGTAATTCTTTCTGAATAATATGAAGGAATTTTAAAATTCCTTCTAGAAGCTACATTCTAGGAGCCAGTTGATATACTTAAGGAGAAAGTATGTGTGCTTGGTGGTAGAGAATACATGCCTAAGACTTTACCAGTTATGTAAGATAACGTAGGTATTCTGAAGTTTAAATCCAGTCTTTAAGAATCTCTGTTTAGAAGGGTTAGATGGGTGTTTTAATTGGTTTTGGTAAAAATCCTAGCTCATCCTAGCTCATAAGAAACTAAATAAATTAATTTCCCTTAGTCTAGATTAGTGTTTCTTAATTTTTTCTCAAGACTTCTTTCCACTTCTAAAAATTAGGGAGGACCCCAACAGAGCTTTTGTTATATTTATTGCTATTTACTATATTAAACATTAATATCAGATTCATACAATATTGATTTATTGAATCAGGTAAAAATAACATTAAAACATTAGATATTAATGACACTAGATCTTATGATACTAACATTTAGCAAAGATACCCAATAGTCTCAGAAAATCTGTCCTTCATGAGAGACTTTTTAATAAGCATTGCTAGGCTCAGAAGCGTATTTTATAAGTCTAGTTCCAAACAAGTTTTATGCATTCAAATTTAAAAGCATAACAGGAATTTATTCACAAGAATAAAACAGATTTGTATTTAACAAAATAAAATAATGAGAAGAGTGACAATTTAAAATTTTTGCAAATATCTTCAATATCTGGGAAAAATTTTGATTTTGTGTACCCCTAAGAGGGTACTCCCAAGAGGTTCTCAGAGTAGACTTTAAGAGACATTGGTTTGAACAACTGATATTAGAATCAGAAAACAAGCATCAATTTAGCTACATTTTGCAATAGGAGAAACATTAATGTCAATTACATAATATTCATATAAAAAAACTAAGCAAGATGCCTTTCTTGATGGGTATATTTCCCAAAGCAAAAGCTGTACATTGCTGAACGGGAGATAGATATTTTTTTCATATTTAACCTGGAAATTGAAATTTAGTATAATTGAGCCTTATTTATGTATAAACTTTGTTGTTCTGACCAAGGCTTCCTGAGACAGTAACAATCACACACTTAGTCCCCAAAACCCTCCCTTTATTTCAATGGCCGTGAATTATATTAATTCACAGCCCATAATGAGTCCCAAACAGTTTTGTGAATAGTCCAACAGAAGTCTGCCACAGTCTTTTCGGGATAAGGCTGATAAGAACCCACCTTTATTTCCTTTGAAATGCTGCCAACCACTAAATTGCTAATTAGTTGTACAAGGCCAAATGGAGCACAAAGTCAACATGTGGCTTCAGAGTTTAAACCCACCAGCATGAACAAAGTTGCTTCCTGCAAAGGCTCATGTCCCTTTGCTCCTCCTTTATGTCTTATGGGAAGGGCCAATCATCTCCAAGCCTTACTCCCGAATCGCCCCTTTTGTCTTAACTATTCTTGCTTTCTGGCAGTTATGCGCAAAGCACACACTGGGAACAGGCTCCCCCTATTCCTCTGCCTTGCTGATATCAGATTCTGGAAGCTCCGGAGTCAGATGGCCCTGGACCCCTCTCTGTATCAGACACAGATCCCTTGTCCGAGTCTACCCCAGACTCTTAAAAGTGTACTTCTTTTATCAGTGATCCAGACTCTTAAGGAAATATACTGAGCACTTTTAACTTTCATTAATTATAATTTAAGGATATGCTTTTTCTTTTATGGACTACAATGGCCACTTAAAAGTATTTAGCTTCGTCTGAATTATCCAATGTGACCCAAGAAGGTCACAGATTCAATTTTTAAAGATATTATAAAAATACTTTTAAATTAAAAAAGTGACTTCTGAGGTCAAGGATTATGGATATAATACAACAAGTCATGCTACTTTTTTATTATTAAAATTAGTCTACTGAAATAGGATAACTTTCTCCTGAGTAGCAATGCACAGTTTTTTTGCTCTGGGAAATATACACCATCAAGAAAGGCATCTTGTTTTGATTTTTTATATGAGATATAAGTAGATATAAATCATGTCATGCAAAAGTCATACAGGCTGCACAATCGTGGACTATTTTCAATGTAGAAAAACAGCTATATAATTTATTGTCACTGTGATACAGTCTATACATACACGAAAAGCAGTTTGAAACTGCAATTGGTACAAAATGTGGCAGCCTGAACAGTGATGGGCATACCTCAATAAACCTGGGTGAACCTACTGCTTCAGATCTATATTGGTTGCCAGTGGAGTTCTAGGAGTGCTTTAAGGTGCCAATGTTGGCTTTAAACCTCTACATGGATTCAGACCCAAGTATCTGTGGGACTGCAATTTCTATACTGCTCAACCCATTAGATGAAATTAAAATATCTGAGTTCCATCATCTACATTCAAATATTCTCTGATGTGATCCAAGGAATGAATATTTTTATTGCTATTGCCATACTTTGGATTTTGCTCTCTGCAGAGAGAGATCCAGTTGGCATGTTGGGATGAAGAAACTAGTAAGTGCATCATTTTGTTTTACTATTGGTAGCTTTGATAGTTGTTAATTATTAAACCTGAGTGTAATATAATATTTTTGAGGGAGTTTTTTTTGTTTATGAATTGATTTTGTCAGATGCTCAGAGCTTTTGGAAATTGCATGCAAAAATAGTAAATAAAATATGTGTGTTTATTCTTGCACCAGCCTTAGTTGATTTGCAGCTCCAAACTAGCTTAAATTTCTTATCTCTCCAAATTAAACTTACTATTGTTTCCATGACAGACAGAGCTACAAATTTACCTTAGCCACATTTCAATCTTGTGTGAACCTTGCCTGAATGACAGTTCATAATTCAGTGTGACAGGGATACCCAGAAAATTGGATTAGCAGAATAAACCATGCCTCTGTTAATAATGGGGTAAGCTTGTGGTATGAACACAACTGAACATCCCCAAATGGGAAGAATTTAAAATATGAGCTGCATTTTGACATTTCACTTTTAATCTGCTTCAAAGCAAACCTGAATGCACCAATTCTCTACAGAAGTTAACCACAGACTCCTTCCTTTCTTCCACAGAATCACTAAATTACTTAAGTATCGCTTAATCCTGAATACAAATGATCAACTTTTTCCATCAGAACCAGTACAGAGCATGATTAAAGCAAGAGCTCCAATTAAACTGATCTGAGAATAATCAGTCACTTCAAGTTCACTGGGGCTTACTTTCCAATAATTATATGAACAGAGTAAGTCTTAGAGTGTTTTTATTATTATTATTTAAATCAGGTATCCTTTAAAATAGCTAGGCTATTGGTTGATTTAAATCCAGTATGACTTCAGGATCAGTATATTAGAAATCTGGCCTTATGGAATAACTTCTTCCCCTTCAATTCCAAAAAAGTAGACGACCTAGGTGATTTAATCTCTTATGTAAAGAAGAAGAGAAGCTCTGTGAAAGTCTAATTCATTTCCAGTGGGGGATCAAACATCTGCTATGACCATACTGAATTTTGTGTGGTTCCAGTATGGTTAAAATACATCTACTTGGAACTTACTTCCAAGTAATCACATTGATGCTTTCCAGAGGGATGATATAGACCCTAGATGTCCTAGGGACTTTCCCTATTAACAGCTGTTGTTTTCTTCCTCCATTCTTGAATCAACAACAGATTTTAAAGGAGCAAGAAGAAAAATGAGTACTTCCCCTGGATTGACAAATGGAAGGATTTATCTTGCCCAAAGAATGGAAATATTGAGCAGCAGAGCTCTGAACAAAAATAAGTAGAAGGTGAACAGCAGATGACAAGAGAGGATGAGCAATGCAATAATTAAAACAGGAGTTCATCACCTCTTGAATTAGAATTTTCAAAAAACATCCAAGGTTGTATTCATAACATGTTTACAATATGTTTCCATAATATTGTTTCAGTTAATGAGGCTGTAATCAAATCAATTTCAGTCCTATTATTCTCACACACTAATGTCAAGTCAACTCATTGTTCTTGCTACTACTTTGGTGCCCCCTGCTGATTACTTTCTAATAGAGACCCAGGGTAGAACAAACTGGAGCAGCTGTCCCATATGGGTGGTTGAGTATTTTTCTTTTATTTGAAAGCACTAGGAACTTAACACAGCTGTGTACAGTGAAGATGACAATGAATTTATTGACCAGATCCTGACTTTGATTGCACCAATCCCTCTGGTATCTCAACGGCAGAATGAGCAATATGACTGGGAAAGAAGAATCAACTGAAGTGCCTACAAGCATTATCCATATGTTTCTATATTTGTTAGATGAGCAGCATAGTATTTTGCCTTCAAGAATCTTTTACTATTATTCATCACTATTGAGATGTTTGTCTTTTTTTTAAACTGGGTAAGATGTTTTGGGTGTTGTCATTTTTGAAGAAGATAAAAAAAAAATTCAGGGTTTTACTAAAGATCTATGCAACTTAATTCTCTATAAAATTCCCCAAGACCAGGATAATATTTTATTTATTTATTAAATTTATATTGCCACCTATTCGCCCATGGCAACATAATATGCTCCAGGCAAAGAAGCTTCACCCATTTTTTTTGCAATCGGTTACACATTTTGCTTGAAGGTGGTTCAAAACATGAACTGTCTGTCTATCTTCCTTCCTACCTACTGAAGGAAACTTCACTTGAAGTTTCATAAGTGCCATTGCTTCCAGACAAAGTGAGGGATTTTTCTTTACTACCCTTCTTCTGGGTAGTTAAGGGCTTTTCCAAGAGGAAGGGCCACACACACAATTGTCTTTTTCTTTTCCCCTTGGTGTTTTGTTGTTAAACCTATCCATCTGCCACCTGTCACTTACTGATAAGAAGTGCCCAGTTTAAAATCCCCAGTTGTGAATAGATGTGGGCTGACATAATTAATGTCTACCCTACAACCCAATTTGAATTACAAAGTCAAGGCAATTTGAAAAGCAGCCTCAGTGTGATTAACATTAGTACATACAGGCAGTCTATAAATTCCACAGCCCCAGGAATTATTTAAATTATCTGAAAATGAATGAAAATTAGGGCAAGATGCCTTTCAGGAAAAATAGAAGGCAGAAGTGGGGCATCTGAGATAAACTAAATAGTCCCTTGAGATAAACATTCTTGGACCCAGTAATTCCAATGGGTCTAGGCCACTGTAGGTCTCTAATGTCTAACAGAGTTGCCAGGCTGTTGTTATCTTCCATGCCACCATCACCATTGTATCAGAGTAAATCCTCTTATCTGATGAAGCCTTCTCTGGCAAACATCCCTCTTGCAAACAGGATTGTTTCACATTGGATACATTTTCTCATCATGGAGGTGCCATGTTCCATGGTCTCTGGAGTCCACTGCGGAAGTTGGAACTAGACACCATCTTGCAAGGCTATCAGGACCTTCTGCTTTCATATGGAAATGTGGCAATAATAGAAAAGTCTTGACTGTTAGATGGCCATACTTGCTGTAGGGATTATTGTGTTCCAACCTGTCTTTTTCTGGTTTCTCTTATTAAGTTTATTATTTTAAATTTCTACTTATTGTTTGGAACTAAATAAAGATAAGATTTGGATACATGGGTGACTGCAAAAAATTGCAAAATTAAGGCAAGGATCACTGAGATGCTGATAACTGATATTACAGTAATATTGTAATAATGAAAGTGTAACTCAGAAACATACTCAAAACTTACAATTAGTTTTTTCATTAAGAAATTATACATATGAATTAATGATAGTCTATTAACTGCAATAATGATTGAATTTGAGGCATAATAAATTTAAATGCCTCAAATTCCTAAACTACACTACACGTTTTTCCCCAAATGAAACCAAGCAAATAAAATAATACTAAAAATGCAAGTTATTAGATAAACAAGACCAATTGAGAAATTGAGATTTCTCTTATTTTGATACATAATTTTGTTCTTTGCATGTTTTCTTTTTGTGAAAGGATAAAAGGAACATTTAAAAAAAGAAAAGTTCTTCATAAGTATTAATACGTGTGCTATATTTCAACTATCGTAATTTATCTTTAATATGAAAAAAAATCACTTTCAGGAGAGGTCTGTGAATATATAAATTAATCCTTTGATTAATCCTCTCTACCTAGATTAATTGCATTTTTAATCATTTTTCTTTGCAAAATTGAAATTGGATTTTAGGTTTTCTGGTTTACAGCAAAATTCTCACCATGGACTTGCAGAACCACTAAATAGGACTAGATGAATCAAGAAGTAGAAGGATATATTAGTATTAAACTCTTGCCCAAAGGAAAAACGAATTGACGTTTCACTCTAAATGGCCAGATTTAACAAACTGAATAAAGAAATTTCCTTTCCCATAAAAAATAAAATACAGAAAGTGCCAATAAAATCTTGGATTTCTTTCTGCCTAACTCTCTCTTCCTTGTTGAATTACTTTTTCAGTAAGAGAACTTCACTTTCTTTATTTTTAGACATGCACAAATATATTTCTGCCTTTTTACTTAAAGTTATACATGCTAATTAATGATGAACGACTAATGGATTCCAGTAATCTGGCATGGAATTCTGTCTCCTTGCCCACACTAACAAAGGTATTCAAAATCTGTCTTTCAAAAATATATATTTTTTTAAAAAAATCCTTTCTTCCTTCTCTCATCTGGAGTAACTTTTGAATGAATTCTTATGAAACGAAGCCCTGAACTAAGAGTACATATGAGAACTGCCCTTCATTCATTAGCAATTTTAGATTTATTTACAATTTATTTTGTATTGCCCATCCTAGAAATTATGTAAAACAATGAAATACTGCTTACATTTAAAACCTTTATGTTTGTAAGGAATACTAACTTTTACAAATGCCAAACTGACAATGAAAGAATGTGCAATCTATGCAATCAACACTTTTAACTAAATTGCATAGAAGAGACCCAGAGCATACCAAATGTCAGCAAGTGGCAATTCAATACAACTTCCAGAGTGCATGCTACTGCCTGCAAGTCCAACAACAACAATAAAAGAATGATGTGAGACAGACCTGGCATGAATTGGATATATTTCTATTTAATGGAAATAGAAATAATGCTTAATGTTGAGCAAACAGCTGAATTTGCAAAGCTCAGCATGCCAGAGCAGTTGCCTTTGCAAAACCATAGTGAGAACCATTCTTTTCTTCATGGATGCTCTCCAAAGACTTCTATATGGAAGATTCAGTGGTATGAAATGCCAGTAATCTGTAGGTTCTGATCCATGCTATTTGCTGCACCAGATAGAACACCTGGAATTGCTGGAGGGTATTGGACAAATATGAGTCTCCAGAAGAGCCTAAATCTCCAATTACACTGTGCAGAAGCTCAAAGACTGCAAAGCCATTTTGCATGGTTTCTCACATGTCAGGGTTGTCCTGCTTTTGTTGTCTACAGCAGAAGCAGATACTGCTGAATTGTCACTATTCTCACTAGCATTCCTCTGTTGGAAACAACCAGTTTGGTTACTGTAACATTGTGCATATGTTTCCTGAACTTGTTGCCTGTAGAAGCTGCCCCCTTGCTGCTCAGAGCAACAGTAAACCTACCTTTGGACTCCTGGACTTCTGGGCGATGACCTGACTATAATTTTGCCTTCACCATCTAAATTCTGGCTATTTTGAATCCTTTTTTGCAAGTAATTAAGTAAGTCCAGTAGGAACTGGGATTTTGTTGTTCTGTGCTGTACTTGAATAATCTCCCTGTTTGACTTAGCTTGAAATTGTCTTTCAAGTAAACTCCTTGATGTACACGCATTGTGAGACTGGCTTGGAACAGGACAAGAAAAGTCAATAAAAGGTATTTTCACATGATATCAAAAGCATAGGTGGGTCACCCTTGAAGCCAACTTTGGTCTCAGCTTTTAAAATCAGGAAAACAATTGTAAAGTCTAAAATTGGGTAAACATATATATGTAAATATATAACTTTTTCTAAAACTCAAGAGAAAAAAATTGCCCCATGCACTTTGTACCATCACTCCATCACTGCCTCAAAAAAAAAAAAGAAAAGAAAAGAATAAAAGAAAGAAAGAAAGAAAAAAAAAGAAAAGAAAGTTAAACACAGCTCCTGGCTACTAAAAGATTGCTCATATCTTAGGAATGAATAGACAGCAAAATTTTAAAGTATGTGAAAATGCTGATGGCAAAGGCTAAGCAGGAAGAGATCAGGCACAGATAATTTCACAGAACAGATATGCACATTAACAGCTTGCTTGGTTTTTGACATACCCAAACACAGCACTATTGAAAATCATAGGCTGAGTGTAACTTCTGGTACAAGGAAGTCACTCTAACGTTCTGGTAAGGATTGTTTCTAAATCACATGAACCCCAGTTCCTGGTTTCTTCTCGAGATCAATTGAAAAGTTGCTCTGCCATCTCATTTCTCTACTCAGGAATAGCAACCTGCTTCCATTTTGGTTCAAGTGTATTGTAAATGTTGTACAAATAGCTCAAAATATTTGGCAGCATCTACTTCACTTCTCGGTACCTTTGTCAAATCCATGAGGCGAAACCTCTCAATCCTATCTTACCAAGGTGAATAGTTTGTTAAACAAATAGCATTTAAAGAAAACTATCATGCAGGCCATACCTGTCAACTTCTTATAGTAGCTAAAGTGACAGATGAATCTTATATGACCACAAATATACTGTACATCTCTTCAAATCATCAATACTATTCTTTTCTAGCACTGCACTACCTTCAAGCGTTTTTCAAATAAACCATGATCTCCATCAGCTTTGAACCAGAAGTCAAGCTAACCATGTGTTTATATTCATGTTACCCCTTTTTCTTTGACTTTATTATATTACCCACTATTTAAAAAGTCCATTGCTTGGAGCCATTCCCAGGATGTAATAGCCTATTATTAAAGTAATTTTTGAAATGTTTTACAGACTACAGATTAACAAAGTTGGAAGGGACTTGGTAAGCCATCTAGTCCAACCCACCAGTGATTTCAACCCTGAGGTTAGGATGCTAGTCTCATGCCTCTGTATATGTTGCCCAAGAACCTCTACATATATTTGGGAATTTCTGAACCAAAGATATTCTTGATTTTTACTCATATATCAGTATGTAGCAAGGAGTTCTATGGAATTCAATACGGAAGATGTAGATTCTGGAAAATGTAAATGATTGAAAATGTAAATGATGTAAATGATTAAAAAGGGAATGTTTTATTTGTAATAAACTTATGAGAAACAAAGCACTTATTTTCAATATATACTGCAGTTGCTTTTTGCAAATCCCAAAGCAAAAAGGAATTTTTGAAATTCCCATTCTTTTCTATGATGTGATGGATGTTCACTTTTATACTCACCTGCATCCAGACTACCAGTTGCTGCAAGCCAACCCACGACTGGAGGAACGGCACCAACCACAGCTCCTACCCATGTATTCACAATGCTAACTCTTTTTAGAGGTGTATAGCAGCAGGAATACAGGAAAATGTTGAAGGTTCCTAAGGCACCAATAAGAGGATTTACTCCAAGGATCAGCAAGGTTATTGCTGGAACTGCACAGCAGATTCCGAAGGAGACAGCAAGGAGAGGACTGTTTTAAAACAAGAACAAAGAATTTGGATGGTATCAGTGAAGGATCTAAGATTTCATAAGCATTTTCTCTTGCCCTAAACTTTTCATATTTTTAAGTTCAGTGATGACAATCAGCATCTATAGAAGGGTACACCTTTGGTGGTATACTAAGTAAGCTGCAAAACTGCCAGGCAGGTGAAAAAGAAAAGCAGAATGCATTGCACCCTTACTATACTTTGCTTTTTTTTGCTTATACAGCACGATGGAAGCATGGGGAATATGGTAAATCCCTGTAGGTAGATTAAATAGATAGATGGAAATATTTGTGATTCATATTAAATATATTATGCATTAAGCATCCATCCAGAAATTCTGATGCTGCTTGTACATAGTTATAGACATATTTCCTGCACTAAATTTTAATTAACCATGCACTGCTTTATAGAAATCTGTACTGAAATTGTATTGTCCTGAAAAAAAATTATCAAAACTCTATAAACCTAAACTATGGATTTTATTAGTGTTTCAGCCATAACCATGTCAATTCTCAAAAGCACAGAAGAAATTATTTTTAATAACATATATAAACATTTGGTGTGGATTTTTATACTTTCATACAGACCACTTATAGTGTTTATTTAGAATCGTAAAATAACCCCAGGACTGGCTCTGTATCAATCTTGTTAGAATGCTAAGAAGGAAGGGATGTCTGCCTTTAATTTAACTTTTAATTAAATGGACCAAGCCAACAATTTGATAAACTGAAACATAATTTGACCTATTTTACAAGCCCAACTGTGGATTTTGGTAATTTAATTTAGTGAATTGCAATGTTTATTACATTTTTTTCACAAGCTTTGGAGCCAAGAAAACCATACACAGCTTTCAATGAAAACATGTGAAACACTAACACAGGGACCTAATTTGACACAACAGTGTAAACTATGTCAGAATATTGTTATATGACAAGCTTTATTGTGTGTGAATCCATCATTTGCAAACTGGAGGCAAGCCTATTGATTGATTTGATTCTGCCTTAACGGGATGTCTGAACTGACCCCAATTCAAGCCATTAGCAAATGTTAAAGATCATATTTTTTGCTGAATGGGCTGAAGAGAAGGAAGGACTCTTAACAAGGAAGAAGAAACATCCTGCAGTTCTGTTTATTGCTTTAGATGTTACATATTTTTTGTTGCACAAAAGCAAGAATTAAACAAAGTTTCTTCTTACAGTGGAAACAGAAAGCAGAAAATAGGGTCATAGCCCTGTTGGAAATCTGCCACCCTTGAAGGTCCTGTACAGCGAAACATTACGTTATGGAGGCAGGCTGGTGTGATCATTGCAGTGACTGGTAGCATTGTCTCAGAGGTGAATGACTGTGGGTGTCTGTGCCTGAAACTGGACTTAAGGTTCGTTATAAGTCATGAAGGAGTCTGTGGCAATTTGCCACAGTCAATTTGCCAAGGCTAACTTGTTTTCGAGGTTTCCCCAAATACTTTTCAATATATGAATGTTGTTATGTATCTAGATTCTGAAAACACCAATGTAATAATAATAATAATAATGCAGATCATTCCAGGAATAGTTTTTTAAAAGAAAAAAAAAAGCTGTTTTTGTAGCTTTACAATAAAATTACCAGATCCTCAAGCACTAGACCTTTTCTTTTTGCTATTTAATTGTTACCAGGTGCACTTCACCTTTAAGCAGATACTTCTGTTTCTAAACATTGAGCTGGGAGTTTTGATGATTGTCAAAATCAAAGACAAGGGAATACTGTAGTGGTCAAGTTCTGATTGTTGAAAGAAATGTAAGAAAATCCAAGTTTTCCCCCTTGGCATTTTATCATTTAGTTGTAGTATGATTGGAGTTGATGTAAAAAGTTGGAAGTCAAATCCCTATTAAAACATCAAAAGCAATGGCAATTTTGGACAATTTCCCCTAGTTTAACATACTCCATAAAAATCTGAGAGGACAAAATGAGGTTGTTCCATGTTTGCTGCCCTGAAAACTAACAAATTTAAAAGATTACAAATGAACCATTTGTTTTGTCTATATATTTTTGCTTTTAAATAAAAGCCAAGAGCTTAATAATGACAGCATTTGTTCCAAATTACAAGAGAAGTAATTCCATGGAAGAAATTGACTAGAAAAGAAAACACCAACTATTAGGATTACTCAAAAGAGGTGTTTCACATTGAACAGGAAAACAGGAACAGGAAACAGGCTTGAGGAAAGCTTCTGCAGATTTCTACAAGCTTTGTAGGCTGAAATCTAGCCCCATTTCATCACTTCCTGTTTTTGCAAAAAAAACCATGAAAGTGACAAAACGGGACTAGATTTCAACCTACAAATCCTGCAGAAGCCTTCCTCAAGCCTTTGGGAGGCCGAAAAAGGCCTGAAACCCGCCAAAAATCAGCTGTGAGGCACATACATGCGCAGTGAGGTAAGTTTGCCTGCAGCTTGAGTGGCAGCACAAATGGCTCTGTATGCCACCTGTGGCACATGTGCCATAGGTTTGCCATCAGTTATAATGTAATTAAAATGCTATAATTTATTTATCTCTAAACCCAAACCCAAACAAGAATGCAAAATGCAGTATCTACCCTGAATAATGTTAAAAGTTTCATATATAGGGCATCCACAATACTGTAGAATATACACATTGATATTTTGATTGAAACTGCTTCTCTCAGAATAAAAATACTTTCTTATTATATCACCTGATACACATTAAATTCAAAAGGCAATGTTAACCAGGATTAGATTTTTGTCTCGGGTAGATAATTTTTTTCAAAAATCAAATATGTTTTATTTATTTATAATTGTATGCACTATATTCTCTATGAGTATGTTTATATCAGGGAGTGCAATTGTCAAAAATAACTGATTTTCTGGTTCCATGAGATTACAAAACTCATCTGCTTTATAGGGCTAAACAGCTTTGGATCACTGATCAAAATAAATAATTTTCCATAACTTTCAATGAAGGGCTGATTATTCTGTGTAGAAAAAACACTGTTACAGGATTACATGATGACTGAAACATTCTTAAATAAATACAGGTAACAGTCTGTGATGGTCCTGGTTAAAATTTACCCTTCTATAAAAGCTACCATATAAAAATGTGTTTGGTTACAGCAAAAAGTAACTCAGAAGTGGAGCTTAATAATAGAAGCTATTTATATTGGCAGTATATAAAACTCAGAGCATATTCTATATGCATTTTGTGTAATGTGGAATATTTTCTCCCCAAAAACACCAAGTATCCAACACTTTAATTCTAGAAGGAAAAAATTCAGCTCAGGTTCAAAGTCTACAGTAGAGAGAGAAAAAAAGAGCAAGTTTACTCTGGCAAATTCAATGCAGTCACTCTTAAGAGTATTTGTGTGACAGTGACAGACCCCTCAGGGTACAATATGTTCCATTTCCCTGAGTTTAACATCTGTTCAGTTGACAAGTCTCAAGCAGATTTTTCTGTTTGCAGACATAGCTTGGAAGCTGATAATCCAGCTGGTGTATTCTGTTTCTAAATCACCAATTGTAACAAAATAGTAATCAAAAATTATTATAAATCTTTGATGAAGGATGAAAGGGATGTATTCTGTACACTTAAGGTAAGTAAAAAGCTAGCTTGCATCAACAAGCTATGTAAATCTCAAGCAAACATACACAGCTTTTTCCGACATTCCTCTGAACCATCTCCACTTAATCCCACCATGCCAAAAGGCAAACAACTAGAACTTGCTGAAAACAGAGATGGATAATTATTTTATAGAACAGGTTATTCCAATTTACTTCCATAATGTTTCAATGAACATCAATGAACCTTCATGGAAGTACTTGTTACTCAAAGCACAGCATGTCATATCCTACATTCTTCTAAACACTACTTTAAAAAAGGTACCAAGGCATAGCAGAGAAATGTTTTTTGATTATACAGTGGTTAACAATGAAAATACTCCAGAAATTAAATTATGATCATTAATCCTGTTTATTCTAAGGACAGCAGCTCTTTAAAATCATAAACAGAGACTTGGAAGACACAACCCTTTTGATCTTTTGTTTCTTTCTCACAATGTTACAAAGATGGATTCAAGTTCTTTTGAAAAAGTCAATATGCAAGACATCAAAAACAAACAAGGAAACAACAACAACAAAATAGAGAAGGGAAGAAAATAGGATTTTTCAAATCTTTCTTTCCACAACATACAATATCTTGACTAACAGCATCTATAGTAATTGAAGCCCAAACTTAATATATTTATAGTCTAATCCTTTTATTTATTTAAATAGAATCACCAACTCTTGTGGCTAAGAAAAGCTACCCAATGGCCTAAAACAATTATAAATGACTACAAAAGTAGGTAACACCAAATCAAAGTCCCTCACCTGACTCAGATTTTATTTTATTTGGGTAAAAAAGTGCCCGGTTAACTACTATAAGAAACGAGGCTGTTCTTGTATTTTATTTTTTAAGTATTAAATCCCCTTTCTTTCTTTGCTATATCCCTGCCAGGTTTTCTCATTTATTCTTGGTCTCTTTTTTCCTGTCCTATCCATTTTCTGGGTGCAATTGTAGCCTGCCAAAATGTAGAAATCTGAATACCACACTTGGCCCACTAAAAGGCTGTCTGGCTCTGCTCTGTAACAACAGAGCAAACCAGACATTAGCTGAGCAACCACAGCAATTGTGAGAACTGCAATGGTCAATTGTATGAAGCCTATCTTTAATTAATATCTTGGGGTCCTCACGTTTCTGACTTGGTATGCTGATACCTTGTGTTCACCCACAGAACAAGCTATTGACTGGCTCAAATGGCTTGGGCTAACTTCTGAGCGAATGATAATGAAGAAAGCATTTGTAACAAATTAAGAAATTGCCACAAACATGTGAATCCTGGCACTTCCTCAGTGCTGAAAGCACAAGCTAACTTGATCCACATACCATTTCAGGCAGCTATATTTATATGTAGTATAATACAAACCACATTTACTAACATTTTCAGGTTCAAAAAATACCACAGCAGTAATGATAAAAGTGAAACTAATATGGAAGGAATATGCAGCCCTCCAAACTAATACTTATTTCATGGAATATTATTTTTCTTTAAAATGAAAGCAAACGGACACCCCTCCCCCTCACAAATTAACTCATGCATTGTCAGAATTACAGGAGCTTTATCTGGCATCTGCATAAAATATTGTCATCCACATATCAATCTTAAACTTTAAATTATTATTAAAAAGTATCCATTATGTTTCTCCTTTAATACAACTGAAAAGTGGCATTTTTAACCTCCAGAATGTTTCAACACAAATGGGGCAAATACGTTTTAACATTCAATTAGTGGTTTTAATCAGAAATTTTGTTCATGTCTAATGAGTTATATCTTCCAATTAACAGGAAAACATACTCTAAGTATGAACATTGCTAATTTATTGCTAGAGCCACTTCTTTGATGGGGGGCACACTCAGGAAGTAACAATGACATCCTTTAAGAGGAGGAACACTGCTATTGCACTTTTTCTGGGTGTTTTTTTTAAATGTTTATGAATGAGCAGGAAAACTGACACCAGATCTGCTCTTTGCAAAGACACAAAATTACATTAACCTGAACAAAGTGTAATGAAGTAAAAGGGCACTCATTTAAGCAAACAAAATAGGCATTACTGAAAGGGTGGTGGTGGTGGTGGTGGGGAGAATACTAATATGCCTATTCACTGATTCCTCCAGTCACTCATGCAAAAAGGTTCATGACTCATGAAAAGGACTGGAAACTGCTTGATTTCCAAATTGAAATGCAAAACTAAATTACAGTTTTAATTGAGAAGTCAAGTCTTCTCTGATCAATCCGGAGGCTTTGAATTCTTCACCACCACTCATGCCCAAAGAATGAGAAATGCACTAGGTCTTAGGTAAGGGTGGAAAAGAATGAGAGAAGATCATAAAGTCCTCTCCCAGGATTTTTGAAAATCTTTACTTACCCATGCAAATAAATATATAGTATCCTGACTTTGCCTTCTGGACATGTAGATTTTTTATCAATCTTCACGACAAGGGACTTAATGATAAGCCAGGAAAGAAAAGATAATGCAAAAAGTCCTGCATGCTTGAGACAGAACATTGTGCAGTTTAGCTGGATATTTCACCTCAGAGAATAGAAACTGAGTAAAGCAAACAATGAATTCCCAATTTGTTTTTGCCATAATCTACACATTTTAATTGTCCCACATACACTGGCATAAAGGATGCAAAAAGCTGAAAGGTTTAAATCTATGAAATAAGATAGGTATACTTCTCTTAATATCCTAGGCTGTTGCACTTTTATTTCACTCAAAGAGAAATCTCCAAGACTAAGCAAAAATTATAAAATATATAAATCAAAATTTGTAAATCATAAGTCATTCTAGAACATGTACCAAATAGGTTTATCACAATAGGACTTTCAATTGAAGCCGGTTATCAGGAAAGACTAAGCCAGATGAAAATTACTCCCTTAAGATTTGATATTGGTTTTGTGTAGTGGCTAAGGTATCAGGCTAGAAACAAGAAGCAGTGAGTTCTAGTCCTGCCTTAGGTTACAAGTCAGCTAGATGACTTTGGGTCAATCATTCCCTTTCAGCCCTAAAAGTAGTCAATGTCAAGCCACTTCTGAAATCTTGCCAAGAATACTTCAGGGACTCGTCCAGGCACAGTTTTTTTGTTCGTTCATTCATTCATTTTCTATAGCCACCCAACACAACCAAGTGAATGTGGTTCAGGAGTCATTAAAAAAAAATAATGCCGAAGGACTCTAGTTCACTGATTTAGTGACTGGTATACAACTTCCCTTAACTTTGAAATCTTCACCACACCACACCACAAACTATCAAACTCAGAAAGCAAAGACACCACAGAAAACAATATTCAAAGTTACTGGATATAACTATGGTTATTGTAATGTTACCTCTCCTGTTAACAAATATTTGGTGCTGAGTTGAGGACAAAGAACTTTCTGGAAATCTTCAAAATTAACATGAATTTATTTTTGGAAATTATTCTGTTTTGAAGAGAAATTAAAGATTAGAAATTAGCTCTGAAATTCCAGGATTTATTGCTTACAGTTGAGTATTAGACAATTCCAATAAGCTGCTGGTTCAAGTTCTAGTTGGCTGGAATGAACTGTTTTATTTTTTAAATAATATTAATAAAATGTAACATATTTTTAAAATATATTTCTCTAATTGTTATGAGTGCTGAATGTCTCCTTTATAAAGAATAAAAATCCAATAATGAAAGTATATAAACTAATTTTAAAGTTAATTGGGCTAAGAATAGGAGAGAAAATTCTCTCATCACTGTTTTTATACAAATATGCCTACTTTACACTTCATTAATAAGCAAAAAGACTGAGATTATACATACATTATTCTGACATTTGCATTTTTAAAAATATATGCCAAATTGCATAGATTTCAATACAAAAGCTATTTGTGAATCTACCAATATTCAGGTAGATTTTAGTTTCCATTATCATAAGTATGGAATATCACCTGTAAACTGAAATCTGAAGAAAATAAATGTGATAGAATCACTGCTATTTATTTGATTAAATCAGACTGCTGTAGAGAAGAAGATAAACCAATGAACTCAGAAGCATCACCCCTATATTAAAGCACAGTGCTTTCCTCACCTTGTAAAATTTTTGTGATTATTGAAGTCAAGTCAACAGATAAAATGTCATACAATGCAGCCAATACATTCCCATTTACACTCATCCTAATAGAATAGCTAACACGATGCTTTATTTTGTTAAGGAGTAATGTGGAATCCACAAAAATTCATTAAGTAAAGGCTTTTATGCTTAAAAGCACTAAAGGAAGGAATTTTGACAAACATCATAATATTCAATCTCCTGATAAAGCCTTAACAACTTCAATTGTTTGGAAAGAAGAAATGCTTTGATGTGCAAAGACTTAGAAAGGAAGAATAGTTGAGCTGCTAATACCTCTGATATTGTATGTGGTAACCCAGTCTCATCAGTGATAAACTGAAGTATTCTTGACTTATACTGAATTCATCTGGCTGAGATGGAAGAAGCATAATAAAGACTAAAATCTTCAACAAAAAGACTTATTTGCACTGTATCTCCACAAATGCTTTTGAGAAAAAACAAAGACACTTTAAGAATTGTTAATTGAATATATAATTTCAGTTACATTTGGACAGTGTGGTAGCTAAATAATATGAATGCTTCTGTACAGTTATACAAATAGACATAGCAGAACATTGATTGAACATTGTGTAAAGTTAGAGAACATCAAGCTAACTAAAAATAAAAGATAAAAGTATCATCTTCCTGCAGTCTTGTTTTCATGCATTAAGTATAACCTCACGAAATAAAAAAGATGAAAAAACTAATTTACAGCTTTTCAATTTTACATCAGATTTTTAGATTTTCTTATAGCTTAGAACAGCAAATGTGTTTGTTTCATCTTTCATTCTCAGAAACTATTAGCTAGAAGACAGTTAAATAAGTTAAATAAGAATTCCCACTCTCATTACCAATGTTTCCCAAAAGATTGTTTTGTAGACTACGGGCTATTTGAGTCCATGACAGTCATTATTTTACTTCTGACCAATGATTTAAAGTAATTGCAACAAAGAAGCAGTCTGGAACAATGGCATAATAGTGGCGGGAAAATGGAAATCTGATTCTTAACGCCCCTACTCTACTGCAAAATCATATGCCTCGGGGACCTATGAGATCAAAACCATTAACAGGGGTCCCCAATATTTACCCACCCACAAATATGAAATATTTCAGCACCATAATTATTTTATGAAACAAGTGAGGTACATATTCATAGATACACACACACATATGTGAATACATGTGTGTGTACACATGTATCCATTCTTTGTTTATCAATCTATCTGATTTGGATCAAAAGTAAACTTATCAAGGTGAACATAAAATCATTTTTTAAAAAAGTGTCGAGTACTGCAAGAAACCTTTTAAAGATAAAATCAAATCCAGAAAAAAAAAGATATTAAATTCCATATTCTGTTTTTTAATAGAATTAAACATATTGCATTAGCACTGTTTTCCATAAAAAAAGGTTTTTACCATTTAACAACTGATTTCTGAGGCAATATATTATAAATGCAATATACTGTATTGGCTGTTTTAAAAATAAATTAAGAACTTTTAGTATAAAGGCTACTACAATGAACCGGTTTGAATTTTTATTCAGAAAACACATGAATAAAAATGAAAAAATTCTGAATAATAGCCATGGACAGACCTTTGTTCACATAGTGACTTTTCTGTTTCCCACTGTAGCTTGCTCACCATTAAATTGCTTCCCAACCCCCAGGAATAGTTTTTGTGGATTCTGGGGGTTAAAGGAAAGAGAGGTAATCGGTTTCACTCTGTTACATCAGGAGTAGATGCTTGTAAGAAACCATCTTTTAAAAGCCACTTCTTTAGATTGCTGCTATTAAAAACCAATTCAAATGACAGAAATGTGGCTGAGAAAAACAAATATCTCTTGGATTCCTGACATGACATTTTTAGTCCAAAGTTGCCAGCTTCCCTTTCTTTGCAAAGTAATTTGTACTGGCTACATTAAAATATCACATAGCTATGTAAATTCATTTCTTTCTCTCCAAACAAGGAAACAGATAATATATGACATCCCAGCTTTGCTATCAGAGAGCATGTAAGCTGTTGTTTGAAAATGTAATTGACCCCGCATCTTAACCAAATTGAAGGTAATTAGTTTTCCCAGACCTTAACCAATCTCAGTTGCAGATGTTCCATTTCCTTTGCCCAGAATTACAGACATTAGCAACTTTATAAACACTTATTTCTCAAAAAATAGCCTCATCTCACTCATTTTTACAACATTATAACCATTTTTAAGAATAATTCATTTCTTTTTTTAAAAAAATATATGAGATGGTATGTTTGCATTTGTATGTTTCTACTTGTATTTTTTAAATTTTTCTATAATTACTATTGCTATTATTGTTTTTCGTTTTTCATGCTATTCTTAGATTTTTCTATGATTTCTATTTATTTATACATCTCCCAGAAAGTTGGCATTACTGGTGATTTAAAAAGGCAATGAAATTATCATATTACAGTGTCTGATTACAAGGCAATCAATCAAAAGAAATTTCAAAAAATAAAACAGTGAAGAGAACAATTCATTAAACTTGATTTTTATATTATTTTACCAGTTCTCATGAGAATCTCTACTGCACTAAACTTACATGATAAGATATGAGAATAGAAAGAACATGTTAAAAGTAGCATAAGTCTTCTTTTCCTTCAAGCACATATTCTGCAGAGAATCAAATTCTTATTTCCAAATGTATTATTTCCAGTTGGAAAGGAAGGAGAATGATATCAGTGCAATGAGACCTGAATTCATTACAGTTTCATTTATGTAGAAAGGCTTTTCATTATTTCAGTATTACTCTTAAATGAAATTATGAACAACAGTTACAACTCAGAATCACCCAGAGTTCGATCTGAAACACAACAGTCCTTGACCAATGACCACAACTGAGCCCAAAATTTCTGTGGTGACGCAAGAAGTTGTTAACTGAATTTTGCCCTATTTTCTAAACTTTCTTGTTAAATGAATCACTGCAGTTGTTAAATGAGTAACATGGTTCTTAAGTGAATCTGTCTCTCATATTGATTCTGCTTGTCAGATGGTCACAAGGTGATCACAGGATCCTGGCGCACTGCAACAGTCATAAATAAATACTAGTTGCCCAGTGCTCGCATGACCATGGGGATGCTGCAGTGGTCATAAGCATGAAGAATGGACAAAAGTCACATTTTTAGAACAATCACTAAATGAATGCTTGTAAACTGAGGACTATCTGTAATCTAAACATCCCCTGCAGTTAGTTTCATCTCATCAGCTCATTTATAGAGGATTTTCTATAACAAGGGTCTTCAATTCTCAGGCCGTGAGCCATTCTGAACTGGGCCACAGAAGTGCTGGGCAAGCACATGCACACATCTCCACTTGTGTGAGTGATGGGTGAATGTGTGCGTTCCATTTACCTCTCTCTCCCCCTCCCCACCGGTCCACAAAACTGGAAAGGTTGGGGTACTCCATTCTATAAGGCAACATAATTCTGAGAGGGATTTTAAGATTCTCTATCAATTTCATAACTCTACCTTCCTATGTGTATATATGTACATGAATTCTTATTCACAACTTGCAGAATAAACTATGTATTAATAGCATGTCTTACTTATATCTTATCCATATCCAATAGGGTAGTTATTTGACTGAATTCCAAGAAATGGAAAGGCAGAAAGAAATGAAAAATAGAAAGAATGGTTGGAGTTCAAATCAGGGAGATTCTGCCATAAAATACGGGTCCTACTTACTCTTAGACAACAATATCATAACTAATAATATATAATATTACAGCTAATGATAGTGAATATATTTATTGTCATTCAGTTATTAAGTATCCCAAACCATATTTGAAGAATGGCATAAGAAATAGTAACAATATATATTACTTTTATCTAGAGTGACGATTTCACCATCTCCTTCAATATTATTTTTTATGGCAGAATGTTTATTTCCTATGCAACCTTTCCTACATTTAGGTTTCAGTGGTTTCTGTTTTTTGCACATTATCACCTTTTCTGCAAGAGGTGTTCATCCTTTTAAATATTTGTGCAGAGACACTGAGTAGATCATTAAAAATTTAAAGTAAAGCAAACCAGCATAGAAGTGAATGTACAAATCCCATTAACCAGATAGGCTCCCTTTCAGCAAAAGTTATTAGAATATAAACTGTGATTTTTTTTTTATCAAGTAGATTCCAATAAAATGGGTGAGAGAGCTCTTTGTATATCTTAGTCTCTGGAATGCAAGCTCTGCAGCAATGACTATGCTAGCAATACCTAATTAAAGTGTAAACCCTGGTATCTGACTTGCCAAGTTGATAATATGTAAGCTGTCCCTTGTTTAAAGGCCTAATAAACTCAACCATTTACAGAAGAAATGCACTTTTTACGTGACTTACTGCAAATAGAATTTGAGTTGCAAGCCATTTAGCATCCGAGACAGTTTGGTAATAGACTTGCTGAGTAGTGTCATTTTTGAAACTACTTGGCACATGTTGAATAACGGGCCACTGTTGGTAAGATAAAGTCTTACAAGATTAAAAACAGAGCCAGAGCGCCAGGGAATTGGATTGCCTTAAAGCAAAATGTATAAATACAAATGTAAATAAATTTAATAGACTCCATAAGGAGAGTCTATTCTCAAACAAATTTTATTATTTAACCCAACCAGATGGATATTTTTGAGATACAGTATATCCAGTTGCTTTCTAGTCTCTAATTTTTAAGAAATACACATTTTTGCTTGTTATTTCCGTAACAAAAAGTCAAGTCTCTTTTTACTCATGGCACATTTATAGGCATACCTTTGCACATTTATTGACAACAGAAGGAAGCACTTTGCATTTGTTTGCTGTCAGGGGGTCAACTCCCCAGTTTTGCCCCCAGCTCTAGTTCTCTTAAACTCTTTCCCTTCCAAATGTTATGTAGACTTTACCCAGGATAGTTTCCAAGCTGAGTGAAGATCAGTTTATTTCTGCTTAATGTTGACAGAATTATCTGCCTGTTGCCTTCCTCTCTAGTTCCCAATGGCTATTAAAACACCAAGAAGCCATTTAGAGCATCTTAGATCTAAGAATTCAACAGAGGGACCTGCTTCTTCTGATATGAACATTCCTCTGAGTTTTGACACACATAAAGCTTAGGCTATAAACTTCCATTGCAAACCACAGCACAGCCCCTGGGGTGCCTTGATTCACACAACACAGTAACATTGTGGGTGAAAACAAAAAATTTTCACATTCATAATTGTTATATTAGGAACTGATTTTAGTAATATTATTAGAATGAATGTTGCTGTCCAAAAGCTTACTTGGTAAGAAACTCTGTACTTTTTAGTCTTTTGTAAAAACGGCTATGTATTTTAAGAGATTTTCAAATTGATCAACTTTCAGATTGATTACCATGAAACAAATGGTTATGTAAAACTACATTTTGAGAGACTCTAATGTTACATTTCATGCCTCAGAGGTAGATTTTTGGTTCAAACTTTCATCACTTATAACTGTGTTACATATGACATGGTGTATTCTATCATGATTCTGTCGCTATAAAGAAATTTGACTTGATTTTATTTTTACTAGTGTAACAGCTACTGTTATGCTAACCTACCAATGTTTTCTTAGCAAATATATTCATTCATTTTATTCATTCATTTTATTCTTTTTATACATACTATCTCCTTACTCTCTTCCTTCTCTCACTCTTTTCTTTCTCTTCTCTTAGTTTTCTGTCATGCCTACTTACACAAAAGTGCCCAAACAACAGAAGGCATGTGCTTAAACATTTCATACTGTATATAAATGGTGCCATAGTGACTGGGCAGGATTTTGAGTGAGAATTCAAAGACTGTCATACTGTTCACTATCCCCCCAAATGCAGAAAATATTTAAGTCATCTTAATAAACAATCTCACAGTACAATAGTTGCATCCGGGTGAAAAAAAAGGTAATGTGTGTACATTTTCCTACTGACATCTATTTATCCAGGTAAACGAGCAAATATCTTATATAGACATATCTACCATACAACTAATTTTTAGTTGAATATCACAATGGACTATAATCTAAGATTCTACTTTTGAAGACTGCTTTGAAGGGAAAGTTTCCCTCCATTATTTTTCAAGAAAATTGAAATGGCAAAAATGATAAATCTCAAAAGTTTACTTATATTGGAGGTCACAGTGAAAAGGATTATAGGATACAATTCTTGTCTTTCTTCAAATAGTTAGGCTCTATCTCCTGCTGTGTTGTGACACATTAGGCTAAGACAACTCCATTAGGAGTGTGTATTACTCCACAGCAGTGGTCTTCAGGAGCAGATGGAGGGCTATTTATTCAAATGCACCATGACTCCTGGCTTATATATGAGCATCTGGGATGTTTCCTAACTGGATATGATGCACAATGCACTTAAATTTATCAATAGTCCCACATGCAATTAAAGGCCTTGATAAATAATACTATGGCAAAGGCCTCACAGTTGAATTGAAAAGCAGCGAAGTGTGAGGGTCAAATGTTTCCATAGGATTTCTATTTAACACATGCAATTGCTTATAATGGAATGTCCCTACCAACTTGCAGCAGTCATTTTCCAGAGAGCATAACCAAGAGAAACAGTGCACTGAATAGACAATGATATCTGTAAAGCCATTTTGCACATATTAAGTTTTATTCTTGCACAGAATTTTTTTAAATGCACAGCACAAGTTTACACACCAGAATTATAAATTCTGATCTGAGAAAAGCATACAGATCTTGTATTGTCTATAAACCAAGTAATCTGCAGACAGTAGTGTTAAATAGCCACTGCTGTTCCAGACAGTAGGCATTATAACATTCCATTAGTCCACCCTTTGATGTGGGTTTTATCTTCTATGTTCTAGTCCAAGGATTTTCTTTTCACTGACTGTTACGCAACTACCTAAATGAGAGAAGTGAATAAATATCCCACAGCTTAGAATGCCAGGGGAATATTTTCACAAGTAGTTATACATGTCAAAATATAAAGCTACCTTATTAAATTTTTGATTTACCATGTTCAGCTGATGTCAGCTTCCTACTTTTGAGAGAAAACGTACAAAAGAAAAGAAACTCAGCAGGGTGGAATATACTTAACTTTATAAAAATTACAAATGTCCAGGATAAACATTTGAAGAAAACACTATTGCATTGTCTCTTTAGAACTATGCCATTTTAAAAGGGAGCACTCCCTCTCTCTTTAACAAGCATGAAATTAAACAAAAATATTTGTTACTCACCAACATATATTTATGGGGCAAGTGACATTTGAAAATCTTCTATGAATTGTGCTTAAGTATCTGGCAGTGCCAGGTACGTCCCAATGACTTGAAATGAATAAGAGGTGAAGTTTAGCAGTTGAGATTGCTCCATTTGTATTAGTGTAATAATGGCAGACATTATTCATATGATAAGAGAGGTCTGTCATGCCATGCAAGTAGCACCTGCAATGAACTGCCCAATGAAGAATGAGATATTTGGCATGTTAATTATTTAATACGAAAGGTTACATGCCACAATACATGCTTTTGTTTGTGCATCTGTTTTTATTCAGAAACACAAATAACATTTAACGTTAGACAACAAAACATATGATTAGATCTCAACCTTTTGAGAAGGCTAAAATATATGAGAGTTGGACTACTTTCAGAGGCCTTGCTTTAACTGTGAAGCGGGATACTGAAGCTGAAGAAAATAGATATTTATGCCTACCTCAGTATTTTCTAAGGGGCTAAGCTGTTTGGTAATCTGATGATTACCCTAAAAGAACTTCTATTGGCCCTTAGTTCAAGGCCAATATGCACTAAGATGTTTCTATACTAAAAGCTATGGTCAGATAGGTATTATTTTTTGGTGCCTTCAAGACATTATTGACTCCTGGTGACTGCCTGGACAAATCCTTGCAATTTTCTTGACAAGATTGAGGGAATAAAATATAGAATTCGTCAATGTCTTTCTGTTGAAAAAAAAGAAAAAATCTCTGAAGAAGAAAACATAAGGCCAAAGTAAGAGAGAAGACCGAGAGGCATGTACAAAGAAGTAGAGCTGGGTTTGAAAAAAAACCTTACTGTACTTCAAAGAACAGAATCAGTTCTTCCATTAGTCAAGGGAAGATTTTTGCTTCATTTGGCACGTGCTGGGAAACATGAGCAACAGTTTTCCACTGCATCATTTTTTTCTGGAGGACAGAATGAATATGCCACATAGACTATTTTTCACCATTAATTTAGTATGCTGCCCTTGGGTGTTGTAGAAACCTGTATCAGTTTGGCAGTGTGTTTTCACTTAAATTATGGAAATTTGATTGGCTTCTATTTATGATATGGGTGTTACCTTGCTTGAGTCCATGTCAGCACTTGAACCAAAATTCTTGCAGATAGGGATTTAAGGACACTGTTCTGGATAACATTTTTTTAAAACAGATATCAGAAAAGCCATTACTGATAGTCCTTGATGAATTGGTAATTGTGGTACAATTACTACTGGGTTCAGGGGGTGCTTGAATTGTTTGAAGAGTTAACATGCCATCTCAATCTCTCTCTCTCTTTTATATAAGTTTATTAGATTGTTTTTTTAAACTAGAAAGACCAAAGTAGTACTGTAATTATGATAGAAAGGAGGAAAAAAAGTAAAGAATAAAAGAAAAGGCAAAGCCAAAAGTGCAGAAAGAAAAACCAATAAAGAAATGACATCTGATTTTCTTTTACAGCAGATCTTATAAATTTACATTAACATTTCACTCTAAGATTACAACATAGCTTTCATTTTTCTACTATCCACTCTTTTTTCTCATCATCAAACCCATATATCATAATTTCATGTTTTACGGTTTCATGCAGGAAATCAAAAAGGGCCTTCTAACCATCACTAAAATTAATCAGTGTCTTTCTCTAAATTGAATAAATTTTGTCAATTTTTTATATTAAGCAATCTTATTGATTATTCTTGACAAAGTTCTTAGCAATGCTAGCAAATAGATTATAGCAAGTGTTACCACTCATTATTAAGAACGATCAAGCTGGTTTATAAAAACTAGGGAAGCAGCAAACAATATTAGGTGAGTTGTAGATTTTTTTAAAAAATTGAATGAAAACCATGACAAATCTATAACCCTGTCATTAGACATTGAAAAGTCTTTGATGAAATATATAGACAGTGTATGTTTGCTCTGTTTGACAGGTTTGTATTCCCTTTGAAATTTATAAAATAGATGAAAATAGTATAGGAGTTTCCCACATCTAAACTAAAGATCAATCACTTGTTTTCTGCCACTTCCATTATTTAGAGGGATTAGACAAGGATATCCACTTTCACTCTTGCTTTCTGATATTTGTCGGAAATCTTTGGCTTATGCTATTAGACAACATAGGGAGATTTACAGAATAGTGCACAATTTAGCTAAACAAACATAAATTGATTAATTTCATGCTTCCTCTGGAGAATGTTTGACATCCAATGCTGGCTGCAGGGTGCCAATCAAACTGTGATGTCATCTCTGCACCTCTGAGATAGACTAGACTGCTGTTAATCCTCACTGGAAGTTCCAACCTACCATCTCAAGCTCATGTTTTCATTATGTTAATCATGTAATGACAAAATAATATACAAATAAAGATCTGCATTTTGATTATTTCCATGATAGCAGCAGAAAATGCTAAAATAAGAAAGCTTACTTTGGTCTCATAGGTTTTATATTTATATGAAGAATAAATATAGCAAATTAACTTTAGGAAAATATCTTATTATGACCCATAATGTAGCCTTGAAATAATCCCTGCTTAAAACAGTCTGGTATCCAAGTTATTCATCTGTAATTTTCTTATCACTGAGAAATCTCATAAAAGAATTTTTAATTTTTTTAAAATCAACATAATAGCAGATTATAAATTGGGTTTTTTTTTTCAAGTATCTTTATGAGGAGTGTAGGATTCCCAACTTTTTTAAGTCAAGTGAACACATTTGGAATTTTGAGGCAGTGGTCTGGGCCCTGTTATTGGAAAGCAACCATGATAGGTGTAGCCAATCTATAAACAATACATAGAGGATAAAGTGATCTGGTTCATGAAACAAAACTTTTGCTTCTTTTGAATCAGGGAAAATAACTTGTTAGGAATAACAAGGTTACCTAATGTAGTTTGGGTAAAATAACAGAAATAAACTATGATAGTAAGTTTAAGTGTGTGTCGCTTTAAACTGCAAAGCATGTAATTTTGGGTGCGGTTGTGAAACCGCCATAAGAGGGAGCAAGAGAACTTGCTGGATTAGCTGACTTTGCTGGATTGATGGATTGCTTGTTTGCCAACTGCGTGTTCCCTGCTGCTGAGTTTTTTGAACGTCGAAGAAGGAAAGGAGGTTTGACTTCTTCATATCTCTACTGCAAGGAGATATATTACTGGACTGATATTTGTAAGTTTACTGACCTCTTTCTCGACACTGGACTTTGCAACTGAATAATCCCCGGACGGACTGAACTAGTGAATGATATATGGACTGTTTTGACTATGCTAAAACTCTTACTGGAATAAACTATTTAACTAGCACAGTGTATCTGTTTTTACTGAGTGTAAGCTACAAAAACGTTTATCTCACATATTTGCCTACCTGCCTGACTGCCATGCAGATTCTGTTAGGGTGTATCCCTAACACTGGTTATGGGCCCAGCTGCACAGTCAGACTAACCAGGATATAACAGGCTTATATAAAAATGAGAGTTAGTGTAGTTACACAATACTGTAAACAGACAGCTGTGTTTTATTAATTATAGTTTAATATCCAGAGAAAAATGGCACAAGTTAATTTACCAAGTTTGTCTCTAATATCCAAACTGGATGGAACAAACTATATTTCATGGTCTATGAAATGCAGCCTACTTCTACGCAGAGAAGGTTTGTGGAGTATAATTGAAAACCCACCAGAGGTAGATGCTTGGGATCCGGAGGATGAGAATGATGCCCAGAAAATACAAGAATATAAACTGAAGAATGAGCAAGCTCTCTGTATAATAGGACTGACATTCTGTGACCAGCAGCTTGTCCATATTCATGGAGAAGAAACAGCTGCGAAATGTTGGGAGAATTTAAAGAAGATTTATGTTCGAGACAGTGTAGGAGCACATATAAATCTTACACGAAAGCTGTTCAGAACACATCTTCAAAAGAATGGAGACATGTTGACTCATATAAACACGATGAAGAAGATTTTTCAGGAACTGCATGAAAAAGAACTTATCTTCACAGAACTACATCAGGTTTATATAATTTTGTCTTCGTTAGATGAGAGTTATGACGACTATGTAACTTCACTGGAAGTACTGCCAAAAGATAACCTCACATTAACTGACATAACTGGCAGATTAACTGAAGAAGCCAGGAGAAGGCTTGAAAGGGATCAACTGAGAAGGGAACAAACTAGAGAAGAGGAAGAATATTCGACAGCCTATACAATTAGAAAATGTTTTAATTGTGGAGAAAAAGGACATTTGGCTAGATTCTGCAAAAAAGGAAAACGCCACAATGCCAGCCAGAAAAAGCATCAAAAGGATAAAAAATGCTTAGAGTTAGCCATGGATAGCAACGAAACTGTGAATAATAATTTATGGGTTGTAAATAGTGGAGCATTGCACTGCATAACGAAAGATAAGAAAAGATTTGTTAAGATGTCCACAAGTTCACAACAGATATCGTTAGCTAATGGCTGGAAAATGAAAGCAAAAGGTGAAGGTATTGCACATTGTTCTTGCATAAAAGAAAATGTAAAAATGTTATATGTACCATAACTTAAGTTTAATTTGCTTTCGGTTAGAGTTTTGATTAAACTAGGTTATGTAGTTACCTTTAGGGGAGAAAACTGCATAATAGAAAAGGAAGGTAAGAAAGTGACTGCAACTTTAAAAGGTGAATTGTATGTGTTAAATGATAATCAATTAGAGGTAGCTAACACTGTATAATAACGTTAAACCTCATGATGAATGCATACACATTTGGGACATATAAATTTTAAAATGCTCAAGCAAACGGTTGAACTGTCTAAAGGTATAAAACTGAAGCCTTGCAGTAAGTATTTGCACTGCAATGCTTGCAGTCAAGAAAAAAGCAAGGTAATACCAGCAAATAGAATTAATGGATTTAAAACTAAAGAGCCTCTAGAGGTCGTATTTGCTGATATTATAGGTCCTAAAAAACCAAGTGTGGGATGTGCTCGTTATATATTAAGTATAATGGATCATTATTCTAGATATGGTTTCTGTTATTTAATGAAGAGTAAAATGGAAACATATCAGAATTTCTTTAATTGGTTGAAGTTTGCAGAAAAAAAAACTAAAAGAAAACTAGTAACTCTTGTAACTGATAATGGTATGGAATTTATAAATAATAAATTCCAAAATAGACTGAAGATGGCAGGTGTTGAACATAAAAAGTCTGCACCCTATAGGCCACAACATAATTCCTTTATAGAAAGACGAGGCCAAACAATACAGGCAATGGCTCATACTATGTTGTCGGATTCAGGATTACCTGAAACTTTGTGGGGAGAAGCAATAATGTATGGGAATCATATATTGAATAATGTTGTTAACTTAACAACAGGTGAATTACAATCCACACGGTGGCATGGTAGAAAACCTGACCTAAGCTACATGCACACATTTGGAGCACCAGCATGGGTGCATATTCCTACACAACTGAGACATAAGGGGCAGCATAGTGCTAAAAAGTTATTCTTAGTAGGTTATGAATCTAATCACAAATCATACAGATTCTGGGAAAAAGGTACATCTAGCATTTACTGTAGTGCTAGTGCACAATTCCTTGAACATGCAGGATGGGAAAAACTGGAGCAAGATTCAAGTAAGGATGTAATCATAGAAACCTATAAAAGACCAAAAGAACATATCAGTAATAAGAAGAGTACAATTAAAGAGGAAGTACAGGAAGAGCACATAGGACCAGAACAGGAAGAAATAGATAACCAGGAACAGGTAGTACATGAAAGTCCACCTGTAAGCCCTGTAATACCTAGGCGTTCAAGACGTGAAACCAGACCACCTGACAGGTACCAAGCAAGTGTAGTTTGCCAAGTTAGTAAAGTTCCAACTACTGTTGAAGAACTTAGAATGTATCCTGCAAAGGATCAAGAAAATTGGCATAGAGCGATGGAGAAGGACCTAAATTCATTGAAACAAATGGAAGTTTATGAAAATGTTAAATTACCTTCAGGTGAAAAGTCCATTGGCTGTAAATGGATATTTAAATTAAAAACAGGTAAAAATGGGACTGTTACCCATAAGGCTAGGTTGGTAGCTCAAGGATTTAATCAAACTGCATGTGATTATGATGAAGTATTTGCACCGAGTCTAAAAACAACAACCTTGAGAGCAGCTTTAGTGTGGGCAGCTAAGAAGAATTATATTATAAATCACTTAGATGTAGAAACTGCTTATTTGCATGCACCATTGCAGCACACAATATACCTAAAGAAATCTGTAGGAATCAAGGATGATAAAACAAATAATGACTGTTGGAAGCTTAAAAAGAGTCTCTATGGATTAAAACAATCTGGTTACGAATGGAACCAATATATTGTTAAGGAGTTAAACAATACAGGGTTTAAAGCAGGTTTAGCTGATCCATGTGTATTTAAGAAAGAGACAAATGGAACAGTGTCATTGTTATTGTTGTTCACTGATGATATTGCCTTAATTACAAAAACTAATAATGAAGCTAATGAAATAATATCATTATTAGGTAAGAGGATAAAATTAAAGCAATTAGGAGAGATAAAACAGTATCTAGGATTAACAATAAATAAAACCAAAAGGGGCTATAAGATATCTCAAGAGGATAAGATTTGTCAATTACTAAAAACATACAAGATGGAACTTTGTAAACAGGCAAAAACTCCAATGAGTCAGGAATTTGGCCACACTGATGTTCAAAGTCCAAAATTCGATAAGGCTATCTATCAATCACTAATTGGTAGTTTATCGTACATTAGTAATTGGTCAAGGCCAGATATTGCCTACAGCGTTAATCAATTGGCACGATTCAATGCTGAACCCACTGAACAACACTGGCAAGCAACAAAGCGTATCTTAAAAGGACAATGCACTATGCATTGTATTTGGAGCCAAAAGATGATCTGATTTTAAGTGCATATGCTGATGCAAGTTTTGCAACAGACATAAACACTAGGAAATCAACTTCAGGTACAGCTATACTGTTAGGAAAAGCACTGATTAGTTGAAGGTCAATTTGATAGCAACACATAAGTATGTCCACAATGGTAGCAGAATTTTCATGTCTATCTTTATTATGTACTGATTTAATTCTGTATAAACAGTTGTTATTGGATATGGGAATAACTGTTAATGATTCCATTGTAGTATATGAGGACAATCAAGCAGCCATACGGTTGGCTACAAATATTGCTGTGAAAATGAGATCTAAGCATACAGATCTTAGATATCTGAATGTAAGGCAATCTGTAAAAAAATGGTTTGATAAGACTGGAATATTGTATGACTGAAGAAAATATTGCTGATCAATTTACGAAAGCCCAAGGTTCAGTCAAACACAAAGAAAGTTGTGATGACTATAGGTTAAGGTTGTAAATAGATATATATATTATTATATTACCCAAAAGGGGAGTATGTTAGGAATAACAAGGTTACCTAACGTAGTTTGGGTAAAATAACATATATAAACTATGATAGTAAGTTTAAGTGTGTATCACTTTAAACTGCAAAGCATGTAATTTTGGGTGCGGTTGTGAAACTGCCATAAGAGGGACAAGAGAACTTGCTGGATTAGCTGACTTTGCTGGATTGCTTGTTTGCTAACTGCGTGTTCCCTGCTGCTGAGTTTTTTGAACGTCAAAGGAAGAAAGGAGGTTTGACTTCTTCATATCTCTACTGCAAGGAGATATATTACTGGACTGATATTTGTAAGTTTACTGACCTCTTTCTCAACACTGGACTTTGCAACTGAATAATCCCCGGACGGACTGAACTAGTGAATGATATATGGACTGTTTTGACTATGCTAAAACTCTTACTGGAATAAACTATTTAACTAGCACAGTGTATCTGTTTTTACTGAGTGTAAGCTACAAAAACGTTTATCGCACATATTTGCCTGCCTGCCTGACTGCCGTGCAGATTCTGCTAGGGTATATCAATAACATAATTAACTACAAAGTAGTGGTGGGATCTAAACTACAAATGCCAAACAATTTATTTGTCCCATAGAGTAGAACAACATAGTAATTTCACAGGAAGCCAACAGTGATATCTTAAAAGCAATTTAAGCATAAATTAAAAGAGGTACTAGGCCTGGCAAGCAATAAGAAAAACATAAGGAGCATAAAGTAGGTCTATAGGAAATCCTTTGGGGTTCCTATCTTTCAAGTGCCATGCAAATTCAATGGTAAAAGTCTAAAAAAATCTTTGAAAAACACATAAGGGAAAGTTGAGTTGCACTTTATTTAGATAGATTTGAATCTTATCATGTCATACAAACTCACAGCCCTAGTTTTTCAGAGGATAATATGCATAGTGGAAAGGAAATTTACCAAGATGGTAAGTTGAGATTGGGTGCTGAATGGAATCACTTTAACAAACTATCAAATGTCTATGATACATTGTCAAAACTACTTGAGGATAAAATATGCCTAGCAAATATAAATGTTTCTTTGTCTCTCAGTCAGAAGTGATGGATTTACTATCCTAATAATAATTAGGAGTGTAATGCTTTCATAAGGATCACATTTGTAACTGCTACATCCAACTGGCTTCCTTGATGTCATGTGGTGGAGTTGTGCCAAAACTCATGCTTACAGTGACTCATTTCACAAGCTGTGGAAGAATAAATAACTTGAACAATTTCCTTAGCCTTGGGGCAATTTCTGGTTGGAACAATTAATAAGATCTCTTTCCCAAATTATAGCTTACCATGACGGAAATGTGGCCCAATGTTATCTCATATTTAGTCTACATAATATTTGTCATGGCTATGTCAAAAAAGCAGCTATATTCTAAACAAATAAACAAACAAACAATTAACATAAAATCTAAAATAGTTACAAAGTTTGGTCCATTATAGCTCTATTATATAAAAAAACAAAATAACTGAAGCTGGATTGCACAATAATCTTCACGAATAATTTAAAAACCCAATGGATTTAATAGTTGTAGAGAGTAGGCATCTAACAGCCTATTGATTCAATCAAGATGCATCCATTGATGCATCAAGCATAAATTCAGAACAGACGGAAATAAGCTGTTTTTGTCTAAAAAGTTTGATAGGATGTGAGAGAAGAGAGGCATATGAACATGTGAAATGAAGGGAAAGTGAGTCATTGCTAACAGGGCTTCATAGTGAAAACCTCATCCTCTATTGATCTGAAGACAGCAATCAATATGTGTGTGTGTGTGTGTGTATGTATATGTGTATGTGTATGTATATATATATTTGAGAAGGCTATCAAAAGATGATCTATACATTCATGAATCTTAAAGTATTTTGATCAGTGAAAATTGCACAGTTTAGTACGCTATGTAAAATCAATAGACTTCAAAACATTTTCTCAGTAGTTGTCTCTGTATTTACATCATCAAAAAGTTAAAAGAACAAGAATAAACTAGCCCATCATTAAACTTGATGAAAGTCAAATGTATCACAACACCGCCCCCCCCCCCCAAACAATGCTTTGAAGGCATGCAAAATTCCTTATACATGCCCCAAACATGTTTGGAATGATTCCCAGAATACACCATACCAACTTTTCAAATACAACTATCTCTATGTAGTTTTGATTTGACTTCATTGTTAACTGTAGAAGAAATGTGATGATGATGATGATGATGATGATGATAATAATAATACCATCAAACATCTAGATTTGCCTATTGAGTAAGGACTCAATATTGATTTGCCTATTGAGTAAGGACTCAATAGGTAGACAAAAATGCCAAACCCAGTCTGAACATCTGGCTGACTGTGATGATGATGATGATGATTTCAAACATTAGGACAGCACCCCACAATAAGATGAATCTTGTGCTAAGCATACTTTTGGTCAGCTGAAGAAATAGTGGCAGTTGAACTAACATGAAATCTATAGGAATTTATCATTTAAACTATGTACATTTTAAAGATCATTAAATACTATAAATACATGCTTGGGACCACTCCCCCCCCTCCAGGCAATGATTACAACATGCAGGGTAAAGAGGACAATTTAAATACAATATATAGTTTCTTTTCTTTTCTTTTCTTTTTTTTTTAAATGATTTTGGCCAAATGGTGTTTCTTTCAAATCCTTCCAATTTCATCTAAATAATGTGGGGATACAGGTATTTTATATATGTGCTTTAGCAATTGAGAGCTCTGTCCCTTAATGTATTTTAGAACATTTTTCTGTAGGCAACGCATGCAAGCACTGGATTGCCTGTGTGAGTTACTATGAACGTAATTCAGATCAGAAAAAAAAAAACCTTTAATTTTTTCTGGGAATGAGAAAGGAGGAATTTTATTTCATATATAGTTACCTAACCAAATTCAAAGACTAGAGTGAAGGGTATAGATCCATTTCACTGAATTTTGACTGGGCTCAATTTTTGGCTTACTGTGTGCTCAACAGATGTTCTCTTTAAAATTTTCCTCCTGATGTTTTTAAAATAAAATTAACTGAACTTAGAAATCTATAATTAGCACCACCTCACAGAACAAATCAGAACAAGTTTACTAAAGTACTCTATTTACAGTGAGGGTGAGTTTACCCCCAGGGCTTGCTTTACTATTTTGTTTCAATTTTCATGTAATTTCATCCATCACTTTTCTTCAATCCTCCAAAGATGATGGATAAAACACAGAAATAAATAGGACCAACTGTTCATAGATGCCTAAGGGAAAACATAATTTTGTTATAAATAATCCTTGGCACAAATCATGGAAATGCTATCTGAAAATTGTTTGTTGAATAGTTTATGAATAAGGGCTTTAGTTTAAAGTTTGCAAATAAGGTGCAGCATTCTCCATCCCCCTAGAACTTGGAACTGAATCCTTTAAGAAACTGAACAGACACACAAGCAGAAATCAAGGTTGCTTTATATTCAAACAGAAGCCTCCTGGGACCTTGGCTTTTTATTTATATGTATACACAAGGAAAAGTGTATGCACAAAAGATGAGACATATTTAAGAATTATTTTTTGTAAAATCTTGGCAAAAAGTGTTAAAATTATTTATAAAAGGATAACTATATTTCATATATGGTATTTAGCAGCATATTTTCAAGATTTTTAGAGAAAGATATGAACAAGTTTTGATATACATGCAGTTATCTAAGTTTTTTCACAGAAGTCACACTTCATTTACAGAGCTGTACTATTTTAAATGGAAAGTTTAAAAAGTTATCTATCACTAAATGTAATATGTATAAAATGATACAATTAAGATTTGAGGTAGGAAGTGAATGCAGGTACCAATAGAAGCAAATATTTGTAGTTCAAGGTTAAATTGTGGGGTCCTTGGTGTTCTTTGAACTTGATAGCTGTCTTGCAGATATTTCATTACCAAACTAGGTAACATCATCAGCCTTATGATGTTAGTTAGATTACAATGTAGGGTAATGAAATGTCTGCAAGAAAACCACCAAGTTCAGAGAGCACCAAGGACCCAACAGAATTCAGTGTTAACATGTTCAACAGTTACAGGAAATAGCACATTCTCAGTTAGTTCCAACTGCTGTGATATGGTACAGCACTTATCCATAATTGTAATATTAATGCTTTATGTTACTTTTGAATAATTGTGTATGTGTACATTTTGGCCCCAAAATGTTATCCTTAATTCATGGCAATCACAATTATATATTATTTATTTCCGAAACTACCAGGGCTCTTGAATCATTCTAATAATGTAAATCCCCTGTGATTATGTCACTGGCAGTAGAAAACTTATTGTGCTTCTATTCTACTAGAATATCATAAATCAGTGATCAGGTATTATGTGGTTTGTATCCAAATATTTAAAGAGCATAAACCTATTTACTTATGTTAGGTAAGGTAAGTTTCTTTTAAGATTTAATGCAGGAGACTTTAGCTTTTCTGGAAGTCCCAGTAGGATCAGCATTTGGCTTCTGATGTTTGTTTATTTTTATACGAAAATGTTGAAGTCTGTAACTCTTAATAAGCATATCTATAATGGTCCTTATACAACATATGAACATGATGAAGGCAAGTTGGTGTATTTTCTAGGTGGCATTATAAGTGTCAGAATCATCAAAGCATTCAAAATGATTTCTTTCCATGCCTTTTATTTTTTATTTAACTAAGCACAAAGAAAGATTGAAAATGGGGGAAATACATACAGCAACATTTCTGCTTAAAGAAAGCATATGTGCAATCTTACCTGATCTGTCCTTGTACTAGAGGTCTGTTTTTTGTCCTGTTCATATTTGCATCAAAAGGAACCTCAAAGAACTACAAAAGAAAAAAAAAATTAAGAGGCATTCAAGCTGTTGAAAGTATGAATTATTTTTGCATCTGCTTGGTCTTCATGCAAAAAAATAATAATCAAGGTACAACTGAGATGGTGCAATATTATTTTATATGTAACTTTTGCTACATTTCCTTAAAGGACAGGGGAACTGCATGAACAAAAACTTTGAAAATAAGCCCCCCAAAATCCATTCCCTTCAAAGCTTTTGACAAATTTGACAATTCTTCCATTAAAAACACCCTTCTTCTTTCTGCATAATTTTTAAATAACATGCACAATCATTGTTAATTGCAAGTTATTTGTTTTAAAGATTAAGAGTGTAACAATTTAAGATCACCAAAATTTGAGGTCTGTGTTACCCAGTCAAGAGTCAGTTATTCTAGTAAATGCTACTGCTACTAAAGAGAATCCTTTTCCACTCCATGGCAGCTCAGCCTAATATAATCCTGTGAATCCATTTTGCAAAGAAAACATGTCCATAGTTATTAAAGCAAAATCTAGGGAAACAAAAATGTCTATCTTTTTTATATATCCATGAAAGCAATATAAAATAATTAGCAACAGGTTTCAGTAGGTATCAATCCTTTTTATGAAATTATTCATATGAATTTCAAGGGTGACCTTGTGACTGTTTCTTTAACAGAAAACCTTAAACATAAAAGAAATTTCTGTTGTCTGAAAGCGGCAAAAGGTAAGGCTTGCATTCACAATCGGTGAATGTTGCTGACAGAAGAAAGTAAGTAAGGTATCAGCTAGCTCATGCTATGCTTTTGGTCATTGCTAACAAATAATTTTCTATATTATAATTTTCTATAATAATTATCTTTCTTTTTTTAAAAAAAAATAATGTTTTATTTGGGTTTTCACATACAAAATACAAGTAAAACATCTTTTTTGAAAATAGCATGGTCCCGGGTTGAACTTCTTTATACAGACACAAAACTCAATTTCATGCTCCTTTTTGTATTCTATTCCATATCTTATACTATTTTACATTTTCTATATAGTTTTCCCCTCTTTTAATTTTCTCAATTTTATTTTGATTATCTCATCTCAATTCAAATCATTATATTTATACTTTTGTCTGTTCTGTTTTATATTATCATATTATATTCATATTATCTTTTTTCATTAAACAAATTTTCTCCTGTAGTTACTAAGTGGAGTATGACACCTTTATATCTTTTAATTGCATCCATTCAACTCTTATTTAAACTTCAATATATACCTTAAGTTTATGATCTTCAATATAATACATAATGCACAACTTCCAATTGAATTCTGGTTGGCACATTTTTATAATGCACACTATATTCTTTAAAAAGAAAAGAAACATTGTAAATATATGTAATTATAAACCCTCATTTCATTCCAGTTCAGTTCTATCATTAATAATCATTAAAACTGTTAGGTGTACACCCTAGCAGAATCTGCACGGCAGTCAGGCAGGTAGGCAAATATATGAGATAAACATTTTTGTAGCTTACACTCAGTAAAACAGATACACTGTGCTAGTTAAATAGTTTATTACAGTAAGAGTTTTAGCATAGTCAAAAACAGTCCATATATCATTCACTAGTTCAGTCTGCTTGGGGATTATTCAGTTGCAAAGTCCAGTGTCGAAAAAGAGGTCAGTAAACTTACATATATCAGTCCAGTAATATATCTCCTCACAGTAGAGATAATGAAGTAGTCAAACCTCCTTTCTTCCTTCGACGTTCAAAGACTCAGCAGCAGCAGGGAACACACAGTTATCAAACCATCAATCCATCATCGTCAGCAAGCAATTCAGTAAGCCAGTAATCAATCAAGTTCTCTTGCTCCCTCTTATGGCGGTTTTACAGCCGTACCCAAAATTACATGCTTTGCAGTTTTAAAGTGACACACACTTAAATTCACTATCATAGTTTATATATATTATTTTACCCAAACTACGTTAGGTAACCTTGTTATTCCTAACAAAAACCATAACATCTTTAACACTTCTTTTCAATTAAATATCATACTTCCTTAAAAACACATATAATCTCCATAATTAATTTTGCCCTTAGTTCTCTTCACATATGTTTTATAAATCATTAAATATACCTTTTGTTACATTTATTTATTGACAAGCATTCCACTGAATTATGATAGCTATTTTATCAGACATTTTAATCATACATTGTTTCATATTTTCTAAAATTATTTCTGCTTCTAATATAACCATACTATCTTATGTACCTTTGCAGAATCCCTTTTTCCATTAAGTTTTCACCCATTATCTCTAAATAGGCCCTGTTTCTCTATATTTTGTTTTTGTCCTTTATAACTTCTTTTCCTTTCTTTCTTCCCTCTCATCTTCTCCCTCCCCTTTTTATCCCCTTGTCTCTCTAGTTGTAATTCTCGCTTCTGCATTTCCCTCTTCTGTTGCTTTCTGATTTTATACTTATTTTTCACTCTATTCTTTTTTTGGGAGTTGTTTTTCCCAATCTTAAATTTTCTATTCTCTTTCCCCCCTTTCCTCCCCCCCCATCGAAGATTACTTGTTCATTAAAAATGGCTTCTTCTTTGTTGCAATCTTCTTGTTCTGCAGGCATTTCTTGTTGTTTCTCATAATTCCAAATCTCCATTTCTAAAAACTGAAATACGAAGCCAAAATAACCTCTCCCTTCTTGTGCATCTTCTTTGTACTTTTTAAGTTCCATTTTCAGTTCTTCTAAAGGTGGAGCCATTTTAAAAAGTTTTAAACAATCACCGATTGATTTTAGTCAATAACCAAGAATCCAGAAATCATCAAGTAATTCAGATAGTCCTGAGTTATATCTTCTTATTTCTTTTTCGACTTTCTCTTCCTGGGGTTTTTGTTGTGATATTTCAGTTAGAATGTATCTTTTGGAAGTCTTGTTGAGATTTTGCTGTAAGTTCTTTTTTAATTCCAGGCAGTCTCCTCCCTTCCAGATCCTACCCTTTTATTCTTTTTCTCTTCTTTCCTATTTTCAAAAGCTTTTAATTATCCAGAAATCTTTATTATCCCTTTGACTTTTTATTTTCAGCATTAAATGCCTATTGATGTCAAAGTGGATTTTTTTCCAATTTCTTGCTTAAGTCTCTTAGCTGTCAGTATAGGAAAAGGAGAAAACTAAATCTTTTCCCTTTTCTCTCTCCTTCACAGCTTAAAAATCTTCTTTGGGAACAATGTTATTGTTTCTTAACAGTTTCAATTCCAGGGTACCTTACGTTGGTGCTTTTGCTGTTTGACACGGTCAACCAAAACTTTCTCTTCTTATCTTCCTCCGGCACATTCTTTTCCGGTCGAGTTCTTCTTTGTGGTGGCCATTTCTGACCATCACTGCAACCGCCTTCGGGAAAGGGAGTAATGGCCAGCTGGTGAGGAGAGATGCAGCTCTCCTCAAACCTGCTGGCAGTCTCCCCCCTCTTCACCACCTCTACGGGGTGGCTTAGCCCCGAAACCAGCCAGCTCGGGGCGCTCCAGCGGCGAGCACGGATTGAAGCCTCACAGAGACGAGGTTTCGGTTTGTCGTTGAAGAAGCTCAAACCAGAAGTCCCGACAATTCATTATCTTTCAAGTGGGACAGACAAGCAAATCAGTGCAGGAATTGTAAAATTCTTTTAAACTGATGCCAACTAGATACAGGGAGGGAATCAAGAAAAAAAATGGCAAAAAAATGCACTGGCAATGAAAAAGTATTAAAGTATCTGGACCTTCTTTTCTTAGACAATAAAAAGAGCAATCATTGAAAAAAGTAATTTTAATTGGATAGGACTCAGTGGTGGGATTCATTTTCTTTACTACCGGTTCTGTGGGCATGGCATAGCTTGGTGGGCATGGCTTGGTGAGGGTGGCAGGGATGGATACTGTAAAATCTCCATTCCCTTCCCACTCCTGGGGGAAGGTTACTGCAAAATCCCCATTCCCTCCCCACTCCAGGGGGAAGATTACTGCAAAATCCCATTCCCTTCCCACCCCACTAACCTGTTTTCTAGCTCTGTTCTCCTGTGCAGGGCAACAAAAGAAGACCCACCCGATCAGCTGGGATTCAGGAGGCAGAGAATAGATAGGGGTGGAGCCAGTCAGAAGTGGTATTTGCCGGTTCTCTGAACTACTCAAAATTTCCGCTACCGGTTCTCCAGAACTGGTCAGAACCTGCTGAATACCACCTCTGACAGGAGTGGTGTTTAATATTTCATAGTTCAGTAAAAAAGAATATTGTTAGTAGTAATAAAAACTTTCAGTAGAGACTATTTTAAGGAATCATAACAAACTATCAATATTTAGACAATATGTATAATTGTTTTGAGTTTTATGAAGTTTTTACTGTTTTTATTAGATTATTCTACTGGGAAAAATATTATATTAAATTAAATAGATTAGATTGACAGACACAGACAGATAGATTTCTATGTCATGGTTATTCCATTATCAATAATTTTGACCCTCACATCTCCAACTAGTCACACCGAGAAAATATTTTATTATTCACAAATACATGGAATGTGTCCACAATAAAAGAAGCATTCCAGTGTAGTTGAATGATAAACTATTGAGAAGGAAAAGAGAAATATTTACGTATCTTTACTATCAAATAAAATGATAGCCACCAATTTGCATTTCTCTAATAGGGAATTCACAGAGGATATGGCTTCAATTGTTCCAAATCATTGTTTTTTTTTAGGTTTAGTTAAGGATGGGTTTAAACACCAGATATTTTGAGAATATTCCTGTCTCCAAAGAAGGATTGGGAACAAAAATGCTAGATTAAATGGGTCTAAGCCTAATCTAGCACATCTTTGTTATGTTTCGACACATTAAAGTACTCAATATTTTGTTTTGTTAATGCAGAAAATACAATTTGGCTTTTTAAATAATTCAGCTGCTAAAGGTTTAGATTCAGGAATTAAAAGTAACAAATTCCTTGGGACTATCCAGTATCATTGTTCCATTTTCTCTCCGTGGGTATAGTGGGTAAGAGAAAAATCTGTAAGATGCTGTATGTTAAACCTAGTTCCTAATGTGTTTCCTCAATTTGTCTTTCTGTGATATTTAATAGTAATGTTTATAAATAGACAATATCTAAGAAAAAGTGTATACAATCACTTCAGATCCAAATAATGTCAGTAAGGGATCAGTTATCAGATTTTCTGTACTTTCCCCCAGATGTTTGGGGGCAAAAGTACCCCTTTACTTTTCCTTAAAAATGTATTTCAAATGTCATTCATATCTAGTTCTAAGCAGGGGTCAAGACTTGAGAGTTTTGTTTGTTTTTGGAAAAAAAAACCCCTGTAAGATGAAACCTGGATAAATAAATATTTTAGCTGCTTAAAAAAGCTGTTTTCTCAGGATGTCTGAATGCATCATTTCATTTGACTGATGTAGAATATTACCTTTCCTACAATTCTGGCAATTTCAACAGCAGGAGGATATACAGAGAATTAAATCTACAGTGATAGAGTACCATTAACTCTCATAACTTGGCTGTGATATTAAGAGTATACGGAACTTTTGAAATCAATAGAAATAAATATTTAAATCATGATGTTGAGAAAAACAACATTAAATATGACTTGTGGGTAAACTTCTGTTAAAGATCATTCCCATTACATAGCTTTCATTGAATTGACAACCTAATTGCATTTTGTGATTCTAAAAGTGTGAGGTCAACTGCTATTTTATTGTTTAATGTTACGAACAATCATATGTTTCTCATCAGTTTTCTTCTGAACTGGCCTTCACTTACCATGTTTATGAAAGAATTAGGACTGTGTAAAAATGTTAGATTTTACATACAAATATAAAACTGATGCTTGAGTATCAATCAGATTTAGAGCCAGATTAAAGAGGTCTCTTGCTCAGTGGTTTTCAGATGGTAGGTCATGACTCACAAATAGGTTATGGGACAACTTAAGACACTGCCACATTTTTCTCTTTTATTGGCTATTAAATGTCTTTGGTGAGTCACTCTAAAAAGAAAATAATTCTTATATATCTATATTCAGTGAAGCAGAGAAAAAGAAATACAGAGGAAAGGGCAAAATGAAAAATAATTGTGACATATGTAAAAGTTTCATAACTTATTTGCTAATGAAAGAAGTGAATCTATAGTACAATAAGAATATAAGAAAAACTGTCAAAGATTTAATTATTATGGCTTTCTCTTTCTACTGTGACTAATACTGAAGCCAACAGGGGAATTAAACAAGCTGGACAACAGTAGCTTCCTGGTCATGTCGGTTAGCAAGGGTAAAAAAGGAAAGGATAAAATTGTAATATACAGCTTTTACAAAAAAAGATGTACGGAAAAACTAATGCTCTATGTTCTACTATACTGTATAATTATAGTTTAAAGTTATTCAAATTAATGTCTTATAGTAATATTGATTTTTATGGCTGTGCATCCTTTGAAAATAATTTGGTAAACATGTTTTGGAATCTGGAACGCTCAAGTGCAGCACTCATTTAAAACAGCTCATGTTCTATGAAAATTTGAAAAAAAATGCTGCTGGAGGTACAGAAATGGCACTCTTGCATATTCCAAAGGCCTTCTTCCAAATCATTTCCAAAAGATGCTCAACATACAGTATTCTATATTTAAGCACTGTGTGAATACTCTCTTTGTTCTAGATCTCCCATTAACTCATTTCATTAGATAATCCTGAATTCTAACATGAGAGGAGCAAAATCTTATCCTTGTCTCATTTCTGGCTAAGTCTAAGAAGTTGCTTCCCTTTAAAAAATTAAATAGTTAGATACTTGATAAGGGAATATTATCAGAGGCACTTATATTGCAATTACACTAGAATCAGGTAAAGATCATACTCAATGTGCTAATTATTGTCCAATCCTGCTGATTAATGTTGATGAAAAAAACTTAACAGCAATCATGAATTAATAGCTATCAACTTGATTACAGTAAGTGATATTGTTCATTATTAAGAATTATCAAACAGAGTTTATAAAAACCAGGCAAGCAGCAGATAATATTAAATTAGTGCAAGGGTCTTCAAACTTGGCAAGTTTAAGACTTATGGACTTCAACTCCCATAATTCCTGAGCTAACATGACTGGAATTGAAGTCCACAAGTCTTAAAACTGTCAAGTTTGAAGACCCCTGGATTACTGGTATACTACGCTTCAGTAAAAAGTAAAAGATCTATTTGTAATTTTGTCTTTAGATGCTGAAAAGCCTTTGACAAAATATATAGATAGCACATGTTTTCTGTACTAAATGGGTTTAGATCTTGTTTGGAATTCATCAGAAGGATCAATTTTGCAGACAAAAGGAAATGACAAAACTAATTTTCTTGTAGGGGAAAAAAGCTGCATAAAGATGTCCATAAAGTGATAGGATTCAAAGGAGATCTATACTTTTTATTATTTTTAATAGCTTTAAGATCACTTTCCCCCTATATATTTTTAAGATTATTTTTTGTGTTTTGACTAATTATTATGGGAAACAAAAGTCTACAACACAGACTGAGCAAATCTTGAAAACATCCTATACAATTTCATCAAAGGAAAATCTCAGAAGTCTTTTGGGAGTAGGAACAGTAGAGAATGTTTGATTTCAGAAACTGCACCTAACACTTGCCTGTCCTCAATATATGAACATAAAGCAGAACCAATGGGATTAGAAATTGATCTTTATTAAAATTTGTAAGCAGCTAAAAACGAATTCAATGCAACTAATTGCTATTTATAAATTTCTTCATTATTTTCCACTTCAAATTAGCTTCAAATTAAAAACAAGTTCAACATACATTTAAGGTACGCTAAACTGAAAGAGAATACCATAGACGATAGGTTGCTTAGGCTTTCACTTGAACTAAAAACTAAATAGCCACACAGCCTGTGTATAATATTTACACAAAAACCTGCAATTATTTGATCTTCTCAAATAGAAGGCAACTACTCTGTCCCCAGTCAAAGTGGTAAAATATTAACTCAGTATTCTTCCAATTAAATGCTGAAGCTTTGCTGTAGTTCTTACCCAAAATATACAACATTATGTATAAATGATCTAAATGAAAAAGGTTCTAGACATATTAACAAGCATATGCACTATATGCTTATGAGGACCAGTTTAGAATTAGTTTAAATGTGAGTATGTAGGTTAAGTCAGTTATATAATCAAGTAACATTCACAAAGCTTTTCTGTTTAAGGAACATTTTGGAGGATGAGAGGCTATAATGCACCCAGGCTTTGCTTTATTCTTAAAGCAGATTAGATAGCATTTCCTGTTAAGATACTGAAACAAGCCTCTGATTCAAGTATTACCTGATTCAAGTACTTTGCATTATCGTATATTCTGCCTTTAACACTTGTATTCAAACATAAAAGTAAGAGATACCTCAAAAATGACATATAATTGATGGGTATGTGGAATATGCAAAAAGTTTATCAAAACATCCTTCCAACTGAGAAGGTTAAGAAAAAAGCATGGCTTTTTAAAATAAATAAATAAAATAATTACAGCATATTCAAAGTTAGGTGAAACCTAATGATATAGCAAAATATAACAAAACTTACACTTAATACCATACAACGGATTTCAAAGCATTTTTCAGAAAATGGATGATTTCTTTTAGCATAGAACAAGCACTGTCCTTTATTTAGCAAGAACAATGGCTCCACAAATTAATTTAAAAAGAATCTCTAAGATAGTTATGACTGACATGGAAAACAGAATGAAAAACTGCAGGTTATAAATGATGAAAAGCAGAGCAGGTTGATAAATGTGTGTACTTTGGTAGAATGTTTACTGAAGACAGGAAAATTGAAGTCATGCAAATACAGAAAATTGAAGTCATGCAAATATTGGTAGAAAGGAGAAGAAAGTTTATCTCTGGCCTTTAATAAGGATGAATGTTTGTCAAAAAGCAAAAATAGCTTATGTCTAAGAGCATTCTTTTGGCACATTGTTATTTGGACCTGAGAGTAGATGCATTGGAAATGTAACACTAAAGAAGTGTGTGTGCGTGAGATAACATCCCCATCCTTCCAAAAAGAATGCTGAATGAAAGTGGACTAAAAAAAAGAGTAGGAAGTGTGTGAATGAAAGAAAAAAAGAAGCAGGGTGGTCACATGATAAAGTCAGCTTTGTAAAACCAATATAGGAAAGGTGGAAAGATTAAGGGGAAAGGAATGATAGAGAAAGTTGTGGAGAAATGATGGTGACAAGATGTTCAAAGAGAGGTGAGAAGCTTAAAGAAGAAAATATGATATATGTATCCTATGTGAAGATGAGGTAGAAGCAAAATTGCTCTTCAAGGACAGAAGATGTACAGTAAATGGTATTGATGTACATTAGTTTTTTCTATATTTCCTATTCTTTTCCCTGCCTTTATTTGTCCACTGTTTTCCCTGTTTTTCTCCATTTTGCATTACTACCATAGAAGGAACTAGTAGGGTGGACTTGAATGTACATTTGTGTGATACTAGGAATTGTGTTATTATTATCTTTATTGTCAGAGGAAAACGTGTACAATGAGATTGGCTGAGCCTCCCTTCATGCACCCTCCCCCCTGACACAACTTACAGTGAGGACAGAAGTCCCTAACCCAGTCCCAATTTTATTACACTATGTGACCTTGTAACATGCCGGCCCCGCAAGTCTGTGTTATTTTCCGTTCAGAAGTCTGACCGCCCACGGATAGAAACTGTTTTTCAGCCTGTGAAAAAGGCTTCTATATCTCCTACCCAATGGCAGGAGATGAAGAAGTGCTGACCGGAATGTAAGTCGTCCCTGATCACAGTGGATGGGTCAGATGATACACATCATGTGTGTACAGTGAGTACAGGTAGGGACTGAGCACACAGCTCTGTGGGGAGCCAGTGCTAAGTTTCAGGGAGGTGGATGTGACAGACCCAGCCCTCACTGTTTGTGGTTGGTCCCTCGGAAAGTCTTTGATCTAGTCGCAGATGGAAAATCCAAGTCAGTTAGCTTTTCGATAAGTATGCTCAGCAGGATAGTATTGAAGGCTGAGCTTTAGTCAATGAAAAGCATCCTGACATAGTTTCCGGGTTTGTCCAGATGGCTCACTACAGTATGTAAGGCAGTAGCTATGGCGTCATCTGTGATGCTATGGCGTCAACCTGTTCCTCCATAGGCAAACTGATATTTGTCAAAGTCTGGTGGGAGGTATGTTCTAAGATGTTGGAGAACCATTTCATCACTATTAATGTTAATGTGATAGGTCTGTAGTCATTTAGACAGTTAATTGCTGTATTCTTGGGGACTGGGCCAATAGTGGCTGTTTTCAAACATGATGGAACACAGGCCATTTGCAGGGAGATGTTAAAGAACTTTGTCAGGACCCCTGCTAATTGATAGCACAAGTCTTTACCACTATCCCCAGCACCCCATCTGCACCTGCAGCTTTACTGGGATTCACAGCTTTCAGTGCAGCTCACACTTGAGGTTCGTATAGGGTGAGTGGCTGGAAATCAGAAGGCTGGCAGGCAGAAGCTATGTGGTCTGGTCTTTTCGCCTCGTAGCGGGCGAAGAAGATGTTCAACTCCTCTACCAATGAGGCATCAGCACTGACCGTGTTCCGTGAATCCTCAATTTTAAGGTATTTATAATAGTTTTGAGGAATAATTAAAAAATACATTATTTTTCAAAACCATCTAAGTAATGTAAAATAGTTGTCAAGCAACATTATCCATTAAACTGTGGGTCTGCTCTGCACATAAGTTCTCATATGCTAAAAATATGATTTGAGACTCTCCTTGTGATATTAATTTTTCTGAGTATTTTAAAGTAAGATTGTGGTTTCTTTTGATTATTGTTTTTAAGAAATAGAGATTGCTGCCTTGGATTTATTGGACCATTTTATCCACTCTATGTTTGCTCTTAGCTACTCTAAATATTAATAATGACCAGTGTTGCTTTTCACTTGGATTATGTTTCAATTTTTTTACTGGCAGAATTACAGTAATCTGAGGGCGTACATAGCTTTCTTTTTCTATTTTTAACAATAAACATATTGTTAAGCAGAGAAACTAGGTGGGTTAATTCTAAACAGATTAAATAAATTGAATTTATATTGAAAACTTAGATGATCAAAAATATATGCTATTACTCAAGGCATAGAAATATTTTTATAAGGTTTAAAATCTTATCTAATTTCAGGACTGAAAATACATAATGTTTCTAATAACTACATGTTCTACTTTTATATAAGCTTGATGAGGTTTATAAAATACAAATTGCTTTTTGAATAAAGTTATTTAATGTCAGACGATTGTGTAAAAAATTCCAGATAGCATAGCCAGAAATAGTTGATCGACTAACTTTAAAGACATATACCACAAAAATCAACATTCCATAAATTCTCCTTTCTATTCTCAGTCACTGTTGTTGAGGCCAGGAGCTTTCGACTGTGTTCAGAAAACTTCTATGACCTGCCAAATTACTGCCTTGAATTCATCTGAAGGGCTTTGAAAAAAAGTGTAAACCACACCTAAATGAAAGTAAAGTTTAGTCCATCAAATAAAATTCCATTCCAGATATGGCTATGCAGATTCCTTGCCAACAGTACTGTACAGAAGTGGTTTGCTATTGCCTTCTGCTGCTGCTGCTGATGGTGGTGGTTTTTAATTCCTAGTCTACTTTACAACCCTGATAGACTCCTATCTGAATAAAATTGATAAATCTGAACACTACTTAGCTTCAAATTAATAGCCCCTTTATTTTGTTTCATAACAAACTTTTATGAGCAGGCACATCTTTATCTAAATAATAAATGAAAAGTATGCCTTGAATGCTAATAGTCATTAGAGTTTGGACTGGAAACACTAAAGTTAGATTGAGCTATCAATTATTGAAAGCATGTTTTTGCAATAACTAATGAATCTAGTTGTAAGGTGCCTGTGGAAAGCTTTGTGCTGAAAGATATAAATATATTAAATAACTTAAATACTTTCTACAGTTAATTTTTCTAGCATTCACAATCTACAATTCATGGAGGCTACTAAATGTTTCACACTATGCTAGAGTTAAACATGTTATTCTTTAAATAAAGGCACTGGCATACATTAACAATTTTTCACATCTTCTAAGCAACATAAAGCACCACTAAAATTAGTTTTGAGTATCTTTGCAGGGAGTTAATTATCCCAATTTCATAGAGGAAATACAAAAGATATGCTAGTAGCAAAGCAAAATTATGTGACTATTCAAACTGAGAAGACAGATGGGTATACACACACTTCAGAAATGCTATTAGAATTAAAAGTTCTTCAGACTTTCTACTGAATTATTTAAGACACAATGCCTCTGTAATGTAGACAAATTAAGTGTTTATTTTCAAACAGTTTATTTTCAAAAAATTGGGCCAACAACTTATTGTTATTATAATTATTAAATTATAATTTGTTTTTTTATCATGTAACATGAAAGTACTGGTAAAGAACAACAAAATGATCACAAAAATGTCATTGTAGGGCATAGTTTTTCTTATGGGAAAATATAGTTTTAATGCGCAATAAGTGTGTAGCAGGCTATATTCTAACAATTCTGAACCTATAATGTTCATCCAGAATTGTGAGTAAAACAACAACTATCTCTTAAGCACTCCATTCATTCTACTCAACATAGAATAGAATAATACAATAGAATAGAATAGAATAGAATTCTTTATTGGCCAAGTGTGATTGGACACACAAGGCATTTGTCTTGGTGCATATGTTCTCGGTATAGCTACGAATTTGAACTTACATCAAAACATAATTTTTAATCTAGGTTTGGAAGGATGGTTTGTACTATAGTTTCTTAATTTGCACACTCAGAAGCAGTTGATTTAATTCAGAAGGCAAAAGCATGGGGAAATAATTTTTTAATCTAAAACATGTTAGGAACATTTTTCTTTCTCAGTTCTCTTGGGGCTATAGGGGCCATTTATTTATTTTAGGTATTTCTTTATTAAATTCATTTGTTGCCCACTTTCACCAGAAGGTGACTCTGGGTGGAATGCAAAATAAGCAATAAAAAATATTTCTAATAACATTAATTAAAAATTAAAATACAAATTATAATTAAAAGATGGAGAAGGAAGCCGCACGGGTGAGGTGGGAACTGCTACTGGTCCATCAACCACCTCCAGTGTGATACTCCCAACTGACCCCAAGCCAGATGACAGAGCCAGGATTTCAGGCGCTTATGGAAGGTTAGGAGGGTAGAAGCAGTCTCCATCCTGAAGGCAGATGCAAAGGCTCTTCTAGCTGTCTCTGCCACTTGCTCTTTGAGCAAGAGTCATAAGTGTAAGAGGACCTCCAAATTGCATACTAGGTTTCTCTGGGGCCCTACCCCTCATCTAACATAAAATGGCATATTCCTAGAAGCTGAAGGCCCCCAATCCCAAAACCACTCAGTCTTGCAAGGGTTGAGATTTTTTCCCCCATCCAGACTCTCATAGCTTCCAGGATACAACATTCATAGCACTGCTAAATTCATCAAGGATAGAATAATAGTGTGTCATCAACATACTGATGATATTCCACCCTATGACAACAAATTAATTCACCTAGCAGTCTCGTGTAGATGTTAAACAAAAAGAGAGAAAAGTACTGAGCTGTGTGGCATCTCATAGAGTAGAGACCAAGGACTAGATGTCTCCTCCCCAATCACTGCCCTGGACCACGGAGGAAGGAGGTGAACCAGCATAACACTGCTATCCATCCCCAATCCTCAGAGCTATTCCATGCTTAATGGTTTTGAAAGCTCTGTGAAGAAGTTAAGTAGAGCAAGAATGGATGCATAAGATGCATAATTTTTGTTCTACCCTTGCCAGAGATTATCCAATGATGTTTCTATGTCTTACTCATAGTGTGATTCAGATAATTCACCTCTTTGAAGGGCTTTTGAAATTACTGTGCAACCATCTTCTCAATCATCTTCCCTTCAAAGTTGAGATTAGATACTGGACCAAAAAAAATGACACTCTTTGTAAAGAGCATTGAGCTGGGGACAACACATGTGATATGGGAACTCAATCTCAACTGGAATGTAGCAAGGATATACAATTAAAAAGAATATTTCAAATAGATTGCTATTATGAAAATCACTGGTCCACATAACATCTGAGTCCAGCTGATGAAAACCAAAGTGATTATGAAGGAGGAATCAGATAGATAAAAACAAAGTGATTATGAAGAGCTAAAGAAGACATTCAAAAATACCATGTAGAAATTCTGGGTATAAAGGATATACATTCCATGGAATGATTCACTGTTAACAGATTTCCTCTTAATCAAATTCAAGAACATCCAGAATTATGGCACCAGTGGCAATAATCTTCAGGGCAAGAAGATTAGTTTGTGATCCTGATGTGATGTAGACACTAAGTAATAAATATCATGGAGAGCATGGTATAACATTTTCACTGATACATGCACTGGCTAAGTTCCCAATGTTTTAAATCAGGGGCCCACAACCCCTTGTCTGTGGACTGGCAGTGGGCTGTGACATGCCAGAAACCGGGCTGTGCACGCAAGTGAAGTCCCATCTATGGGATGCAGGCAGCACCGAAACCACGCCCTCTCTGGCCCACAGAAAAACCTTTCTCCATGGAACCGGTTCCTGGTGCCCAAATAGTTGGGGGCCTCTGTATTAAAACATATTAGGATTTAATTTTTATTCAGAGTGATATGTGATAAGGGATAAGCTATGGTCTCTTTAAATTTACAAAGTGGCTTGAGAATATGTTTTGTAGTTGTCTACCAAGTATAAAATTGTTAACAAAGATATGCAAAATGGAACCCTGCTCATTACTGGTCCTTCTTACATAGCTCATTTGTTTTATGCCTTACTCAGTCTCTAACTAGAGGGATAAGGAAAAAAGTTGGAAATACAGGGGAGAAAAAAAATCTAGGAATTGGCCTTTGCTCTTTTAAGGGACTGACTCCAGCTTATTATTAGTTTGGTTAAAAAACAATCTTTAAACATATTTTTCAAAAATGCTGTCTACATTTTGGCAATGGTTGTATGTCATAGTCAATTATAATAAACTCATAAACTACTGTATTTAAACAGGAAAACTGTTGCACTTAATTCAAAGGTTATGGCATCTGAAAACCACATTAAAATTGTGATAGCCATATCTAAATAGCTTCTTGAGAATATTTTTTTTTCAAATACAGTTAAAATGAAACTTAAGTCCTGCTACCTTGAAACTCGACAAAAAAAGATTAAAGGTTAAATTCATGAAATCCAATTAAAGTAAGACTCCCATCATGTTTTACTGGCCCCCTAAAGCAAAAGACTAATACAATTTGGGGGGGGGGGGAAATTAAGGACTATACCATATGTTGAGTAACAAAATTACTAAACCTAGTAAGGTACAAATACAGCCATTACACACATCTGGGCAAAAAAGGAGGGAACAAATCATTAAGCAATCTGAGAATCCCCCAAAAAAGAAACTGTAAAATTCTGAACTGTAAAAGAAAGGAAACATATTTAATCCCTCTGGAGTTTATGTATTTCAACTAGGTTATCCCATTGCTCAAAAGAACACAGAAACACACAAAAGCTACAGACATACAATATATCTACTGTGTTACTATAGGCAAAGAGCCAAATAGCTTCAGTACCCAACAGCCTTGGCACCTGTTGGTTTTGTCATCAACAAATATATTACCATTTCTCTGGCACACAGAGAAGCAAACACCATATTAGAAATGCCTGCCTATCTCTACAGAAGGCAAAAGAGGCAACTGGCATGTGCTTTCTGGGAATTTTGTAAGCTGGAGGACTTGGTTATGAGTAAAAGCTTTATAAATATTTGATTTTTCCCTCTATTTCATTTTTTTGCATGCCCCCCCCAAATATGTGGATGGATGCTACATAAAATTTCATTCTTGCAGCCTAGGCTATATTTTATCTTTCCTTAACTAAATTACATAGGTGCGTCCTCCAAATGAAATCTAGATTAAAGATTTGTAGGGAACTTGGGAGATGAATTTCTACTCAGAAAATAGCTATTTTTATGCTATAGAAATTTCACATGTTAAATGAAGTGTGTAAATAAAAAAACAGGAGAAAGAGAAAAGGCCTTTAATTAATCTAATTTCTAGCAGAAAAATGTATACATTTCTGCTTCACCAGAGTCAAGTAATACTTCCATTTATTTATACATCTTATGAGATACAGCAAGAAATATAGGAAAAATAACCTTTCTATGGAGGCATTATTCATTCAATTCAGCTATCAGCAGCAACACTTACTGTATCAATACCTTAGACTTATTCTAAAGAGAAGATCAGGCCATGTATATTGTCTTGTCAGGTGAAAAAGCAAAAATCAAACATTCATTAGATATGACAGATGATAATGGATTATAACATCCTGCTGTTGAAACATAGTCCCTCAGGTTATCTGAGGGACCGTCTCTTGCCAATCACACCTACCCAACCCATCAGAGTGGGAAGGCAGGAAATGTTGTGGGTTCCATCCCCGAGGAAGATACACCAGAAGAAGGGCCTTCTCTGTGGTGGCTCCCTCTCTCTGGAACATCATTCCCCCAGAGATTAGTCTTCATTCTAATACTCTTCCAGAAGGAGCTGAAGACCTGGTTCTGCCAGCAGGCCTGGGGAACCTAGAGCGGGATGGAGCCCAGTAAACGACTTGTGTGATCTGCTGTTGTTGGGGTGGGGGGATGGGAGTTGGGGGGTGATTTTGTTATATTGTACTATATTAATTTATTTGATTCTTTTTGTTAGTTTTTATTGTTTTAAATGTGGTTTTATATTCTGTAAGCTGCCTTGAGCTGCCATGGGCCAAATAGGCAGCAATATAAATTCAATAAATAAATAAATGAATAATAATTGTGGGATCTAAGAAAAAAGTGTATTGTAGACTTCCACTAGAATAGTAAAAGCAATAAAAGGGATGTTATTAATTAATATTTGAAAGAAATCAACAGTAGAGTAGTAAAACATGCTATATGCCAATGGACAGATACAATTTTGAATTCAGAAATGAAATACTGATAGGCTGTAAAGTTATGGTTAATTCATTGATAAGAAACAGTGTTAATGGATAAAAGACGAATTTAGGTGAACCTCCAGAATAAGAAATAACCACAATAAATCCAAATCTTTAGAGATTGTAGTTTAGCAAGGGCAGCAATTGATTCATTAACTCCTTTCTTCATACTGACACGAATAAGAACAGTGTTATGATGAATTATTTCCACTGTTTTCATTGGAATGCTTCTAGTAAAGATCACCAAGTATTTATGAAACAATACTCATTTAAATAACTCATAAACTGATATATTGTGGTTCTTTATGGAAATAACTTTCTACTAATTGCCACGAAATCAGAATTTGTCACTGAACAAGAGGTGAAACAGTTATATATATACATATATATATGGTATTCAGCTTTGTTCGGGTATTTTCCCACGTCATTATAATTGTGCTTTAAAAGCACAACTATAACAATGTGGGAAAATACCCGAACAAAGCTGAATACCATACATGTAAGTACCTGCGAAAACTTAAGTATATATATACACATACACACACACACACACACACACATATACATACATACATACATACATACATATATTCACGGGTACAGGTATGCAGGTCTTGGCGTGTTCGGGTCTTTTCCTGAGTAAGATTGAGAGTATCTTGGCAACATTTCGACAAGGTCTCACTCACCATCTTCAGGATAGTGCTTCCGGCTTCGTGCTTGTGCAAGCAAAGTGTGATCGGAGCTGATGTCTCTCTATAAATACTGGTGAGGAGGTGTGCTGTGCTGGCTCTGTTGTAAGTGGGCTGGTTGGCTGTGTTGTTATTTCTTGATTAGTTGATGGAGTTGATGTTTGCAGATTGGTTGGCTTTTTCGTAAGAACATGTGTGGCTGAGGTATTGGCTGTGTGTCTATCAGCCTCCTGTGTTGTAACGACCTGGGTAATGGGCTGTGTTGAGGTAATTCCCCGTTTGGAAAATGAGCGCATACAGGGAGACGTATTTGAGAGTAGTGTTTGAATAATACACACACAATACACAGATACACTGTACAGTAAATGTAGGTTTTTGCTTCCAGACAGTTTAAGCAAAGTTCAAGATAAGCAGTCCAAAAGTCATTCACAGGTAAATCAGTCAGTTTTTCAATCCAGGGATAATCCAGTAACAAAGTCCAGTGTCAAAAACAGTTCAGTATCAGACTTACATTAAATCCATGAATATCAGTCAATTAAGAAAAAATGGAGGAACGGCAATACTTTCCAACAGAAGGAAACAGAGATACACCCACACTCTCTTCTGAGACTAAGGCTAAACAACCCAGGTTTCTGGCTCCATCTTATGGCCGTTTGAGAAACCACACCTAACTACAGTTTTGCATTTTCTTAAAGATACAGTTTTAAAATGTTTATCCTGGTTTATATATTTCTAACCCAAATAGCTCTTAGGTGACTCATATTCCTAACAGGTTGTGTAATGACCTTCTGAGTTTGATTGTTGTGACATCCTGGGTCTTGTGCTGTAATCTCCTGGGTCGTTGGCTGTAACATCCTGAGGTTTTGTGGTGTAACCTCCTGAGTTCTGTGATGTGATATCCTGAGCAGGTGGCTGTAATGCAACGTTCGGGGATTTGGTTTGGCTCGAGTTTGAGGTCTGACGATATGTTCATGGCGTGTGTCAGTTTGCTTGGTTTGGGGGTCGGGGTGTGTGGCAAATGGTGGTGCAGCTGTGGTCTGGTTTCTGGACAGTGGTTGCCTTTCGTCTAGGCGATGGGTTTGGGTTTGAATCTGGTGAAGGAGATTGGTGGTGGCATCGTGTGTTGTTTTGGGTCTGGTGTTGGTTTTCATGGCTGGGACTCGTTTGTTGATAGGGGCTAGTTTCCAGATATCTGGTAGGTGGGAGGTATCGTCCCGTTTATTCATGTTATGGGGTGTTTCTCTATTTCAATGGCTTCCCTGATTTCCCTTTTCCAGCACCTTAAAGCCACAGGACATGAAATTAATTTTGAGGGAAACAAATTAATCTCCAATACTGAACACTTCAACAAGAGAATAATCAGGGAAGCCATCAAAATACATGATAGATAAGAAATGTTTTTAAAGGCAATTCTCTCTCTCTCCTTCTCCTTCTCTCCCCCCCCCCCCCCCCAGGCAAACTGCTTTTGAAACCTATCAAGGAAACAGTTAGATTACCAAGATGATCAAATCATACAACAATAAATGTTGGAGATATCAGAACAAAGAAGGATCATTTTATCATGATGGTTATGCAAAAAGACATAAAAGTACTGAAAAGAAATACACCAAAACATCTAGAAAGTTCTGAAAATCAAGTTCAATTGAAAACCACAAATAGTTTATCAGGTATTAGCCCAGAGGAAATAAATAAAAAATTCCACAATTTATTAAGATATATCTGACAGCAGCAAGAATCAATCCCTCTGATTACATCTGTCCCTCAGATCGCATCTGTTAGAAGAGGTATACTGCTACATTTGGTGGGATGCAGGAGAAAGGCTTTTTCTCCTATGGCGCTCATCTCAATAACATCTCCCCTGAAGTAAAGTTGCTTCTAACTCTATTCATTTTTCAGAAGTCCTTCAAAACCTGGTTATGCCATTAGGCCTGAGGGCCCTAAGGGACTGATGAATTGCTCAGATCGCTTGATTACAGACCAGTTAATATTTTTTTTAGCTTTTAGTCACAAGTTTTAATTGTTTGGATCCATTGATTGTTTTTTATATCCCTGTTTTATATGCCTGTTGTATGCCTCCCAGAGTCATATTTTATGAGATAGGTAGCCATATAAATGTGATGAAAAAACAAATGAATATTATGCAACAATATGATTTTTAAAGAAAAACAGAAATAGTTTAAATAATCCAAATTGAAACGAGTTACAATCACAGATGTCCAAAGCATATAAAACCATTTAAGTAGGGATTACCATTTAGAAAAAAAGGGGAGGAAAAAAAGGAGGCTACTAGCATGCTTTTTTCTGTATTTTCTATTTGTCTGTTTTGTCTTTTTAAAATGTGTGTTCTTTTTAATAATATTTTCACTTCAATCTCCTTCTAGTTTGAAGTTTATTGTAGAGGTGTGTGGGTGTTTGTATGGTTTTGCTTTTGTTGTTTATTTCACCTAATTAATAAAAAAGGGGAAAGGATTGGAAAACCGTGCTCAAGGGGGAAAAAATGAATAAATATTAGGGACATGGAGTGAACAAAGTTCAGAGTGTTGAAGGAATGAAAGCAGAGATGTTTTCATGCAAAGTAAAAAAAAAAAAAAATCAAATCTTGGCCATGCTTCCAGGGAAAACACCACGTGATTCTGCTCAGAAACTTAAGGAGAAAGGTCTCCAGCTATGAAGGGAGACCATCACCGAAGATCATTTAAGTAGAAAACCAGACAACATTTTGACAGCTTTCAGCAGCTATACCTGTGGTCTCATTTGACTTTGCTCCTGCCAACTGCTGAGATCACCACTACTCTCTTGCTTGTCACTTTGTATCCACATCAAATGAAGACAACACAACATTAGGCTTGTTAATTCACATGGACGATGGAGATCCATGGAACTGTAGAAAGTATGCTGAAAAGCTGAAAAAATACTGATGTCATCTGCATACACAAATATTGTGCCTTGCACAACGGCTCCACATTCTACATTTGTTTCAGTATGTCATCAGGATATATATCATTGACTATGTAATTTTAGAAGCCGTTCAGTATACAGGTATACCAGTATATTTGAGATATGAATCACCAAAATAATACTTGATCTAATATTTCAAACAATCACTTTGCATAATGAAATAAAAAAAAAATGAAGGCATTATAAGAAAATACAGAACTAAGTGGTTGTACTTTCCTCCACTTAAATAGCAGTGGTTTGAAAGCAAAACTATATACTTTTCTGGCCAGGTCCCTAACAAGCCAGAAGATCCTGAGCCATAATTTAAATGGTATCAAAGCTCACAAAGGAGATGCTGTAGGAGACATCACAAAATGGTTAGAAATTGCAGAAGCTCAAGCAAGCCACTTGACACAGAAGTGCTCACTCGAACACTCAAAAGGGCTATTTGAGAGTAGTAGCCTGCCATGAAAAGAGAATAATCAGGGCCATTGGGAATTGCCTGAAGCTAAATCTTTGGAATCTATGCTACAAAATGCTTTAATGGAGACAGGATACTAAATAAAGCAATCAACATAAATCATAAGATACAAACAACAAAGTTATAATTGTAAGATACTAAAAGAATATATACCATAATAGGAAAGATGAGAAGGATAATAATAATACAACCCTACTACATGATTTGACATTCTTTTCTTGTAATAAGATATTATTACAATGTTTACATATTGAGTTAGTGTGATGAATCAGATTTGACCCATCAGTTTTTCTGCTCATTTCTGGAAGGGTTTTAAAGTGAATATTACTGAGAAAGTAATGAAATGATAACCCTTGAATATTAAGATTACACTGATTTACACAGGGTTAATTTTCAAGATGAAAAGATGCCAAATTATTTATTTCAACAACAAAAAATGGTAAATGTTTAAATAGTATTATTACATTTGGCAAAGTTTCTTTAAATCTTTTACATATGAATGTAATAATTGGGCTATAAGAAATTTTACACAGATTACTAAGTAAGAATATATATTATTTAAAATTTTGCAGGGCAGGACTATTTTTTTTCTTGAAGATAAACATATATTATCTTCAATTTCCTTTCTTAAAAAATATACTAGAACTTCTCATACACCAACCTGCAAACTTGAAATTAAATTTTACAGAGTAAGCAAATCAGACAAAGGTTGTACTTTTGCTTATCAATCTTTCCGATTTCCAGACTCACTATCAATCATAACAATTTACATTCCAAAGAAGCTAATATTGTAGAAGTTTTAAAATACATTGCAATTATGCTTAAGAACTTAAAATTTACTTTTTACAAATTAATTCAAAAACGTTGAAAAAAGTATTGAAATCCTGAGCAATTTAAAAAGAACTTTAACACTATTCATGTTTAACTTCCTGGCTATAAAATGTAGGACTTGTATGGAATCAGAGGAACACAGAAATATATACAACATTCTATTAAGAAGTGGTAAATGTCATTCAGCTTACTATACAATCTTAAATATGTCTACCTAAAAGAAAATTTATTATTTCAATGGAACAGCTTTTAAAGTTAGCGTGTACTACATTACAGCCTTAGTCTTCCATTACTGTTACTGATGTTGTTCAGAGCCTTTATATTTTAAAAATATTAGGATTATTTTTCTTCCCAGGACTTCTGTATAAAATAAATCTACTTTTCCAAAGATTTAATAAATATAAAAGATTAAATATTGTTGATAGTAAAACATATTTATAATTGTTCAATTTAAACAACTAAAAATAAAATAGCATTGTATTACTACACAAAATAAAGAATGTTAAACATGAAAGCAAACTCTATGCTGAGAGTTATATTTCCTTTAAATAAGGTTATACAAGAAAATTATATTTATATGATAATATATAAAGTAATGTAAAGATCATTAGGAATTATAGCTTTTTAACTGATTCAAAGGTGCATGAAAAGGAAAGAAATCGATGATAACATCTGGAGAGTTTCAGATTTTTTTCAAAATACTAGTTTTATGTAATAGAAAAGAAGTAAATCCATTCTTTATTTCCCACTAATAGTAATAAAAGTAGCATTTTAAAATCATTATAACTATCATATTTATGGAAATATCAGATCTCATAATAACAAATGACAGAAATATTTCAGTGGATAAAATGTATAGGCTAGGACTAAAATAAGTAGTTTTCACAAAAACAAATATATTTTCAACATAAAAGTTTGTCAACATAATTTTCACCTTGTTTATTACAGTAATATTTTATTTTAATTTCAGAAGCATGTGAACTATAAGTACATTTTAGCAGATTAACAAAAACCAATGTAAGATAAATCTCCAGGAATATGACTTAAATATATATCAGCAGATAGTCAATTGAAATGTTCATTTAATGATCAGCAATTCAACAAATTAATAAGCTGCCTCTTTGAGCTTATTTTTCACATTGCATAGTATTTTCATTCTTGCCTAAGGGTGCAAATTCAGCTAGCTAAAGTCATAGAAAACAATGCCACCACACAGAATAGGGGCAAGAATTACTTGCTAAACATCACTTCTTATTTTTTAAATACTACTCTGATCAGACCACCCCCCCCAGGCAATAAAAAGTGTCCATTTAAGAAAATTGTTCTAACAAGTGCTGCTACTTATTTTATTTTATTTTCTAACAATTTTGTACTTTAAGATATCTGCTTGGAATTGCATTATACTGGATGAAAAAAGAAGTCAATGTTCTGAAAAATATTGATGATAGAAAAAGTCCTATTTATCATTACTTTAAAAATATTTTTATGATCAGACTGCAAAAATGTGATCCTTTGAAGATTTACTTTAAATTATGAATACACTAAATTACCAAAACTGTGAATCTCTATTACATTAAAATAATTATCAAAATTTATTGTGTTGCCTACTATTAGTGAGGAAAGGGATAGGATGAAAACAAAGCAAAGTTTTTATTTAGTTTACTTTCTTGTCATTGCACTTTGTCAACAAAATCAAACACCATCTTCAGTGCACATCATGACCATGAAAATAAACGCAAACACACAACCTTCACACTGTACACACTGAACCGAAAACCCGCAATACCTCACCAACACTGCACTATACAGAAGAATTCAAAAGAGCTACTGCCCTGGGATAGAAGCTGTTTTTCAGCGTATTTGTCCTTTTTTTTAATTATTCTGTACTGTCTGCCAGATAGTAACAGTTCAAACAAAGGATTCCCAGGATGAGATGGATCTTTGAGAATGTTTTGAACTTTCTTAAGGCAGTGGGAGCTATAAAGCTCTTCCAAAGAGGGGAGAGGGCAACCAATGATCTTCTGGGGAATGACGTTAACCCTCTGGAGTTCTTTTCTATCTGCCACTGTGCAATTGGCAAACCATACAGAGGTACAGTAAGTTATGATACCCTCTATGATGCAGCGGTAGAAGGTCACTAGCAGTTTTTCATTCAGTTTTTGTTTTCTGAGAAATCTCAGGTACTATAATTTCTGCTGGGCCCTTTTGACCAGTGCTGCAATGTGAGCATCCCAGGTCAGGTCCTCTTTTATGGTGACACTCAGAAACTTAAAACTGACCACTTGTTCCACTTGATCTCCGTTGATAAGCAAGGGCTGGATGTCTGATCTGTTCCTTCTATAGTCCACTACAAGCTCCTTGGTCTTATTGGTGTTGAGGACCAAGTTATTGTCTCCACATCATGAAAGCAACCGGTCCATCTCATTTCAGTAGGCAGACTCATCCCCCCTGGAGATGAGTCCTACTACTGTTGTATCATCTGTAAATTTAGTAATAGTATTACTGGCATGAGTGGGAATGCAGCCATGTACATAAAGAGTATAGAGTAAGGGACTTAACACGCAACCCTATGGTGCACCGGTGTTAAGAATAAGGGTTGAAGAGGTATGATTACCTAATCTGACCCTCTGTGAGCAGCCAGACAGGAAATTCATAATCCAAAGGCAGATTGAATAAGAAAGTCCAAGTTCCAGAAGTTTAGACACTAGTCTATGTGGAAGAATTGTGTTAAATGCAGAACTAAAATCTACAAAAAGCATCCTCACATAGCCCCCCCCCCCCACTATTCTAGATGAGTCAGAGCAGTGTGAAGAGTGATGGCTATATCGTCCTCCGTAGATCTATATGTATGCAAGCTCTTCCGTATGCAAGCTAGTGTTTATCAAATGTAGGAGGAAGACCAGAAATGATGTGCCAGCAGACCAATTTCTCAAAGCACTTCATGATGATAGGAGTGCCACTAGTCTATAATTGTTGAGGTTATTGATAGCCAGTTATCTTCAATAACTGAAGATCCTGGTAAAGACTTCTGCCAACTGATCAGCACATTCTTTAAGCACTCGGCCAGAGGTACCATCAGGACTGGCAGCCTTTCTAGGGTCCACAGCCCTCAGAATGCTCCTCACTTCCTGTTCCTCCACAATGAGGTGGGGACTACAATTGGCTAGTGGTTGTATTTTATCTGTCTCTGATGTCTCCACTTCAAAGTGAGCAAAGAAATGACTCAGTTCCTCTGCCAATGAAGCATCCCCTTCAGCAGGGATGATATTGGTCAGTTGATGGTTTGTAATTTGTTGAATTCCTTGCCACACCTGCCTCATGTTATTGCTATAAAAATTATCCTCAATCTTCCTCTTATAATCAGTCCTGGCCTTCTGAATACCTTTCTTCAGATTATCTCTGACAACACTGTATCTTGCACCATCGCCGGACCTAAAGGCCTTGGTCCTGTCACGCAAGAGGCACTGGACTTCCTTGGTCATCCAGGGTTTCTGATTGAGATAGATCCTAATACGTTTATCCACAATGACAGTGTCTGTACAGTGTTTGATATAGCACAGAACAGTTTCAGTGTGCTCCTCTAGAATCAGGATAGTAAAAGATATCCCAATTTGTGTTCTCAAAATAATCCTGAAGTTGTTGGGAAGCATCTTCTGGCCAAGATTTCACTGTCTTTATTATAGGAAGAGCCCGTCTCCTAAGAGGAATGCATGCTGGTGCTAAAAGCAATGACATATAGTCTGATTGTCCCAACTGTGGTAACTGTATAACCTTATAGCCATGTTTGATGTTTGATTTTATAAACTATTGATGCTTATTAAAATGAATTATTAGTAAAAAGCACCTGTGTGTTCAAAAAGTGCTCTCCACTGCTTTTAAACTCTGCCTTCAAATACGTTACCTGGCAAGAAATATAGCAATGTATGGTTTTCCAAAACTTATTGTATTCAAGCTCCTATCAAATACTAATCGGTAATAATCAGCAATAAGGGAAGGTAGGATTTGCAATAAATAATAACTTGAAAACTGTTCTAGTGTCTAGTTGCCCTTTAGCGGCATCCTGAGGGGAGAAATTGTAACAGTTTATGTCCAGGATGTGAGGACTCTTTAGATATTTTCTGGCTCATGCAGTATATAGGTCCTCAGTGGAAGGCAGGCTGGTTCCAATTGTTGTTTTTTTTTTCAGTCCTAACTGCTCGGTGATGTCTGTGCCTGACCTGATTAGTTGCTGTACTAAACAGACAGTTATAGCAGTATAAATGACAGACTCAAGAATTCCTCTGCAGAACTGTAGCAGCACTGTGAGCTTTCTGAATTGAGGAAGAACATTCTTTGTTGTGTCTTTTTAATGTTGGTTCTAAATGTTAGGTGTCCATTTCAAGTCCTGGGAGATTGTAGAACCCAGAAACTTAAAGGTCTCTATTGTTGTTATTGTCTTGCCTAATACTGTAAGATGTGCTCGATAGAATAGGAAGGCTTCTCCTAAAATTCTTCTATCTATATTTTAAGTGTGTTCAGATAGATTGAAATTGTAGATGAGGAGACTTCTGATTTGAGTTTCTTCGTGGACAGACCAAAATTTTTTTTTTTAAGTTTTGATCCATGCTTGCCGCCGGAGCACCCCGAGCCAGCTGGCTTCGGGGCTAAGCCACCCCGTAGAGGTGGTGAAGAGGGGGGAGACTGCCAGCAGGGCTGAGGAGAGCTGCATCTCTCCTCCTCAGCTGGCTGTTACTCCCTTTCCTGAAGGCGGTTGCAGCGGTGGTCAGAAATGGCCACCTCAAAGAAAAACTCAACCAGAAAAGAATGTGCAGGAGGAAGATAAGAAGAGAAAGTCTTGGTTGACCGGGTTAAACTGCAAAAGCAACAACATAAGGTACCCTGGAATTTAAACTATAAAAAAAATAACACTGTTCCCAAAGAAGATTTTGAAGCAGTGAAGGAGAGAGGGAAGGGAAAGGATTTGGTTTTTTTTTTTCTCTTCCCTTCCATATACTGACAGCTAAGAGACTTAAGCAAGAAGTTGAAAAAAATCCACTTTGACATCAACAGGCATTTAAGCTGAAAATAAAATGTCAAAAGGATAATAAAGATTTCTGGATACTTTTAAAAGCAGGAAAGGAGAGAAAAATAATAAAAGAGCAAGATCTGGAAAAATGGAAGAGACTGCCTGGAACTAAAAACTCAACAAGATTCCTAAAAGATACATTTTAACTGAAACTTGACAACAAAATAATAGAACCCCAGGAAGAGAAAATGGGAAAAAAGAAGCAAGAAGAAACAGCTTGGGATTATTTGGATTACTTGGTGATCTTTGGATTTTTGTTTACTGCATTTAAATGACTAAAATCAATTGGGTGGTTGTTTAAAAGTGTTTAAAATGGCACCATTTTTAGAAGAACTGAAAATAGAACTTAAAAAGTACAAAGAAGATGCACAAGAAGGGAGAGGTTCTTTGGCTTCATATTTCAACTCTTAGTAATGAAGATCTGGAACTGTGAGAAACAACAAGAAACGTTTGCAGAACAAGAAGAAAGGGACAAAGAAGAAGCCATCTTTAGTGATCAAGTAATTTTATGTGGGGGGGGGGAAGGAAAGTGGGGAAGAGAATGAAAAGCTTAAGATTGGAAAAAACAACCAAAAAAGAAGAAGAATAGTTTGAAAAATAAATATAATATTAGAAAGCAACAGAAGAGGGGCTTACAGAAGAGAGAATTAGAAGTAGAGAGACAAGGGGGTAAAATGGGGAGGGAGAAGAAGAGAGGGAAGAAAGAAAGGAAAAGAAGTTATAAAGGACAGAAACAAGATATAGAGAAACAGGGCAAAGGTATAAGAATTGAAAGTATAAGCCTGTTTAGGGATAATGGGTGAAAGCTTAATTGTAAAAGAGATTCTGCAAAGATACATAAGATAGTATTGTTATATTACAAATAGAAATAATCTTTGAAAATATGCTTAAAATGATGGATAAAATATTTATTGTAATCTTGTGAAATGCTTGTTCATAAACAAATGAAATAAAGTGAATGAGAGAATTATATTAGGAAAGGATGGGAACATTTTAATTATTATTAATGATTTATAAAATATAAATGAAGAGAAATATGGAAGAAATTAATTATGGAAAGTTTATAAGTGTTCCCAAGGAAGTATGATATTTAATTGAAAAGAAATGTTAAAGATGTTAATGAATATTAATGATAGAATTGAATTGGAATGTAATGAGTGTTTTACTTACATATATATATAATCTTTTTAAAAAGAATATAGTGTGTATTTTAATAATGTACCAAGCAGAATTCGATTGGAAGTTATGTATTATATTGAATGTTAGAATCTTAAAGGTATACATTGAAGCTTAAATAAGAGTTGATTGGATAAAATTAAAAGATATAAAGGTGTCATACGCCAATTAGTAACTACAGGAGAAAATTTGTTTAATGAGAAAAAATAATATGAAATTGAAACAGGACAGATAAAAGTATAAATATAATGATTTGAATTGAGATGAGATAATCAAAATAAAGTTGAGAAAATTAAAAGAGGGGGAAAACTATGTAGAAAATGTAAAACAGTAATAAGATATGGAATAGAACACAAAAATGAGCATGAAATTGAGTTTGTGTCTGTATGAAAAAGTGTAACCCGGGACCATGCTATTTTCAAAAAAAGATGTTTTATTTGTATTATGGTTTTTTTCTTGTGAAAACCCAAATACATTTTTCAAAAAAAAAAAAAAAGAAAAGAAATTGTAGATGAGACAATTTAATTATGTGGATGCTTAATCAATATTTCCTAAACTACATTATCTTTGTGAAATGTATAAATTTATTTATAACGAAGACATCTCAATAGAAAATAAGAATAGCCAATTAAATTTCTTCTGAAGCTGCACAAGACTTTCTAGCATTACTGGAAAAGCAGAAGTTGGCTTTCATTTAAAACAATTTTTTCTGTTGTGCAACATGCACTCCCACAGCACACACAAAGCTACAATGAGAATTTGGCTTCCCCATTCACGTTAAAGGAGAGGACAGCTCAATATACCATAGGAATTTACGAAGCTGGTCCCTCAAGTGAAGTTAATAACAAGTCCTTGATCAGGCAGAGCTTTGATACACACTGTATCTCTAGTGTATGGAAGCAGCTGTTACGCTAAAGTCAATGAGTATCTCATACAATGCTTGCATGCTTTGCTATAGATCATGTTATAATGGCAAATTTAATGGTAAATGTGCTCAACCGTGAAGTGGTTGGATACATTATCTTAACACTATGGATAATATACAGAAATGAACAATACAGTAGATACTGCATAATGTTCTGTCAATATATTTAGTTGCCAAACTATGCCTGAAACTTTGCACAACTTGGCACCATGAAAATGGTATTGCATACATTACCAGTCATTGCACTGTTAATTTGGTTTGTACATATTTTACCAAATAACTGCATTTTTCATAGCTTTTATCCTGACATGGATGCTATCGATACTGACTGGATACAAATAATCATACCAGAAAAAAATGTACTGTCTCAGATCCAAGATCCATTTAATTCAGCTTTGTATTATCACGCTAGCCAACAATATGCCAATAGAAAGACAACAACTACCACCCGTGCCTCTCATATCAGTGGCAATAGTTCACCATGACTTTTAGATTTTGATAGATTAAATCTCCATGCATTTGTCAAATCAATTTTTAAAGCCATTTAAAATTGGTGGGCGTTATTAGTGTTCATCTGGTTTTGTTCTCAAAGTTACTCATTGAATAGTATCTAGAGGTCAAGCCAAATCCAATAAATCCCAGAATACCCAACTTCAAGAGAACCTTAAGTATCTTCCTTATTTCACTGCTTGACCAGACAATATAGATCTCCCACTATGAGGATCTTAAGACTCAGAAGATATCTATGCTGACAACTATAGTTTGACAACAATGTAGATTCCAGCCCCCCCCCCCAAAAAAAAAACTTTTAAGGACAGCCTCAAGCATCAGTTAAACTTCCAAGGGCACCTGTATTCGGATGGATGGATGGGGAGAGGGAGAGAGAGAGGGAGAGGGAAGCAAACTGATTGTGAACAAATATATCCTAAATTCTCAATTGGAATCATTTGGACCAAATTTATTAACAATGGTTCCAATAAAAATTGGGGAAGGGGAAATCACACTTTTTGCATGTCTTCATTGCAATGAACAAGTACTTCTCTTGTTTAATCAACTACCATTCTATTAAAGAAACTAATGCAAGCAAATAACAGTTACCCAGGAGATACAACATCAGAATAAAATTTTCAGCCTCTAGCATTCCCATACATTCCAGAATTTCTTCATTTGCTGCAATACTAGACATTTTAAGTCTGTAATACAAAGCTGCATTCACTTCAAAAATAAAAAAGCAATAAATGAAGAAATCCATCTGTATTACTAAGGTATTGGTTCAGCTCAATATATCTATCTGAAAGAAAGAAAGACAAGACTGAATTTAAGATGATCACATCAACTATCATATCTATGCCTCAGTAAGAAAAAGTCAGGCAGAAACATGCATTTTTTTCCAAAACTAAATTTTCAGCAAATAACATGACTTCCTATTTTTAACACTGGTATCAGACCACTGAAAATCAAGGAATATAAATTAAAATATTCCAATCACAGGGCCATCTCGCATTTATATAAGTGCATTCAGAGAGGAGAGTCTACCACTTCTCTGTGCAATTGCTTCTGTTTACTTTTAACTGAATTCAGACTTTTTTCTATTAGTCACACCCTTATTTGCTTCTAATTACTTTAAAATGCATTTCATTAATTACTTTATTATTCTCTCATTTTAATTTGCAATGAAGTGAATAGTTCAGAGTTCAAAACAGTTGTGAAAAAAAATCTTTACAACTTTTCAAAATTTGAATCATTAATAGGTAAGTGTTTATTAGTATACCCCTTTTACACAAGTATTTTTTGTTGGCATGCTTGGGAGTATTGCTTAATATTCTTCATTTTAGAACAGTAAATGTGAGGAAAAAACAGTTTGCAGTATGGTACAAGAGTGCAAAATGGTGAAGGGAGAAGAGTAAGATTGAGACTTAGTAACAAATCAATAGATCCTTCTTTTTAATTGCACCCCTTCCCCACATTCGAAGCATTTTTCTAATTGACACTGAATTAGCCCTCTTTGTGGCAAGCACTTTAATGGAAACTGCTTGATGGTTTTGGCTCATGGCAGAGGTGTAACAAATAAGATTTAGTGGGAAGAGGGAACAGCAATGTCATACTGAACAGCGCATTGGCTTTCTTCTTTTGGGAAGCTCTGCCTGGCCCACTTGCCTTTGACCAGTAAATGGGCACAACTAAAACAATGAATTAATTATGCATTCCCCATGAGTTTAGAGACTGTGCTTAATATGATTAGTGCTGCTGTCTACCCAACTTAAGGACTGACATGTATTTCAAAAACTAAAAGTGGGGGTAAGATGTCTTCTGATATCCAGAACATTAATTCTGAAATCCTCTCAGTGCTTGTGGACTAAAAGTGGAACCTTCTCAAAAGAACCATAAAAGAAATAGGTCTTTTCGTACTGGGGGGGGGGGGGGATTCTTTATTTTCACTGAAGATCCAAAGAGAAGGGAACAATGGGAAAAGAAAAGAAAGACTCTCACTCCATGATTAATGTTCAACATTCCAGAACATACATATCAAGAAATCTTAGAAAGGAGCTACTTTAATCATTTGCTTTAAATTATCTGTAATATTTCACTCAGCTTAATAACTTGATTTTCAGCTTCCTTTTACAATGTAATTTTGTGCTGAAGCAAAATGGGTTAAGATTACACATTTTACAGTAGTATTTCAAAACTTCTATTTAAGCAACCAATAAAATAATGGATATGTGTTATTTCAATTTTCATAATACTTTCATAGCCTACCTATCATCAAACTAATTTTGAATGTCCATTATAATTATTTCTAGCATGCATGTGTTTATAATAATCAATACAAATGGATGTTAATTTGAAAAAAAAAATCAGCTTAGCTGCTATGGCTCATTCCAATAACAAGAATCTGCTGCAGAGGAGAAATAAGTCTGTTGCCTATCCCCCCCGCCCAACTTTATAAATGAAATGAAATAAAATAAAAATTAGAACACCACTACAGCTAGCTACCAGGGGAATATCTTCATAGCTGCAAAGAAAATCCAAATCTAAATGCAATTCATAATGGTCACTTTTGAGAAACTATTTGCAGACGGTTTCACACAACTCTGAGAGTAAAGCCTTGCTGTTACCACAGGATAAAGATAAATTTATAATGCCAAAGTGCACATTGATAAGAAAGATTGTGCATGCTGATTATGTTTGGAGGACCACCCAGTTAGCCACAAACAGCAACTAATAAGAGATTATACTAGTACAAACTGACTGTTGAATAGTGAATATCATAGGTTATTTCATGCTGTAATCTTGTGAGCTAAAGGGAATTTACACAGCTCTAAAACTGGAGAGTGCTAAATATTTATTCTATTGTAACCTGTAACCTTTAACTGAACAATATGCAATCCAAGGCCAACATTATCTACTAGAAAGTCTTGAATCAGAAAGCAAAAAGTACCTTACCGATTCCTTTTAGGTCAACTGTAATACTTAGTATGTATTTCCCATTCTAGAGCTACATTTTTCAATTTGATTACAACTATAGAAATATTTGTTCATGAAAAGGAGTAGGTAGCAAAAACAAAATGTAGTAACCATTTACAGTGATAGTGGTAAGAAAGATTTCCACAATAATCTTAGAAGGGATGGTATACTGCTAGCTCACTTCTTTCATTTCTCAATTTTTTTTTTCAGTTCTTTAATGTCTTATGTCATGTGGATGGCTGCCACTGTCCCTGCAGCCACAGGTACCCACCAAACTTGATGATCCCAGCTAATTTGTTCACTGGTTTCTGCTTTTAATTGAAAACAAGAAGAAAAAAAAGAAAAACTAGTACTCTTCTAAGCTGAAACACCTACTTTAAGCATAGTTTTTATTTAACAGAATAACAGAGTTTGAAGGGACCTTGGAGGTCTTATAATCCAAACCCCTTTTAAAGCAGGAAACTCTATACAATTTCAGACAAATGTTGTCCAATCTCTTCTTAAAAACTTCCAGTGTTTTTTAAAAAACAAATTTTATTAGTTTTTAAAGACAAACAAAACATAAAACATAAGAACATAAAACCTCTTTTCTGAAAGTTATTTGTAAATTTTAACAAAGCAAATAAAACATTATTTTATACAACATTGACACATTTCCTTATAAACACATACATATCCTTTCAAATGTCTCATTATTTCTCCCTTTACTTTTATTCAATTATATTTCTTTTCTATATTTTTCTATTTTATATGTTTTTATTCATTATACTTATACTTTCCTCTGACTTGTTTTATTCTCTTCTATCTTTTATTCTCAATTATCCTCTTCTAAAATTCCTCCAAGGTTTCATTAACTCAATCAAACACAAAACACAGAAACATAAAAAACATCTTTTCTGAAAGTTGCTTAGTCCCGGGTTACAACTCTTCGTACAGACACAAATTCAAATTCATATTCATTTTATATACCATTCCATATCTTATTACCATTTTCAATTTTCTATATAACTTCTAATCTCTTTTAAACTTTCTTAGTTTTATTTTATTTATCTCATCTCAATTCAAATCATAATATTTATTATTTTTTGTCTGTTCTGTTTCCAGCTATCCATTTATCTTTCTTCTTTAAACAAAACTTCTCCTGTACACTAATTGGAGTATGACGCCTTTATCTCTTTCCCCTACATTTATAATACTTAATATAATACATAGCTTACATTGGGATTCTGTTGGGTACATTCTAAAATTATACAATATTTTTTATTATTAATGCCAATAGAAATCTAATCATTAATATTAGTATTCATTTATATCTTAAACACTTTACACATTACTTTTCAGTTGAATATCATACTTTTATGGGAACACTTCTGTTTTCCATAATTATCATAATCCAGTGTTGAAGCACCTAGACAAGTTGTTTCACTGATTAATTAAGGAAATTTATCCTTATAAGGTTCTAAGTTCGTTTTCTCCTTGACTAGTTTCCATCCATTGCTTCTTTGCCTTCAGGTGTTTTGGAGAATAGGATGACCTCCCTTTTCTTTATAGCAGTCTCTTAGATAGATACTGCTATCATATCACCCTACCCAATTCCTGCAACCTTTCTTTATATGTTTTATTCTCCAATTTCCTAATCATCTTTGTTGTAGTTCTCTGCACTCTTTCTAGAGTCTCAACACTTTTTTTATATTGTGACCAAAGCTGAATGCAATATTCCAAGTGTGGTCTTACCAAGGCATTATAAAGTGGTATTAACATTTCATGTGACCTGATTCTATTCCTGTTAATGCAGCCTAGCACTGTGTTGGCTTTTTTTGGTAGCTGCAGTACATTGCTGGCTCATATTTAAATGATTGTCCACTAGGATTCCAAGATCCCTCTCACAGTTACTACTATTGAGCCAGGTACCACCTATTCTATACCTGTACATTTGGTTTCTCTTGCCTAAATGTAAAACCTTACTTTTCTCCGTTGAATTTCATTTTGTTAAGTAGGGACCAATATTGAAGTCTGTCAAGATCCTTCTAGATCTTGACCCTATCTTCTGGAATACTGGCTAACTTGGTGTCATCTGCAAATTTGACGAGTTCCACTACTATCCCCTTGTCTAAATTATTGATGAAGATATTGAAAAGTACTTGTCCTAAGATAGAAACTTGGAATATCCTACTGCCTATTTCCCTCCATGTAGATGCAGTTCCAGTAAGGACTACACACTGAGTGCAGTTGGTTGTCCAGTTACAAATCCATCTAGTGGTGATGCTGCCTGACCCACATTTTTCTATCTTATCAAGTAGTAGATTGTGATCAGTTTTATCAAATACCTTACTGAAGTCCAAGTAAATTATATTCACAGCATTTTGCTCGTTCACTAACTTTGTCACTTTGTCCAAGAATGCAATAAGATTTGTCTGGCATTATCTGTTTTTGACAAACCCAGTGAGAGTAAATTGAGGACTACCTCTATGTAAGAAAAATTCTTACCAGTTAATTTTTCAGAGTTGTAAATAAAAAAGGCCATTCCAAATTATTAGAGGCATTCTCCGTATGTAAAAAAAGTCCATGTTTTTAAATCTGGTTTATATAATCAATAGCATTCAAAATATTTAATGTTACCTATCATGTGTATCTTTGGATTAAATCCAATCTGATCAGAATATATCACTTCTTTTTCCAAGTATTAAAGTGTAAATAATTAGATAATAGGTTTATATGACTTTAAATACCTCATATATACCATTGTACTTCATAGAAATTCCTGGAAATTATCAACACATTATATATATTAATTCATTCCCACTAAACCACAATTCATAAGTAAAAGAAAGCAACCATGGTATAAAACTTAAAAATAACAAAATATTTTGTAAAACTGGATTGTCTTCACAGAAAGTATTAACTGATCTAATCAATCAGTCCAAAAGTTGTTAGGGAGTAAAATTACTATAAGATTATTCTATTTGCGCTATTTTAGTAGACTACTGTAGCTGTTTTTTCAAAGGCATATAACACAAACCTGGGAGATGAAGGAAATTACTTTCTTGATAACAGCAGTTAAGCTGCATTCTTAAAACAGAACTGAGCAAAGAGACATAAAATAATGATACATAATATGCTTGTAACTAGCACATTTAAAAGACAGAATAAAAAAATACCTATTTTATATGGAAAGATTTAAGTTTTTTTCTAGGCTTTCAAGCTAAATTACATACGCTTATTGCACCAGTAATAACACCCAAGCTTTATTGCAAACTGAGCATGCTAAACTTTCGATACCAAACTAATACAGAATACATTTGAAATGCTTAGCTCTAGAACAAAGGAGACTTATGCCTCTATTTCATAGTTTCCTTAGGGATAAAACCATTTACTTTAAAATAAACCTATGTAGTAGGTTTATGTAGTAGTACCTCATAAAAATAATGTTTGTTCAATTAAAATTTTTATTATAATTTTGTATAATTAACTTTATGATATACATAAAATTGTATTTTATAACTCTTCTTGCTTTATGTATTTTCAACGTTTACACAACTATGTCATACAATGAGAAAATTCCTGTTACGGGTTTAATTTCACTCATTAATAAAGTCAATTATTTTACCTCACACAGTTTTCAGGGGTCAAATTATTAAATTAATAGTGCAAAAGTTAAGATTATGGATTTCTTTTCTCATTTATTTTTCAATGTGATAGCATTAAAAGGTTACTTGCTTCTATGGACTGGAATTAAAGATATAGAACCAAAAAAGGAATCGGATGTAGGTATCATTGCTTAGCACATTTAATCTTTAAGTAACATAATTTTATTCAGGATAGCCAGAAGGCTCTAACGATAAACTTCTCCATGAATTACAGGGCAAAAACAAAAAAAATCTGATAACTAATTGGATCTGGAGTGAGGTGTTATTAAAATGCTAATGCTACCCACCTATACTGCACCACCTCAGGACCAGTGGTTAATGTAGTAGAAACCCTGGTCCAATGTTCCAATCTGGATGAGGCAAAACACGCTAGAGCTCAATCCAAGCAAAATAGAATTAATATAAATTCAGAGGTCTACTGATTCCAGGACAGTACCATCTTTATCTGCAACATGGAGATTCTCTTGAACTTATAGTTTAATAAGCAGTGAAAGCTGTGGCTAGAAGACCTTTAGTTCAGCTTCAACCGCTTGTAAGCTTACCTGAAAAACAACTAAGTACAATCATTCATACTCTTGATATAATTTTATAATATGGGCTATTTTCCAAAACTCAACACTTCAGGTAGCAGAAAGCCCACTTGTTTCTACTACATCATTCCATTACTTTGGGAGCTGCATTGACCATCGGCATGTTTTTAAGTGCAATTTAAGGTGCTGATTATTAACTTTAAAACTGTGTAGAGACTGCTTTCTCCTGACAGATTCTGTCCAACTAATCAAGACAACTAAAGATCACCTATTAATAGTGCACATTTAGCAGGAGGTGCAGTGGGAGTGGGCGAAAGGAAATTGTTGTCTGTAGCAGTCTTCTGTTTTTAGAACTGTCTGCTCCCTAAATCAAGGATAGCTTTACTATCATAGCCTTTTAGAAGTTGGTAAAAACCTGGATGTCCCAGAAAGTCTTCAGGGACTAACTGTGGATCCATTGGTATCTATGTCTATTATTAGTTTTAATGAGTAAACTAACTGTATTATTGATTATTGTTATTGTAAGCTGTTATTATTATTACTAGTATCCTGTCTAGAATCTATAAGGATTATAGTGGTACATGGATAAATGGCAACAATAAAGTCATTGAAGCAGCAAATAACTCAGTTCTACTCCAAATGATACTGCTGTAAAAGAAAAAAAAAACTAGAATAATAAGAGCACATTTTTAGTGGAACAACTGCCACTGTTTGCTAGTGTTCATAATAAATACTTCTATTTAGGATTCTTAAATTCTAGATATCCCTTTTGCATCAGATTCCAGTGGTGAAATCACAGGAACAGCAAAAGAATAATGTTGATTCTGCAAAGCTGAATCTATAATCTGTAATCTATATCAAACCACACACACACACACACACACACCTAGGAAATTACAGCAACTGGCTACAATGCATCTATATTTTTTTTTAATATAAAGCAGGGATTCCTAACCACTGGGCCACGGCCTACTACTGGGCCATGGCTTATTCGGAATTAGGCCACGTGAGTGGCTGGCCGGAAAGCACGTGTGTGAGCAATTCAATTTGCATGACCAGTGGTCTGGCAAGTCCTTGCATGCATCAACCCACTGCTTGCACAAGTCAAGCTGTGCACGTGCATGCCAGCCCGTCATTTACACGGCCCAGATCCCCCCTCGCTGGACTGTCAAATTGTAAAGGTTGGGGACTGCTGATATAAAGGATCTGAAATTGAATGTTTGACAAAATGGCAGCAAAGAATATGTAATTGCAAAGGAAATCAGACAATTTGTATAATTCCATTGTTAAAAAAATGATTGACATCATCACTGAGCTTTGATTTGTTTTTTAATATAATTCAAACTCTGTTATAGTTACATTAAACAGAACAGGTACATTGCTTAATGTGACATTTAACTGTTGTTCATATTAACTTTGGTGCATATATTTGGACATTTCGTTACACTATGCTTTCTCTATAAAAATGTCATTATGAGATTTTAGTAAGACTTACTTCATGCAAATAATAACATAATAGTAAACAATTTTATGTGGGAGACACTTTTTCCCTGCATGTTCATAATAATTGTGCATGCTCAGGAAAATACATAGTTAAGAAAGCATTAAGAGGTAGAAAGGGGATAGTGTACAAATAAATGTTTGAATGTATTCATATTAGGTTTACTAGGTACCAAGTTGAACAAAACCCATAAGGTTTCATAATTTTGTTCAAATCTTTTCTCAGTCAACAGAAACCTGTAAAAGTATATATTGCTAGCCAGATGCTATCGGTAAAACTCAGGTGGAAAAGGTTTGTTGTTTTTAATTACCGTATTTGCCAGCGTATAAGACGACTGGGCGTATAAGACGACCCCCCAACACTTCTACTCAAAATATAGAGTTTGTTATATACTCGCCATATAAGACGACCCCCCCCCCCAACTTGGAGCAAAGGCTGAAACCGGGAAAACTTCCCAAAGAAAATCGCATGAGCAGCATCCCATTCCTGGGAGAAAAACAAAAAACACGAACTCTTCTCGAAGCGCAAAAGTAAGGATGGCGCTTTCTCAGCTTTGAGCGGCGTCGCTGCTCTCCCACCCCCTCCACTCGTCCCCACGTGCGGCGAAGTTTCTGCCACTGGGGGGTGGAAGGAGGTGAGGGATGGGGACAAAGCCTGGAGCCTGCCGGTCCACTCGCACGAGCAGAGTGGGTGGGAAGAGGCTTCGCTCGGTTTTAAAATCGCTTGGCCAGTTCCCAAGTCGCAAGCATGCGCTGGCCGAGAAACGCGGCGCTGGGTGGCAGCTCGGTGCCGGGGAGGTGGATCTTTCTCTCTTAAGCGGGGAGGGGAGGAGGGGACAAGAGGAGGGACGGGACGGGATGGGACAGGGGGCGGGAGGAGGTCCCTCGCCTTCTTCCACCGCCCACCGGACCCTTTTCTTCCCAAGGGGACCCTGGAAAGCAGCTCGGGAGCCAGGTGGCCCTGCCCAGCGGGTCCCATCAGGAACTTCCAGAGGACACCCCCCCGCCCCAAGCACAGCCCTCCCGGTCTTTCAAAGAGGGAGGGAGAAGTGGGAAGAGCAAATTGCCGGCCCCACCTCGCTGCCCAGAAGGGGTGCCACAATCCACCCCCCCACCTTCTCCCCCCCACTCCCCGGGGCATTACGCGGCTCAGGGCTGGCTGGGCGAAGCGGCCTCGCCAGAGACCCTCCCGCTCCGCCCCACCCCACCTCCAGATTAGCCTTTGCAAGCGCCCCGAGCCGGGCAGAGGGTGGGGGGGAGGAGGAGGAAGAGAGACTCCGGCTGGGCTCGAAGGGGCTTCGCAAGTTGCAGAGCTCTGCCCCCGTCGCTCTTGCACCGAGTGACAACAACGTATTTGCCGGCATATAAGACGACCCCCCCCCACTTGGAGGCATGTTTTTCAGTGCAAAAACGTCGTCTTATACGCAAATACGGTATATAGTTAGTTTAGAAGTTTCATTCTCTTCTCCTTAAATGACAATTCATATTAAGTATAGACTCTGGTATTGAGAAATAATACTGGACTTTATGCGTAAGTCCTGTTTCAGAATAAATGAATGATTTTTTATTCTTTTTGTTTTTAACTGTTCCAATTCTGTTGTTCTACGAAACATCAATCTTAGAAGGTATCATTGGTTCAAGAGCATAAACAAAGTACTCCTTTGTTTCCTCTTCCACCATAAACAAAATACAGATCAAAATGGAAAATCATGGATACCTAAGAGGCTGCCTTTCCCAATCTGTTAAATGCTATAGAACTAGCAGAAAGAGTTTCCAGTAGAGTCTTCCAGATTACTCTTTGTAGATCATTATCCCTAATTACAGAGTACACTACTCTACTCCTACTTTTTTTTCATGATTGCCAAATATTTCCCTTCCTTTAATTTCATTTTTAAGTAAACAAGACATTCTTCTAACACTCAAGGGAACTAGCAGGGACAAAACAAATTTAGCCAAATTTACATTTAGCCAAATCCATGAAAACAAAATAACAACAGCAAAAGATTACCCAAACACTAAATTTGTGAATAAATGTATGCTAAAGTGTACAAAAAACCTTCCTTAATGCAAGCCATGTTTCAGATTTTGAAAATCACTAAAAATTATGGGGGAGTGGGGGATCAGACGTTCTGCTTATAATAATCGTATTTCAGATTCAGAAAATGAGATTGATTAGGCAATGTTTTACATGCAAGTAGAATTTATTTTAATTTTCACATTTTTCTCACATTTTGGCAAAAAATTGTTTTCATTATCTGTTTGTTGCAGTGGAGAATAAAAATCCTAAACTTTTTTCTGTGTGTTTTTTTGTGGGGTATAATTAAGTCAACAGTCAGAATGTAACAATTAATTGTAATGCTCATGTATTAATGTTAAACTCAGGTTTTGCCTGTCTTAAACATTAGTACTTTACATTAATATTTTTCTTGATAAGGATAAAATTGGCAGCTTTGTCTGCCAGATTATAGCTCCAGTTATATCACAAATTGAAATATAATAAAATCATTTATTAATGATTAATCATTTAAAGTACAGTTATTTTCTGAATAAACTTTACTATTTAATATTATACATAAAAATCACTTACATAAGCAATCCACATTATATATATATATATTATCTATCTATCTATCTATCTATCTATCTATCTATCTATCTATCTATCTATCTATCTATCTATCTATCTATCTATCTATCTATTTTCTGAGGTTCTCACAGGTATTTGTATGTGGATCTTTGGTTATTCGGGTTTTCTCCCGCGTAAGATTGGAAGTATCTAGGCAACGTTTCGATGAAGTCTCATTCATCATCTTCAGGCTTGTGTCTTCAGCTCTGTGCTTCTCAGAGTGATGTGAGCTTGCAGCCGCTTCCTTTTAACTGCTAGTGGGGGTGTGACTTGATTGGAAGGGGGCTTGGCTGTGTTCTGATTGGGTGGGGTGTGTTCTCATTGGTTGGGGGTTTGGCTGTGTTCTGATTGGTTGGGGGTTGGCCGTGTTCTGATTGGCTGGAGGTGTGTTCTGTTCAGGTGGGGGCTTGGTTGTGCTCAGGTTAGTCTTAGTTGCTGGGGGATTTGAGCTGGTGAGCTGTGATCTTGCTGTTTGACTTCGAGTTTGTGGTCATGCCGCATCTTCATGGTGGGGGTCAGTTTGGTTCATGTATGGCTCGGAGGGGTTTGAAGTGGGTAGCGATGCAGCTGCAGTGCAGCTTCTGGTCCGTAGTCGTGTCTCATCTTCTGTGTGGGTGTGAGTCTGCTTTTTATGTGGAAGTGTGGTGATGGCATCTTGTGTGGCCCTCGTGGGTGTGGGTCTGGTGTCATTCTTCATGTTAAGTACTCGTCTGTTCATGAGGGCGGGTTTCCAAATGGCTGGTAGGCGGGAGGTGTCATCTCTTTTATTCATGCTGCGTTTTTCTATCTCTATGGCTTCTCTGATTATTCTGTTGTTGAAGTGTTCAGTTTTGGTGATAGTTCTGGTATTTTTAAAGTCAATATACCAGAAATATCAGAATATCAAAATACCAGAATATCAAAATATTCAAAGTATTCAGCTTTGTTGGGGTATTTTCCCATGTCATTATAGTTGTGCTTTTAAAGTTGTAGCAACGTTTCAGACGAACACTATACAGAAGCCTGATGATGGCAGATGAGATTCTGCTGAAAATATAAATTAGAACTTAATATTTTGCTTTTTACCTGGTGATAGAAAAGAAACATTGATGCTCTAAAGGGTACTATGCACAATGTTAGGGAGATGTGTGTGTTAGTATGTTAAAGATGGAAACTTAAATCAATCCACAAAAACGTAAAAGTTTAACTGCTAACATTTTAGCAGCTGTTATTCAATACAACATTTACTGTTTTGCCCAGATAAAAAGACAACACACTTTTATTTCTCTGAATACCACAAACTGGTATACCAGTTGGAAAACATCTATTTAACCATTTTAATGGATAAAATATGTGACAATAATCAAATAGACGATTTACCTTGAAGATATAGCATGACACATCTGGTAATGAATAATGTGGTTTACCAAAAGACTGCTAAGAAGCAAGCATGATATTATCAATAACTTTCACAGCTGCAATTAATTTTCAGTTGGTTTTATCTGTTCCCCCAGCTAGCATACAATTTCACCTTGCCTTGCACTTTACTGTAATTTAGTTGAATCCACATATGAAAAAGACCAATCACTGTCCAAAAAAGAATATAACTTAGCAACTTTATTCTTTTCCTTAACCAGAGAAAATGCAGAATATTTAAATATTTACAATCATCAATAAGCTTTCAAAAGAGAGGGAGAGAGAGAGAGAGGGAAAGAGACCATACTGAATTTTCAAGAAGTAGCTTTTATTCATCATGTGTAATTATAGCTGTGAGTTCTAGTCCTGCCTTAGAGATGAAAGCCGGCTAAGGAACTTTGGGCCAGTCCCCACAATCCCCTCAGCCTTTTCTCAGTCCAATCCACCTCAGAGAATTGATGTGGGAAAAATAGGAGGATGGAGAATAAATAAAGCAGGAAACAAACAAACAAATAAAACAATTATAGTTCCATACTAAATTATTCTTGGTGGCTATGATTGAAGGTTACTTTTTCAAAAGGACTCTCTAAGACTCAGTTCAAAATTGAACAGAAATATTTGCGAATGTATTTCTATTATATCCTAATGCAGAAAATGTACTGAACTCTAAAATACTCATTTAACCCCAAAGTCCAAACTGTCTTTAAGGAATGCTTATAAAGCAGATAGTAACCTTAGGCTACTTTACTTTGTAGCAAGACATCAATGGCATGTAGAAATGTATTCCTTTGATCATGTTGCTGCTTCAAAAAAAATCCAGAATATGTCACCTTTGTATGAAAATTTACACCAAGAAAAATGCTACAAAACTGGATTCCACTTATGTCTATATTCCCTCATTAAAATGAAATCCTTTGATATTTTCAAAAATAAATAAAGCCTTGTTAGGCAGATACCACTTAATCCCAACTTATCTGTTTTATTAAAGCATACAAAATTACCTAAAAGTTGAAAGCGACTATCACAAATGATCGTGCAAACCCAAGAGATGTTGGGGATTTCCCAGATGTTAATTTCTCCTCCTTTTCTCTCCGGCAGCCTAAAAACTAGAATTTTAGAGACGTTTTAAAAGCTCTTGAGTGAAATATTACAAAATTACACTACAGTTATGGCTGCTACATTTTTTGTTTTCTGTTAGTGAGACAGCATTCCATTCTAAAACCACTAACCCTTAATAAGTTTGGAAGAAACACAGCTATTTCCTAACCACTTAAAGAACAAGAGGGTGTGACTATCTGTGGGGAAGGATGACTGAATTTTGAAGTTCAATCATTAGTTCTATTAAGATACAAAACAGACAGTCTAAGAATGGCACAAGATGTAAATGAACATAGGAATAAAATAGCTTAATTTGAAAGCAGTTTGACAACTGTAAAAAGAAAACTGACTTCAGACAATTGTCTAGCAGGAAATTATTAAACCAAAGAAATTCCCATGAAAATATATAATATCTACTAATTTTCACATGAAAATAGATAAATGTAGACTGGAGGTTTTATTGTCTTTGAAGTTGGTAAGGTTAAAGTAATTAAGAAACACAAAGAGCTGCAAAGTGCTGTGTTTTATTTTTTGAGATTATAGCATTTTGGAAAATAGAACCCCATTTCTGACAGATAGCAAATAACTGTAAAAAATAATCATTTGTGACTTGTAATAGGAAATTACAAGTTTTTAGGAAATGCTTATAAGAATAGAAATAAGGCAACAAGAACCAACTATTTAGCCTATCACTTCTAAAGTTTTAAGTAGATAATAGTTGTTAAAAAGGCTCTGAAGGCTTGGATGGTGGACAACAGACTTGGCAAGACTGAATGGCTTTGTGTGCACAGAGTTTCACGATCTGGGAGTTCAACCAACTTAGTTCTGAATGGAGTTGTGCTACTCCAGACAAACCTGGTCTGCAGCTTGGGGGTTCTCTTGGACTCCCAAGAACAGGTGTCAGTTGCAGCTAGGAGAACGTTTGCACAACTTTGCCTTATGTGCTGGTTGCAGTCTTTCCTGAACTGGGAGTCCCTGTGTTCAGTCATTCAAGCTTTGTTCATCTCATGCCTGGGTATATTGCAATGCACTCTATGTGGGGCTACTCTGAAAGGGCATTTGGAAACTTCAATTGGGGCAGAGTGAGTTCTTGTGGTCCCTAGGGCGACTCATGCTACATCACTGCTGCACAGGCTACACTGGCTGATGATTTCCTTCTGGGTGCAATTCAAGGTGCTAGTTATTACCTTTAAAGCATGGCATACCACGTTACTTCAGGAAGCTAATCATCCCATTGACATTCACTTCCCCTACCCACTCCAGCTGTTTATGGCTGTTTGCAGTACTTCTTGGTCACATGATCACTATTTATGATTGTGGGGTTTTTTTTGCTGAAAATCAATGTTTATTTCCCATTTTCAGCAAAGGTGCCAATTGTGGATAAAGGTAACAACCACAGCAAAGTGGTTAATGACACAAGTGATCACTGCAAAAAAAAAAAAAAAGTTGTATAATTGGGTGGTCATATGAGTGTCTTGATTTATGACCATCATGACATACGATAGAAATTCTAGATCCAATTACAGTTGTAAGTCGAGGACTACCTGTATTATAAAACTAATTAAAACAATTTAATTTGGAAGTTTGGCTCATGATTCATGATTTAAATGGAGGTAACTGCCGGAATCCTGACATAACTTGTGAGAGGATCACAATCGGGAAGTTTATGATTCAGCTGCCAAAGGGGCTCCCTGCTGTCAGGATATCCCCAGTTCTGAAGAAAATACATATTTTAAGAGAATTCTGAAAAGCTATAGAAATTGAGGTTAACCTCACCTCAGGACTGATGATGTTCAAACAGGTAGTTGCTATGGCAGAAATGGCTCATCTCCTAGGTTCCATCAGATGGAATTCTTTAGCAGGAAGGACTTACAGCATGTTTACAGTTTGGTTTAAACACTAAAAAGTCATCCATCATTCACTGAGTAGGGGGAGTGAATTTCAAAGCTGTGGGATTTGACTTTAGCTTTGAATTTGCTATTAGAATAAAAGGAATAGCCAAAAGTGCCAAGAACAAACATCCTTTATTGGCTGTATCTGTTAATAATGTAGAGAAGTGAGTACAGCACCGCAGTGCCAAAAAAGTCAGAATTAAACTTTATAAAGACATAGCTCTAAATAATAGGCTGTGCAGGAATCTGTAGTACATAGAAAAACAAAAGAAAAGAGAAAGATTTAAAATAACTCAGACTACAATATTGGGAAATAGTAAAAGTAGAAAATGGAAAAACTGTACGTAAAGGATCACAATAATAAAGGATAATATTTGTAGATCAGGGTTGATATGACAGGTCCTTGGTGGTCTCTGAGCTTGCTTATTTTCTTGCAGATGTTTCATTACCCAAACTAAGCATCATCATCAGTGCCAGTACTACCACTGATAACATTACCTAATTTCTCTGCAAGAAAACAAGCAATCTCAGAGAGCACCAAGGACCCCCTCATATCACAATAATCACATGAAGCAATCAACAAAACTTTGTTAAATCAAATATTAAGGGTCCAGCAAATACGGCAGGATTAAAATGGCAGTAAGTAAACATAAAGACTGAAGGAGCCATATGTTATCCACCTACATGTACAATTTACAGGCAACCAAGATAGTAGCAATTTCATGGTCCTGGAGCAGACAAGAAAATCATTAAAGAGGTAAGGGAAGAGCCAGGACAATCTGTGTGAAACACTAAACACTCAATTGTATACTTCTCCCTTGTGTTCTGTTTATTAGGGCTTTACTAACAATTCAGAGGAGACACCTGGAGGTCTTTTCTCAGTCTTTTGAGCATATGTGCTTCACTACAGCATAAATCCCAGGAGAAATGCCTTCTGGTGATAGACTTTGATTGATTATGTGGTATCAAGTCAATGTCTACTCTTTAAAAAAAACAAAAAAAAAAAACTCTATTAAGATTAAAAAGAAAAACATGTACAATACATAGAATACAACCTTTCATTACAAACATACAATTACATAACAAATAAACATAAAAATAAAATGTATACATTTCTAACCAACTAAGATGGTGTGATCTTTTACTGAAAACAATTTTACTAATATTCAGTTCATTTTTGGTAAACACACCTAATATAACCACTTCATTTTTCAAATTCTTATCTTTTAATTCCCTATTTTTTATCTTTAATCCACTTATACCATTTTTCACAAGCTGTACTATGTCTTGAGTCTTCCTTATCCCTAAGTTTTTGTGTAAGTAGGTCCATTTCAGTGCAGTCAAGAACTTTCTGAATAATCAAATTATTTGTCGGCATTTGGTCACCCTTCCAGCATTGTGCCAACGCAATTCTTGCTGCTGTAATTATATGGAGAATTAAATATTTTGGGTTTTTTGCATAGTCCCCTTTTAACATTCCCAACAAAAATATTTCAGCCTTAAGTTCTAGTTGGATATTTGTAATTTCTTTTATCCAAATTCTAATTTTTTCCAGTATTTTTTACTTTTTGGGCAAAGCCACCAAATGTGGAAGAAGGTACCTCTTACTTGCCTACATTTCCAGCAAGTTGGACTTAAGTTTGGGTACACATTCGCTAATCTTGAGGGTGCCAGGTACCATTTTATATTGATTTTCTTCATAGACAGGCGATTTTGTTATTTTGTAATTTTGTTTCAAAACTTTTTTCCAGTCTTACAGATTAATGTTGTGCCCTACATTCCTTGCCCATGCAATCATTGGGCCTTTAACTAATTCTTCCATCATTTCAAATTCTAATGGATAATTATACATTTTAGAAATTAATTTTTCATCCGTTCCCTCTAATATTTTATCTAATTGGTTCGGTTTTCCCTCAATTCCAAATTATTCTATGTCTTTTTTGTACCTCATCTTAAGTTGCATATAAGGCCACCACTCTATTTTCATCCCTTGCTCTCTAAGTTCTTGGTTTGTCTTTAATCCTCCTTGAGAATTTAAGACATCATAATATCTAATCTTTCTTCCTGTTTCTAAAGCATTGGGGTGGATCACTGCTTCCATGATGGATACCCACCCTGGAATCTTCATATAATGTTTATGTTTAATCTCTTTCCACATTTTCAATAGTGAGCTTCTGATTATGTGCCTATTAAAGTGTGTATAACTCTTATTTCCAGGGTTCCACATGAAGGCATGCCATCCCGCCTCCAGATCATGCCCTTCTAGGGTTAAAATTCTTTTATTTCTCAGGTTGGCCCATTCTTTAATCCATGTTAGGACTGCTGCTTTATAATATAGTTCCCAGGCGGGAAGTCCAAATCCACCTCTGCATCTATTATCTAGTAACGAGCTTAGTTTTATTCTTGCTTTTTTCCTTAACTAAATAAATTTCATAGTAATTTTATTTAATACATTAAAAAAAATTGTCTAATTTAATAGGAATAGTTTGAAAGAGAAATAGTATTCCTGGCAAGAAGTTCATTTTAATGGTTGCAATTCTCCCTAGCATAAGTCAATGTCTACTCTTGGCGGCCCCATAGATTTGCTCCATGATGATCTGTTCCTAAGCTGGTCATAGACATTCATGATCAGAAAACCAGGAAAGGGTTTTAAACATCTCAAAGAAAAGTGAAAAGAGCTCTTTGCTTGCATTGCAAAGTACTCAATTGAACAGTTTGTCCAGCATTAGTGTTTATACATGGGGAAAAGCGCACATAAATTTGATTCTAACTCTTTCTAGAGCATGAACATATATTTTAGGTAATTTAGCAGAAGCAATAGCAATTACAACATCAATCTTATTCACAATCTTAGTCTTATTTATGCTGTGTTTTGTGTTTATTTTGAAACTTAACATTCACTGTCGATGAAAATGTTCAATGAAGGATAAAGGGTAGAAAATTCTTCATCAGAAATTCTAATGACATTCATGAAAATTAAATACCCTACAGAAAATACTTTGTTTTTGAGATATGTACTACTACTGGGAACTTTATAGTCTTACCCATAAAGAAACTTAAATTGCTTACAATGAGAAAAACTTCAATGTCAGAGAGGAGACAGCCAGGATTAACCAGGTTGCTCTCTTTTTATCACACTTTTAACTGCCTAAAATTTTGTAGACGTTAGGATGCAAACATCCAGAGCATCAGGCTGTACCTGTCACAAAGTGACAAGTTAAAGAGGGCAGATGCTAAGTTTGTGTTTAACTTTCCCCCCCAATAATCAGCATGCCAAAAGTATTTCTCAAATATTTTTGTAAAAGGGAACACTTTCAAGAAACTGTTTTGTCTCCTGCACTATGTAATAAAAAGAGGATTTTCTTTCTGAACTACGAATGTACCTTGTAAAAGATTATTAGAATACACACGCACACCTGCTAAAGTTTTGAAACTAAAGAACTTAAATAAAGAGATCAGTTTTAGAGGGTAGAATCTGATTGCAATTGAGGAGAAAACAGTGTTGAATTGGGTTGCTAGGTGTCTTTCTGATAAAATATATTTTATATATAATAAGAAGCTGATTTACAAAAATATTTTTTTCTTAGTGACATTTCATGAAAGTAAACATTCATTTCTTTGCACGTATACAGAACAGACAAAACAGTGAAAACTCTTGTGTACTTGAAAATTGTACACAACTTGGTGTTAAAACTATGCATAAAATAGTGTAATACTAGATTTCCATTATTAGAAAATGTTGCACTATTTCAGACAATGTTTATTTCCTACTCTTTCCTTATGATAGTGACCAAGTGGTATTGATCCTGTAAATTGGGGTTACTTTTGCACCAAACTTGTTTGTTTGCTGAGAGTGGATGGATTTGTTCTGTGACATGATGTTGCTTCAAACAAGAATTAGTCAGGCAAGTAAGGCATTACATTAGCAGTGATCAAAATGATAGCACCATAGAAATTATGTTTTTGTGATAAACAACAAAAACTGCTCTTTTAAGCCTGGGAAAAGACCAGAAAAATTTGGCCAGTGTTTTTGTGTTCATGGTAATCACTATGATACATACTATCAGCCCTTATAGGTAGGTCTGGGCAAGGACTATTGGAACTCTATTCTTAAAAGTTAGAATAATGTACCTGTACTTTGCACTTGTTAACAAGAGGCAAAATTATTGATTTATATCAATCCTGATACCTATTTCTCCCATGCAGTGGAATGTGTTATAGTAAAGAGATCACTGTAATTAAAACAGACATGTAAAATTATTGGTGGGTATTTTTCTTATAAAATTGTTTACCAATTTATTTCAATTTTTATGATTTTATAAACTCATAAGACTTAGGAGGGAGGGAGGGAGGGAGGGAGGGAGAGATTAAATTGGACCAACATATATGTTTCATGCTTACTAATACTAGACTCCTGGCACAATGTTACACAGAGAATGAAATAAATTTTATTCACAATCTAGACGCTTGCAAGGAGAGTTCTTAAAATAAAATAAAAATCTCCAGAAGAAAGGACAATACAATATTTTTTTTTTTTCCTTCTCCCACAGAAAAAGAGAAAGTAGTAGAAAGGGGCTTCAGAGAAAGCAACAAAAAATTATTTATACTATCACTGAAAATCTTTGTAGGTTCAAAGTGCAATGTTCCCAGAAGCAACACTCTGGACCTATATCAGGTGTTAACGGTGAATGGTAAAAGAAATATAGAAATATAGTTCCATGTTATATTAATTTAAAAAGTAAGCTATTTTTACATTTAATATTAAATTTTAATGTTTGTGTCATACAACATATTTTCTTAATTTAAAACAATAAAGAAACAGCCTACAGAATGAAACCTAATAATTCTTGTGTTTTAAGAGCCTAGTATATTTTGGAATGCAAAGCCACTGTAGATTACATGGGCAGATTAATGTTATTAACTATTAAATCCCCTTTGTCTGATGTTATCTCTACATTTCATCGCTGCTGCTCTTTAATGTCTTTGTTCTTCCAGCCATCAGAGTTTACAGGAAAAATCTGGAGTGCATCTGAAAAGGAACACTTCAACTGAAGTTTTCCTGATGATCTATCATAAAGGTAAATTGTTTCCCTCTCTCCAAACTCCCACTTTAAAAAGGTTAGTTAAATGACAGCACACTGCAGTTACCACAGCCTCTAAAAGCATCTGGAGAGAATACAGATTGCATTCTATATTAGTAGAACTAATATAGAATGCAATTCATGCACACATACATGCACAAACCACTAAACCCAAGAGTCAATGTGCAACCTCTGGTAGTTGCTGCTTAATTTAAAATCAATTTGTAATATGGCTTGCCCAGTCCATAATTGTAAATCAGTGGGCCAACCGGATATGAATTACTGAAACTTGGCTGGGAATTGGGTGGGATTCAGAGAGAGATATGCCCAACTTTTTTTTTTAACATAACATCAGCTGTGATTGTGGGGCAGTAATGGTACATTACAGATAGTCTGATATGAAACTCTTTTTAATGAAGTGGGCCTGAAGGAACAGATGAGATTGCTGCTTTCACACTGAGCTGTGATGGCGCAAAACTGTTAGAATGTAGAACTGTTTGTTCTTCCTTTTCCATCCTTTCTATAATGATTATATTACACAATTTCTTTGATTTTAGTGTAACCCTTGTCCCGCGATGAATTGTCCTGAGGCGAGTTGGACATGGCTAGTTGTCCTGTGGCAAGTTGGCTAAGGCAAGTTAGCTGTGGCAAGTTAGTCATAAACCACTTCCTGCATAGGTATTTTCCTCTCTAAGAAGCTTGTCATTATAAATGCATTGGCACTAAAATTCCCAGACTTGTTTCTGGGGATTTTCCTCTCTAAGAAGCTTGTCATTATAAATGCATTGGCACTAAAATTCCCAGACTTGTTTCTAGGGATCTTCAATTTGCCTTCCCTGGGCCCTTGATCATAAGCTACTTTGGAGTCTCATATCCATTATAGACTTGATCTATTGATGCCCTGACCTCTGCAAAAGCCAATAGTAAATCTGGGTTTTGGTATCAGGGCAGTAATAACATACTCTGACATTGGGGGATGGGATTTATATTAATCCCTTATTCCAAACAAATCATGGTCCCTGCTACGAATGGAGGAAGGACCTACTTAATTGATCCATTCTGGTTCTTGATATGATCTTATTCTATTATCTGGAAGGAATCTGAGTTGATTTGTCCTCATAAAGGTGATAAGGTTCTTGGGCCTTTAAGTACAGTACATTAGATCCCCTTCCTACCTGGGTGGCTAAAGCCTCCTGGAAGATGACATATAGCTGGATCCTGCTAATTCAGCCATTGCTGAATCTTACTGAACTGAACAGTTTTCATTTGATTTCCAAACTTTCCTTTTAGGGAAAGTTGTTAAGTAGGGTAGTGGACTTGCAGTTTCTAGATTATCTAGATTCTTTTCAATCAAGTTCAAGGCCAGGCTATAGTACCAAATGGCACTGATGATGCATGTGTATAAACTCTGGCAATCTCAGGATGGAAACTCTGCATGTATCCTTGACCTCTCAGCAGTTTCAGTATCATTCATTACGGTACCCTTCTGGACTGCCTTAAGGAATTGGTGATACTGTTCTAGTTTCAAATCTCTGCACTCTGGGATCTCCACCTTCAAAATTCCACTTCCTCCTCACTCCTATTTAACATCTACATGAAGCTGCTGGATAGGGTCCTTTATTGACACAGGCTTAAATGCCTTCACATACTAATGCACTTGTCTATATTCTGCCCTTCATTATCCAAGTGATGCCATCACTTTTTGGCAATGTCTGGAGGCTATAAATGTCTGGATGGGGAAGAACAAGCTTCAACTCAAGTTTAGCAAGACTGCATGGTATGGGTTTTAAGGGAGTTCCTTCTGGATTTGCAGTTCTGCTCAAGAGCAAATGGCAAGCATAGAGAATAGGTCCTTTGCACTAATTCATCTTACTTGGCTATGTACAGTGAGTCTGTGTCATTTTTTGGGAACAGGAAATTCTGCTCACAGTCACTATGTCTTAGTTGCATCCCACCTTGATTATTGTAATGTACTCTACTCATGACCTTCTTTAAAGAACATCTAGAATGCAGTTGTGTGAGTAGCTTTGGGTGCACCATGCTATGCCTAACTAATATAGCATATTGCTTCACATATTCCATTGGCTCCCAGTGGGCTTCCAGATCTAAATTAAGGTTCTAGAACCAGGTTATTTCTGGGACCATTTCTCTGCAGTTCTGGCTATCTCATCAGATATCTCCAGGTTGTCTTGTAAAACAATATTATTTAGCAGGATCTAAGAAACATGCTGGCTTTGTCTCTGTGCCTTCTCTTCCTACTCTCATGTAGCACCTACTTTATGGAATGCATCTTCCCTTCATTTTCTTAAAAAGAAATCTATTAGAATTTGTTAGAAGAGACTCTGTAATGAAAACAAATCTAAGTCTACTTTTTTGCAAGTTTTTTTTAAAACAAATGAAATGAGTGCTTAAACAATACATTTTAGCTTAGAAACATTCCCAGTGAATTGAGTTACATCACAGAAATTGTATAGCAAATTGTTTCCTTGGCATTCAGATTTCTACTATTAAATATGCAGAACTTTCACCAAAGTTGAAAATTGTTTTTTAAAGAAAAAAATACGGCTGAGAGAATACAAGATTATGAGATTGCAAGCAACCTGAACATTGCTCCACTCCAGTGATCTGAAATCACACAAGTAAATAAAGTAGTATCAGAAAGATATCTTCTTTACTTTATTACATTTATTATTTTATTAGTTTAAAAGCCATTTAATTTGGCATATAAAATAAACCCAGAGACCAAATATTAGAAAAGCCTCCCACCCATCACTTGTATGCTCCATGGGTATCTGTAGCATGCTTATAACTCAAGATGTCTTCCTAACATCACTCACTAATTATTTACATTCTACCGAAGATACTTGATCAAGTTTCAGTCACAGGTCAAATAATTCATGCTTTGGAAAGATGATCTCTGCTTTTAAAATTTATTGTATTTATGAAGGTTGGGTCTCTAAGTGCTTATCATTTTTACTGCTTATGGTTGAGCCATTCTTCCTCAATACTGAATATTTCTTCATGCTCACTTGATCTTGTGGAGTTCCAGTTATGAATTATATGACTCATAAGTTATGAGTCTCAAAGTAACCGCTAATGAAGCCTGCCAAGCAGTTAAATATCAAAGCAACATATATCAGAACTTTTTTGAGAACAGAGATAGATTTCAGCATTGCACTTCCCAGATATTTATTACATATTATAAATTACATCATCCGCTGCCTCCTACACCAACAGTCTTGTACTCCAGAACTTAAACATCAGTTTTTTAATAACCACAACTTGGGAATTTTTTGATCATCAGAGATAGATGAAAGGAAGAGCTGCCTGCTGCGGGCCCTCAGTTCAGTCAAAACAAAAAGAAACTTCAGAGAAAACCAGAGATGCATCAGGTGTTAATCTTAAATGAAATACACAGAAGTAACACGTATTGACTCCCCATTCTCTATTCATTCAAAAATATTACAAGGCTACGAGTCTTGTTTTTTAACATATTTCATCCAAGGATCACAACGTATTGCATGTAACTTGAAAGGTTTATCCAGATTAAATTGAGACATTCTCACATGATCAAATTTCATTTTTACTCCTGGGGAATACAAAACTTTCTTTTTAGAGAAAGCGAAATGCAGGTTGTAATGCTTAATGAAGTCTTCTCATCGTATTCTAACCAAAAGACAACAAGCTTATCTTCTTCCTCTCAATTTATGAAATATGGGCAGTTACTTAGGCTGTATCAGTCAATACAATCTAATAAAGATCATTACGAATTTGCTTACTTTTTAGTTTTCTTGCTTTTGATTTTTCTAACTGATTTGGATGAATAAATGATATGATGGGTGACCAAGCACCAGTAGTAAGATGGCTTCCTTTTGGCATTATGGACTTCAGTTGGAGAAGTCTAAGACTGACTTGATCCAGGAAGAGAATCCAAGATTAACAGAGATTAAGAGATTAGGCTAATTAAATAGAAAATGAAAACTGAATTGACCATCGATATTTGAATTAACCACATATTTATTTATTAACTGAAGTTAAAAATTGGAAAGTATGGAAAATAATAGCAATAAAATGTATCAAAAAGGAGAGAAGAAATCTATACTGGATATTGTTAAAATTAAACACCTAAGAATCTTTAGCAAATGGATTTTTCTCCTGAACAAATAGAAAAAAAATTGAAATCCGAAAGCTTCCCCATTGATCAAATTCCAAAGTCAGGCACCAGAACGTGAAACAAAACTGAATTTCTGTTTATTACTGATCTTTCCTCTTTCTTTTTTACTCTCATCTCACTGCAATGGGATTGGCCTCTCCACATGCACCAGCAGTAGGGGGCATGCTGCAGATCCCGTCAGTCAAGCAATTTTGGCTAGCAGGGTCCAGGAGAAGAGCCTTTTCTGCTATGACTCTTGCACTCTGGAACATCATATATTTTGAGGTGATCTTTCCCCATCCTCTTCACCTTCTGAAAGGTCTTTAAAACTTTTGGTTCTGCGAATCGGCCCAGGACATGCCACTGTAGAAGTGGTTAGTGGATTAAACAGAAGATCCCACCTCCAACCCATCATATATTACCCCCTACTTTGGCCAATTCTCTGTTAATTTTAGAGTTATATTTATTGTTTGAATGTTATATAATGTTATTATGTTGTTTTACCATGTAAGCCACCCAGACAGTGACAGTCTGGATGATAGTGCACCAGTCTCAATGAGAGTGAGATTGGTGCATATAAATTTAATAAATAAATTATTTATTGGGGGAGAGAGAGGAGATTAGAATAAGGTCTTAGAGGGAGCACCTGATAAGATTCATATATTGATAAAGGAGGGCTTTTAAAATTACTGAGGCAGCACTCCACATTTTTAAAATTAAACCTCATCTCTTGCTCCAGATATTGCATATTGGAAGCAATAGAGCCAAGGAAGCTTCTCTATGACAAGCTTGCAGGTTTAACTGCTATCTAGTTGAGGCCCTCAAGAGCAGCAACAGTTATAAACCATAACAGATTTTAAATCCTGCATTAGCTGAATGTTACCAAGCATTTTAATTTCTCAACAGGCTTCAACCAAAAACTATAAGTACAGACAAGGAAGATCTTGCTGCAAGGATGCCAGAATGATCTCTGTCCATCTCTTCAGTTTCAAAAAATATAGCAAGACAAATGATTATGCCATGATAACTTCCATAGAGAATTTTAGAGGTAAAGAACTATTGTGAATTGCAAAATATAGAAATTATGGATAAAGCAAAAGAAATGATAGAGTTAAATGGATCTGATTTAACTTCTTTTCTGAAACAATTTCTCTGGAATTAAATACCGGGGAAATTGTTTTGGAGTAGAAGACATATTAATCCATTTAACTGTGTCGTTTCTTTTGCTTTATCCATTGTTTTTACATTCCATGTACAGCACACTGATCTTTTAAAGTAAGGTTCTATAGCTATGGATATACTGCTAGAGTAGGAAATATAATTAACACACAAAAAATCCAGCACTTTGCTTTTAAAAAACACAAGGGAGGGAGGGGGGAAGGTAGATTTTAACATCAAATTACCACATACTTTTTATAGATCTAGAGAATCTACCTTAGCCCTTTTTATTTGTTTAATCTTCTAGCTGACCACATTTACTTTCATATCCATTCCAAGTTTTACCTGAAATGTAAGTTATTATCTATCAAACCCAACCACAACTGTTTATATTTCAGCCACTATAATCAAATCATTTTAAACATCTTGGTTTCTTTTTCAACATTCTCCTACTTTGAACCATTCCAATCTGAGAAGAATTCATATGACTTATTTTAAGATTTCAAAGCCATATATTTTATTGTAAACACTACAGGTTTTATCTCCACTGGAGTGGCATAACACAAAGATTAATGTTGCTCAATTTTAACAATGTAATTTTTCCACATAAAGGGTTATACACTATTATAACCCTGATGTTCAGTTTTCATAAAGATTGGACAACAGATTTACAAGTCTAAAATGGATCCTTCACTAAAAAACCCAGGTTGGAAATGGGATTCATATTGTAAAAATAATAATAAAATATTTATGAAAGAGAAATGGGATGGGAAGGTGGGATTTTATTTTCTTCTCTTATTTATTTGGGAGATAAGGGTTATAAAAGCAAAATGGGAGGCATAATTTGGAAGTCCTAGAGCTGATATATTTCATAATTCAACAAGCCTTTCGTTCCAGCCTTTGTAAGAGGCCAAAGTATTTACTTGTTCAGAAAGATTGGCACTGTCTCTCTAGGATGAAGAAGTTCCATTTAATGCACTTTACAATATAATTTCCAGTGTACAGCATAATGAATGGAATTTGTTTCTAAAAATGGATACTACAATTAACTTTTTGTCCCACCCCCAAAAACAATTTGTTATTTATTCTTACAACTATCACTAATTAATTACACATGCATATCCTAAATAAAAAAACATAAAACCTATAAACACTTAGTAAATGTATAAGTAATACACATACACTCACACACAAAACTAATAGGATTACTAGTCATGGAGGTTGCTCAAACAGTGAGCCATGCAACACTTTTTGGTGTGTCAATTCAAAACGATCATCTAATGCAGTGGTTCCCAAACTTTTTCAGTCCATCACCCCCTTGGTGCTACAAACTCATCCTCAATGCCCCCCACCCAGGGGCAGGATTCAAATTTCTGTGGGCGTGGCCTAATTTGAGGGTGTGGTTTGCTGGTCACGTGATTGGGTAGGTATGGCTTGGTCACATGACTAGGTGGGCGTGGCTTGCTGGTCACGTGACTGGGTGAGTATGGTTTGGTGACTGGCAAACCAAATACAAGTGGTTCTCACTTAGTGGCCGGTTGCTTAGCAAATGTTCTAATTTATGACTGGCCTCTCCAGAACTACTGGACCTGTTTTTGGAGTTTTGACAGCCATGCATACACATATACACATGCTCCCTTCCAACACTGCTGGAGCAGGTCATTGGACTAGAATTGGAAAAGCATCTCTGGTTAGATTCTAGTAGTGAATAAAATCTAATCAGAGATGCTTTGCCGATTCTGGTTGATTTGTTTTATTTGTATTTCTTTTTTTATGTTGCTGAATTGTACTGACATGTGTGTCCCTTCTTGTGCACAACCCAGAAGCTTTTGTGATTCTTTGCAGCAAAAATTACCAACCTCTGGCTTTGCTCTACTTTTCAAACATGATGGCACTGCCACGTTCTAGGTGCCGGCCCTGCAGGTCCACCCCATTGAGCCCGCTGCACTGGAGGAACCTGCCCAAGCAAGTCCGAGCAGAGCGGTGCACCAAATCAATGGGGTGAGCCTGGGAGAGGGAAAGAGAGAGAGAGAGAAAAGAGAGAAGGAAGAAAAGAAAGAGAAAAGGGAAAGAAAGAAAAAGGGACAAAGAAGTGGGGCATGGAGGGTGGAAGAGAGAGAGAGAGAGAGATGATGCATCAGATTGAAATGAGGCCTAGTTTAGAGGCCTTTTCCACATTGAAACATTTTTGCCAGTATCTTTGCCAGCACATTGAAACATCTTTGGCTTCTATTAATTAAAGGTTTTTTGGACAAAACATGGCCAAGACTATCAGGAAGCTCTTACATTTTGTTGAGGCTTTAAACAGGATCCATTGGACCAGCTCTCCACCCTAAAAAATTACTTTTCCCCAATGTATTACAGTGCCAATTCTGAAGAAGGCAAAACCAAAATGTACTGGTAAATTACAAGGAGAAAACACACGCACACACTCCCTTCTAACCCTGCTGGAGCAGGTGATTGGACTAGAATAGATATCTCATTATTTTTCTCCTCCCTCCCTCCTTCTTTATTTCTTTTTCTTTCTGTCCCTTCCTTCCATCCCCCCCTTTCCTTGTCCCTTTTTCTTTATTTCTTTTCTTTTTCTGTCCCTTCTATCCCCCTTATTTCTTTGTCCCTTTTTCTTTCTTTCCCCTTTCTCTTTCTCTTCTTCCTTCTCTCTTTCTCTCTCTCTTTCATCTCTCTTTCCGTCTCTCAGGCTCACCCCATTGACTTCATGTACTGCTCCATTCAGACTTGCTTGGGCAGGTGCCTCTGATGCAGGGGGCTCAATGGGGTGGAACCCGGTAGCGGGAGAATGTTTGAAAAGGAGAGCAAAGCCCCTCTGGCTTTGCTCTCCTATTTCCAATGCTATGTTCGGGGCACCGCCCCGCCGTCCTGAACATGGCAGTGGGATATTTGAAAAGGAGAGCAAAGTCACTCTGGCTTTGCTCTCCTATCCCCAACGCTATGTTCAGGGTGCAGCCCCGCCACCCCAAACATGGTGGTGGGATGTTTGAAAAGGAGAGCAAAGGCACTTTGCCTTTGCTCTCCTATCCCCAACGCTGCGTTCATGAGCGGAGCTCCTTGCACCAGAGCATGCAAGTCAATGGGATGATCCTGCGGGGCCTTGCCTTGAACGCGGCGGCAGTGGCATTTTTTCTCACCCCTGAATTGTGCCCTGCCACTCACCTCCAGTGCCCCCCTACCGCCTCTTAGCACCCCCCTGCTGGCCCCCTTTCCTCTCAGCGTCCCCCTAAGGCATCCCACACCCCCCAGGGGGCGGTACCGCCCACTTTGGGAACCACTAATCTAATGGATTTTGGCTTATTTGTCTTATCTACGACTATATGCCATACACCTTGGTATCATCAAATATGAAATTGTTCACTGTCTGAAATCTATTAAGTTAAGATGCATATTAACCATAATTTACTTTAACATTCCATATAATATAACCAAGACTTAAAGAAGGGTAAAGGATAAGGGCAACGTAAATGCCTTCTTAGCAGAGGGCATGAAGAGGCTAAAGACAAACTGTTCATCCTCAAATTTACTATAGAAAATTAGAAATCTTGGACTGGGCACTGAAAAGTCTAGTGTAGACAAACAAAGTTAAGTCTCCCAGATGATGAAAGAAAACCAAGTGGAAGGGATGATAAGATGGAATAATTGATACAAAAGAAAGCTCTTTTTCTTTGCAGCTTTAGAAGGCATCCCAGAATCTTCTTGCTAACACTATTTCTAGTCCTCCAGTGAAGGAAGAGGACTGTTCAGCTCTGAAAAGGAGTGGATTCAAGCTTCTGCCCCAAAGTGGAGGCAGTGACTGAAACCTAAGCAGCATTCTGTCAAACACATATTGTAACAAGTATGCAGTAGTACAGTATAGTACAGTTAGACGATAAAAATGCTTTTACATAAGACATTAATGAGTGGATTAAAAAAATGAAAAGGAGAAAAGCAAGTATGCACCCTTAAGTTTTTAAAAAATAGGTAATGAAACAGAGAGACCTCCAGGAATGGCACGTCAATCTTGCATACAGTTTTTTTTCATGCATCATTATAATTAAATGAAGTAAATTGCAATTTACAGTTGTAACTGTCAGTTTTCCCATAACTTTTCTCTATGTATTGAATCAAGGTCACTTTAAAATTGATAAAGGCAACATAGATCAAAAGTCAAATCAATGTACTGAACAAATGTTGACCAATTAAACCTGAGTCATCATCATAGCTTGAATTAGTCAATCAACAAATCGTATGTGTGTGTTGCATAGATTGCTAATAATATTTAAAGCAGCAATTGAATGAAAATGAAACAGATTACTCCTTTTGCCTTTCTTATTATGGAATATTATTCCATATGCCTGGAAGAAATGGACAACATGTTTGAACAGGAAGAAAAATCTCTTTCCACTGATCCAGGCCATTCATGCTTTGACAACACTACAAGGAGGAATATTGGAAGTGAACAACTATGGAAATACTTTGGATTCTTAAACATGGTATGAATTTTCATGAAGACAGATGCCTGATAAGAGATGAAATATACCTCATGAGAGCTGTGAAAAATATACTGAGAAGACACTTTGTAAGTCTGACCTAAAAGCCTTTAAACTGAATTAATTCTCTATCAGACAGTGGAGGTATTTTATATATAAGATTTTTCAAACTGTATCGCTTGGAACCCTAGGATGACCCCAAGAGAACTTGATGGGATCCCACAGGAAACTAAGGAAAAAATGATCAGGCATTCCAGGAGACAAAAATGTTCACATCCAGAAAAAGAAAGGAAAAGAAAACTCCTGCTATAGATCAGCAATCTACCAAGTCTGGACATAGTATTTGGGACATGTTAGTAATGGATTTCTCATTGTAGAGGAGTTTGCATTAGATGATCTGAGATATGTTCTAATCCTTATATTTTATGATTATATGAACTTTACTTTCCAGAATCTGCTATCATGTCTGAAAAACACACATTCTCAATTAAGACTACAATTCAAAGCAACCTATTATAGGTTTAAATGTAGCAATAAACTTAGTTTAACTGTAGCAATAAAATGTACTTTATTTTTACATGATGAGTCTGCAGATTTTGTAAGTATCCTTATTCTCTTTCATGTACCTTTTCAATTAGCCAGTGTTCAGTCAACTAACCTTAACATCAACTAACCTTAAAACGAAATATCGTTTAATTAAAATCAGTATGCTGATTTAGAATAGGCCATAATTTGAATTAATTATAGTTTGAGAGTTGGACATTAATTCTAAGCTACAATTATTTAAACATGAAAAGAAGCCTTCTGGTAGTCTTTCTTGGGTTGGGAGGGAGAATTACAAGAGACTTAGACTCATATATGTAATGACACAAAGTTATTTAGTGATACATTTTAATGATGAGTTTATTTTGTACACCTATCATTTCTTTCAAATTCTCTTTAAATTCATTCCAATGAAGCTGAACTCTCTATATTGAAAGTTAAGAAATAGTGTGCAGAATGCAGACAAAAGTTTTATTCCTTTCTCAGGAGTAGGTAGGGAGGGGAGATTCTCAAACTGTTTCTTAAACCTAAACAAAAAAAGAAAGTTTGGATTCATTAGCAATACCTGCTGGAATGACAGGCAATGCTTCAAATGTCTGTGGAGATTCTCAGTCATGCAGGCCATGGTTGTCCCAAAAGTGCTTTCTTTTCAAAACAAAGGAAAACCAAAGTCCAGTTGCCTTTTGAAAAAAGGACCTTTGAGCGATGCTGCAAACTATCCATTATCTGTTTGGATTAGGTGGCTATGGGATTCTCCATACTATACTCTTCCAAGGACTGTTAAAACTAAACTTTGGTTGCCAATGCAACTAAAGAAAGATGTATGTGTGATGTTTCTATAGCACCATAAAGCTTAAGAAATTTTGATTTTGTGAATCAACGTCTATACATCTGATGTTCCAAGAAAAAACGGAATTGTACAACACTCTGAGTTTCCTTCAATTTAAATCAGTGCACCAAGGCACGTATTACTTGCACCACACAATCAAAAGATAGAAAGAAAGTCCTTTACTCAGACATTAGATAATAGTAGATTTGAGAACACCAAGATCTAACTGTACCTTTAGCTTTATACAATTCGTTCCTTTTCTACTGTGCATTCCTGATATCACTTATGCTACTTTAAATCACATTTTTATTTTCCTAATATAAACAATTGTTTCCACATGCTCACCCATTGATTCACCATAGTATAACCTCATCAGTACAAATGAAAACTGTTAAGTTGCTGCTGATCTAAATATGTGAAAAAGGTATTAATAAAACACTGACCTGATTAATGCAATTAGCTGCACACGATGACAGGCCTGTTCCAAGGGTGACCAATAGGAAGCAGCTTAAGTCAAATGGCACAGGTGCAAGCGCAAATCCAGCTGAAGCCGTACCTACAACCAGGACTGAAATATAAATAAACAATTCAGCAATAATAAACAAATGAAAGATAATTTACACTCTTGCATTCATTACATGTCAGTTACATTATTAATAAGATAGTAATGGATAATAATCATGGATAGCAGTGCCACATTTGTGGAACAGCAATAATCCTGCATTTTGCCTTAACAGAATGCAGGGAAACAGGGTAAATTCTGGTTAACTGTTTCCAGTATTTTAAAATAAGTAGCGTTACTACAAAAGAATTGCCTAAGACAAGGGAGAATACTGAGAAACATGACCTAATTTTAAAATCTTACAATACACAATAATGGATATTTGTTAACCCCAATTTATAATTTATTGACAATTCATTGATGAAATAAGGTCTATGCTTCTTTCTTCCCTTTTCTTTAATTATTTAAATTCTGTTATGTTAATCAGAAAGTTTTGAAGGTTAATAGAGAACATGTTCTGATTAAAAAAATGGAAATGACATTTCTAATACCGTGTTTCTCCAACAATACGGCCTCCACCAATAGGAAGCCCCAGCATGATTTATTGTCATAAAATCAAATTAAGCCCCTCCCCCCAAATTAAGGCCCTTTTTAAACATGCGAAATGGGGGGGGAATGGGGGGGTTGCCATTAGGAAGTACTTTGTTGCATGCCTGGATATGGTGCTGCCTGCGTTGTTGGGGCACTTCATATCAGGAGACTCAGTGCTCGCGCTTTGCTCGGATGAGTGAATTGGAACATTTCAGGCGTCTCCGCTTCCTCCTCCTCGCCCATCACAGGTGGTGGCGGCGGCAAGCGGCGGCGCTTCGCTGAGGGAAAAAGAAGGCAGCGCAGCCGCCTTGCTTGCTTTCCCGCCTGCCTACCCCAGCCGGCCTCAGGAGCGGCGGTGGTGGCAGCAGGCGCACACGCTCCTGCCGGCGAAGGGAGGAGAGGCGAGGAAAGAGAAGGGAGCGCGGCAGCACAGTATCATCTCATAGCGGGGCAAGGCTGGCAAGCTGAGGTGGCCGCACCAGAGAGCGTCGCTGTTGACCCCGTCGTGAAGATAAAGGAGTGGGATAGAGATTCAGTCAGGTGTCAGCCTTGGCTAGAGAAAAGAGCCAGCCTCTCAGAGCACGCCAGTATCTCTCTCTCTCTCTCTCCGTGTATGAAAGAGCTCGCCTCGCTCGGAGTGTTTGGTGAAGCACGCGAGTTTCGCAGTCGGAGAGGGAAGCGGCGGCGAAAAGGATGCGGCGGCAATGACAGGATGCTGCAATTGGGCAAGGTTAGGACCTTGCATTGAAGCAGCCTGGGGAGCACGCATCCACCTCCCTCCAGCCCACCTTGAGGATTTGCCTTTTGTTATTGGTATACTTGGCTTCAGGCGCTCCTGTCGCCACCTTCCCTTTGCCTTCGAAGGCAAAGTGAATTATTTTAAAAACCTCCGCTCATCCCACCAGGGCCGTGCCGGAGCTGTGCAGGCTGGGAAGAGCCAGGAAACACCCGCGGCTTTTATATTATTTTAAAATTGTGCATTGGACTGTTCGTTCTTTTATTTAGTCATAGTATTTTTCTTAAAAAAAATTAAAAAGCAAAGATGTTCCCACAGAAATGTGTTCCCCTTGTGTAATTGCGCATCTTATATGAATTACCATGGTAATCTCCTCTGGGGCATGGGCGTTGGTTCTTACCTGACACGCCATTTCTATGAGAGCTGCGAGGATTGTCCAGAGAGTGGGTGGAGCTTCAGTCTCTGCTGTTGTAGGCTGAGCTTAATTTCTGAGGAATGCTCCTCCTTCCATCATGTGGCTAGCCACCACATTCCCCAGTTTATGCGAAGAGGAAAAACAGGCATTCGTGCTCTCCTCTTACTAGACTTAAAGTGCATTGGCTGAAACAAGACCCCACCAGAAAGGGAGGGGCTGGACGATCCTCGCAGCTCTCATAGAAATGGCGTGTCAGGTAAGAACCAATGCCCATTCTCCTTAGAGCTGCTCGGATCGTCCAGAGAGTGGCACATACCAAAGCTGGGGCCTGTCCTGCAGGGGGGACACTGTCTGGTCTGTAGACTCCTCAGGTTCCCTGAGTACCCTCTGAAGGACTCTTCTACCAAAAGAAGCCTCTGCTGCAGCATACCTGTCAATTTTGTAATGCCTAATGATGGGTGATGGGGAGGCCCACGTTGCTACACGGCAAATGTCGAGTATTGGGGCCTGGGTAGCCCAGGCGGCTGAAGTTGCTGCACTCCTCGTGGAGTGAGCCGTGATACCCCTGGGCACTTGGAGGGCCTGGGCCTGGTATGCCTTGGAAATGGCCGCCCTTATCCAACGACCTATGGTGGTTGATGGTACCTTGAGGCCTTGTGACTTTGGTTGAAAGGATATAAACAGGGCCTCGGATTTACGGAAGGTCTGAGTACGTTTAAAATAGATCCGCAAGGCATGTCTAACGTCTAAAGTGTGCCACAGTCTCTCCCTTTCATGAGTTGGCCTGGGGCAAAAATTGGGGAGGATAAGCCCGGTGGAAAACCGAGTTTATCTTGGGTAGAAAGGAAGGGTCAAGTCGGAGGACCACCCGGTCGGGATGGAAGACGCATAAGTCTTTCCTAACAGACAGAGCAGCGATCTCTGAAATCCTACAGGCTGATGTGATTGCTACCAGGAACATTACTTTGTAGGATAAGAACTGGAGAGAGACCTCTCTTAGGGGTTCGAAGGGTGGCTTAGTGAGAGAAGTCAGGACTCTGTTGAGGTGCCAGGTCGAATACCGGTGAAGGGCCGGTGGCCGTAAGTTTATGGCCCTTTTAGAAAGGCTTGGATGCGGGGATGGTGAGAGAAGGAACTGACACCCTCGCAAGAAATGACAGTGAATAAGACTGCCACCTTACGCCTTAGTGTGTTGGGGGACAGTCCCTTGCTGAGACCCTCTTGGAGAAAATCGAGAATTTGGGCAATAGATGGGTCAGTTGGGTCAATGAGGAGATTGGCACACCATTTGCGGAAAATGACCCAAGTGGTATCATAAATCCTTCTGGTGGAGGGACGCCTGGCTGCTAAAATGGTATCAATGACTTCGGTGGAGAACTTTTCCCTCTTCAGATGTTCCCGCTCAACCTTCAGACGGCTAGTTGAAGCCATTGGGGGTCTGGGTGAAGAAGGGGGCCTTGAGACAGAGAGATCCTGTCTGCTGGGATCCTCCAGGGATGGGCTACGGATAGGTTGCGGAGGTCCGCGAACCAAGAGCGACAGGGCCAATAAGGAGGTACAAGAAGTAATTCCGCCCTCTCGTAGAGTACCTTTTGAAAGACTCTGGGCGTTAGAGGAGGGAAGGCGTAAAGGAAACCCGAGGGCCACGTGCATTGAAGGGCATTGTGGTTCTCCGCCCCTAGGGACGGGAATCTCGAAACGAACTGTGGAAGTTGGGTATTGAGGGGGGAGGCAAACAGGTCTACTACTGGCAGACCGAATATTGCTGTCGCCTCCCTGAACAGGGCTGGGTGGAGGTGCCACTCCAACTGGTCTATGGTGGACCTGCTCAACCAGTCTGCTCGGGTGTTGTCGACACTCGAAATGTGGTCTGCCCTGAGTGAGAGGAGGTGAGACTCTGCCCACCGACAGAGGCGCTCGGTCTCCCTCATTAGGCGTAATGACTGCTTGTTGACATGAGCTTTGGCTGTTATGTTGTCGCTGAGAATGAGAACGTGGCAGCCCTGTACCTGAGGGAGGAAACTGCGGAGGGCGAGGTGGATGGCACGAAGCTCTAACCATTTATGTTGCACAGCCGTTCTGTCGCTGACCATCTGCCCTGAGCTGTAAGGGACTGTAGGTGGGCGCCCCATCCAGACAGACTGGCGTCTGTGGTGACGGTGAGTCTTGGGGACTCCTTGAGGAGGCAGCCCTTGTTGATCGACACCTTGCTCCACCAAAGGAGGGAGGTAAGAACCTTTGGTGAGACCTTGACCTTGCGCCTTGAATTGCTTGAACCGGCTCTTTGATACGGGAGCAGGAACCACTGGAGGGATCTGGAGTGGAAACGGGCCCAGGGAATAACGGAAATACAAGATATCATTTTACCTAGTAACTTGGTTAGTTCGAGGAGGGGGACCCTCTTAAGTCATCTGATGAGTTTGACTGATTGTTGGATACTGAGTATTCTCTCCAGAGAGATGAACACCCTCCCTTTGACCGTGTCTATTATCGTCCCCAGGTGGGATATCCTGGTGGACGGGGCCAATTGGTTTTTCTTCCAGTTGATGAGGAACCCGTGTTCCTGTAGAGCAGTGAGGGTAATTTGGGTATCCCTGACAGCTTGCTCCGTGGAAGAGGATAGGATGAGGATATCATCCAGGTAACAGTGGAGTTGCACAGAGATGGTTCTGAGGTGGGCAGCCAGAGCGGCCAGGACCTTGGTAAAGGTTCTGGGGGCAGAGGCCAACCCAAATGGGAGGGCCACGTATTGGAAGTGGAGGTTATTGTAGCTGAAACGCAGAAATTTGGAGTCGGAGGGTCGAATTGGGATGTGTAAGTATGCCTTCGAGAGGTCAACAGATGACAATCAGTCTCCTTGCCTAACTCTCAGGAGGATGGATTGCAGCGTGTTCATTTTGAATTTGCGGTATGCAAGATGGCGGTTTAGCCACTTTAAGTCCAAAATCACCCTCCATCCCCCCAAGTGTTTGGGCACCACAAATAAGTGGGAGTAGAATCCCTGTCCCCTTTGGGACGGAGGAATGGGCTGGATGGCCTGTATGTCAAGTAGGTGCTGAATTGCTGAATCCATGAGGTTGCGTTTGGTGTGGTTTTTGGAGAGGGGACATGTCATGTAGAAATCAGGGGGGGAGGGTAGAGAGGAACTCCAGGGCAAGGCCAAACCTGATGGTATCCCTGACCCAGGCGTCCGAAGTAGAAGAGGCCCACTGGTTGGCGAAGGCTTTAAGTCGCCCGCCAATGGGAGTTAAGTCACGTGGCTTATCTGGAGCGCCGGAAGGGCCTGCTGCCAGAGCCACGAAAGGGCCTCTTGAAGTTACCTCCTCTCCTGTGCCTATCAAAGGGGTCGGACCTGTCCTGGGGCTGTCCCGAACCAAAGGGGGGGGCTTTGGTACCTGGGAGGAAAGGGGGGTAGGGACGAAAGTGGGCCCTCCGAAAGGGCTGCAAGGATCTGGGTTCTGACTTGTGGGTGAGGGATGGGAGGAATTTCTTTTTGTTCCTTCCTTCGACTAGGAGAGGATCCAGGGATGGTCCAAACAGTTTATTTCCCACGAGGAGGGCAGAGGCTAGTTTCACCTTATTCTTGAGATCTGCCTGCCAATGCCTAAGCCAGAGCAGGTGGTGGGCCGAGATGTGGGAAGAATGGCGCGGGAGAAGAATTTTACCGAGTGAAAGGTGGCGTCTGCTGAGAACTCGGCCGTGGCTGTAATCTTAGCTATGTCCTGATGGGCGCGGATATTGGAGGTTGGGACATGTTCTTAAGCTGGCGAAGCCAGCGAATGGACGACCTGATGAAGGAGCCGCCCTAATCGCCCATGCGTCCGACTGGTGAGTAAGGCCGTAAGGCCAGCTCTGACCATTTCTCCTCTGGCCTCAGGGCCTCCAAGGGGTTGCTGAGGGCGGAGGAAGAGGCCAGGCTCATGACGGGCTCATCAACCTCCAGGGTGCTCAGTAGGGTAGAGAGCCCTGGGTCAAGGTTGAAGAACCTTTTATCATGGGCCGAAGTGGCCGGGGAGGCAGTTGAGGAGGCAAGTTGCTTGGACACCAGGTCCAGGAAGATGGGGGGGTTGGGATGACCTCGGCCTCCACCACTGGCTGTTTAAACATGGAGTCCTCTGGTCCTTCCGGAACAAGAGGAGTGGGATCGGAGGGGTTCTGAGTAGTTAGACCTGAGATATTCCTGGCTTTGAAGAGGAGGGATTTGAATAGCTGGGGCTTGAAGAGCCCTATAAAGGCGGGTTGGTTGGGTGTGAGACCCTTGTCCTCAGACATCTCTGCCTCTGATGGTTCTGAGTCAGGGAGGGGTTCGTTGTATTGTAAGGACCCCAAGTCAAATTGTTCCTCCTCCTCCTCCTCCCTGCACAAATCTAGGTCCCCTTCCACCTCCTCCTCGTCCTCCCTGACTGAGGGGGAACCCTCCCCTTGAAGAGGTACCTGATCCTGAGACGGTTCCAGAATGAGTGGGAATGATCTTACGGATTCGGTGGTCGGTGGAGGCAACCCCGGCCTAGCCATCTGCTGGAGTCCTTCCGCAATTCCTTGGCGGATAGCCAGCTCCATTCAGGCTCTCAGCTGCTCCGGAACCGCTTGAATGAGAGGTTCCTCCTGGCGCAGGCCGGCGGCTGTGGGTGTGAAGGTAGCCTCTGGTGTTTGCCTGGCTGGAGTTCCAGGGGCCTGGAACCCTTGAGAGGGCGAGCTGTGCCTGGATAGGGAGGAAAAGGCTAAAGGAGGGGGGGTTAGAGCAGAGGTAGAAGGAGTGGCTGGTGCTGGAGGCACTGAGCCTGCCTGTCTGGTGCGTTTGTCTATTTCTTTTTCTAGCGCCTTGTGTCATCTTAGGGCGTCCCTTTGGGAGGCTTTGGAGGACTCCTTAGCCTGACTGCGCAGATGATGGGTTTTTGCTTTGGCCTTTAAAGAAGGGCCTCTTGAAGGATTGCCTTCTGCCATTTTAGATAATTGAGGAAGATAAAGGATCGAATATGAGGCGGTTGGTGTGCCTAGGGGTCGACCTACAACGAAGTCCAGGAGCCCTGGGAAATTCTTTTACGCCCCCCCCCATTTATTATTCATTTATAATTAATCTGTTTGTCTTATTTGTTGTTATTTCTTTGAATTTTTATTTTGTATATATAAAGATATATGTTGTGGTTTTTTTGTAAACTTATTCAATTAAGCCATCTTTCTCGTGTCTCTTAAATTTTCCTCTGATTTAGTAATTGTTGAAGATCTCTCTCTCTCTCTCTCTCTCTTTTTTTGAATTAGAAGGGCTGATCGGGATGATCAGAGTACAACAGAGGCCTTAAGGACGAAGCCGTGCCTGTACCAGACTGCCTTCCCAGGCGAAACCGGGCAGAAGTGGTAAGAGAGAAACCGCGACCGCTACGGCTGGCTGCAGGAGAAGCCAACAAACAGAGGTAGGAACACAAGTCTCCAACAGAACAATTCAAATTTGGGATAAAAGTCACTTTCTCAGCAGGCCTGCCAGTCCTGCTGCCTCAGTTAGGTACGCTGCAGTGATCGGAGAGATAAGGGGAAAACAAGATGGTGCCCGGCCACGAGGCGGCGCTTAAAATGGCGTCCGCCACTACGTGGGCTTGCAGGGGCCCTTCTGCAGCGACCAGGAGACTCCCCAGGGGCACTCCAAGGTCCCCAGGGGAAGGACAAACAGAAAGGATTCCAAAGAATGTCAAACGACAGAAAAACGGAGTTTGGGGGGGGGAACGGAACGAAATGGAGCGTTTTAAAATGATTGGAACTAAATCGGCAGAAAAAGGCAATAGGGAGGGGTGGGGGGGGCAGCTTGTAAAGTTGCTAGCCTTCCCCCTGTCACCCCCTGGGGGAGGGCCTCCCAGGGGACTCTAGAAATTAAAGAGGACCAACTACGCAGGGCTAAGAGAAAACACAATGAAAAAAATTAAATACAACCTGGAAGGGAAGAAAACGAATCAAATAGGGCTTTCCTGAAACGGCCAAGAGCACAATCAAACACTGCCTACTCTGCACGAGGGCTGAGCATAAACTGGGGAACACGGTGGCGAGCCACGTGATGGAAGGAGGAGCATTCCTCAGAAATTAAGCTCAGCCTACAACAGCAGAGACTGAAGCTCCACCCACTGTCTGGACGATCCGAGCAGCTCTAAGGAAACTATCCTTTCATTATTAGGATCAAAGCTCTGGAGAATACAGGGACAATTTTAAATTTCCCTTCTACATTGATAACCATTAAAATTAGTACAGGTAGTCCTCGACTTACAATAGTTTGTTTAGTGACTGTTGTTACAACGGCACTGAAAAAAGTGGCTTATGATGGTTTTCACTGTTACGACCTTTCTAATATCCCCATGATCATGTGATCAAAATTCATCTGCTTGGCAACTGGTTTATATTTATGACAGTTGCTGTGTCCCGGGATCATACCTGGGGCAAGAAAGGTCATAAAATAAGGCAAAAATTTTAAAATGACCTCAGTTAACAACAGAAATCTTGGGTTCAATTGTGGCCGTAAGTTGGGTCTACCTGTACTGACAGTTATTCATCTACATTTTATCTCTAGTTAGTCATCCACATTTAGAGGCCACTTGACTCTGTAGCAACTCGACAGCTTATCAACAAAAAGTACAACATAGAAACAGAATGGGAACAGCTAAAAATGCAAATGGAATATATTGCTGACTTTCTATTTGGTTTTTATCAAGTTTTGCTACATGTACAAGGTTTCCATTAATAAGGCATATATTTTCTTTTTTTACTGCAACTAGAAGTTTAATTAAAATTTATCAGAGACTGTTTAAACTTATGTATAATAGCAAGATAGTAGCCCATATATAAATAGGGAAATGTTATCTGTGTAACATTATTATTTTAATGCCCACAAAGAATTTACCATATCAGAGCCAGTGTTCTAATTAAAACCTTCATTGATTTCTCCAAGTTAATTTCATTGTAACTTATCAGGAGCTCATGAAAGCAGCTGTAATACATTCTATTCTATCCAACTGGCCAGCTATAGCTGTAAGCTGGCTCAGACCTTATATCCATAAATAAAGTTCTTAGAGTCAAGTACATCATCTCAGTCTTTGATAAAGCAAATAAATATGTGTTTACCTTTAAAGCTGACTCCTATAAAGTTTTCTTATGTTAAACTTCCTATAGCTTCTTGAAGGGCATAATTGCCACAGAACATGGTGAACTAACCCAAGATAAGATAGTGTAACTGAATACAAGCATTTCACATATTTATTTATTTATTATAGCCTCTGTATTCCATATACTCCATTGGGATTCCTGAAGATTTATATATATCAAGAACAATATAATCATGAAGTCTTACAAAGAGCACTAACACTATTTGGCATGCATTTCAAGAACAATTGTACAATATTCTCTGGAACAATTTCACTTGAATACCCTGTTAAAAATCAGCAGGGAGAGTTCAATCTGAAAGTAAGTCCTAAAAGTAAGGAATTCCTTATGAATGGAAAGTATATTCAAGAAGCTTTGTTTCTTCACACTTCTTCCCTAAATCTCAAATCTTAAGCTTCCTAACAGGGAATAATATTCTATTAGTAGAAGAGTAGGAGAGTAGGAAATATTCTAAGGACTTAGGAATAGCACACAGGGCTCAGAGGTGGCAACCCGCACTCTGAATTGTACTTGGAAATTGAGGCAATCAGGAAAGTACCTCAGCATTGGTGTTATATATAAAATCCCAGAGGCTTTCACTCACCAGAAGATGGGCTTCTGCATTATGTACTAACTACAGTTTCCAGATAGGTAGTCCCTAAAGGCAGCTCCATGTAAAATATAATTCAATAGTCCTTGCGAGAGCTGATAAATTCATGGGTGATAGTTATCAGAACCTCCAAACAGAACTATAACTGATACACCCAGCTGAAATTGTGCAAACACCGCCTACCGAGCCCTTCCACTTGTGTATCTAGTAGTAAATTATGGATCTAGGATGGCTCCTCAGTCACAAAAATGTTCCTTAAAGAACACTGTTATCTGGCACTGTTATTTTTTTCACAGTAATAACCTCAGGCTAACAATAATCAGATCAAAAATTTTAAATAGTACCTCTATTTATAAGAATTTGATTTTCACTTCTTTCTTGTACACAGAATTAAAAATGACCTTGAATGACAGGTGGAAGAGTAACGATGAAGGTAATGGGGCCTAGGGCAAGAAATTAGTTTTGGAATGCCTCAGGCAAGCCTTTCCATATGAAGGAAGTCAGAAGCAAATTCAGTCTTGCAAGATTTTACTATAGTCATTACAGTAATAGTTCTAATTTGTACAGCATTGGATTCTTAGTCTGGCCTACTTGTAGGGCTGATGCTTCTGTTCTCTAAATTGTTGTATCATCTAGCAAACAATTCCCAAATTTTGCTAATTTATGTAACCATTTACTAGAATGTGTTAGATCAGTATTTTTAGATATTATGTAAAAGTTGCTAGAATCCATACTTTATTTGTTATTCATAAAATAAGATATTGATTTTTCCTTCTTCCAAATTCAAACTAGTAAAATTTAATGGCCTATTTAAAACATAAGCTAAAATATAATACTCTAACTTTGCTGTCCTGAGATCCAAGCAAAGAATAATTATTGTTGAATCTGCAAATCATGTTGATATCAGTCACTTAACTGAGAAAAATATTTTAACACTATAGGTAGTCCTCATTTAGCAACCACAGTTGCTGAGCAGAATATCATGTCTTCCAAAAGGCTTCCCAACCTCTTGGGCTATTTTTTTACACCATTGTAACTTCAAATGGGTGCTAAACGAGGCATTCAATAAGCTACCTATCGATATGTAGCAGATTTGTCACTAATACACATACTATAGTATTTGGAAAAATTTGAGGATTCAAATTATTCTTGGACTATGAACACAAATTGTTCTTTTGAAAGCGATGTGCTCTGTCATAGAACAGCTGCTATGGAAACATATCACTAAATTAAATACCTGTTTCTCAAAGTGCAAATTGATATAAACAAATAACTTGTCCAAAACCTACATGCAATATAGAAGAAGGATCTGATAATTGAAATAAGCCACTGTATACACTCCAAAATAGCTATTAACAAAAATAAGCCAATTATTCACAAAATACTGTATATACTCGAGTATAAGTCGACCCAAATATAAGCCGAGGCACCCAATTTTACCACAAAAAACTTGGAAAACTTATTGACTCGAGTATAAGCCTAGGGTGGGAAATGCAGCAGCTACTGGTAAATTTCAAAAATAAAAATAGATGCCAATAAAAACTTTCACTAGGACAGTTGAGAATAAGTGTGATGTTCACAATTTCCTCTTTGAAAGAGACCAGTAAATAGGGAACAAGAAGATGAAGAAAAAGAAGTGTCTTTTTTCACACTTTTCACACTGCAGTGAACAAAAATGGCATCATAGGAGCAGGCTTATTCTCAGTCCAAAGGTTTGTTTCTGATTTCTTCCCTGATTTAAGGGAAATTTGGGAAACGATCTCACTATCACGAAATATTTAATTATTCACTAACCCAAAAGAAGAAGATGATGATGACAGTGGGAGGCTCTCCCTTGCGAGAAAAAAGCAAGAACCGTTCTTATGATCTCTCTCTCTCTCTTTGGAATACAGTCAAGCCCTTTCCGACACACGCAATCCCCCGCTGCTTTGTACCTTGCAAATGCAAAATCCCGGGGTTTTTGCATTTGCAAGGTGCAAAGCAGCGGAGGCGGATTGCGCGTGCTGGAAAGGGCTTGACTGTATTCCGGAGAGAGAAAGAGAGATCATAAGAACGGCTCTTGCTTTTTTCGCCAGCCCCGGGCACTGGTGGCTTGCAAGGGAGAGAGTGACTCCTGCCTCCCACTGTCATCATCATCTTCTTCTTTTGGGTTAGTGAATCAATTAATTTGGGAAACGATCTCACTATCATGAAAGTCAGTGTTCTCTGCCCGTGGGATGTTTGGAAGAAAATGCCCCCTGCGGCATATCAACGCACGTGTAAGGGGAATCAGAAATCCCCACGTTCAATGCCTAGCACGGCAGAAGAGAAAACGCAGCTGTGAGCAAATACTGGGAAAACCTGATTGATCAGAAGGAAGGAGGCAAAAGAGGGAGGGGTGGTGTGGGCAGAGGTCCAACTGGTATTTGTGAAACACTCGGTCGGCAGTGCTTAAAGTCAGCATCCTTGCTCCCACCCACCCACTCAAAGCCACGAAATCCCCCAATTGCGCAGCCCAGAATCACCCTCCCCTCAGGGGGCAGCAACGATGCCCAGTGTTTTCCGAGACAAGAAGCTCCGCCATGCAATGAAAGCGCCCTGGCTCTAGGCTCGTGGGCTCAGAAAACAATGCGAGCCACCATCACCACCTCCTCCCCCTCCTCCCGAACGGACTGAAAGCAGCTGGGGCTGAGGAAACGAAGCCAAGCGGAACCAAAGCCACCTCGGCTCGCGATGTTTTCTGAGCCCACGAGCCTAGAGCCAGAGCGCTTTCATTGCACGGCTGAGCTTCTTGTCTCGGGAAACACCAGGCGTCATTGCTGCCCCCTGAAGGAAGGGCGATTCTGGGCTGCACGATTGGGGGACTTCATGGCTTTGGGTGGGTGGGTGGGAGCGAGGATGGATGGAGTCCGCAAAGTGCGGCTTGCCTGTCCTTGCTGGCTGCCCCTGCTTCCTTAGGGACAGGGAAGGGGGCTCATCTGGACCAAGGATGAGTCTCCCCCGCAGTTTCCCCTGAAGGATCTTCCGTCGCTTTTGCCTTCTCCCTACATCTTCCCTCTGTTAAAATCCCCACACACACTTATTTTTGAGCGGATAGATTTCGTGTCTGAGCATTCTCACATGACGGTGGGTCTTCCCCCCCAAAAAACAGTTAAAAAAAGAAAAAACAATATATCCTCATGCAAGAACTTTTCTGCTTTGCAGTAATGAATCAACAAGTTTCGGTACATGCCAGACCCCAAGGCTTCAAGGCCTCACATAGGCTGGAAGCGTGTACTAGGAACAAAGAACATCAATCAGCAACACGTCACCATGGGCTACTAACTGGACTGCAGGCACTGATTGGCTACTTTGTACCTACTAAAACTGACCATATAGTATTGTGATTTGATGCTACTATGTGTCCACTAATATTTCTGCTCATGTAACATAATGATTGGATAGAGTTCATCGCTTGTGACATATTACTATGTGTTTTTAATAAAAGAGCTTCCCAAGCTCGTGATCGGGGCAGCTCACCCAAGATAGAACCGGACTGGTGTCTTTCTTGATGTATTCGACCACCCAGTGAGAAGCCTTCCAAATGCAGAGCAAAGCCGCATCTGGTGACCCCGACGTGATCCATTAAAAGAAACGGGTGCATCTATCTTCGACTGCTTATCTCACCCCGCTGGACGAGCCAGTTGCAACTCAGGGACGCCATCTCGTGTCATGGATCCCTCCCCAGGAATCTTCCCTAAAGAAGACATCCTCCCTTCAGGTGAGTATGGGCGAAAAGTTCTCCAAAGTGCAGATAGCACATTTGCAGGAATTAGGAGAATTAACGAAGAGCTCAATTCTTATTCTCAGGAATCAGGGCAAAATGCTCCCGGTTCCAACTAAAAAGGACCTTATCACCCTTTTGACTTACATCTATACACAATGGCCGGCTTATTCGGAGAAAGGGTCCTTGAAAGTCTCCACATGGCAACATTTGGGTGACTATTTTCATAGCAATCCCAGGGCTCCGCCAAAGATTCTGACCACATGGAGAATAGTCATGGAATGTTTAAAAATCCATGGTTTAGCACTTACCAAAGCCCCCTCCCCTAAGGAGGGTCCTCCTCCTTATACAGCTGAAACCAAAACAAAGGATGCTCTCCCGTTAGAAGCTTCATCCCCCACTGCTCCTGAACCCATAAATCCTCCTCAAATCCAGCGGAGGATCAAACACCCATGGGAGCGATCACACAAGCCATGGCACAGGGACGCAAGGAGGGCTCTCTTACCCTGGAGGAGCTCTCTCTCTGTCCTGTTGAATGGAGGATGGGGATGGAGCCAGAAATGTGGTGCCTACACTTGAACCTTTACCCATGAAAATAATCAGAGATTTAAAACAAGCCATGGCCATGTACGGCATCCAGGCACCATATGTCAGAGGTTTCATTAACACCATCAGCTCCTCCTTTTTTATATTACCCCAAGATTGGAAAGATCTTTTCCTTATGGTACTGACTGGACCCACTATGTTGTTTGGGAGTCAGACTTTCGCCCTGAAGCTGAAAAATTTGCCCGCGATTGTGGCGCAGCCGTAAGAGCGGATCAAATATTCGGTATGGGCCGATTTGCGGACTTATCAACTCAGGCGGCTTTCCCACAACGTACCCTTACCTTTATCAGTATCATAGAGGTCAAAGCCCTTGACAAGGTCGATGATCCTACCTCTGGCATCGTAGGATCTTTTTCAAAAATTACTCAAGGATCACATCAGCCCTATGCTGAGTTCGTAGAGGAACTTCAGAAAGCCATTCAGAGACAAATCTCGAATGAAGAAGCCTGTAAAGAGCTTCTGTTGAAACTGGCTGTTGAAAATGCAAATTAGGATTGCAAGAGGATTCTGTACCCTCTATCTGCCCGAGGGGGGGGCTTCCCTCTCAGACTATCTAAAGGCTTGCAGGATCATGGGAACTGTCTCTTACAATATGGAGCATCTGGCCATGGCCTTGCAGCAAGCAAATTCTCAAAACAGGCCAGCCGGCAACTGTTTCAATTGTGGGAAGCCAGGCCATTTCAAAGCACAATGCAGAGCCAGAGACAATACACAAAACAACACCAAACCTAAAACAATATGCCCAAGGTGCAAGAAAGGGTACCACTGGGCAAACCAGTGTCGCAACAACATTCCTCAGCCGCAGGGAAACTAGAAGGGGGGCGATCAGCCAGTCCCGCTCCAAAGGCTGACTCCGTATCTTTCCAACTAATTGCCTCCAAAGATATGGAAATTGACATTCCAGGCACTGTTTACTTTCTCCCCACATGCCTGAAAACAATCCCTCCTGCCATGACGCCCCTCATAATTTATCCCATCCGGGACCTCATGTCAAAAGGAATCATTGCTTCTCCGTTTCTGAGAGATTCCGATGACTTTTCCTCAGTGGCCATGGCAGTAATTGGAAATACTTCCACAAAATTTAGCAAGGGAGAATTAGTAGCAATCGCTATTCCGGTAGCTGTTAAAAAGGCTGATGCATGGGCATTTACTGTCCATTGGACAGTGGAACAAGCCAGGCCTGTGTTACAATTCACAATCCGTAACAAAGTCTTTTCGGGTCTCTTAGATACTGGAGCTGACGTAAGTGTCATCTGAACGGCTGAGTGGCCGGACGATTGGCCTTTGGAAACTGCCCCAGCCGTTTGGGGAGTGGGAGGAGTTCAGCACACCCACCGTAGCAAACACTGGCTACCGGTGAGTTCCTCTGATATTTCTCACACTGCCTACCTCCAACCCTTGGTCCTTCCACTACATACTAACCTGTGGGGCCGTGATCTTATGTCTCAACTTAACACAAAACTCATTATTATTAATGGAATCTTTTGCTAGAACTCCACTGCGGCTACAATTAAAAACCACAGAACCTGTTTGGGTAGACCAATGGCCCCTCACAATAGACAAACTAGAGGCCCTGCAATCACTTATCCAGGACCAAATTGTCAAAGGGCACGTTGAACCATCTGTCAGCCCATATAACACCCCCATTCTTGTCATAAAGAAAAAATCAGAAAATGGAGGCTATTGCAGGATCTACGAGCCATGAACACTATAGTAAAACCAATGGGGGTGCTACAATGTGGTCTTCCAAATCCCAATATCATCCCTGAAAAATTTGATCTCATGGTCATTGATTTAAAAGATTGCTTTTTTTCTATCCCTTTGCATGAACAAGATCGTGCCTTATTCGCCTTTATATTACCTCGCTTAAACAACTCCTCTCCCTCCTCCCGCTTTCAGTGGAAAGTCTTACCTCAAGATATGCTCAATAGCCCCACCATGTGTCAACACTATGTCAATAATGTCTTGCTACCCTATCGTTCTGCTTTTCCACAATTTCTGGTGAATCATTACATGGATGATATCCTTGTTGCCGCTCCTGGGCTACCGGGTACGGTGTTCACTTCATTTTCCTTCCTGAAAGCCGTTCTTGCAAAAGGAGGCTTGCACATAGCACCTGAAAAGGTACAAGTACTAATTCCATACGCATATCTGGGCTACAAAATGCTTTCTGCTACTGCTTATCCTTCACTTCCCTTTCTGTCTCTGCCTTCTCAACCCACCCTGGTTCAACTTCAGCAATATCTGGGTACCATTAACTGGGCTCGACCTTTCCGGTCTTTAACCACTGATATTCTTTCTCCATTGTTTGAAGCCCTTACCTGGGGGAAAAAGCCTGCTGACATAATATCCTTGCAGCAACCTCAGCTTCAAACAATAACTCAAATAGAAGAGAATATCCGAAAAATATGGGTAGACAGAGCTGCTGCCAATACTCCTTTAGATATGGTCATTTTAGCCACTACGAGGCTTATGACCGCAGCAGTTATTCAAAAGGATCAAAAACTCCACATCATAGAGTGGATCCATCTCTCCCATATGCCACGATGCTCCATCACTTCCAAATCAGCTCAATTGGCTCAATTGATCATAAAAGGCAGGAGCCGTGCAAAATTACTTATGGGAATAGATGTCTCCACACTTTTCATCCATTTTTTGCTACAAATATGGGAATCTCTATTCCAAAACTCCCAGGAAATTCAGTTTGCTCTAGCCGACTGGCCTGGACTAGTTTCCTGCCACCCACCTGCTGATCCACGTTTTCAAATCATTCGGACAATACCCATCTCTTTCTCCTCTCCCATCAGCAAAGGACCTTTGGTCAATGCCTTGACTATATTTGCTGATGGCAGTAGGGAATGAGGGGCATGCGCTTGACAAAGGAACGGGGTGTGGCACACTAAAACCAACCCTGTGCAAACATTACCACAAAGGGCTGAGCTTGCTGCAACCATATTAGTCCTCCAGAATTTTAACGAACCCCTCAACTTGATCTTAGACAGCCTATATGTTACCCAAATAGTCTCTACTATTCACGATTCTTACCTCTCTCCCGCTATTGATAAAAACCTTCTCTCTCTTTTTGTTACATTGCAACACCTTGTTGCACAGCGTCAGCACCCCCTCTTTGTAGCACACATCCGCAGCCACCAACCCTTCCCAGGAATTCTCCAGGAAGGCAATGATGTGGCTGATCAAGCAGCTGCAGGCATCATGACCTCACACACATTGACTCCTTGGGAAAGCCATTCATACTTCCATCAAAACACTAAAGCTCTCGTGAAACATTTCAACCTCACTATGGCCGAAGCCTCAGCCATTAGACAGCAGTGCCCCACCTGCAGTCAACAAGCCCATTCCATTCCCTTAGGGGTAAATCCCCACAGGTTGAAAGCCTGTGAAATATGGCAGATGGACGTTACTCAGTTTCCTCCGTTTGCCCCCTGGAAGCATCTGCATGTCAAAATTGATACTTATTCAGGGTTTATAATGGCAACCCCGCAAAGAGAAGCCTCCAAACATGTCATCAATCATTGCATTCACACTTTTGCATCGTTGGGATGCCCAAATGAAATAAAAACAGATAATGGTTCCGCATACACTAGCACAGCCATGTCAGAATTTTGCGCTAAGTGGCAAATTAGCCACAAATTTGGAATCCCTTATAACAGTCAAGGACAAGCTCTGGCAGAGAGAGCCAACCTAACGCTAAAAACAGCATTAGAATGACATTTGATCAAAGGGAAAAAAGCCCTTGGCCTCCCAGTGATGCAAGACATTCTTAATCTCTGTCTTTATACACTTAACTTCCTCAATCTCTCCGGCACTCCTGCTACGACGGCAGCGGAGCGACATTTTTCCTCCCCCCCTTCCCCTGATTCTCCCAAACCACAGGTATACTACTGTCAACTGCCAGACCCTACTTGGAAGGGTCCTGCTGCTCTCCTCAACTGGGGTCGTGGCTATGCAGCTATCTAGCTTCCAGATCGTGTCCTTGGGTTTCTGGACGACACGTCAGACCATACCACCCCAAGATAGAAAAATCACCACCTGCAAACATATCAACATGATTCGTCTTGTTGCCTTGCCGACCCTCCTCCTCCTTCTTGCCGCCCATGCCTCCAAGGTCTCCATCCCATCTCGAGTGACTTACTTCACACCAGGCACCCCCCTTCTGTTGACCTGCACCGCGTCTGGGGAGGTTTTTCCATCCTAACTCAGATGGTCAATGCTCCCTCAACCATGGCTCCATATCTCCAGCAATGCTTCTTTCCAGATCAACACCTTTGAACACCCTCCTCGGACTACACTCCTCATACTTCGTCCTATTGCAACCACCTATTATTGCTCCGGTTGACGCCTCTACGATTCCATACGCAACATTTATGAATCCTGGACAGTCCTCAGACCCCGTTCACCTCGTCATCATCAAAGACAATTCGCAAATCAGCCTGACATTCATGTTCCAGAGATGCCAACTTTTGGAAATGAGAATTAGGGAGGATTTTCAAATAACACCAATCACATGACCTGAAACGGTCCATAAATATGAGTCAGTTGCCAAGTGTCCGAATTTTGATCACATGACCAGGAGGGACCCTACAATGGTTGTTACCAAAGTGTGAAAACTCAGCCATGAGTCACTTTTTTTCAGTGGGGTGGTGGTGGTCCTTGGTGCCCTTGTAACTTCAAACGCACACCAAACGAACCGTTGTAAGTCGAGGGCTAACCCCTACCTTCCAAAACTATCCGGGCAGCAACATGAGAAACCATACCCCCCCCATCCCACGTGTCTAGATTCTTTGCGTGACAACACCCTCTGTTGCACAACCCCTTTGGTAAGCACAACTTTTGTCGTGCATTTCGGGGGTAAGGGGCGCGCCAATATCCTTTTCCATCTCTTCCACCGTGTGTCCCCCTGGCAGTCGTGGAGAAGGAAATGGGTCGACAGGGCGAAGCGGAGGGGGCGGGGAAGGACGCGCTTCTCCGTGGCTGGAGCGGAGCCCTCCGCGCGAGGCCTCTCTCTGCTCGCCGCCTTCGAAGGCCGGGGGAGGTGGAAGCACCTTTCCCCGCAGAGACGGGGTAGCGGTTCTCCCTCTGGGGAAAGAAAATGGTCGGCCGAAGGGGGAGGAAGAGTCGCAGAGGAGGAGGAGGAGCAACCCAGGCCGGGGGAGGGAAGCGACCCGGCCGCCACACTCACCGAAATCCAGGAACTGCTTCATGGAAAGTGGGGACGGGGAGAAACGGCAGTAGAAATCCACCTGCTGAGGGATTGTGTTCAGCGGGGAGACGCTCCTTAGCAGCGCCCGTAGCAATCTCATGTGACTGTGTTCACGTTGAAGCACTATGTCAGCTAGCTCACACACCGCATGCACATACAGCCAGAGCCGCCGGGCTAATTTTGCTGCTCGTAATTTCGGGAGGATAGGGAAAATTATCGTAAGGCGGGAGTTGGGGTGAATTTTCGGGAGCCTCCCGATGAAATCGGGAGTGTTGGCATCTCTGATGTTCAGGCCACCCCCTTTCTACATTGGGTTAAGAGACTGCAAAACCCCACCAGCGCGTCAGATGGTTGTGCCCCCTGTCTGACCAAAACCACGCAAGCAGGCTCCATTCAACTAACTCTCATCTACCATACCCAACAACTGCAGAAGTGCCTTCCTACAGGAAAAACTTGCCAAAACAATGGGACCATGTACCATCTATGTAAGAAGAACTCAAAAACCATTTGCTACGATCCCAAGATGGCTGTACGTCTCAACGTTATCTTATGGGCGGGACTTCCAAGAACCTCTGGCAGATCTGATCCTGAGGGGGAGGGAAAACTTTACTACCTAAACCACACCACCGTGCTCAAGGATGGTACTAACCCAATTGTTTTAATCTTTGATGTTTGTATTGCTTGTTCTAGGCCAACAAATAGACAAAGCTCTAAACACTCTAGCAACTGCTACAGACAAATTACGCACAGCTGTCTACCAAAATCACTTAGCTTTAGATTACATACTAGCCAAAGAAGGAGGGATATGTGGTAGGTTCAATCTCATGAATTGTTGTCTTCAAATTGATAAAGTTGGCAAAGTCGTAGCACAATTAACAACTGAGATGCGACAATTAACCTATAATCCTAATCAAGTATGGCAAGGTATTGATTTTAAAAATATTTTTAGTTCCTGGTTCCCAAAACTACCAGGATTACAAGCCATAGTAGCTCTCATAGGTATGATTGCTGCAGGATGCGTTATTCTTCCATGTGTGTTACCAATTTTTATTCGCACTATCTCCAATAGTCTGTCCTTATTAGCTGAAAAGCGTGCCATTGCACAGGTTAATGCCCTATGGGAAAAAGAACCTCTGTACAAAGTCATACCCTCAGAAGACCCTGATGCATACGTTTGCACAAGTTTTTGCATGGGCAGTGACGAAGATCCAGAAGAATTTCCTCCATATAAAACTAAAACAGAGGAGATGCAGTAATGAATCAACAAGTTTCGATACATGCCAGACCCCAAGGCTTCAAGGCCTCATGTAGGCTGGAAGCGTGTACTAGGAACAAAGAACATAAATCAGCAACACATCACCATGGGCTACTAACTGGACTGCAGGCATTGATTGGCTACTTTGTACTACTAAAACTGACCATATAGTACTGTGATTTGATGCTACTATGTGTCCACTAATATTTCTGCTCATGTAACATAATGATTGGATAGAATTCACCACTTGTGACATGTTACTATGTGTTTTTATTAAAAGAGCTTCCCAAGCTCGTGATCGGGGCAGCTCACCCAAGATAGAACTGGACTGGTGTCTTTCTTGATGCATTCGACCACTCAGTGAGAAGCTTTCCAAATGTGGAGCAAAGCCGCACTGCTTCCGATTACCCCCATGCTTACAAGTTGCAAAGGAAACACGGAAGCAGGGAAGCGGCTGCCCAGCTCCGGAGCTCCACACCATTTTTTTTTCAGAGGGGAATCTCACTCAAGTATAAGCTGAGGAGTTTTTTTTCAGCACAAAAAATGTGCTGAAAAACTCGGCTTATACTCGAGTATATATGGTACTTCTAAATAAAATTAATTTGTGATAATTCATACATTCAAATATATTTGCTGTCTCCATGAAGCAAACATATCTGAATGCATGAAGATCTCTCTTACCCTCTCTCTCTATACTTTTTATTTTTCTCACTTCAAGGACTTAGCGAACAAGGATTGTGGACTTGTAGATCTTGGAGGCATTTTTGACTGTTCCATCAAACATGGACAGCTACAGGTGAAACTTGAAAAATTAGAATATCGTGCAAAAGTTCATTTATTTCAGTAATGCAACTTAAAAGCCAAAACTAATATATGAGATAGAATCATTACATGCAAAGCAAGATAGTTCAAGCCATGATTTGTCATAATTGCGATGATTATGGCTTACAGCTCATGAAAACCCCAAATCCACAATCTCAGAAAATTAGAATATTACATGCAATCAATAAAACAAGGATTGTACATAGAACAATATCTGATCTCTGAAAAGTATAAGCATGCATATGTACTCAGTACTTGGTTTGGGCCCCTTTTGCAGCAATTACTGCCTCAGTGCAGCATGGCATGGAAGCTATCAGCCTGTGGCACTGCTGAGGTGTTATGGAAGACCAGGATGCTTCAATAGTGGCCTTCAGCTCTTCTGCATTGTTCGGTCTCATCTCTCTCATCCTTCTCTTGGCAATGCCTCATAGATTCTCTATGGGGTTCAGGTCAGGCAAGTTTGCTGGCCAATCAAGCACAGTAATCCCATGGTCATTGAATCAGGTTTTGGTGCATTTGGCAGTGTGGGCAGGTGCCAAGTTCTGCTGGAAAATGAAGTCAGCATCCCCATAAAGCTCATCTGCGGAAGGAAGCATGAAGTGCTCCAAAATCTCCTGGTAGACGGTTGCATTGACCCTGGACTTAATGAAGCACAGTGGACCACCAGCAGATGACATGGCTCCCCAAATCAACAGAAACTGGGGAAACTTCACACTGGACTTCAAGCATCTTGCAGCGTGTGCCTCTCCATTCTTCCTCCAGACTCTGGGTCCTTGGTTTCCAAATGAGATGCAAAAGTTGCTCTCTTCAGATAAAAGGACTTTGGACCACTGAGCAACAGACCAGGTCTGTTTTTCTTTAGCCCAGGTAAGACGCTTCTAACATTGTTTGTTGTTGAGGAGTGGCTTGAGAAGAGGAATATATTTGAAGCCTATGTCCAGGATCCGTCTCTGTGTGGTGGCTCTTGATGCACTGACTCCAGCCTCAGTCCACTCCTTATGAAAGTCCCCAACACTTTTGAATGGCATTTTCCTGACAATCCTCTCCAGGCTGTGATCATCCCTGCCGCTTGTGCACCTTTTTCTTCCACGCTTTCCTCTTCCACATAACTTTTTATTAATGTGCTTTGATACAGCACTTTGGGAACATCCAACTTCTTTTGCAATTACCTTTTGAGGCTTTCCCTCCTTATGGAGGGTGTCAATGATGGTTTTCTGCACAACCGTCAGGTCAGCAGTCTTTCCCATGATTGTAATTCCTACTGAACCAGACTGAGAGACCATTTAAAGGATCAGGAAACCTTTGGAGGTGTTATGGTTTAATTAGCTGATTAGAGTGGGACACTTTGAGCCTAGAACATTGAACCTTTTCACAATATTCTAATTTTATGAGATTGTGGATTTGGTGTTTTCATGAGCTGTAAGCCATAATTATCTCAGTTATGACACATCACGGCTTGAACTATTTTGCTTTGCATGTAATGAGTCTATCTCATACCTTAGTTTCACCATTTAAGTTGCATTACTGAAATAAATGAACTTTTGCACAATATTCTAATTTTTCAAGTTTCACCTGTATAGGCAAACAAGGATAACTGCCAAAAATCAGCTATATTTTTTTTCAATATTTCAAGACAAACCCTTGCCCCATACAAAAACACATAGGTGATTCTTGATTAATACTATCATTTATTCAGAAAGCATTCAAACTTAGAACACTGATGAATAAGTGGTACTTACACTTGGTTCTTCACAGAACCCCACATTCACATGACTGCAAACTAAGATCTTGCGAACTGGCCTGTATTTTTGACCATCTCAGTGTCCCATGGTCACATGATCACAATTTGTGACCTTCCCATAAGCAAAGTCAATGGGGAAGCCGGCAGGAAAACAGAAGTTACAGACACATGAGGTCCTCATTTAATGACCAAAGGTGATTCATTTAATCACGGCAATGGATAGTGCTGGAACATTCACTGCTAAGCATTGCAATCACATGAAGTTGTGCTTTAGGACTGCGTATCTTGGATATGGAAATGTTGGCCCAATTACAAATATTAAATAAGGATTATCTGTGTGCTTAATGTGCTTTAAAAATAGTTTCTGCCCATCCCTACTGCCATTCTCCACCATTTAACTATATGGCTCTCTGATGATACAGAGGCACCAATGTTCCCTGGTAGAATGAATATCATAGCAGAAGCATACAGCAAAACTAGCAAAAACATTTGTTTTGATGCAGAGCTGCTGATCTCATTCTAGCAGATATCTCAAAATCTTAAAAGACTTTGGAAAAATTGTGGATCTCTCTCTTTTTCTTCTGTGTGTGAAATATATGAAGAGCGCAGTTAAAAGAAAATCAATACAAACCCTATTCAGCTATGGAAGTTTTCCCCCAAAACTCAATTTTAATTTAAAAATAGAACTGTCCATACTTTTAAATGAAAATGTTCTCTACAAATAACAAGTTTAAATCCAAAGAAATTCAAGGCAACTTATGAAGAACAATACTTCAAACACTGAGATATTTTGTGATGAACAATTGAAAGCACAAAAAATGGAAATCTGTAACTGTGCTTCTTTATGTGAGAATATAAACACCAACTTTGTACTACTACATTTCCTTACATGAAATGACTAATAATAGACAAGGAAATAAGGCTGCAATAATGCCAAACATGTCTACTGAATTCACAGCTCTTCATTTTTGCTAAATAGATGCAAGATTAGACAAGTGCTTTCCAAACTTTTTCCTTCATTACACAAAAATGCCGATTTGAAATTCCTTTTTACCCAATGTAGCAGGGGTGGGATTCATTTTTTTTACTACCAGTTCTGTGGGTGTGGCTTGGTGGGCGTGGCAGGGGAAGGATACTACAAAATCTCCATTCCCTTCTCACCCCACTAACCTGCTTTCCAGCTCTGTTCTCCAGCGCAGGACAAAAAAAGAAGACCTAGCTGATCAGCTGGGACTTGGAAGGCAGAGAATAGATGAAGGTGGGGCCAGTCAGAGGTGGTATTTCCCGGTTCTCCAAACTACTTAAATTTTTTGCTACCAGTTCTCCAGAACTGGTCAGGAGCTGCTGAATACCACTTCTGCAATGTAGGTAAAATACTTTAAGTCAGGGGTGTCAAACTCGCAGCCTGAGGGCTGGATGCATCACATCCTGGTCACGCCCATGCCTGGTTTAATGAAGAGGAAAAAAGTCACGATATGTCATGTGATGATGCCGTGAGGACACAAGTTTGACACCCCCACTTTAAGATTATTTAAATGTCACTGTTGTGATTGGGTAATGGGTTTGTATGTCACTGTCCAAAGATAAATCACTTTCACAAAATTTTGCGTAACTAATCAATAGTTGGGAAGCACTGTATGAGGTTGAAGACCTTTTTAAAAAAAATGATTGAAAAATCAAAATAAACAAATGCAAATAAGAAAATATATGTAATGAAAACAGTTCCATAAAAGAAAAGAAAAAAGACCTACCTGTAAGTTTAATTTTGGTCAAACGAGCCAAAATGTTAGGTAAAGTATCCAAATTTAATTTCATTTCTTTCCAATCTTTTTCTTCTTTTGATGCTGATTCTTCCACAGTTTTTGCAACAGTAGTAGTACCTGCTGTCAATTTCAGTGTTTCTTCATTCATCACTGGTTTCTCTGAGAAGGGAGGCAGAAGAGGTGAAACTGATTTCACCTCATGGACCATCATTGTCTCTTCATTTGAACGCTGTCTTTCCAGGCAAGGCGGTACTGCTGATGCTGGCTTCAGCTTTGCTCGCTGAAAAAGTGTTTTCTTATGCTGCATTACATACTGGAAAAGAAAAACATTTTTTTTGTAAAACAGCCATTTTAACATATTTAGGTTTCTGCAAATCACACTTTTCTTGTTCTATGTACTCCTGAAAAGGTCACATTATATTGATTGAATTTATATATGATAATTTCAGGGAAGCTTTTTTCCCCTAGTAACACATCCAGGGATATTTCTTTATCTTACATTATTTTATATTTTAAAACAATAATGCAAGATTATTACTAAGAATACCTTAAATTCTAGTTGAAAGTTTCAACTTTAATACTCTGTGAATCATTAAACATCATTTGACTTACAGAAATATATAGAAAATAAAAGATGTACCTATTTTTCTAGCTATGGGGTGTCAAACTCACTGTCATGGTAGTGTCACATGACTTATCAGAATTTTTTCCCCCTTCACTAAACCACACATGGGTGTGGTTAGCACATGATGAACCTGGAGTTTGACAGCCCTGTTTTAGCTACATTCTATACAGCACATATGAATGCTACTTTAAATTACAATTCTTCCTTGCTATACGAATATAATCCATGGATGATGTGACCAAAATATAACCCAAGAGCAACAACAATTTAATCTATCCCATGTTACTTTTTCTCTCTTTGGGATATTTAACAAATGTATCTTCATCTCCATTTGTAAATTCCGAATACTGAAGGGCCATCATATCCAAGTGGATATGAGCATAAAGAAAGGGTGCTGGTAGAGACAGAAAGAAAAAAGAGGACAAACAGCAGCAAAATGGATGGACTCAATTACAACTGTGATGGGCAAAATGGTGAGAGGCTGAAAAGGCCAGATGGTTTATCTATGTTGTTGCTAAGAGTTGACAGTGGCATAGTGGTTCATAATCAATTAATCAATCCAGAAATTGTACAGCTGTAATCAATTCCAGCTTTTGAGATAGTATGCAATGTTATATAAGCTTACTTTTCGCCTGAAGAAGTTCAGCTGTTGAAATGTAACTCCCTTTACTTTGATGACTCTAAAGAAACATGCAAACTTGCATGGCATCTGTTGCATGATATATTTTCTTGGATGTGCTATAAAAATTTTCCTGCAAAAGAGAATTTCTCTTTAAAACATTTACAATAAATATTACAGCAAGCTACAGGTGTATGCACTAAATGTAATACAGGAGAAGTTCTGCCAAGCCATCATATACTGTTCAGCAAAATAAATTAAAAAACTTCTTTGCTGTTTTCAGTTGCCTAAATAAAGTCTGCAGGGATCCCAGTGCAAGGTCAAGGTCAAGGTCAAGGTTTCTTTATTGTCACTCCAATACATGACAGTCATATCATATATAGGGATGAAATTTCGTTCCCACTCTTCCACAGTACAGTAAAAAGGTAAACAGACAATATACAATAAAACAATGGACAAGTAACACTAGTGCGACAGATTCAAGGGCAATAAAATGCAAGATAAAAAGTTAAAACATTAAAAATGCTGTAAGTGCAAAGTGCAAGGGAAATAGCAGCAATTGAGACACAATGTAAGTATGTGTATATGTAGTGTTTAGTCCGGGGGCAGCGGAAACAGACTGGGGGGGAGAGCTGGCAGGGAGTTTAACTGCCTGACAGCCTGGTGGACAAAGCTCTCCCTTAGTCTGCTGGTCCTAGCCCGAAGGCTCCTCAGTCTCCTGCCTGATGGCATGAGGCTGAAGTAGCTGTGTGTGGGGTGAGTGGCGTCGCCTGAGATCTGGATGGCTTTGCGGGTCAGTCGTGTATTATAGATGTTGTGGATGGGTGGGAGGGGGGCACCGATGATCTTCTCAGCTGCTCTCACTGTGCGCTGCAAGGTCTTACGGCAGAATGCTGTGCAGCTGCCATACCACACAGTGAGGCAGCTGGTCAGGATGCTCTCAATGGTCCCACGGTAGAAGGAGTGCATGATGGGGGTAGGGGTTCTAGCGTTTCTCAGTCTGCGGAGGAAGTAGAGGCGTTGTTGTGCTTTCTTGTGTAGTGATGTGGTGTTGGTGCTCCAGGTGAGGTCTTCTGTGATGTGCACGCCCAGGAATTTGGTGCTGCTCACTCTCTCCACAGCTGTGCCGTTGATGGACAGTGGGGGGTGCTGGGTGTGTGCTCTCCTAAAGTCGATGATGATCTCCTTGGTTTTGTCGACGTTGAGAGAGAGGTTGTTGTCACCACACCACGTGGTCAGCTGGCTCACCTCATCCCTGTAGTTGGACTCGTTGTTGTTGTGGATGAGACCAACAACAGTTGTGTCGTCCGCGAACTTGACAAAGATGTTGGTGCTGTGCTTGGGTGTGCAGTCATGGGTCAGCAGAGTGAAAAGTAGGGGGCTGAGCACACATCCCTGGGGGGCCCCCGTATTCAGAGTGATGGTTCTCGATGTGTTGCCGCCAACCCGGACTGCCTGGGGTCTCCCAGTCAGGAAGTCCAACAGCCAGTTGCACAGTGTGGTGTTCACGCCCAGCCGATCCAGTTTTTGTATAAGCTGCTGGGGGATGATGGTGTTGAACGCTGAGCTAAAGTCTATAAACAGCATTCTGACATGTGAGTCCTTGGTGTCCAGATGGGTGAGAGCTGAGTGGAGGGCGGTGGAGATTGCATCGTCGGTGGACCTGTTGGCCCGGTATGCAAACTGAAAGGGATCCAAGGTGGGAGGAAGGATGGATTTAATGTGCTGCATGACTAACCGTTCGAAACACTTCATGATGATGGAAGTCAGTGCGACGGGGCGGTAGTCATTAAAACAGGAAGGGGAAGCCTTCTTAGGTATTGGAATGATGGTGGTTAGTTTGAAGCATGTGGGGACAGCAGCCTGGCTCAGAGAGGTGTTAAAGATGTCTGTGAAGACATCCGTGAGTTCCACTGCACAGTCCTTTAATACGCGACCAGGTATGTTGTCCGGCCCCGCAGCCTTGCGGGCACTAATCCTGGAAAAGGATCGTCTCACGCTGGCTGGAGACAGGCGCAGCACCTGGTCGTCAGGTGGAGGTGCGGACTTGCGTGCAGGAGTGCTGTTCTGTGCCTCAAAACGGCCGAAGAAATCATTCAGGTTGTTCAGCAGAGTGGTGTCACTGTCACAGGTCCGAGGTCGGGGTTTATAGTCCGTGATGGTCTGAAGACCCTGCCACAGGCTCCTGGTATCACTGCTGTCGCTGAAATGGTGGGCTATCTTCCTGGTGTACTGCCTCTTTGCCTCTTTGATGCCCCGGTCCAAGTTGGCCCTGGCTGTTCTCAGGCCGACATCATCACCTGCTCTGAAGGCGGCATTCCGCGCCCTCAGTAGCCTGTAGACTTCTCCTGTAAGCCAAGGCTTTTGATTGGCCCGTGCTGTGATGGTCCTTGTTTCCGTGACATCATCAATACATTTAGTGATGTAGGCAGTAACAGTCTCTGTATATTCCTCAATGTCAGTGTGGCCATTATAGGTGGCTGCCTCTTTGAACATGTCCCAGTCTGTAGTTTCAAAACAGTCCTGGAGCACAGAGGAAGCACCTTCTGGCCACACTCTAATTTGTTTCTGAACCGGTTTATTGACTTTAGTCCTTGGTCTGTATGCCGGCATTAGCATAACTGTAATGTGGTCAGAAGCACCCAAATGGGGGAGAGGGGAGGCTTTGTAGGCTCCTCGCTGAGTAGTGTAAACAAGGTCCAGTATATTGTCTCCCCTTGTAGGAAAGTCAATGTGCTGGTGTAGCTGTGGACACACCGACTTGAGGTTTGCATGGTTGAAATCCCCCGCCACGATGAGAAACCCGTCTGGATGTGCTATCTGTTGTTCACTGATAGCACTGTTCAGCTCCCACAGTGCCCCTTCCCTGTCCTTGTTGTTGGAGGAGGGAGGGATGTAAACAGCGGCTAGCAAGACGGCTGTAAACTCCCTCGGCAGATAGAAGGGCCGACACTTAAGTAGCATAAACTCCACAAGGGCTGAGCAGTGTTTTCGTATCACTACTGTGTCCTGGCACCAGGCGTCTTTGATGTAAACACAGATCCCGCCACCGCGGGTCTTACCTCTCTCAGTAAGAGTCCTATCAGCCCGATAGCATGTTAGCTGCTCAAGCTGAATGGCGGAGTCCGGAACGCCTTCGTAGAGCCATGTTTCGGTGAAAACAAAAACACAGCATTCTCTCACGGACTGCTGAGATGATCGCAAGAGCCGTATGTGGTCCCGTTTATTGTCCAGAGAGCGTACGTTGGCGAGAAGGATGGATGGAATAGCTGGCTTGTTAGGGTTAGCCGCTAGTCTCGCTCGGATACCTCCACGCTTGCCTCGCTTCCTCCTTCTCGCGCACCGCCTGCGGCGCGTCCAAAGCGGGCGCGTAGCTCCCATGGGGGTCGGCAGCGTAGCAGGCCGCTGGAGAAGACCGCAGCTCCACAGCGTCTCCACGCACGCCAGATTTAACTCAATAAGTCCCGTTCTACCGACTTCTAAAAGTCTCTCACGGCTGTATGTTTGCCTTGAAGCACATAGACGTGACAAACGTTTATACATACACAACGAAGAACACATAAACACCGCATTATCAGGAGAGCGAGTAGCCGCTGCATCTGCACGCGCCGCCATCTTGTGTGCAAGAAAGGTAAGAGTAGTATACATATTTCCCTTCCATGAAACTATTTTGAAGAAAGTTTATTTCACCAGCCCACATACTTCCAGCATCCATTCATCCATCCATTTTTCCTTCCTTCGCCTCTACCATTGGCACAAGCCATTTATTTATTTAATAATATTGGTATATTGTTTCTTCACAATGCTACTTCTAGCAGTTACCTAAAATAAAATACAAACAAAAACTATAAAACAATAAAATATAAATTACAAAGCATATTAAATGGAAAAATATGCATTAGAAACCTTTACCCATACAAATCTCAATGGCAACCATTATACTCTAGATGCTCTCTCAAGTAACACTGGTTTCATAGTTTTATCAAATATGGGCAAACTAGGAACAAACCTAACCTTGCACTAATCTTCCCAATGTTTTCTCTTCACACCTCCTTCTGCCTCCTCTCATTTGTCGGGACCAATATCCCAATGCATTATATCTCACCAGCCTACTTCCCCCTGATCTTTGCCAAATTTTCCCTTCTCTTGGTTGCCACTGTCTCCATCCTAGGTGACATGTCCTAAAGTCCTGCCTGCCAGTATATTTCCTTTCCTTCTTTGTTTCACTTATCACTGCAATGTTTGTAGGGTTTTCTCCATTCCTAAACCACAACACTTGTGCAAGAATGGCTATGTTTTAGACCATAGCTATACAGTTTCAATCCATATCCAATCATACACTTTAATTTGAACAAAACCACTTCAAAAATAGTTGCTTTGTGCATGACATTTCCATTTCCTAAAATAAAATTATGTAGGTCTTCAAATTCAGTAGCAAGAGGAAGATGCACAAGAGAAATAAGATTTAAAAAACTGAAATTACATACAATTTGCCAAATACAAAGGAAAATCATTTAGTATTTATTTTCAAACAACCAAGCTAAGTTCTTTTACTAGTCCCATTGGCTACAAAATTGTTTAAAATTAGTCAAGCATCAGTAAGATGGAACATTTGTTTAAAAGTAGCTCATAAAAGTACTGAACATTAACATCAGGATTGTTTTATTTTATTGTTTAACCAGCTGAAACATGCTTATTACAGAACTTAAAAATTACTTGCTATGATATAAAGCAACCATAAAGCTTCATCTTTTTAACTGTCATAGTAAAAAGCCATGACAACTAAGCAAAACACTGAAACAATGCTTTAAGAATCCAAAGTATGTATTCCTATTCAAACTCGTATATTATATATCTGCTAAATACCCATTAAAATCAGTTTCAGTAATCTCAAACTAAAAAAAAAATCCCTTTTAATAACTATATTTTATATCAATAAAGGAGAATATTTATAATTCAGGGTGAAATGGGTGGGTGTCCTTGGTGCTGAATTTGCTTGTTTTCTTGCAGACTTTTCATTAACCAAACTAGGTAACATTATCAGAAAACAAGCAAGCTCAGAGAGTACCAAGGACCACCTCTTATGTATTTTATATATATATACATATGTGTATATGTGTATACATATGTATATATGTATACATATGTATATGTACATGTACATGTACATATATACACACACACACATATACAATATAAAGTATGCATATGCAATTTATTTATATTTATTTATTGAGAGTTAGTTTGGTATAGTGGTTAAATAACCTGAGTAGAAAACCAGAAACCTTGAGTTCCAGTTGTTTTTTATGTGCAAAGCCAGCTGGCTGACCTTGAGGCAGTTACTCTGTCTCAGCCTCAGGATGGAACCAATGGCAAGCCACTTTTGAAATCTTGCCAAGAAATCTGCAGGAACTTATCAAGGATGATGTGAGAAGTCAAAAACTGACTGAAAAGCATCAAATAAGCTTCTAGGTATGTGTTAATTTTTACATAAGCATTAAAAGCATACAAATATTTAATGGAACATGTCTCCAGGAAGCAAAGAGACACTTTTAGCCACATAGACATTTTAAAATGAGAAGCTTTTTTACACTGAAGGGAAAACTTAAAACATTTGCTTTATTGAAAGTGTTACTTTCACTAATTTGCACTACGAGATTAAGGAGAAATATTTTGAAATGGATTAGAAAATGAAGATGCTTGTCAAGATTGATGCTTGTACAAATACTCAGGAAGAAAAGGATTGCCAAAAAAAAAAAATCCTTGCAAGAGCTTTGATTTAATGTTAGGACCGAGCAAGACGGCTACTCTTTCTCCGTGCTGTCAACGGGAACTAGAATTTGACAAGCGACATAAAATGAATCGAAAATCCTTCCCTTTCCTTTAATTATGGCTTAACGCGAATGATCTGATTTAAACCTCTGAGTTTACGGTACCTTGAAAAGCAATGAAACAAGCAGCGGGCTGTCTAAAAACACGATCTTGACCTCCAATCACCCTTTGAAACATCCGGAGAAAAAGCAGAAATCTGACGAAGAAAAAATGATGGGTGGAAGAAGCATCTCCCCCTCCCCATCAACCACTCCAATCCACCGCTCCTGTGGGGATAATAAATCCAGGGAGTGGAAGCAAGCAAGTCCGAGGCACTGACCTTCCCCACACAGTCTTACCTTGAGACACGCGCCTCCAACCGCCGCGAAGTGAACAAAAAGCTACGATCGGATTGAGGCGTTTCAATCTCGGTGCCGGACTTAACATGAGGTAAAGCGGATAACGGAGGGACCGGCTCCGGCCCCGACGCTCAGCCTGCCCTTCATTTCCTTCAACGCGACTTTCTGGGCGCCGCCATCTTGGACAAGAGAACGACCTTTCCCGGCTACAGATTTCTTTTCGTTTCCGTGTTACTAGGCGGGGTCTTCCGGAGAGAGCGAGCAAGCAAGTAAGCTCGGGTTGTAGCCGAAAGGAGTTCGGGAAAGGTTCGTTCGCAAGATTGACGCCTCCTTACTCTCCACCCACCCCCACCAGCACCACGGGAGATTTTGTCACGCGGCGTCCTAAAGGCTGGTAGTGGGTTTGCGCTGCCGCGGAAGTTAGGTTGCTACTTCTAGTGTTAACGAAGCTTGAAAAGCTTGCAACAATGGCTATCGAGTCGGCAAAGGTGGTTTCTTTTCTCGCACAGTAGCTGGAAGGTGGAAGCGTTCAGCAAACTGTACGGCTGAGCAAAGATTTCAGTCGATCGCTAAGCAGCTCTTCCAAATTCTCGCACACCACACCCGGTCTTTATTTCTTCTCTAAGAGCTGGTTTGTAATCTTGTGACGAAAAGCCCTGCCCGTTTTTTTAGGGGATGCTTTTAATTTGGGGGTGGCCAAGATAGAGAAGGCTTCCTAAAAGTAGAGGAGGGCAAGCAAATGTCATGTCCGTTCGAATCTTTCACAAAAACTTCGCTGTCAACTCTTGTATGGGAAAAATCATTTAGAAATAGCCCTAGACAGGTTTTAAGATTCTTTGGAAGGATCGTTCTTTGCTGAAAAATAGGAACATAAATAGGTTTCAAATAGCTTAGATGAAGCATATTTCCATTTGTTTTTCTTTGCTGGGGAACGAAATGCATTTTTATACAATTCAGGTCTTAAATTGTAGAGTTGATGCCCAAATACGTTCTCATGAAAGAAAAAAAAAGTAGAGTAGTAAATCAAATGTACCATTCACAATAAAAAAATACTGTAAGTTTTTCCATTTGCTTAGAAAATTCTTGGCATAGACCACCGTATGGTCTATGTTTAAACAAATCAATGCTGCTTTCTGTATGTGCAGAAATAACTACTCACACATTTTTATTGTACCACCTTTGGCTTTCTCCTGTGTTCCTACTGTGGAATAAAAGGCAAAGAGAATTTTCCAAAATTCCTGTGTCTCTTCTTAATGCTTTTCCTTGGCAGACCTGGAATGACTAATAGCTTAACTTAATTCTGAGGTATATACCCTTTGATTAGTTATATAAATTTCAATTGCATATGCTGACTTTTATTGTACTCATTATACAGATTGCTTATTTGTATTGTTTAACATTTGTATGCTACATTTTTGTGCATAAGTCAGCATAAACATAAGCGTTGAATGTTATTTGCTTTTATAGCAAATAGTCTTGGTATAGCATACCTGAAGAAATCTTTTCTCCCATCGTAGTTCCCCAATGATTTGTTCAAAAAATCATTTTTTCTGGCTCCAAAATAAGGCTTCTATCCCTGATCAAATTATTGATTATCTTATGCTATCTCTGAGCAGTTTATATTCAGTGAATATAAACACTACATAACAGAATACAACTTCCATCTCTATACCAAGGAACATAATATCATACAAACATTCCACTGCAAAAACAGAACAGTTATATCACAAATCAAGACCAAGATTTAACAGAATGCCAAATTAGATGGCTTTCCTAATTTGCAACAGGATGTCACTTTACCTCCATCTTACTATTTATTTTGCTGCCTAGTTTTTGACCAGCATTTGGCTTGCTAAATTGGTCATTTTAAAGTGAAGAATGTTTAAAATGATTTTATTTGCCAAGCTTATTTTTTCATTTGGTTAGATTTTTAAATGTAAATTTAGTGACATTGTATCTTTGGAAAAGGTGCTGAAAGCTGTTATCTATAACCAAAATCTTGAGCTTTTCATCAGCTTATTCATATATCTTATATCCTGAGCAAGATACATTAAAGTACTTGTGTATATTTGATTTGTTTTGGAAGCTAGATTTTCTATTTTAATTACCACAATTGCTCAAGCTTGATTTTGAACCATCAGTTCTAAATAAGTTCCTAAGTTAAACATTTGATTTCTTTCTTTTAATATACAAAAAAATAAATATACAAATAAATAGAAAATACTTTCATTTTTAAACAGTGTTAAATCATGACCACATGGAATTATATTTATCAGTATTTCCATAAATCCACATAAATATCATGAATCAAAGATTGCAAATTGTACAACTAAATCATAAAAGAGCAGTCCTATATGCTACATCCCATTCTTGAGAAATGGGTATATTTTGTTAGGGATAACATTGTTTACCCTAACTGGTTTAGGTAAAATAATAAATAAGTTATCATGGTTTGTTGGTTAAAGTGTGTGTAACTTTAACTACAAGAATGTAATTAAGGGTGTGGTTGTATAAGCACCATAAAAGGAGCAAGACAATGGCAGCTTGCTCTCTGGCTTAATGATCCCTAATTACTGGATGGATTGATGACTGCGTTTTTTCCTACTGGAACGGGAGAGAGAAAGGAGTGTTGATTTCTCAACGGTGAGAAGAGATAATACGGACTGATTTATTGTAAGTGAACTGACATTGAATATTCAACACGGACTTTGCAAATTGAGTATCCCCGAATGGACTGACTGAAATGATACATGACTAATGGACTATTTTTTGACTATGCTATAAATCATAATGGAATAAACTATATTTTGATAGCACAAGCGTATCTGTTTTTTACTGAGTGTTAACTAACATACAAACTTATCTCACACATTTACCTGTCTGCCTAACTGACTAACGCTGCATATTCTGTTTAGCGTGTTTCCTTAACATTGGTTGGGGGACCAGGCTCAACAAAGGTTATGGGCCCAGAGGCTGCAAAGTCAGTTAAACTAGGATAAAACAGATTTATGTAAAAAGTGAGAGTTTGTGTTGTTACACGTTACAGTAAACAGACAGCTGTGTTTTATTAATTATAGTTTTATATCCATATATAGAAAACATGGCACAAGTCAATCTACAAAGTTTGTCCCTTATATCCAAGCTGGATGGAACAAACTATGTTTCATGGTCTATGAAATGTAGTCTACTTCTACGAAGAGAAGGTCTGTGGAACATAATTGAAAACCCACCAAACATAGAGGAATGGGATCCGGAGGTTGAGGAAGATAGTCAAAAGATAGAAGACTTTAAGCAGAAGAATGAACAAGCTCTTTGTATAATAGGACTAACACTATCTAACCAGCAACTTGTTCATATCCGCAGAGAGCAAATGGCTGTTGGGTGTTGGCAGAAGCTGAAGAGGATTTATGTCCGAGATAACGTTGGTCCTCACATAAATCTAACACGGAAGCTTTTCAGGACGCATCTCCAAATGAATGGTGATATGCTGAGTCATTTGAATACTATGAAAAGCATTTTTCAAGAACTGCACAAGAAAGAGCTTATTTTCTCTGAACTACACCAAGTCTACCTAATTCTGTCTTCATTAGATGAAAATTTTGATAACTACATCACTTCCCTTGAAGTTTTGCCAAAGGAAAGTTTAACTTTAACTGATATCACTGGCAGATTGATTGAAGAGGCCAGAAGAAGGCTTGAAAAAGATCAGTTAAGGAGGGAGCAACCTCAAAAAGAAGATATTGAATCTCCTACTGCATATGCAATTAAAAAGTGTTTTAATTGTGGAGGAAGAGGACATGTGGCAAGGTTTTGTAAAAAAGCAAAGCGCCAGAACGCTGGCCAGAATACAAAAAGTCATCAAAAGAAAAAGAAAAAAATTGAGTTAGCCATGTATAGTAACGGAGCTGTAAAAAATAATTTATGGGTGGTTGACAGTGGAGCATCCCACTGTATAACAAATGATAACAAAAATTTTAAAATGTCCATGAGTTCACATATCGTTAGCCAATGGCTGGAAACTGAAAGCTAAAGGTCAAGGTATAGCATATTGTTCTTGCATAAAAGAGAATATAAAAATGTTATATGTACCACAACTTAAGTTTAATTTACTTTCAGTTAGAATTTTGGTTAAACTAGGATATGTAGTTACCTTTAGGGGAGATAACTGCATAATTGAAAAATAAGATAAGAAAATTACTGCATCTTTAAGAGGTGAATTGTATGTGTTAAATGATAATGGTCTAGAGGTGGCTAACACGGTTTATGATAATAAGAAACCTCATGATGAATGTATTCTCTTGTTACACTGACGGCTAGGGCATTTAAATTTTAAAATGCTTAAGAGAACTGTTGAACTATCGAAGGGAATAAGTTTGAAACCTTGTAATAAGTATTTGCAATGTTCTGCTTGCAATCAAAGCAAAAGCAAGGTCATACCAGCAAATAGAGTTGATGGATTTACTACCAAAGAGCCTTTAGAGGTAGTATTTGCCGATATAATAGGTCCGAAAAAACCAAGTGTAGGAGGTGCTCGATACGTACTAAATATAATGGACCACTATTCTAGATGTGGGTTCTGCTCTTTGATGAAGAGCAAAACTGAAACGTATCTAAATCTCTTTAATTGGTTAAAATTTGTAGAAAGGAAAACTAAAAAGAAATTAGTAACTCTTATAACAGATAATGGTGCGGAATTTACAAATAATAAATTCCAGAGTAGACTTAGGATGGCAGGTATTCAACATAAAAAGTCTGCACCATATAGGCCACAACATAATGCCTTTATAGAGAGACGAGGCCAAACATTACAATCAATGGCACGAACTATGATGTCTGATTCAGGATTACCTGACAATTTGTGGGGAGAAGCAATAATGTGTGGTAATCATATGTTAAATAATGTTAATTCAACAACAGGTGAATTACCATTCACACTGTGGCATGGTACAAAACCTGATTTAAGTTGCATGCACACATTTGGAGCACCAGCATGGGTGCATATCCCTTCACAACTCAGACACAAAGGACAGCATAGAGTTAAAAGATTATTTTTTGTAGGATATGAATCAAATCACAGATCTTATAGATTCTGGGAACCAGGTACATCTAGAGTTAACTGCAGTGCTACTGCAAAATTCCTAGAACATATAGGATGGAATAGATTAGAGCAAGATTTAGATAATGATGTAATTATTGAACCCTACAAAAGGCAGAAAGAAAAGACTAGTTATAAGAAGAATCCAATTAAAGAAGAAGTCCACGAAGAACAAATAGGACCAGAACAAGAGGAATCAGTTGATCAGGAAGAGTTAGATAATCAAGAACAGGTAGTAAAAGAAAGTCTACCTGTAAGTCCTGTAATACCTAGACTTACTACACATGTAACTAGACCACCTGATAGGTATCAAGCAAGTACAGTTTGCCAAGTAACTAAAGTTCCAACTAGTGTAGATGAACTTAGGATGTATCCTGCTAAGGATCAGGAGAATTGGCAAAAGGCAATGGAAAAGGAACTAAATTCCTTAAAGGTAATGAAAGTATATGAAGATGCCAAATTACCTCCAGGAGAAAAGTCCATTGGGTGCAAATGGATATTCAAAGTAAAAACAGGAAATAATGGGACTGTTACCCATAAGGCTAGGTTGGTAGCTCAAGGATTTAATCAAACTGCATTTGATTATGATGAAGTTTTTGCACCAAGTCTTAAAGCAACATCCTTGAGAGCAGCTTGAGTGTGGGCAGCTAAGAAAAACTATATCATTAACCATTTAGATGTAGAAACTGCTTATCTGCATGCACCATTGCAGCACACTATATATTTGAAAAAACCAGTTGGTATAAAAGATAATAAATTAAATAGTAATGATTGTCAGAAACTCAAAAGGAGTCTTTATGGATTGAAACAATCTGGCTATGAATGGAACCAATATATTGTGAAAGAGTTAAACAATATAGGATTTAAATCTGGTTTAGCAGATCCATGTGTGTTTAAAAGAGAAAATAATGGAACAGTGTCATTATTGTTATTATTTACAGATGATATTGCTTTGATAACTAAGACTAATAATGAAGCTAATGAAATTATATCATTATTAGCCAAAAAGATAAAATTAAAGCATTTAGGTGAGATTAAAAGGTATCTAGGATTGACAATTAACAAAACAAAAAATTGATTTAAGATATCTCAAGAAGATAAAATTTGCCAATTAATTAAAACGCATAAAATGGAACTTTGTAAACCGGCAAAAACTCCAGTGAGTCAGGAAGTTAGCCAAACTGTTGCTCAAAGTCCCAAATTTGATAAGTCCATGTATCAATCTTTGATTGGTAGCTTATCATATATCAGCAATTGGTCAAGGCCAGATATTGCTTATAGCGTTAATCAGCTGGCGCGATTTAATGCAGATCCACATCAATGTCATTGGCAATCATTAAAGAGAATTTTAAGATATTTTAAAGGAACAATGCACCGTGCATTGTATATAGAACCAAAGGATGATTTGAGTCTTAGTGCCTATGCAAATGCAAGTTTTGCAACTGACATAAACACTAGAAAATCAATCTCTGGAATGGCTATATTATTTGGTAAAACACTAATAGGGTGGAGGTCAATCAGACAACAGCATATCAGCTTGTCCATGATGGAAGCGGAATTTTCATGTCTGCATTACTATGCACTGACTTAATTCTGTACAAACAGTTATTATTAGACTTGGGTGTAACTGTTAAAGATTCCATTATTGTGTACGAGAACAACCAGGCAGCCATACAGTTGGCTACTAATATTGCTGTAAAAACTAGATCAAAGCATACTGATTTAAGATACTTAAATGTTGGAGAATCTGTGAAGAATGGTCAAATTAAACTGGAGTACTGCATGACGGAAGAAAACATTGCAGACCAGTTTACAAAAGCTCAAGTTGTAGTCAAGTTTAAAGAGAGTTGTAACAACTATGATTTAAAGGTGTAAATGGTTATATTATTATTATTACCCAAAAGGGGAGAATGTTAGGGATAACATTGTTTACCCTAACTGGTTTAGGTAAAATAATAAATAAGTTATCATGGTTTATTGGTTAAAGTGTGTGTAACTTTAACTACAAGAATGTAATTAAGGGTGTGGTTGTATAAGCACCATAAAAGGAGCAAGACAATGGCAGCTTGCTCTCTGGCTTAATGATCCCTAATTACTGGATGGATTGATGACTGCGTTTTTTCCTACTGGAACGGGAGAGAGAAAGGAGTGTTGATTTCTCAACGGTGAGAAGAGATAATACGGACTGATTTATTGTAAGTGAACTGACATTGAATATTCAACACGGACTTTGCAAATTGAGTATCCCCGAATGGACTGACTGAAATGATACATGACTAATGGACTGTTTTTTGACTATGCTATAAATCATAATGGAATAAACTATATTTTGATAGCACAAGCGTATCTGTTTTTTACTGAGTGTTAACTAACATACAAACTTATCTCACACATTTACCTGTCTGCCTAGCTGACTAACGCTGCACATTCTGTTTAGCGTGTTTCCTTAACATTGGTTGGGGGACCAGGCTCAACAAATTTAATGCCCTTCATGGCTTGGGATCAGGTTATCTGAGGGACTGTCTCTTACCGGTCACATCTACCTGACACACCAGAGCGAGGAGGCAGGGAATATTACGGGTTCCTAGGGAGATAAACCTTGTGGACCCAGAACACGGGCCTTCTCCATGGTGGCTCCCTCTCTCTGGAACATCATTCCCCCAGTGATTAATATGGCCCCCAGTCTAACACTTCCAAAAGATGCTGAAGACCTGGTTCTGCCAGTGGACCTGGGGAACCCAGCGGGATGGAGCCCATTAAATGGCTTGTGTAATGTATTGTCGCCATGGTGGTATGAGAGGTTATTTTATATTACTTTATTAATTTAATACATGATTCATTGTTTTTATATGAGGTTTTTATATTCATGTAAGCTGCCTTGAGTCACCATGTGTGAATAGGCAGCAATATAAATTTCCTAAATAAATAAATATCTTCATATAATGAAGTATATACATGTAAGAGATGATTGGGCTGAACCTGAGGGGTCAAGTTTGGAGTCCTTTGTGCCCACAAGAGTCTAACCTTCCTTGAATTCCATCTACCACCAATTTGCCTTGACCACTAGTAGTTCAGATTCTTGTTTAGAGGTAGCAGGAAATAAATTTGTACTCATTTTGGACCTAAGCATGGCTCCTGATTTCTTGCTCCTGATAATTCCAACTTTTTGTTATACAATTCAGAATCACATTATTTCTTTCCAAAATCTAATTAAGAAGCATAATATTAATTAAACCCAACCATTAGTTTAGTGGGATAAAATACAAGTATACTGTCCTTTTCACAATTCCAGCAAAATTAATTTGATAGCCCATTTTTTAAAAACAGATTGTGAAATTCCAATAAACATTAAAAAATAGGTGTAAAAGGCATCCTTAGTTTCATATGACACATTGAAACTATTTGTACAGATTTAATAGTGTATTATTTTCTCCTGGTATGCATGTACAATACAGGTAACTAAACAGCTTTTTCATCATTTCAAATAATAAGTTTTCTCAGTAATCTTTGATTTAGCATTACATAATTTACTAAACAAACTGCTGATTTATTAGAGTCATTATATACTTAACTGCATCTTTAATAGTTGAAATGATGCTACTTTATTGTTGCTATTTCAATCCAGAGGGCAATAATTTACCATTTATTTCTTCTTATTCTCAGAATGCAATTCATTATTAGTCTATACCAGGAAACTTAAGTTCCAGTTTAGCAACTATAACTAATTCTGGTTGTTTTACTTAAAGTTAATTAAAGTTTCTTAATTTTATTTTCCAACATTTTTTTTTATTCTTATCACCCAAAAAAGAAACAGTAATATGTCCACAAATATGTTTTACAAGCATTTCAGGTAATCAGAACACTTACAGCAGTGGTCCCCAATTGTTATGGCTTGGCAGTCCAAAGCGGGGAACCAGTATATAGCAGTATGCACCCACCAGTAGTGGGACAAAAATATGCTTGTGCAAGACAAGCTGTACGCATCAGCCTGCTGCTAGTGCAAATGTTGAACGGCATGCGCTGGCCAGCAACTCTTGCAGCCATGTCCTGAATGGCCATGGCTCAGTAGTGGGCTGCTGCCCAGGATTTGGCTATCCCTGTCTTACAATAGCTATTTTGAAAATATTAAAAAATCTTGTTTGATATGTCTTATAAAATATTTTATCAAATAATGCCATTTAAATACCTCACTGAAAAAAATAGGATGATCTTCTCTTATAATTACTATATTACTAGAGCATGATTGGATATTGTAGGACCTATCTGCCTAAATGACTAAAATTGAAATACTAAAATAATAGTCAAGTAAGAAACTGATAGAATTCTGATAGAAGTCTGATAGAATTTGGAGAAAAATACATTTAAAAGTCATATATCTGATGATGTTTTATATCTGATGTTACTTTCATAGGTTTCTGATGAAGAAACAATCAAGCTTGAAGATCACTAAGGACTCTACAGTTGTTATATATCTATCAAATTATATTTCAGCATAAGTTTTAATACTTATTATGAACAATAACTACATTTAGCTGGAACAACATTAAGAATTTTCAAGGACTGAAAATTTGATTAAAATTCCCAGTCATAATTACGAGATCTTCAGCTAAATTAAATGATATTCAAAATGCAAAACTAAAACATATAGTCTACCATAATAAATACAGAATAGTAAATCATTAAATCATGCACAAAAAATATTCTGGATCACTTACTTCTTCTATTATACTTTAATAGTAAAAACGTTCCCACTTCAAATTTCCATTTATATATATTTGGTCAACTTCTAAATAAAATATCTTTCTCACGTGAAAGAATATGTTTTTTTTAATTACCCACTTTAGTAAGTTATCTATCTTCTTAGAAGCATATCTGAAGGCTTTTATATTCCAGAAAACAGCTAAATATAAGTTTTAAAAATGCCAGACAAATGTATTAGATAATTCCTACAGTATTTCAGTAGAACTATCAGATCAATGTTTCTCAATCTCAGCCACTTTTAAGATGGATGTACTTCAACCCCTCAGAATTCCCTAGCCAGACGATCTAGTTAAACAGCTTGTAAAAGAGACGTGGTGGCTCAATGGCTAAGAAGCTGAGCTTGTCGATCAGAAAGATCAGCAGTTCGGCAGTTTGAGTCTCTAGTGCCGTGTAACTGAGTGACCTTCATTTACTTGTCCCAGCTTTTGCCAACCAAGCAGTTTGAAAGCATGTAAAAATGCAAGTAGAAAAATAGGGACCACTTTGGTGAGAAAGTAACAGTGTTCCATGTGCCTTCAGCATTTAGTCATGCCAGCCACATAACCATGGAGACATCTTTGGACAGTGCTGGCTTTTCGGCTTTGTAATGGAGATGAGCACCACCCCCTAGCACTGGAAATGACTAGAGGGGAACCTTTTATAGTACAATAAGGTATAATATGAGATGGTTCAGTCCCCTCGTGGCTGAAAAATGCAGCTGCAAACAAAGATAACATAAAGGTCATGTAGCATGATCAGCCTTTGGCTACATTTTTGGTTAGACACTGGCATGTTTACACTTTGTTGATTACTGTGATATTAGAAGCTTCTCTGGTATTCCCCAAAGAAACTGTGGGTGGAAAATATTTAGAAGCTTCTTTCATTTGCTTAGCCAAATAATCTAGTGTGGGTTTCAGAATTATAGACAGGCTGGAAGCTTGTGTGTTTACCTTCCCCGAGGAGTTTTGAATGGGTCTGGATTTCTCTGCCTTTGTAGTAAAAATTGGGATGCAAAATGCTGAGAACCTTGAATAACCTTTCTCCATTGGACTCTGGCTTATTTGGACATTCCTTACATTCATCACAGTTTTAAGTGCTGAAGTAAATCCTTGTTGAGAGGCTGTTCCTTTGCAGTAGTTCCAATAAAGATAAGGAACAGCACAGGTTTTTTACAGACCTGTTAAACTTGTAGGCCTCCAAGCTAATTCCAAACAACCGGATATGTTAATCCATCAAGTTCTCAATAAACTGCTTATTTTCATAGCATTTCCCAAACACTGCAGAATAAAAGAGAGGGTGCTGAGGTCACAATACAGTCTATGCCTGATTATCTACATTTGGCTTATAAGCTCAGAAGGTTCTCAACGGACTTGTGAAAGTTCCTTGATTATTGCCATGGGAAAGGAAAATATATGCATTTTTCTACATGACTGACAGGAACAAGGTACTGGTTCTTCAAAATTGTCAGCAAGGTTTTTAATGAGAAATGGATACTTATCCAGGTAACCTGTTTTCCTGCCAATTATTAGCTGAACTTCCCAAGTACTGTCAGGTGGTGCTTCATGCCTACTTTTTCTTTAAAAGTCTGCAGGGACATCACACTCTTGTTCTGCACAACACTTTTTGTTTGCCTGTGTCTTTCTTGACCCCAGAAAAGGGGATCAGGGCAGTAGCAAGCAAAAAATTATAATGGTTTCAGTATGGCAGCTATGCAATTAATCCAATTTTAAATTGCTTTTAATTCCTGAGACAGGAACTTCAAAGGGACAATGTGGAACAGTGGAAAAAAGGTGAAAGAATCCAGAATGTTTGGGAATGGTTTTATTTTGTAATGTACTGTTTTAATTTGTCATCTAATTAAACTGACTTCTCTAGGGATCCCAACATTTGTTTTTCTCCATTCTCTTTCTTTAATTTTCTAAAAAAATGTGCATGCTGTTATTAGTTCTTGGAAGGTTACTTTGAAAATATGTGTATTTTACCCTGTATATGTTTTTATACAGCTGTTTGAAATTTTAAAAATAAAAGTTGCCTTATGATCTGTTTCTAAATATAATGGATCCTATGTGCATATTGTTTCATTATAAATGCTACTTTTGAGGGAAATTGTCATATTTGCATTTTTAAGTATCTAAAGGAGTTTAATCCTATTTTGGATATCAGGCATGCTAGTCAGAACCTTCTGTAATTTACTTAACATTGTGTTTCTCCATGAATGGTATTTATAACCATAATCCATTTATCGATCCAATTGCCTGTTAAAACAAAATGTTTCTGAAGTTACTGTACCCTACTGATTTAAAATTGAGAGGTTCTGCATAAAATAATTTGCTCACCAATAATTTTGCGGTTTTGCTCTAAAGGCTTTATTTGGCTCGACCAATTTTCTTTCATTCTTAAAGGGTGGTGTGCTTGATTGTATCAAATGTTAATTCTTTGCAGTCAGGAAAGCAGTCCCTGACACTGCAAGGGTGGATTACTCTGAGATGTCTAGAGACCTCCTTTGCTTCTTTACCACTTTTTCTATCCATTACATCATTCTATTGAAGTATTACATTTTAGTGTCACCAAATAGTTTTCCAATTAATTGTCAATAACATAAAATCTTCTTTTCAGAACAATTCCACACTCTTCTTTGGCCAATTACATAGTCTCCCTTAATTATGGATGGAAATTACTTATCAAGATTAGATAGCAATAGCACTTAGAGCTATTGCTCTAAGTGCTTTGCAGTGCTTTACAGCCCTCTAAGCGGTTTACAGAGTCAGCATATTGCCCCCAACAATCTGGGTCCTCAGTTTACCAACCTCAGAAGGTTGGAAGGCTGAGTCAACCTCAAGCCGGTGGGAATCAAACTGCTGAACTGCTAGCAGCCGGCAGTCAGCAGAATTAGACTGCAGTACTGCATTCATGCTTGCCATCATGCTTCATAGATTCATGTCTTTATAACTTTCATCCACCCTGCCAGGTTTGAAATACCAAGACAAATCCTGATGAATATTTACAGCCATACTAGTAAACAAAAGTATTGGAAGCTCAGTATCTGCAACAAGTGTTCAAATTGCCGAGTAGCAAGATGTCATCAATCCAGACAAAGGTTAGATTTTCAGGAAAGTTATTATGGTTTGTGGGCACAACACAAATTGTCATTATTCCACTTAACTACTCCCAGGTAGAAACTGTTAACTGGGATGTTCTGGCCTATATTCATACAGCTGTGGCTGGTCAGAAGGGCTGATTACAATAAGAGCCTGCTTTAAAAATATACACTAAAGTAATCTGGTGAAAAGAAAACCTTCCCAAATGATTCCTGATTTTTCAGCTTGCTGACTAGGAATTATGGAGTTTTAAAACCATCATACATGCAGAATGCCAAATTATCTTGATGATCTAGTGAAAAAGCAACTAACGTACATATGTAAAAGCAAAGTCTGATTATTGAAAAATCAGATAAGTCTGAAAAAAATTCCTACTCCCATATAGTAAAGCTTCCTTTTCCCAATACCCAAGCTTTATGCATAAGCTTATTTTTTCCCTTAATTTTTGCATGTCCGTTCTTTAGAGTAACGACTCCATATTTTCTCTAAAGAATGGTTTTATGAGGTCAAATGGGATGTGTTGTTTTAACTCATTTCCTAATTGTTCAGATATTTTCTTATAGAAAGTTAATGATTATTCCTTTGAGGCTGGTTACTTTTGTATTTTCAGCTTCCTGTTTGGCTTTGATGTTTTAATGATAATATTCTATTATAGCTCAAAGTCAGATGTTGCTTCTAAAACACCTTTTAATAGGCTATATTTTATTAAGCTAATGGATGAGATCTGCTGTTTTTATTGCTTATGTTTCATTGAGTGCTATATAAACAGCACATCACTGTGTATCTTGCTTTGCAGTGATCTGTGATATTTAACAATAGGAATCACATTAATGTTAATTATAGCAACAAAATAACAGCAATATGCAGTTACTTTTCTATTAGTATCAAACATAAATAGGACTGGAAAACGTAATTTTTTTGAAATCAAATGCATTGGCTTCATAAGACAAAAAGCAAATTTAACTACTTTTTATTTTTAAAGCTACCTTTCCTCATGGATAGAACACCATTAAGCCACCTTACTAGGCTTGTTGGTCTTGGTATGTGGACACACACACACACACACACACACACACTATAAACTATGCTAACAGTCCAAAATGGTTTTGAAGTTATGCCAGTACAGACATGGTGAATTATTCAAAGCAGATATTTTTAAGTACAAAAAAGGGGAGTAGATATTATGGTAGACTTTTATAGCTCCTTTTTAAAAGGTAGTTGTCAGTGCATTTCATAAAGTGCTATTCCATAATTGAAAATTGTCTATGGTTTTAGTGCTGATTTATCAGCCTAATTTGCGAGGTTTGACAATATGTATATGCTTGTATAACCTATAGAAATCTTGACTTAAAAAGTCAAACATATGCATTTTTTTTACCATAGTAACATTCAACTATTTGAAGGAGAAAAGTTCAGAAAGAATAATGGTTCTACCAAAAGCTTTTGATCTTAACAGTTTCTTTCTACTGATTGCTTTAGATGAGAATAACATTTAGGAATTTCAAGCAGCTTCAGATACATTGCTGCTTCTTTTCAAGTATGATTGATTTGAAAAAGACCTGTGTGTCCTTCCATCTTCATTTGCAAGCAACTCATATTTCAATCTCTATCAGCACACACTCTGCATTTATTAATATATCGATATCTTCTCCATATCCAGCTGCAAGACCAGGTTAGGGACAGGTCATTATGTAAAAAATATATGAAGTTGCTAAGAGCTAAGTGAGTTGGTGGCACATAATCATCATAACCAGTCATTCTTATCCAGTCATTCATTCTGCATATATTTCACCTGCTTTTGAAGGGCATTGAATGTATATCCATCTGTCTCCAAATATGCTTAAAGTTCAATTACAAACCTTTATCTGCATATACTCTATCCTTGCCTGCTTCTCATCCAACTTCACTTACACCTTTTCTTCACATTTATCCATATTTAACAATGAACTAAAAACATGAGTGGCTGCTAACACTTGATAAGGATATAAGTATCCTGCCACCATTATTTTTGCAATAGAAAGGCTGCAACAGCTGATCCACAAAAAAGATACCAAATGAACAATATACTATACAGTAATGATAATTACATCCTGTGAATCTTGTTCTTCTGTTTCACTCATTTGAATCTAATTGCTGTTTCAGTTCTGTCAAATTTTCTAATTGTCTGAATATCAGAATTTTCAAGCTCTTTTCTCAACAGTATCAATTTTATTCTGGTTACCTCTGGATACAGAATGAATATCTTAAAAACCATAGTAGAGCATTACTGATTTAAGGGACATTGTTAGAAAATTCAGATTTTTCAAAAATTCAGACAAAAAAATATTTATTGAGGAAAGGAGGTTTCCATCCTACATTATATATGCATAGTTTCCATGTTAATAATAGATATCAGTCAGTAGAGCTGACTGGCTTATAATGGAAATATAATTCCCAAGTCATATAAATAGGGCTAGCAATGCAATTATTTTGCTAATGCAGGGGTTCCATAAATAATCCTTTTATACTTATGAAGACAACCCAAGGTCAATTTAAGGAGAACTCCAATGTTTGCTTTACCTATTTCACTGAATGGAGATAATTTTATACTGGTGAAATTGTGTTACGTATGCTTTCATTACAAATGAATCAACACTAGAATAGGGTAGGATTTTCAGGATATTGAAAAACATATTCACTCATTTTTATCAGGCTGACAAATGTTTTCACCTTATTACCCAAAGTTCTTTCTATTTAATATGGAACAGTTTATGTTCTCCTCTTTCATATTACAGACTTCATGCCACAAAATGCTGTTTTCTGATAAGGTTTGAAAATCTCCAGACCTTGTAAGCTTAGCTTTGTGGAGAGGGTTGAAACCTCCCTCGCATCCCAGCTCTGCACTCTGAACGATTTAAAGGGTTTTTTTTTGGGGGGGGGAGGGGGGGTTGGTGGTGATGAGATCATGAGAGTATATGAAAAATAATTAAGCCAGTCTTTGACAGAGAAGAAAACAATAGGTTTTGGGGGGAAACTCTGAACTAGCAATATGAACAAGACAAAACTAGCAGAAACGTACGTTTCTTTAACCTTCACTTATTCTTTTGAGTGACCTCAACCTTAGAGGAGGGTAGTGATATTATTGACTATGTCAGAAAGTTTTGAAGAGTTAGTTAAGATCCTATAAAATATAGCTTATTGCCAGAATGGCACTTTTACAATGGGAAAATTAATGGAACTCCCGTAATATAATTTCAAATGTGTTGATAAATATATCAAATTAATTATCCATATATATTTTGCAATAAACATTTAAAAATTAAAAAATAGGATTTGGATTTTAAAACATTGTTTGAAGTCATTTATATCTATTATTAGGTATGGTGGAAGTAATAATACAGATGCTTGATAGACTTGAGTTTCATTATACTAGTAATCTCAAAGTAATAATCCCAGGTGATATATATTTCAAAGCAACCTTCCCAGGATAATACCCTCCTGATGTATTGGACTTCAGCTTCTCCCAATTTAGGCTGATGAATGTTGAAATCCAACATATCAGGATGAGGAATGTGTACCTATCATTCTAGCATCAGGCAGATTCAGGTTCATATTCTCCCATAGTCATAAAACACATTAATGTCTAAAGGCTAGTTCTCTTACAACTTAACCTTCACAAGATTGTTGTCCGTGAATGAGTGATATCAGTGCAAGAACAATCAGTGCTGCTTACAGCTCTTCAGATGAAGAGACAGGATAAAAATGTAATGTATACTGCAGAACAGTCAATACAAAAATTAGATTATTTTGCAAGAGACACAAATGAAGAAAACTATACACTATATAGCCACAATAATAAAGTCCACACTACCACCTCTTAGAGTACTGGACAACACAGTATCAACAGTAGAGACTTTCAAATTATTAGGTTCCATCATATCTCAAGACCTAAAATGGACACCTAACTTCAAAAACATCAAAAAAAAGCAGTACAAAGAATGTTCCTTCTGCACCAGTTCAGAAAGCTCAAACTGCCCAAAGAGCTGCTGATACAGTTCTACAGAGAAATTACTGAATCTGTTGTCTGAACCTCTATAATGGTCTGTGTTATGTCTTCGGAAATGATGCCAGGAGTCGGTGACTTTGTATCAAGCTCTTTTATTGAGTAGGAACCAAACTGGGGCTATGGAGAAACTTTGCAGCTTTTTATTTCTTTAGCCGTGGCGGCCGCGGCCAAGGCACCACTTTGAATCTCCCGCGATCCGAATAGACCAATCGCGGGAGATTCCTAGCGAGCCAATCGGCGCGGCTCGCTTAGCCAATCAGAGTGCCCCGCGCTTTAGCCAATCAAAGCGCGGGGATCTCAAGAATGCTAATGAGGGGACAGAACACCCCTCCCCTCTTGGTTTAGTCCTTACGTTGCGTAGTCCCTTAGGTAGGCGGGGCTCCGTCTTAGCCTACTGGACCTGCGCAGCTCAGTCGTAGGTTGGATCCCGGCCAGTTCGGTCGGGGTCTCTGCTTCTCTGGATGCCGTCATGGGAACCGGCTGGTCAGTCGGGCCGGGCCGCTCTCCGTAGCTCCCTCCTGGGCTTCCCGGGTTGGTTGAGCTGCGGGTTTTGCCGCTCCCGCTCAGTCTTCCCGGGTTGGTTGAGCTGGCCTGGCTGTCTCTTTCTGGCGAGGTTTCGTGCTGGCTGCTTTCCGGTAAGTATGGCTGGTTTATTCTTCCTTGGTTTTGGTCCCCTGGGCATTCCCTCCCCTCTTGGTTTGTGTTGTGGGGGTTGGTTTTGCCTGTTTGCGCGTCGGTGGTCTCTTGGATGGTCGTCCTCGATCTTAACTGGTCGATGTGGCGTTTCCACGCTCGTCCGTCTGTTGTTTGTAGCCAGTACGAGTGTGGACCTGTTATTTGTGTGATGACGGCCGGTACCCATAACGGGTCTCCCGTTAGGTTTTTCGCGTACACGGGGTCGCCTGGTGCGAAGGTTCGGTGTTTGCTGGTTGAGTCTGGGGGCTTCTCTGGGTTATACGTGGGGTGTAATCTGTTGAGTGGGGACCTTATTTTCCTCCCCATTAACAGTTCAGCTGGGCTTTTATTCGTTGTGGTATTTGGGGTTATGTGTTGGGTGAAGAGTAATTTATTTTGTCCTGGATCTCCCCGTGGTCTATTTTCCGGATGGTTTTCTTTGTGAATTGCACCATCCGTTCTGCCCTACCGTTTGCCGCCGGATGCGCTGGTGCTGTCAGCGCGTGTCGGATGCCCCTTTCCGCGATGAATTTTTCGAATTCTAGCGAGGTGAATTGGGGCCCGTTGTTGGAAACGACGACGTCTGGGAGGCCATGCATTGCAAAAAGTTTGCCGAGTTCTTTGGTCACGGCCTCTGTGGTTGTTGTTCTCATGTTGCTTACCTCCAGCCAGTTGGAGTAAGCGTCTACTGTTATCAGGAAGGTGTGTCCTTTTGTGGGCCCGGCGAAATTTATGTGGATCCTAAACCAAGGTCCTCTTGGGGTTTCCCACTCTAGGACGGGTGCTGTGGGTGGGCTTGGCCTAGTTTCCTGGCATCGTTGGCACCTTGCTACCCAATTTGTTTGTCCATCCCTGGCCACCAAGCGTAACTTCTGGCCAGGGCGTTAGTCCTAACGATGCCCGGGTGCCCCTCGTGTAACAGTTCCAGAACCTTCCCTTGTAGTTTTTCTGGAATGACCACCCTATCCCCCCATAGTATGCACCCTTTTAGTAACGAGAGTTCCGTTTGCCGGTTCCGGAATGTCTTGACGGACTCGTCGTTGTCCCTTTCCGGCCACCCCTTCTCTACCCAATGCAACACCCGCGCCAGATTTATTAGTTTCTCGGGCAATGTCTGACGCGGTTATGGGTAGGTTGGGTAGAGTCTCTATACTGAGGGTGGTCGTCATGGGTGCTGGGTCGGTGTCAGGTTCCGGTAACGGCGAGCGGCTTAAGGCGTCCGCATGGGAGATCGTCTTACCCGGTCTGTGTGTGAGTCCGTAATTGTAGGCCGCCAGGAACTCGGACCACCTTGTCATTCAGGGAGACAGAATGTTCGGGGTGGCCCGGTTCCCTGCAAGGATTCCCAGCAGCGGTTTGTGGTCGGTTATGATGGTAAATGTCCGGCTGTAGAGATACTCATGGAATCTTTTTACTGCGGCGACGATAGCCAGAGCCTCTTTGTCCAGCTGGCTGTAGTTCCGCTCCGGTTTGGTGAGGGTCCTTGAAAAGAACGCGATGGGTGCTTCTTTTCCATCGGGGAGAGTATGGCTGAGGACAGCGCCAACGCTGAAGGGTGATGCATCGCATGTGACGGCCAGAGATAGGGTCTCGTTGTACTGTATAAGGACGGCATCCGAAGTGAGGAGGTCCTTTGTTCTCTGGAAGGCGGCTTGCTCGCGTTTCCCCCAAGTCCAGGTCGCCGCCTTGTCCAAGAGCCTATGCAAAGGCTCCGCCGCCGTCGCCTTTTGGGGCAGGAAGACATTATAAAAGTTAAGTAGCCCCAGAAATGCCTGCAGCTCCATCTTCGATTTGGGTGTGGGGGCTTCTTTGATGGCTTTGATTTTTTGGTTTGTGGGGTGAATGCCGTGATGGTCTAGGAGATATCCTAGGAATTCAACCCGTTCCGTGTATAATTGGCATTTCTCCCTCTTTACCTTGAGCCCGGTCTCTTTGAATTTGGTTAGGACCTCCCTTAGGCGACCCTCTAGTTCGGCTTGGTTAGTTGCCGACACTAAGACGTCATCGAAGTAAGGTACCACCCCCTTGATGCCTTGTAATAGCCTTTCCATTAGGCTTTGGAATATTCCAGGCACCACGCTGACTCCGAATTGGAGCCGGTTGCATTTAAATGCTCCCCGGTGGGTGACTATGGTTTGCGCTTCTGCCGTTTCCTCGTCGACTGGCAACTGTTGGTATGCCTGGGCGAGGTCGAGTTTAGCGAAATCCTTGCCCTCTCCCAGTGAATGCAGTAGGTGTTGCACTACTGGGACGGGGTAAGCGCTTTGTTGTAAGGCTCCATTTAGGGTGGCCTTATAGTCCCCACAGATTCTCACCGACCCATCGGGCTTGATTGGGGTGACTATGGGGGTCTCCCACCAGGCGTGGTCTAGTGGTTGTAGGACCCCTTGCTTGACGAGCTTGTCAATTTGCTCGTCTATCTTGGGTTTAAGCACAAATGGCACCCGCCTTGGTTTCAGGTGTTTTGGGGGGACGTTTGGGTCTAGGCTGAATGATATAAGGGGCCCTCGGTACTTGCCTAGGTTTCTGTCAAAGACCTCTTGGAATTCCTGGGCTAGCTGTTGCTCCCAGCTGTCGTTGGTGATGTGGTCGATTCCCGTGACTGCGATGCCGAGCGGGGCGAACCATTGCAGTCCCAGTAGGCTTGGGCGGTCGCGATCGATGATGGTCAGGGGAAGCCTTTCGGTGCGCCCTTTGTATGTTACGTTGAACTGTCCGGTTCTGACTACAGGGATGCGGTTTCCCTGGTAGTCTTTTACGATTAGTCTCTGGTTGTCTAGGCCTTTTCTTTGGATGGTAGGCACCAAGCGTTTTATTTCTTGCCATGCTATCATGGAGAGGTAGGACCCGGAGTCCACCTCCATTTTACATGGCTCACCTTCGATGCCTACCTCCACGTAGACCTTCTGGGCGTCGTTGGTTGTGGCGTGGCCGATGGTGACCGTCTGATGGGTCTCCTCTCTTCGCCGGGTCTCGCTGCCTCGTAGGGATCGTCCGTTCCGGTCCCATCTGTTGTCAGAGGGGCGATCTCTGGTCCGGGGTGGTGTGCTCTCTTGCCTCCGTTCGCTCTGGTCCCATCGTGGCGGGCTGCGGTTCTTTTTGAGACGGCAGACGTGGGCGATGTGTCCCTTCTTGTCGCAATGCCGGCAGATTGACTCGAAAAACCAGCATTCGGACCTGGGGTGGTCGCCTCCGCAACTGGCACAGTTGGTCCTCAACTTACGACCCCGCCGGTTCCGTGGGTCACAGCCTGCCTGGAGACGGTGAATTTCCTCCTCCTCGTCGGAAGTGCCCAATGCCGAGTGGAAGTCGCCCTGGTGGGTGGTCGTCTCGGGTTGGGCCTCGGCCGAACTTGCAGGGTGGTTGTTCCCGCTGCGGTCCCCAGCGTTCGGTCGGCGCATGCGGTTGGCAGATGTTCGGGTCGCTTCGGCGGCTGTGGCTTCGGTGAGGGTATCTGCAAGGGTGATGTTGCCCTTGGCCATCAGCCAACTCTGGAGGACGGGGTCCCACAGGCCGAGCACGATTCGGTCTCGCAGGGCGTCGTTCAGGTTGTCGAATTCGCACAGCCCCCCTAGGTGCCGTAGTTCGGCGACGAAGTCGCTGAAACTCTCACCCGACCGTTGGTCCCGACAGTAGAACTCATGTCGTTGGATGAGGATGGGCACCTCTGGAGCGTAGTGTCACCGAAGTATTGGCTCGAGGACGTCCCAGTCCATCGCGGTCACGTCGGCGGGTTTGGCAAGTGCTTTGGCCATCTTAAATACCTCAGTTCCGCAGTGGGTCAGGAAGGCGGCTTGCTTCATGTGCCCGGTGGTGTCCTTCAGGTCGCTGCACTCGAGGAACATGCGAAATTTGTCGGAGTATGATTCCCAGTCCTCGCTGGCAGGGTTGAAGGGTGCGGGGGGTGCGATTTTCACCATCGTGGAGTTTCGTCTGGCTTCCGTCGGACACGTGCTTCGGTTCAGGATCAGAATCCCACCTTCATCGCCAGTGTTGTGTCTTCGGAAATGATGCCAGGAGTCGGTGACTTTGTATCAAGCTCTTTTATTGGGTAGGAACCGAACTGGGGCTATGGAGAAACTTTGCGGCTTTTTATTTCTTTAGCCGCGGTGGCCGTGACCAATGGCACCGCTTTGAATCTCCCGCGATCCAAATAGACCAATCGCGGGAGATTCCTAGCGAGCCAATCGGCGCGGCTCGCTTAGCCAATCAGAGTGCCCCGCCAATCAAAGCGCGGGGATCTCAAGAATGCTAATGAGGGGACAGAACACCCTGCTTTGATTCTGTAACCAAACAAGACAGACACAGGCATTTCTGGATCCCTTCACAAGTGGATTACTGCCTTCCTGACAAACAGGCAACAAATAGTAAAAATAGGAAATGCTCTATCAAACCCTGCACCAGTTATCAGCAGTGTCCCATAAGGGAGCGTTCTAGGACCCACACTCTTACACTCTATATAAATGACCTTTGTGATCACCTTATTAGCAAGTGCGTCCTCTTCGCTGATGATGTAAAACTATTCAACACCACCGTCAATGCTACCATCCTTCAAAAAGACCTTGATTATGTGTCTGAATGGTCTAACAATTGGTAACTCCAAATATCTACCAACAAATGCTCTGTCATACACATTGGTAAATATATATATATATATATATATATATATATATATATATATATATATATATATATATTCAAAGGAAAGAAAGATTTGCTCTTCGGGAAAGTTTTTTATTTTTTGTTCAGAATTTTCGGATTTGTTATCTCAAGTCCGTCTTCAGTGAACTGTTAGATGGAGATGTGTCCAGGAAGGAGCTTTGGTCGTTATTTTTATCGTTGGTGTCAGCGTTCTGTGGATTGGCAGCACGGGCATCATCGCGTGATTGACTTGTCAGTTGTTTGGATGCGAGTTGGTTTGTTTTTTGATGTTGTTGATCCAATTATCACGTAAACTTTGATAGTTGGGGTCAATGTCTTTGTGGCGATTAATGCAATTGGTGCCAGTATGCCATGCTTCAATAAATTCACGTGCATGACGTGTTTTGCCTGTGCCAATTATTTTGGTTGCATCCCAGTTAAAGTAATGATTTTGGTCTATGCTGTGTGTTGCTATTTGAGATAGTGGGTCTTTTCTTTTGACAGCTAGTGTGTGTTCATGGATTCTTTCGTGGAGTTGTTTTCCAGTTTGGCCAATGTATTTTTGGGGGCATGTTTTGCATGGTATTTCATATATGACGTTTTTCATTGAAGTGATTGGTAATTTGTCTTTGCCTGATATGAGTGTTTTTCTTAATGAAGTTGTTGGTTTGTGTGCAATATTGATGTTGAATGGTTGTAAGTGTCTTGATATGATTTCTGATACACCTTGTATGTATGGAAGTGAGTACCATTTAGGTGGATTTTGTGGGTTTTTGTTGTTTGTGTCTGTTTGTTTGTGTGATTTATGTGGTTTGTGTCTTAGGCAGTTTTTGATGAAGCTTTTTGGATATCCATTGTTTATGAAGAGGTTGTAGAGAAAATTTAGTTCTTCTTTTCGTATTTTTTTGTCTTGGCAATAAGTGTAGGCTCGTTTAAAAAGTGTTGAGATGCAGCTTCTTTTGTGTGTGGTAGGGTGGTTGCTTCTGTAGTGGAGTATAATGTCAGCATTTGTTTTCTTTCTGTATACGCTTGTTTGTAATTTGCCATTTTCAAGAAGTTTTAAGTTGACATCTAGAAATGATAATTGAGTATTATTCATTTCTTCTCGTGTAAATTGTATATCTGGGTGTATTGAATTGATTGCTTTGTGTAGTTGTTCTAATTCAGTGCGTTTGACAATGACAAATGTGTCATCCACATATCGAAGCCATAGTTTTGGTTTGAGATTTGTAAAAACGGATTTTTCTAGATCTTGTAACACTATTTCAGCTATGAAAGCTGAAATAGGAGAGCCCATTGGTGTGCCTTTTTTCTGGAGGTAGAATTTATTGTTAAATTGACAGTAGTTGGTTAAGCAAAGGGTGATTAGCTCCATTACTCTGTCAGTGGGGATATTGATGGGTTTTTCTTCTAATTGTTGTTTAATTATATTTTTGGCATGTTCAAGAGGGATCGATGGAAAGAGTGATATAACATCAAAGGATACCATGCATTCATCTGGTTCTATTTGTATTTCTTTGATTCGTTCAAGAAAGGTGTATGCGTTTGTAATACTGTGTTCAGAGTTTGCAATCAAATGTTTGAGGTGTTGAAGAAGCCATAGAACAACTACACAAAGCAATCAATTCAATACACCCAGATATACAATTTACACGAGAAGAAATGAATAATACTCAATTATCATTTCTAGATGTCAACTTAAAACTTCTTGAAAATGGCAAATTACAAACAAGCGTATACAGAAAGAAAACAAATGCTGACATTATACTCCACTACAGAAGCAACCACCCTACCACACACAAAAGAAGCTGCATCTCAACACTTTTTAAACGAGCCTACACTTATTGCCAAGACAAAAAAATACGAAAAGAAGAACTAAATTTTCTCTACAACCTCTTCATAAACAATGGATATCCAAAAAGCTTCATCAAAAACTGCCTAAGACACAAACCACATAAATCACACAAACAAACAGACACAAACAACAAAAACCCACAAAATCCACCTAAATGGTACTCACTTCCATACATACAAGGTGTATCAGAAATCATATCAAGACACTTACAACCATTCAACATCAATATTGCACACAAACCAACAACTTCATTAAGAAAAACACTCATATCAGGCAAAGACAAATTACCAATCACTTCAATGAAAAACGTCATATATGAAATACCATGCAAAACATGCCCCCAAAAATACATTGGCCAAACTGGAAAACAACTCCACGAAAGAATCCATGAACACACACTAGCTGTCAAAAGAAAAGACCCACTATCTCAAATAGCAACACACAGCATAGACCAAAATCATTACTTTAACTGGGATGCAACCAAAATAATTGGCACAGGCAAAACACGTCATGCACGTGAATTTATTGAAGCATGGCATACTGGCACCAATTGCATTAATCGCCACAAAGACATTGACCCCAACTATCAAAGTTTACGTGATAATTGGATCAACAACATCAAAAAACAAACCAACTCGCATCCAAACAACTGACAAGTCAATCACGCGATGATGCCCGTGCTGCCAATCCACAGAACGCTGACACCAACGATAAAAATAACGACCAAAGCTCCTTCCTGGACACATCTCCATCTAACAGTTCACTGAAGACGGACTTGAGATAACAAATCCGAAAATTCTGAACAAAAAATAAAAAACTTTCCCGAAGAGCAAATCTTTCTTTCCTTTGAACTTATATCTCGGGATGCAAATCTTCACAATTCTATATATATATATATATATATATTCAGCTTTGTTCGGGTATTTTCCCACGTGGTGCTTTTAAAGTTGTAGCAACGTTTCAGCAGAATCTCATCTGCCATCATCAGGCTTCTGTATGGTGTTTGTGAGTCAGACTTTTACAGTGGTTTCAGATTTAAATTTGGGGCAGCCTATTGCTGTGTCAGAATGGTTTTTTCTTCCTCCTGATTGGTTGAGAGTCTTGGTCTGTGTTTATTGGTTTTGGAGTTTGCTGTGTTCTGCTACTAGTATCTCCTGTCTGTTTTTTTTTGGGGGGGGGCTCTTTTTGTATCTTGATTGGCTGGCAACATTGTGTTACTTTATTGGAGGCCTTTAGTGCAGCTTGGCTTCGGGTAAATCATTTGGAAGCCTGCACTCACAAACAAAAAAATCTCCACACCACAAGCCAGGCAAACACCTGGGCACAAACAGATCCCCCCTGATACCTCCAGCTCAAACACACCCCAACCAGGCACCCAGATGAAACCCAGCTTCCTAACGAATGATAGCCGTCCATTTACCCGAAGCCAAGCTGCACTAAAGGCCTCCAATAAAGTAACACAATGTTGCCAGCCAATCAAGACACAAAAAGAGCCCCCCCCCAAAAAAAACAGACAGAAGATACTAGTAGCAGAACACAGCAAACTCCAAGACCAATAAACACAGACCAAGACTCTCAACCAATCAGGAGGAAGAAAAAACCATTCTGACACAGCAATAGGCTGCCCCAAATTTAAATCTGAAACCACTGTAAAAGTCTGACTCACAAACACCATACAGAAGCCTGATGATGGCAGATGAGATTCTGCTGAAACGTTGCTACAACTTTAAAAGCACCACATGGGAAAATACCCGAACAAAGCTGAATGCCAGACATGTAAGTACCCGTGAAAACTTAAGAAAACACATATATATATATATATGTATATATATACACACACACATACCAAATACAATCTAGGTGGATTTGACCTTGTTGATGACCCTCACTTTGTCAAGGACCTTGAAGTTTTTATATTGAATGATCTAAGCGCCAAAGCTCACTGCAACAGTATTGCCAAAAAGGCTTTAAAGAGTTGTAAATTTAATTTTACGAAGCTTCTCCTCTGGCAATACTGTTTTGCTAACTAGAGCATTCAAAATCTTTGCTAGACAAATATTTGAATTCAGCTCTGCTGTCTGGAATCTGTACTGTATATCTGATATAAATACAATTGAGCGAATCCAGAAGTATTTTACCAGAAGAGTACTACATTCCTCTTTTCACAACAGAATACCCTACAGCACCAGACTTGAGATTCTTGGCTTAGACAACCTTGAACTACTAATCTGACTAAGATTAGATTTAAGCATAGTACATAAAATCATATGTTACAACATCTTACCAGTTGATGAATATTTCAGCTTTATCAACAACAACACTAGAGCACACAACAGATATAAACTAAATGTAAACCACTCCAAACTCGATTGCAGGAAGTATGATTTCAGCAACAGAGTGGTCAATGTCTGGAACTCACTACCTGATTCTGTTGTCACCTGCTCAAACCCCCACTCCTTTACCCTCAAACTAACTTCTGTTGACTTCACCCCATTCCTAAGAGCACTGTAAGGGGCATGCATAAGCACACAATCGTGCCTACCATCCCTGTCCTATTGTCCCCAATTATTAGTTCCTATTTCTTGTATTTAAATTTGTGTTTATTCTTGTTTCTGTTATACTGTAAGCTTTTGACAAATAAATAAATAAAATAGATAATAAACAGTGAAATTCTTCTGCTTTAATTCAATTTTAATTGCAAGAAATATAGAAGTGAATCTAAAGATGTCTGCTCATGGAAACTTGAAGAGTTACAAGCTTTGCAGTGAAGACTTCAAGAAGTAACAAATCTTATTAAATCGGAGAAGAAATTCTACCTGTACTTAGTTTTTTTAGTGACTTTTTCATTATAATTGACAAATAAGTCAGAGGAAAAATCCCTGAATGGATCCCATATATAAGAATGTTCTGGGGAGAAATGCAGTGGATAACGTGAAGAAAGATTGCTTTCTTAACAAATAGCTCTTGCTACCATGAGGTGACATAAAAATTGCTAGTTTTATGCAACTCTAAAGCATTAAAGCAGATTTGTTTTCAGATTTTCAAGGCAACTTCAAGTCACATGAAAGAGATCCAAAAACAGCTTTAAATGTAACTGTCTAGAGCCACAAAAACAACAACAACAATACAGCTGCTATAACTATTTTAAAAGGGGGGGGGGTTCGTATCTCACACATTCCTTAACACTTCTTTCAAAAGTCTTAAAAACAGCATAAATCAGAATAGGAATAGTGTTTACATTTCCGTACAGCCATTTTAAGCCAAGCAACTCCCACTGAAGGTTCCATTTTTAAGGCTGTTCCCTTAGGGTAGTTTTCTTCATCAACTACTTGTTAACACACAGTGCCATTCATTTTTTAAAAATGAATCTGCAGTGTTTTGGATGGGAGCCAGAAGCAGAGCTGGGCGAAATTTTTTATTTATATGTACACAGAATAATTCATGTCTGTCCCCAAATACTGTATATACTTTCTCCCTTATCCACATGGCATGTTGAAAACATTTGCAGTTCTTCCACTCTGTTGGCAGCAGCTTTCCTTAGCGCAACCTTTTCGTGAATTTCTTTTTTTTAAACAAATTTTATTAATTTTACAGAGAACACAATAAAACATAAACAAAACTAAAAGATCTTTTCTGAAGGTTGTCTGATCCCGGGTTGAAACTCTTCACACAGACACAAATTCAAACATCATATTCACTTTATATATCCTTCCATATCTTATTATCATTTTCTTTTTTATATATATATATAAACCATTTTTATCAATTTTATATAAACAATGCACAAGGCATAACAGCTTATAAGTTCTTTTCTAAGAAAAAATAATAAAAGGAGAAAACCAATAGAACATAACAATTCCAAATTATAGTATCAATACTTTATCTATTTAACTTCATATCTTATCCCAACTTCTCCTTTTCATCCAAATTATTTCTTATTAATTAATTTTTTTGCCTTTTTTCAATATACAACATTCAAAAAAAAAAACATAACAAAACCTTTATATATCCTTTCATATCTTATCACCATTTTCAATAATATTCTTTGTCTGTTCTATTTCCAACTATCCATTCATCTTTTTTCTTTTATTATACTTCTCCAATACACCAATTGGAGTAACGTCTATAACTCATTACCCTAACTTAAAAGTACTTCATATAACAATTTTTCTTGAGATTCTGTTTAATAGGTTCTAAAATTACACAATGAATTTTATACTCTAAATACACATATAAAAACCACAATCTTATGTACCCTCCAGAATCCCTCTTTTATCCTAAATTAAATTCACCCATTGTCTCTGAATAAACTTTTTTTCTTTAGATCTTGCTTCCCCCCATTGAGGCTTCTCCTCCCCCCCTTTCTCTCTTGCTTATTCTTCTCCTTGCCCTTTTTACCCCTTTGTCTTTCCTCCTCCCTTTTCTTACTTCCTTTCCTTTGCTTTCTAACCTTGCCTCCACCTTTCCGTTCATTTTTCTCTTCTTTGGTTGTTTTTATAATTCTTAAAATCCCCTTTTTCTTATCCTTTTTCTCCTCCTCCCCGGAAAGAACCCATTGTTTATCAAAGATGGCTTCTTCTTCCTCTTCTTCTTTGTCCCAGTCCTTCTGCTGCGTAGTCAACTTTTCATAAGTACATAACGCCATTTCTAAGAATTGAAACAAAGTACCCAAAGTATCTTCTTTTTTATATTTTTGATATTCAGTCTTTAGTTCATCCACAAGCGATGCCATTATGAAAAAAGAAACTTTTCCCAAAACAACCACAAATATTTTTAATCAAAAATAATTAAAAAAAAAATATTCCAAAAATTAATACTTTTCTTCCTTCTTCTCTTTCTCTTTCTGGGGTTAATGTTTAATCAAAGAGGTCCAATTACCATATACCTTTCTTTGGGATTCTAGGCAATCTCCTCCTTTTTCAGCTTCTGCTCCAATTTTTTTTCCTCTCCCTTCCCACTTGCAATATCAATTTTAAATAATCAGAAATCCATACCTCCAACAAGGGTTTTCCAATTTCTTAAGTTTTTCAATGTCCAAAAACCCTTTTGTCCCTTAGCTTCAACTCTCAAAACAATTCACTTTCAATGTCCAATATGTCCAAACATATCTGCTGTTTCCATGGGGTGGGAGAGTGAAGAAAAAAAAAAGTTCCCTTTAACAGCTTCTCCGCCGCTTTCGATCTTCTTAGGGATACAATGTATCCTCCAGCAATTCAAACAGCTCAGTTCCAACAAATTTGAAAGATGTTACTTGACCTGGCTCAGACAGCACTTTCACTCTTCTTACTTCCTCCAGCGCAATCTTACCCAGTTGCTGGCTTCTTTGTGGAGGCCATTGCTGACCGCCGCTCCACCGCCTTGGGAAAAAGGGGTTTTTCCGGAGGAGGAGGGGGTCTGCGACACCCCCAACCCCCTTTCCGATTCCCCTCTCTCTTCAGCTGTCCCTACAGGGCAGCCATATCCCCCTGTCGCGAATTCCTGCTGCCCCGAAGCCACGCGAAACCGGAAAACCAACCTTTTCGTGAATTTCTGAAAGTGGCTGAATGCTTTAATTCACTGAGAGGCAGAGGTTCTTTGCAGACTGTTTGCCAGTTTTTAGTTCAAAGATTCCTCTATAGCACACAGTATATGATCAATTTCTTTGCATCATTATACAGGTAGAATTTGGAGCTTGCTTGGTGGGTTGGATTATTTTACACATTTTTCCTATATATTTTTAGATTTTCATGTTGCAGAGATGAGAGCTCTGTGTATCAGCAAAGCATTTGTTCAGGCTAGGTTTTGTTTTCCCTTCCTTACTTTTTCACAACCTGACTCAACTACTAGGTTGATAAGAACAATAGTATCTATCTTATGAAAACTCTTGTTATCAAAGACTCTGGCAGTTACACCCTTTGTAGTTTTGTGGTTCTATTCCCTGGAATGAACTTTTTTTTTTAAAGAATTTTTATTTTTAAAAACAAATATACACATACGAAACATAAAAACATAAAACCATCTTCCATTTTATATACATACAGTGTGTCAGTTGATTACAAATCTTTTGTGCTATTCTTTTGTAGTCATTGTCAAACTAACATATGCTTGTATATTTATCAGTTATTAATCATCCATGACTAAACTATTTATTCCATCATTTTATATGAGATATTCCAAGTTTTATCTTAGAATTTATGTTATACTTTCAACCAATGATTATATATGTCTATATTATGTCTTATATCAATCTATTACATTTCTATCACAAAATTATTTAGTCTATTACATTACCATGTCTTTTTGTCCAACCATTGATAAAACAAATCCCATATCATATAAAATTGTTTATCTTCTTGTTCTCTAATTTCAAATGTCAATTTACTCATTTCAGCACAGGCCATAATTTTCTTAATAACTTCCTCCTGCATAGGTATTTTATCATTTTCCAATCCTTAGCAAATACAATCCTAGCCACAGTTAGTACATTTACAACCAAATATTTCATTTCTTTGTTGTATATTTCCAGTATAATTCCCAATAAAAAGATCTCTGGTTTAAAGTCTAAATGTTGTTTTATCATTTTTTCCAACCATGTGTGGATTTTAATCCAATATTTCTTTGCGTCCGAGCATCCACCACATATGGTAATATGAACCAGGTATCTGATGACATTTATCTGATGACATTCCAACATTTATCTGATTTATTCTTAAACATTCTCGCAATTCTCATTGGGGGTAGATGCCATCTATAAAACATCTTATGCAAATTTTCTTTATATGCAGTTGACATTGTTATTTTATAATTTTGAGACCACATTTTTTGCTATTTTTCTAAATCAATCCCATATCCAAAATTTTTCCCCCAAGCAATCATTGCTTCTTTAACTTGTTCCTCCTCCCTGGAGTGAACGTTTGATTAGTTTAAGAAAATAGTATATATTTTCCTGTATCAGGGCACACTTTCATTCTGGCTATAATCCAATTTGCTTCCTCTCTTTCTTTTAATCATTCAAATCACCCAGAATATATCCTAGCTTGCCAAAATATCCAGTATTCTTGCCAAAGTACCTTGCTTGAAAAATATCCATCTATAACCAATCAGAAAGTAAGATGTGGAAGAAAGGCTATTTCTTCCAAGTTATTTGTAAATTGCCAATTTGCAGCAACAGATTGATTCATCAGTGTTCATTTTGTTTTTATTGGGAAGGAAAAAGAGCTAAGCTATGGCTTGCTTTACCATGCTGAATAAGTCACAATTGGCTGGGTTCACACAACAGGCTAAACCAATATTTAACAAACCACATAATGAGTGAATAGTTTATGAGTGGGTTTATACCTAAGCAATCCATGTGCAAAATTCACTCTTGGCCAAAGAAAAGCTGGCTGGATTTCTTTCTACTCCATCTCTGTAATAGAAGGCTTGAGTTGGAGTTGACACTCTCCTGCCCATATTACTGATAGCATTGGTAAAAAAAAAAAATGTACAATGCCACTTTCCTCCTCAGCATTAAAAATATAATGTTAAGAAATAACTAACACCTTGACTTCTTTTATAATATCTGAAATTATCTACCTGGGATGGCTGTCTCATTCTGACTAATTGTGCAGCCTACTTGCAAATAACTCCATCCATATGCAAGGCCACCATTGTGTTTTTCCCCTAAGTCAGAAAAGACCAACCCACAGTTCATTCAGCCCCCAAGAACCCCACTTTTGGACCACAGACTTTCAAACTTTGGTTTCTGTTTTCAGTGGTATGACTTTGGACTGAGATGGGGGTGGGGGAATGGGATTAGTAAAGGTTTTACTTATCTGAGACTTCCTTGTTCCAAGTTTCTCTTCAATACCATATTCTTTCAAGTGACATCAAGATGTCATCAAATGACCTCTGGGAAGGGATAGCCTCTGGGAGGCTGAAGGGCTGTCCTAACTTCTCAGAAGGTCCTACTTTGTGAAAAATTGCATACTTGTAGTCCTTGAAATTACAATGGTCCTGGAAAATGTGGTTTACAACTGGCCCTTACACATGCAACATTAATGTCCTTGTGGTCATGTGATCACAATTTGCTTAGCAACTGTCACACATTTATCACAACATTCCACAATCACATGATCACCATTTGCAACCTTCGTAGCTGGGCTTCAACTGAATTCCAAACAAAGTCAATGGGAAGCCAGCAGAGAAGATCACAAATCACATTGATGTGATGTCTCGCTCAATGGCCATGACAAAAAGTATCACAAAATTGATTGCAATCACATGGTACCTCACTTAACCACCTGTTAATATTTGTTTGTGCTGCTGGATTATTGAAATAAGTCTTAAATACAAGACAAACATAGTAGCTTTGTTTTGCTCTTTAGAAGTGGGGAAATGAATTGCTTTAGAGAAGTTGTGTGTATGAAACAAGTGCTATGTTTAAGGACTAAGCTGCAGTTCTCCTTCTGGTCTGCCGCCTGCGCGGGAGCGTCGATCGCTCCCATTGGCTGATGCCGTTTGACAGCCAGCTATAAAAGAGAGCTGTCAAATGGCATCAGCTGTCTCTGCCAGCTGGCTGTCAGATTGCCATCGGCAGCCGCAGCGACCCTTTATTCATTGAATAAAGTCTGTTAACTTTTTCCCTGGCTCCATCTCTCTCTGTAACCACTGCTCTACAACACTGGTGACAAGGGTGGGATACAGCAAGACGACCAGGCGAAACAACTGAGCCGAAGTCACTACAAGAAAGAGCTGAAGCCGCCAAGGGCTGTTTTGAAGTCACTGCCGCCGGCGCTCTCCAAAAGAAAAAAAAAAAAAAGAGTACGAACTTTAAAGCTCTACAGCTGAGGAGCCAAGCGCCGCTGACAGGCACAACCAGAAACGCTTTTCTAAAAGCGATACCTCTTAAATTTCCTCACCTAAGGAAACCGACTCTGCCACTCCAATGGCATCAACTCCGACGTTCCCACATTTCTAGCTGGGAGCAGAGACTTGGGAATCTTATGTGAATAGATGTTTTTTAGATGCGATTGATTTGTCTGAGGCTACAGACCTGAGAAAAGGTCTTATTTTGTAAGCTTCTGTGGGGCTACCGTCTTTGACACAGCCTCTGCTCTAGTGTCCCCTCGAGCCATCAAGGCTATCCCCTGGAATGAGTTGAGGGAGATCTTATCAAACCACTATTCCCCCAGGCCCTCTCAAATAGCTAGGAGGCTAGCTTTTAGAAGAAGGGTTCAAGCTGAAGGGGAAACTGTGACTCAGTATATGGCAGCATTAAGATCAGCTGCCATACACTGTGGGTTTAGGGACTACCTCGAGGACATGCTACTGGACCAAATTGTGGGAGGAGTCAGGGACCTAAAACTGCAGAGAAGGTTATTGGCAAAAAAAGATTTGACCTTAGCCCTAGCTGTTGAGGAAGCTCAGGCTGCTGAGTTATCAGAACTATCTGCAGCTGAGCTCCAGGGAAGCAGCTCTAAACAAGCTCAGGTTACAATTCATTATGATGAAACCTCCCAAGAAAAAGAAGAGGAAACATCAGAGGTAAATCACCTCACTTGCCCCAGAGCACCTCTGGGTCCACCCAAAAAAACCAATGCCCAGACCAGCAAACAACAACTTCATTGTATGAGCTGTGGGGGCAACCACCTCAGGTCAACTTGCAGGTTCAGAAACTTTATTTGTCTGAACTGCCAGAAGAGAGGGCACATAGCCAGGGTCTGCCAAACCGAAAAGACCCATCCTCAAAGACCTCAAGTTTCTGCCCCCTCCCAAAGGCAAGTGGAAAATTGCTACACATGTTGTCACGCGGGCTATAGCACCAGTAATTCTAACAAAATAAGCATTTCTCTTTTCATAGAAGGCGGATGGAGGTGGACACCGGGTCAGCACTCTCCATCATATCGTGAACCACCTTGAAGAAGATACTGCCTTCGCTCTCAAAGAAGAAGCTGATCAACTGCCACCTGACTCTTCGGGACTGCCAGGGGAAGACCATCCCAGTCCTGGGTAAGGGAAACTTCCTCATTCAATTCCAAAACTTTGGAGGTCACTTGCCACTGGTAGTTGTAAATGGTGCCCTACCTAGTTTGCTAGGACTAGATTGGTTTCCTGCCCTAGGCCTTAACATCACAGGTATTCACTCTGTGGTAAATTCTGAGGTTGATGCCCTTTTTAAGAACTACTCAGATGTTTTCAGCAGCGAGCTAGGGTGTAATACAGGCACCCCCATATCTTTTGATGTGGGTCCACAAGCCACCCCAATCCGTTTAAAACCTCGAAGGGTTCCCTTCGCCATTAGGCCCAAATTAGACGCTGAATTAGACAAGCTCATCAGCCAAGGAATTTTGGAACAGGTAGATTTTGCCAAGTGGGAAACCCCCATAGTGACTCCCCTAAAAAAGGATGGCAGCGTGAGAATTTGCGCTGACCATAAGACGTCCCTCAACCGTTTCCTCCAAATTAGTGCATACCCAGTACCTGTAATCCAACACCTGCTCCACTCGTTTGAGCCAGGTACAATTTTTGCCAAGTTGGAGCATACCAACAATTTCCTGCGGACCAGCACACTGCTGACTTACAAACCATAGTTACACACAGATGTAAATGTTTACAGTTTGGAGTCAGTGTAACCCCTGGCATTTTCCAATCAATCACGGAAAGAATCCTCCAGGGCCTACCTGGGGGGGTCCCATCCTTTGATGACATTTTAGTCTCTGCCACCAACAAAACACAATTGCTACTCAGAGTGAGGTCTGTCCTTGATAGGTTTAGGCTAAATGGGCCCAAATTGAAAAAAGATAAATGCACCATTGCTACCAGTCAAGTAGACTTCCTTGGTTATCGAATTGATTCCTCGGGGATTCACCCCATTGAAAGTAAAGTTAGAGCCATTCACGAGGCACCCATTCCCTCTAACAAAACCAAATTACAGGCCTTTTTGGGGCTCCTAAATTTTATGCATCTTTCCTGCCTCACAAGGCCTCTGTAGCTGAACCCCTACATAGGCTCCTAGATAAGAAGGCCCCATGGCACTGGGGACAGAAAGAAGCCAACGCTTTCCAGGCAGTAAAGTCTCTTTTGACTTCAGATGCTGTGTTAGTTCAATTTAACAAGGATTTGCCCCTGGTTTTGGCTTCTGATGCCTCACCTTTTGGTATAGGAGCAGTATTAAGCCACAGACTTTCAAATGGATCTGAGGCACCTATTGCCTTCTTTTCAAGGACATTCTCTGCTGCAGAGAGAAACTATAGTCAGATCGATAAGGAGGCCTTAGCAGCTGTGGCTGCTGTAAAAAAATTCCACGAGTTTCTCTATGGCAATTCTTTTGAACTAGTAACAGATCATAAACCTCTCTTGGGACTGTTAGCCGGTGACAAACAAACCCCACAGGTACTCTCCCCGAGAATGACCAGATGGACTTTGTTTCTGGATGTTTACTCATACACTTTGGTACATCGCCCTGGAATAAACCTTAGCCACGCAGATGCTCTCAGCAGATGCCCCCTGCCAACACCAGTCAGGGACCCAGCTCCCATCCACGCAATCTTCGACTGCAATGAACTTGACCTACCAGTCTCAGCTGGGGATATTGCTGCACACTCCAAAAAAGATTCTGTGATTTCCCAAGTCCTGGACTGGGTGGGGAGAGGTGGCCTGATATTCAATTCGCCCCTGAATACTTGCCATTCAGGACCCGCAGGCAGGAGTTGTCTTCTCTACAGGGCTGTCTGTTATGGGGAACTAGGGTGGTCATTCCACCCACCTTGCAAAAATCAGTTTTAAGGGCACTGCACGAGGGTCATCCGGGCATCGTAAGAATGAAGGCCTTAGCACGCAGCTACGTTTGGTGGCCAGGACTGGATGCCCAAATTGCCAACTGGGTTAATGCGTGCCAAGCCTGCCAGGCAACAAGGGCAGCCACACCCACAGCCACACCAACCAGATGGGCAGCCCTGGGCCAGGCTGCATATTGACCTAGCTGGTCCCATACTGGGGAAGACATTCTTGGTTGTGATAGACTCATTTTCAAAATGGACAGAGGTGGCCTTGTTACCTTCCACCACCACACGAGCATTCACAAGGGTTTTGACCAGACTATTTGTTACTCATGGACTGCCTGACACCTTGGTCTCAGACAATGGCCCCCAATTCAGTTCCAACGAGTTTGCCATCTTCACAGCCAACCTGGGTATCAGACACGCCCTCACAGCCCCCTTTCACCCTGCGAGCAACAGGATGGCAGAGAGGGCTGTTAGATCAGTCAAAGAAGTTCTGGCCAAGCTGGGCCAAGCAGACTGGCATTCCAAACTGTCCACGTACCTATTAACACAGCGCACCACTCCATGCCCATCTACCAACAAGTCACCTGCAGAACTTTTGATGGGCAGATGCCTCAGGACTACTTTGGACAGGTTGCACCCCCACTACGCTCCCAGCTCACCCCTGGCTTCTGACAGCCATGCCAGGGAATTCACCCTGCAAGACCTGGTCTATGCCAGGAACTATGCAGGGCACCCATTATGGCTGCCAGGGCAGATAGTTTCTATTACAGGGCCCAGATCTTACAGAGTCCTCCTAGAAGATGGCCGCATCTGGAGAAGACACGTGGATCAGCTGAGGAGGTGCTGGACCAAGCCTGCCGCTGAAACCACGGTCAACGACTCGGCCTACCCACCACCTGCCGCAGCTGACCCGCTAAAGGACCCGGTCTACCAGCCGCTCAACGACCCAACCAACCGACCACCACGAGAGGACTCATCAGAGCAGCAGTCGGATGGTAGATCCAAAATAGCTGACGACCCTCCGCAAACTCTTGGCATCGCCCGGGAAGAACAGGACGGGGCAGCAGCAGACAAGCCCCTGGAACTGCGAAGATCAGGCCGCGAACGAAAACCGCCATCTTGGCTACGAGACTATGCATGCTCGCGGCCAGGGGGAAGGAGTGCTATGTTTAAGGACTAAGCTGCAGTTCTCCTTCTGGTCCGCCGCCTGCGCGGGAGCGTCGATCGCTCCCATTGGCTGATGCCGTTTGACAGCCGGCTATAAAAGGGAGCTGTCAAATGGCATCAGCTGTCGCCGCCAGCTGGCTGTCAGATTGCCATTGGCAGCCGCGGCGACCCTTTATTCATTGAATAAAGTCTGTTAGCTTTTTCCCTGGCTCCGTCTCTCTCTGTAACTGCCGCTCTACAACAACAATACTGACCCTTTGAATTTTTACACAGCCTGACTACATGGGAGCATGCATACACACACTTTGAAATCACAGCCAGAACAAGCTCTAAAGCCCAGTGTTAAGTGTGGAGCATGGGTGCGAAGAATGGAGATGAGCCGGTGAAAACAGTGAACTTCAACTCTTTATTTACATGGTGTGACAGCTCAAACTGGATGGCTGCTATAGCCTTCCTTATATAGGCAACTTATTAACTATTCAACCAATGAATAGCTAGCTCCGTTGACCAATGAGAACGGCTCATTAATGGCCAATCAGACTCTCCTGAATGGACCAATCTGATCTCACCATTTAACAGCCAATCAGAAGTGCAGGGCCAGAACCCTGCACTTGACTTCAAGCTCTAGATAACTTTATTACACATTTATTCATTCACAACACCCAGCCTTTTCCTGGTGCTGCCTAATGCTTTCTAACTTACTTCCCATTTTTAAAATCAAGTGTTGTCAATCAGGCATCTTCTGCTTACCCCATTTAGTACAGATGCACACAGATACAATCATATATACACTGTGGACTCTCCAGTAAATTTTCTGGCTCATCTTTCTGAGAACAGTGTGTACAGTACTAATGCACAGTACTAATGTACTGTACTGTGTTATTACAGAAATTGATTGAATAGCCCTTTCATGTGAACATAGACAATTCTAGCCACACATTAAATGAAGTTATTTTAAAGATGCCTTTCTTTCTGCCAAGCCTGAAACCTCAGTTTTTTTTCCTATTTTGTAATCTGTAATAGAGAGAATGATAGTATGTCATTAACTCTAAGACAGCTGTAGTGTTGGTGGTTTTGCCAGAAGATTGATGCAGACAAATTAAGTAGAGGCGTGAACCCCTTTCCATGGTACATAGAAATCCATATGATTTTATAGATTTATATTATGGCTCAGTATTGTAGTACAAAGGTAAGCAAGCATTCATTTTAGTTGCTGATGGATTGGGTTATATTTGTTCTGTCTTGTCCCTGGTGAGACACCTGTGTAAGAGGGATGATCTTTTACATCTTCAATCCAATTAACCCTGACAAATAATCCCTAACTGTGATCTAGTCTCATTATCACCTGGTATAAACAAAGACTCCTTAACCTCTATTATCTCATTCCTGGCAGGACTTGAAGTCCAGCCTTGAACCTCGATAGCCACATTCTAGCATTCTTAATAAGAGGGCAAAACATTCCAATCTAAGATAGACAGATAGATTTACCTTTGCAAAATTAAATGAATTGAGACCATTGAAACACAAGTGTATTTAATTATGGTTTGGAACCTATGAAAGCTAATCAGAAATCTTTCTGGGATGGAACTTTGACACAGCTGATTGGGAGAGTGCTATATATTTACTGGCCTTGAAAGCTTTGAGGTTCGGTGTGTTTGTGTGTGTGTTTGTTTGTGAGAGAGAGAGAGAAAGAGGGGGGGGAAGGGGGGAAGTGTTCCTTGACTGGCAGAAAGGGCATAAGGTTTTTCTTCATTTTATCACATTTTTCAATATTCTTGAATATGCTTTAATTATTATGTTCTATTTTTTAATGTTAGGGTCTTATACTTCCTTTTAAAAGAACTTTCAATTTTCATGCCATGGCTTCCTGAAACCAAAAGAAGCTATGACCCCAACCCAACTGGGCTGAGGACAGAGCAATACAAATAGTCCTCAACTTAACAATCCACAATTCTAACAAAATGTTTGTTGCAAAGTGAGACAGTTATTTTTTTCCATTTTATGACCTTTCTTGCCACAGTTGTTAAGTAAATCACTGCAGTTAAGTTAGTAACACGGTTGTTAAGTGAATCTAGCTTCATTTGGCTTTGTCAGAAGGTTGCAAAAGGTGATCACACGACCCTCTGGGACACTGCAACAGTCATAAATATGAGTCAGTTGCCAGGCATCTGAATTTTGATCATGTGACCTGGGGATGCTGCAGCTGCCATAAGTGTGAAAAATGATCATAACATTTTTAGTGCCATTGTAACTTCAAATGGTGATTAAACTGTTGTAAGTTGAGGACTACCTGTAAAATAGTTTTATTTACTAACCCTTTATTTTGTTCCTTTAAAGGAGTTTCTGCAGTTTAGTGATTCTAAAGTCATGATTTATTTCATCTCTGTTTATTGATAAAACTAACTTTTGTCTTTTTAGTTCCCCTTCTCTACCATAAATTTTAAAAGACTTTAATATCTAGAGAACTATCTTATTTTGGTACTCTTATCACTTCCCTGTAGGTAGTGCTGCTTTGTGATATAGTTTCTAGTATTCTCCCCAATTATATTAGGTCTGTTGTGAATGAATAAATGTTAAATAAAGTTATCTTGAGCTTGAAGTCAAGCGCAGGGTTCTGGCCCTGCACTTCTGATTGGTTGTTAATGGCAAGATCGGATTGGTCCGTTTAGGAGAATCTGATTGGCCATTAACGGGCCATTCTCATTGGTTAACGGAGCTAGCACTCCCGGATTGCTATTGGTTGAATAGTTAATAAGTTGCCTATATAAGGAAGGCTATAGCAGCCATCCAGTTTGAACTGTCACACCATGTAAATAAAGAGTTTGAAGTTCACTGTTTCCACTGGCTCGTCTCCTTTATTCATACCCTTGCTCCAGACTTAACACTGGCGACGAGGATGGGATGTGGAGATGTCAGAACTGACTAAATAATGAAGAAGACAACCGAGCACGTAGCTGAAACGCACAGAACCATGTCCGGCGGCGTAGTATCACCCGCTCCATTCGACCCAGTGCAAGAGGACTGGGAGTCCTACATGGACCATTTCCAAATGTTCTTGGAAACGAATAATCTGAAGGATGCCACAACCGGGAAGAAACGGGCGGTATTCCTGACGCATTGAGGGCCGACCGTATTCAAGATGGTCAAGGTGCTAGCAAAACTGACTGAAGTGAAGGCCATGGACTGGAACGTCCTTGAACCGCTACTAAGGGCCCACTATGCACCGACCGTTCCAACGCTCGTAAGACGGCACGAGTTCTACCAAAGAAACCAGCGGAAAGGAGAAAGCGTTGCCGATTTCGTTGCGGACCTCCGAAACTTGGGAGGCCTCTGCAATTTCGCTGACCTAGAAGAGGCTTTGAGAGACCGAGTAGTTCTAGGATTAGATGCTATAAATGTGCAGAGCAAAATAATGGCTAAGGGCGACATTAGCCTTGCCGATGCCATCGGTGAGGCTACGGCAGCGGAAGCGACCAAGAAGTCGGCTGCCCAACTATGCCGAAATCGCGCTCCGACACACCAATCAGCCAGCAAACTTTCACCTAAGTTGGAAGGACAGCTTTCGATGCCCCATCATGAGGACCTCTCTTCGTCGTCAGACAGCGACGAAGAAGAAGTCTATTGACTGCAGTCCGATCGGGACCATCACCCGAAATCCCAGCAACCATGCGCTGGCTGCAGGGCCAACCATTACTGCTCTGATTGCAAATTCCGCAACGCGCTCTGCCACGAGTGTGGGAAATGAGGCCATATTGGACGGGTCTGCAGAAGTCTCTTCGGACCCAGCCAGACCTCAAAGGGGGCCACTTTTCGCCAATCGACAGGAAACCGTCCTGTAAGGTGAGAACCAGCAAACCACTCCTACAGAAACTGACCCGTGAATCGCCTAGCGAGGCGAGAAGAGGCTCACCAAACAATCACTTTAGGTCACGCCTCTTCATTGGATGCCAAGAAAATTTGAGTTAAAGTGGACATCGAAAATCAGCCTTGCCAAATGGAAGTTGACTCGGGATCGTCTCTTTCAATGGTCTCCTGGAAGACCCTCAAGCAACTCATCCCTACCATCCGGCATCAAGACGTGCAATTCCAAAGGCTCGTGCTAAAAGACTACCAGGGGAACCGGATTCCAGTTGTAGGATCCAGCCGAGTCCGGCTTTCGTTCAAGAACCGCACAGCATACTTACCCCTGACGGTGATTGACAAGGACCGGCCTAGCCTGTTAGGCCTGCAATGGTTCACACCACTCGGCATTGAAGTGGCAGGCATTAACTGAATCGCAGCAGTGACTGGGAGGAGGACCTCGCCCACGAATTCAAGGACGTCTTCACAGAAAAGCTAGGCGAGTACAAGGGGACCCCAATATCCTTTAGCCTTAATCCAAAAATAGCTCCCATCTGCCTTAAGCCTCGTCGAGTTCCGTTCGCACTAAAGCCGAAAATCGACAAACAGCTTGATAAGTTGATAGCCCAGGGAGTGTTAAAGCCAACCGATCACTCTCCCTGGGAAACCCCAGTCGTAACACCAATTAAACCGGACGGCTCCATTAGAATTTGTGGGGACTACCGAGTCACCCTAAACCATGCCCTGCAACAAAATCCATATCCGGTGCCGGTGGTGCAACACCGCCTCCATTCCCTGGGGGGCGGAAAAGTCTTTGCTAAACTAGACTTAGCTCAGACTTATCAGCAACTGCCGGTCGATGAAAAAACGGCACAGGCACAGACAATTGTAACGCACCGAGGTGCCTTTGAGTGTACGCGGCTCCAATTTGGAGTCAGTGTAGCCCCGGGGATCTTTCAGAGCCTAATGGAGAGACTGTTGCAGGGGATCAAAAGCGTTGTCCCCTACTTTGACGATGTGCTAATTGCTGCCCCCACTCCAAAAGTATTACAGGATCGTTTAAGACTGGTTCTACAAAAATTCCAAGAAGCAGGCCTTAAGGTGAAGAAAAATAAATGCAAGCTGTGTACAGATCGTGTTGAATTCTTGGGGTATTTAATTGACAGTCTGGGTATTCACCCTACCGATAGCAAATTGAAAGCAATAAAAAATGCTCCCAGACCCCGGAATAAGGCTGACCTCCAGGCATTCTTAGGCCTCATCAATTTCTATAATGTATTCTTGCCACACAAGGCGACTGTTGCTGAACCTTTACATCGCCTACTAGGCAAAAAAGCAAATTGGGTATGGGGTCAAAGAGAAGAGCAGGCGTTCCGTAATGTAAAAAGGCTACTGACTTCTGATGCTGTACTAATGCAGTACAATGAAACCTTACCATTAAGTATCACTTGTGATGCATCGCCTTTCGGAGTGGGCGCCATTTTGAGCCATGTATTGCCTAACGGTAACAACTCCCCTTTTGCTTATTTTTCAAAAACACTCTCGAAAACTGAGCAAAATTATAGCCAGATCGATAAAGAAGCCCTGGCAATTGTATCGGCTGTTAAAAGATTCCATGAGTACGTGTACGGCCGGGCTTTTACTATAGTGACTGACCACAAACCGTTGCTGGGGATAATCGCTGGGGATAAGCCAACTCCCTATGTACTTTCTCCCAGGATGACCTGCTGGTCAGAATTCTTGGCTGCCTACAATTATCAGCTACAATACCGCCCCGATAAAGCCATTCCCCACGCCGACGCATTGAGCTGTGCACCGCTTCCAGAAACCATCAATGATCCCGCGCCAACGATGACAACATTGCAAATCAAGACACTTCATACACCGCCATTAACTGCCTGTGATATCGCGAGAGAAACAAAACGCGACCCCATCTTAGCACGAGTCTTCACGTGGGTGAGGATGGCCATTGGACCAAATACCAGACAACTTCGCACCATTCAAAAGTCGTCAAACAGAGTTGTTTTCTCAAAAGGGCTGTATCATCTGGGGCGATAGAGTCGTTATCCCAGAACGACTCCAACAGATACCACTCAGAACTTTGCACGATGGCCACCCTGGCATCGTACGCATGAAGGCCCTCGCACGAAGTTATGCGTGGTGGCCAGGCATTGACAGACAGATCGAATTGTGGGTCAAAACTTGCCAGAGATGCCAAGAAGTAAGCAACGCTCCACCAAAGGCAACCCCAACCGAATGGGAGACGCCGCGGGGACCCTGGTCCCATATCCATCTAGATTTTGCTGGGCCGACCAAAGGCCACACATTCTTGTTAACCGTCGACGCCTACTCGAATTGGCTCGAGATTCACCGAATGAGGAACATGACCACTGAAGCGGTCATGAAAAGACTGGAAAGACTGTTTGCAACCCACGGATTACCAGATGTTCTGGTATCTGACAATGGGCCCCAATTTACCGAGCTGTCTTTTGAGCAGTACCTGGCTGACCGCGGTATCCGACATGTGCTCACTTCGCCTGTGCACCCTGCGGCCAATGGTAGGGCTGAGCACATGGTACAATTTGTCAAGAAAACGCTACAAAAAAATAGACTACGACAACATCGACGAGAAAATCAACCAAATCCTTTTTCTGCAGCACATCACACCTCACAGTGTCACCAACAAAACTCCCGCCGAGCTGCTAATGGGATGGAAGCTCCGCTCCCACCTCGACCGGTTACACCCAGCCTACGAACTGGAGAAACCACTCGGATCCAGCGGCTGATGCCGTACCTTCCAGGTAGGCGATTTAGTATTCGCTAAAAACTTATCCGGCGATCCGCTGTGGGTAGAAGCGATGGTAATCCACGTAACCGGCCCAAGATCATACCTTGTACAGTGCCCTGACAATAGACTTTGGAAGCGCCATATCGATCAACTACGATCGCGGCTGCAGTCACGCAATTCCGAACTCCCTTATAACCAAACTGAGGGCGGGGGGAGATACAGCGGATGACAAATTTCAACTAGAAGAAAATCTTTTCGAAGAGAACGATAGCGGAACAGAAATGCGGGAACAGGAACCAGGGATGGGAGTGAGTTCACCTCAGGGAGTTACCGAAGATATTGGTGACAACGGAAACGCGAACTCTGAACCAGAGGCACCCCTTTCGCCAAACAACGATCTACCTCAACAAGAGTGCAGCCAAATGCCAGGCACACAGCAAAAATCAAAAAGACTAATAAAACAACCGTCCTACCTCAAGGACTATGTGACTGCACCCCGTAAGCAGAAGCCGGGGGAAAGGGGTGTTGTGAATGAATAAATGTTAAATAAAGTTATCTTGAGCTTGAAGTCAAGCGCAGGGTTCTGGCCCTGCACTTCTGATTGGTTGTTAATGGCAAGATCGGATTGGTCCATTCAAGAGAATCTGATTGGCCATTAACGGGCCATTCTCATTGGTTAACGGAGCTAGCGCTCCCGGATTGCTATTGGTTGAATAGTTAATAAGTTGCCTATATAAGGAAGGCTATAGCAGCCATCCAGTTTGAGCTGTCACACCATGTAAATAAAGATTTTGAAGTTCACTGTTTCTACTGGCTTGTCTCCTTTATTCACATCCATGCTCCAGACTTAACAAGGTCTTTTTTCACTGGTATAAAATATGTAAAATAACTAGATAGTTAATTCCACTGTATTCAGTGAGGCTTACTCCAAGTCTTATCCAATGTTTGCAAACAAGTATGTCTCAATGGAGTCAATAGGACCAAGTTTGTGGTTAAAGAACAAAGCCTAACACTGAAAAGTTGAGACCTCTGTTGTATTGATTTTTATATAAATTTTATATAGATATATACTGTTTCTGCATGTTATGTGACTGTTTTTTTTTTCTGGTAAGAGGGATCTAATTTTTCCTCTAAAACTTCAAGACCCCCTAGCCAAAACAAAGGAAATTGCATTAAATGATTGTAACACCAGAAAAGTATCGTGAGTATTAAATAGTTTTCACTCCTTTTACATAAAAACCCATTCTTAATTATTGTCACTTGTCTTCATTTTAGATGCATAACTTCTGTAGGAAAGGGAAAGAATTATTTAACAGCTATTGTAAAGAAATAGCAATTTAAAAAACCAATCAATTCATCAATTTTACACAGAGCCAGGATATCTTTATACTTATTGTTTATTCATATTCTACTCAATTTGTAACATTTTTTTTCCGCATGGTTTTTATCATCCCAGGTAAACCCACAATATCAGAATCCAAGCCATAAAATGCCACAGATATATTGCATATATAAAAAGAAGTAAAAGTTCAATTCTTGCATAACTTGACTGATTTTTTTATTGCATCAGTACAATAACCAGAAAACAGTTTTGGAAATATATCCATCTGATCACAAAGACTCAAAAGCATAAGAGCTCCTACATTGAATTCTATGAAATTTAGTGGGGCCTGTCCTCTAATCCTGCTATGCCTTTTCTACAAATTTTGACTATTCAACTTCAAGTAATAGTAAATACTATTATGCATTTATATAATTCCATCTAGATGAAGGGAGGGCAAACCTCCAAGTTGCCATATTCATAATCAAGAATTGAGTAGAAATCAGAATGAAGTATCCCACAATCAACATAAGACGAACCTGGTTACTTTCAGGGCAATTTCTTGCCAAATACCAAATATTTTTATAGTACTTAAAAAATTAACATGGTTTATTTATCTCAGATCAGTAATTCATCTAGGTCTGTGATGTCTCCAGTAGTTGTCACCAAAATTTCAGGTTGAGATGTTTTTCATCACTATTTTCTATTTTCCGGATCCTTTTAAATATGTCAGGATCTGAATTTGAGTCATGCAAATCATGTTCTCTGTCACTGAGATAAATAAGTTTTCAAAGATTACTTTTGGAAGAAAAGATGAAGAATGTTGACTGCTGAACATGAAAAGCACTACAGAAGGGCTAATCATGTCATCAATAAGTATACTGCTGTTCTGCCTCTTTTTCACAATTTTTCTCTTGTTTATTTTTTTCCCTGCTGTTGCCATATTTTTTGTGGTTTTAAAAACCACTAAACATCAGTCCCTTTGGAAGTGTTTCTGTGTAATACTATTAAAATGAATGGAAGCTACACATAATCACATTTCATTTACAGGGCTGCCAACCTTGAGTGATAGTTCGGAGTGAGACACTGCGAGGGAGCGGAGCAACCAAGCCTGAGGGAGCGAAGCGACCGAGGGGGGGATGGTGTGGAAGGGGGGTGTCCCCCCTTCCATGGTAGGGAGCTTTGACAATTTTACATTTTAAATGGTGCAATCTGATGCATACTTTAGTCATGATTTGGACATATACATACATACATACATGCAAGCAGCACCAATGTACTTGAACCGGATTTGTAAGATATTAATAATGCAGTTCACTGACCATGAATAATTGAAGTTCCTGACTTGTAACTGCAGTATTCTACCTCAACTGACTTTATTAGCTTAGTGATGTACTATAGACCACTATAGGATGAATTCAATATGCAACAAAAAGACAAAAAACCCGAAACAACTACAGAGATAATGCAAATACATCAATGGGTATTTTTCTTTCTGTATCAAATACCATACTACATGCCAATATCAAATGCTATAGTCTCAGTCTTTAATTATATACTAACTTGTTGACTGAAATAGGGGTTCATAATTTCAGACATGTATAAACTAAACATTTAATTGAATAATGAGTGCTTCATATAAATATACATATTGTTAACTGTAAAACTCTCTACTGTATTCTGAAGCTTGGCCCTAGCTTTCATCATAGAAGCTATAGAACCAAAACAAAGCCCTGGTAGAGACTAAAAAATACAGCAAGTGCAGCTCTTGATTCACAAGGAAACTCTGGAATAGTACTTGAATGCCACAGGTTAAATACTACACTTCATCACAGATGAACTGTCAACTCTAATAATTTAGCGGGTTTCTGGTGTGGATTTCTGACCCAGGGGAGAAAGACCGTTTAAAAAAGCAAAAAGGACAGAAAGAACAGAAAGAACACCAAGAAGAATGGGACAACCCCCCCCCAAAAAAAGAGATCCAACACAACTCTGAATAAAATTCTGTGAACATTATATTTTGCATCAGTCTTCTTTTCTTCCACCTTCCTCTCCTTTCCTTGTATCTTACACAGTGTAAACCCCAGGGTGGTGCTCGTAAAATTACTTTTTTTAAAGAGCCATTATAGCAACTTTATTTGGCTGAAGAATTAAGCAGATGTTTAATTAATTACCATTTGGAGGAGACTGCTTCCAATATTAGAAAAAGGGAAACCCTAACCTTGTTTTTAAAGTATTTTCAAAAATGCCGTCTTGAAAACTCACCTGCTACCAAGGCCCAGAGTAAACCGGAGGGGGAAAGGGGGAAGGTTACTAAACCAAATCCAAGTTATTAAAGGAACCCAACTGCACTGTCAATGCTGGAGTGTCATGCGATCGCTTGGAAATACATAACCTTTCATCCTGGTTGATCCCATTGTCCTAACAGAACATTGTCCTAATGCTTTTAGCATGTGGGTGTATGAGCAAACTTCCACCACCACCACCACCCCTTTACACGCCTTATGCTCTCTTTTAGCTGATCCAAAAGAGTCTTCCCAAACCAGCAAGGCGAGAAGCGCGCCAGGCTGATCTATAAAGGGGCTGGGCAGCTTTGTGCAAAATAGAAAGTTGGAGGACTGACAGGATGTGATCCTCTGGAACAAATGTCTTTCAGAGAGAGAGAGACGCCCCAGCTTCTAGTTACATCTCTGGCAGCGGACAATTCTCAGCTTTGCTTATCAGGGTTATTACTGGCCGAGGCTGTTGCCTGCAAAAGAGGCTTTGCCAGCCCCCTCGTGTCCTTCTTTGAAAAGGGCAGCTGGCTTGTCCCGGAGGACATTGCAGAGAGGGAGAGCGCGGGGCAAAGTGGCTGCGAGCGCCCCGGGCGGGAAGAAGCCTCTTGCTCTTCGCTTTCCTGAAGCGAATTTGCTAATCGGCATCATGCACAGTTACGGGACGCCGAGGCAGAACGAGGATTAAGGCGGGAAAAGAGGCGCGGTGGGGTGGCTGGGCAGGGCGGGGCGGCGCTGGGAACTCATCCTTCTCCTAAGGGGAATATTCGGAATATCAGAGAATGTAGAGATATATTTATTTTTGTACATTCCATTTTGGGGGTTTAGCGTGAGATTTCGTTTATCAGAGTGAGACAGTCAAAATTGGTTGAATTGCGTGAGTCTCACTCTGATTGCGTGAGAGTTGGCAGCACTGCATTTATAGAAGGTAGTTTCATACACCATAAGAGTAATTATGCTTTTTCCACTTCAGTTCAGTATGAGAAAGGCTTTCTCTTGCCTTTGTTTAATCAAAACTTCTAAGTTAAAGAGCAAGCTTTCTTTTCTGTCCTGAATGTTCTTAATTTCTCCAGCAGCCCAGAAAATAACTTGGCTCTATCAGAAAGAAATCCAGTCCTCTGTTTAATTAAAAGTTTCCATGTGCTCCTTCTTGGTGGTCTCTGGGTGGGAAAGCTAAATTCACAAAAACAGTGAAGGGCTTTCATATATTTTATAGGAAAAAGCTGTACTGCCATTTATAGCATACAGAGCCATCTATAACCCATCTGAAGAACAAAGAGTCCAATCCAGTTGCATAAAGCAGTCTTCTCTTAGAACAGCTGCAAACTTCCCTCTCAAACTGGGCAATTCAAAATATAACACCAGGTCTTGCATTAGTCATGAAAATTTGTGGTTCAAGCCATCATTTAAGGCTCAGTATAGGGAGATTCCAAGGTTGTTTATTCAAGTCAGAGAGACCATATTGTTGAAGTCTCATCACACAGCTCAGGAAATGGGAATGAGGAGTTGACAGGGAAGCTTTCAAAACAAGCTTCTGTTTGGAAACCTGGAAAACTGTATCTCTACATTTATTGAAGTGTCAATGCTGATGATTCCTAACCCATGCTTCGAAGTTTGGGGTGGAGGGTCAAATCAACCAAGGTCTAATGATGAAGTATTTTCATCTGTCTATACCAGGTGTCTCCAAAGTTGACAACTTTAAGACTTATGAACTTCAACTCTCAGAATTCTCCAGCCAGTATGGCTAGCTGAGGAATCCTCGGAGTTGAAGTCCTCAACTTTGGAGCATCCTGGTCTATACTAAGGCAGTCTGCTTGAAGGAAAAAGCCATGCTTCCATTAAATTGCCAACCCTGCCTTGAAAAACTCAAGAACAATTGGAAAGGATAGAGGCACTACTCTTCTTTCCTGCCTAATAATTGTAAAGTTTATTTTAAAAACAACTTATTAATAGCCTTACTTCTGAGTCTTCCAGTATGCTAACATATAAGTATAAGAGTCTCTATCTATATAGTCTTACTTGATTTACAAGTGGTAAGCAATTAATACTCTAATTTATTTATGTCTTATCTGACTGAGAGGGCAAGCTAAGGGTGACATTTCCAAGTTGAAGGGAAAATTGAAAGATGATAGGATTTTTTTTAAAAAAAATTAGTGTATGGCATGCGTTAGCTAGGGATCACTGAAGTGACTGGCTGTCTCTGTGAAAGGAATTTTTTGGGGTGGTGTTATCTTTACCCGTGGGATGTCTGAATTCTGGTAGGCAATCAGGGGAGGCTCCTTTCTTTTCCCTAGGCAGTTTATTTGCTCACGGGAATCAAGCAGCTGACCTCAGCGATGCACAGACTCAGCATCTTACCATGGAAGCCTTCTTATCACGGAAGCTCAATGATAGGATATTGTATATTGAGGGAGGTATGTCACTTGCCTGATTTATATAGTAGCCATTGATATGAAACAATACTCTTCAAATGCATGCCATTCTTTTTACAGATCTGGAACATATAGGAATTGTACAGTGTTGTTGTACAGATAGGCCTCAAATTACAACCATTTGTTTAGTGCCAAAGTTACAACAGCATTGAAAAAATGACTTACAACCAGTTTTTGCATTTATGACCATGAGAGCATCCCCATGGCCATGTGATCAAAATTCAGGTACATGTATTCATGATGGATGCAGTGTCCCATGGTCATGTCATAGCCATATGAGACCTTCCCAAGCCAGCTTCCAACAAGCAAAGTCAATGTGTGAAGCTCGATTCATTTAACTGTAGCATTTGCTGAACAACTGTGGCAAAAAAGGGTCATCAAATCAGGCACAACTTAAATAACAACCACCTTGCTTAGGAATGGAAATTCTGATCCCAACTTTTGGTTTTAAGTGGAGTTGTGATCTGTAGTCACAACTTTCTGCTCACTGCTGAGGAGCTTTCACTTAGTTCTATAAACTGGCTTGTAGAAGGATGTCATTTTTGAGAAACCTGGGCCTTGGTTGTGAGTCTGATTTAAATACATTTAAATACATGTATATGCATTTAAATATGCATTTAAATACATAATTTGAATCTGGTCCCTTTTGTTGTGCTACACTGTCTCTTAAAATAACTTTTTCATGAACTCTTTAGAAGCTGGTAGTTTCATCCAGAGTAACTTCCACTAACAATAGTCAAAGTTTTGCCTCTTGATACAAAAGGCAGTTCAGATGTTCATTTTTTTGTGAAAACTAAGCAAGATTATCCCATCACCTTTTACAGTCTCTGTATCGCAGGATCACCAGGCATTGCTAACAACAATGTTCAACTTTATGTTTATTATCATGCATTTTATAAGAGAGAAGTAATGACAGAAGAGTTGACAGGAAAAAAAGTAGCAAGCAATAAAATGGTCCTGCCCTTGAGAATATATTGCTACTGTCTCTGGGAAATCCCTGTATCTTCCAGCTGCATTGTAAAAGTTCAGGAGTTGCCTGGGGAACTGTAAAATCCACTTTACTACTTCAGAGTTGGAATAGACATCACAAACAGCTGACGCTAAAGTAAGTTTATGGAGCATGTGATGCTTTAGGAGAAAGCAGGCCCAAGTACATGAGAACCATAAAAGAATAAAAATACTTTAGGATTAAAATACTATGAATTTGTTTAAAATAAAACCTGCAACCAACAATGTCACACTATATCACTTAATAAACAGTGGAGAATAACTTGTCAATAACACTGAAGTGGGAATTCTAGTGATATAGTAATGTAGTGCACAATAATTTACAGTAGCAGTTTTCAAACATTTTGGTCTTGGGATTCCTTATATATTTTTAAAAATGATTGGGGATCTCAAATAACTTTGGTTTATTCAAGTTATAGCCATTGATATTTACTGTATTAGAAATCGAAGCAGAGAAATTTAAAAATATTAATTTCATTTTTGTGGATCCCTTGAAAGGGTTTTGAGGACTCTAGAGGAATCACACTTTGAGAATTACTGTTTTATGGTGCTGAGTTGAATCTGACTGTATTTATTTGGTCGTCCAGCACTTATTCAAAGGTTGGCAATTAAAGTAAAAATGAACCAAAAAGAAAAGCCTTGGTAGATTTTAAAAAAGCAATTAAAATATGTTAATTGATATATGCCCTCTTGCTGAAGAAAAACATGTATGAAAGCCAGACAGACTTATAAGGGTACATTTTCCAATGATATCCTAATCAGAGAGGGCAGTATTTCTCAGTCTTGTCAACTTAGACTGGTGGGCTTAAACTCCCAGAATTCTCCGACCAGCATGATTTAGGGGATTTGGGGTCAAATCTGCCCACCTTAAAGTTGCCAAGGTTGAAAAACATTGGTGTAAGGCATTTAGGTTTTTCTAAGCTTATAAGTAGTACAAAAGTAGTGCTCAACTTGTGGCCACAATTGAGGCCAAATGTTTTGTTGCTAAGTGAGACAGTTTTGTTAAGTGATTTTTGCCCCATTTTACAATCTTTCTTGCCACAGTTGTTAAGTGAATCATTGCAGTTGTTTAGTTAGTAACATGTCTGTTAAGTGAATCTATTGATTTCCCATTGACTTTGCTTGCCAGATGGTCGCAAAAGGGGATCTCATGACCCTGGGACACTGCAACGGTCATAAATATGAGTCAGTTGCCAAGAGTCTGAATTTGGGTCATGTGACCATGAGGATGCTGCAATGATCATAAGTGCGAAAAATGATCATAACTGGTCATTTTTCAGTGTTATTGTAACTTTGAATGGTCATTGAACAAAGTTGTGCATTGAATAGTACCTGGAAGGTGGCCAATACCCATGGTATACTTCCTATATTTGCCTAGTAATCTGATCCTCATTGATTCTCTCTTTATAATTAAAATATCTCAACGTACTCTATAAATATTGCAGTCACTTTGATTTCCACGTTCATGTCATATCCATTCTTTCTAAAAGTTATCTTTTTATTTTACTACGTACAATTCTTTTTTTTTAAACAAATTTTATTCAGTTTTTCACATTAAAAACAAAAATCTCTTTTTAGTGGACAACATATTTCCGGGTCATCACCTTTACATACAAATATGAGAGCAATTATACATTCATATATGCATACTTAATTCTATTATTACCTTTTCCATTCTAAATTTTCAGTAAGGAGAAAAACAAACACACTAATTCTAACCTCTTTTGAAACAACTTTTTGTTTCATTTCAATTATTTCAAATATAATCTTTTAATATTTATTTTAAAAATAAAGATAAACAATATGTTTGCCTAATAATAATAATAATAATAATAATAATAATAATAATAATAATAATAATGTAACCAATGTCTCTCCTTGCTTTTAATAGTCTATATTAATTTATTAATTTAGTTGGTTCTTTAGTCTATCATATTCCCTTTCCATTACACATTCTTTTTATAAATTCTAGATTAATACAAATTTTAACACTAAAGCAAAAAAAAACAAAAACCAAGTATAGGTTCCACCCCTTTTACTGCTTTGAGTGTGACACCTCAATGATTAAAATATACCTTTATTACCTCATCTTGATTCCCAATAAGCTATTATTTTTAAGAAATTACAATAATAATCATTACATCTTTTCATTTGGATTTCGCAGTATATTCCCCCCCTTGATTTTTAATAAGAGTTATCAGTATCTATATTACCCTATTTTCTAAATATTTTTAATTGCAGAAATATTCTTATTACCTCTTGTCACCCTGCAGAATCCCCTTTTTAATTCATCAACCATTATCTCTGAAAAAACAATTTCTTTTCAACATTTTACTATTTTCGTATTTCTTTATTTCATGTACCTGTTTCTTACTGCTTCTCCTCCCCCTCTTTTCCCCATATCTTTTCTCATTCCAATCTATATCCCTCTCTTTCTTTCTTTCATTTTTTTAAACAAATTTTATTAATTTTACAGAAAACACAATACATAAAACATAAACAAAACTAAAAGATCTTTTCTGAGGTTGTCTGATCCCGGGTTGAAACTCTTCACACAGACACAAATTCAAACATCATATTCACTTTATATATCCTTCCATATCTTATTATCATTTTCTTTTTTATATACATATATAAACCATTTTTATCAATTTTATAAAAACAATGCACAAAGAATCAAGGCATAACAGCTTATAAATTCTTTTCTAAGAAAAAATAATAAAAGAAGAAAACCAATAGAACATAACAATTCCAAATTATAGTATCAATACTTTATCTATTTAACTTCATATCTTATCCCAGCTTCTCCTTTTCATCCAAATTATTTCTTGTTAATTAAAATTTTATTGTCTTTTATCAATATACAAAATCCAAAAAAAAACATAACAAAACCTTTGTATATCCTTTCATATCTTATTAACATTTTCAAAAACATTCTTTGTCTGTTCTATTTCCAACTATCCATTCATCTTTTTTCTTTTACTATACTTCTCCTATACACCAATTGGAGTAACGTCTATAACTCATTACCCTAACTTAAAAGTACTTCATATAACAATTTTTCTTGGGATTCTGTTTAATAGATTCTAAAATTACACAATGAATTTTATACTCTAAATACACATATAAAAACCACAATCTTATGTACCCTCCAGAATCCCTCTTTTATCCTAAATTAAATTCACCCATTGTCTCTGAATAAACTTTTTTTCTTTAGATCTTGCTTCCCCCCATTGAGGCTTCTCCTCCCCCCCTTTCTCTCTTGCTTATTCTTCTCCTTGCCCTTTTTACCCCTTTGTCTCTCCTCCTCCCTTTTCTTACTCCCTTTCCTTTGCTTTCTAATCTTGCCTCCACCTTTCCGCTCATTTTTCTCTTTTTTGGTTGTTTTTATAATTCTTAAAATCCCCTTTTTCTTATCCTTTTTCTCCTCCTCCCCGGAAAGAACCCATTGTTCATCAAAGATGGCTTCTTCTTCCTCTTCTTCTTTGTCCCAGTCCTTCTGCTGCGTAGTCAACTTTTCATAAGTACATAACGCCATTTCTAAAAATTGAAACCAAGTGCCCAAAGTATCTTTCTTTTTATATTTTTGATATTCAGTCTTTAGTTCATCCACAAGCGATGCCATCATGAAAAGAGAAACTTTTCCCAAAACAACCATAAGTATTTTTAATCAAAAATAATTCAAAAAAAAAAAATTCCAAAAATTAATACTTTTCTTCCTTCTTCTCTTTCTCTTTCTGGGGTTAATGTTTAATCAAAGAGGTCCAATTACCATGTACCTTTCTTTGGGATTCTAGGCAATCTCCTCCTTTTTCAGCTTCTGCTCCAATTTTTTTTCCTCTCCCTTCCCACTTGCAACATCAATTTTAAATAATCAGAAATCCATACCTCGAATAAGGGTTTTCCAATTTCTTAAGTTTTTCAATGTCCAGGAACCCTTTTGTCCCTTAGCTTCAACTCTCAAAACAATTCACTTTCAATGTCCAATATGTCCAAACATTTCTGCTGTTTCCATGGGGTGGGAGAGTGAAGAAAAAACAAAAGTTCCCTTTAACAGCTTCTCCGCCGCTTTCAATCTTCTTAGGGATACAATTTATCCTCCAGCAATTCAAACAGCTCAGTTCCAACAAATTTGAAAGATGTTACTTGACCCGGCTCAGACAGCACTTTCACTCTTCTTGCTTCCTCCAGTGCAATCTTACCCGGTTGCTGGCTTCTTCGTGGCGGCCATTGCTGGCCGCCGCTCCATTGCCTTGGGAAAAAGGGGTTTTCCAGGACGAGGAGGGGGTCTGCGACAACCCCAACCCCCTGTCTGGCTCCTCTCTCTCTTCGGCTGTCCCTACAGGGCAGCCATATCCCCCTGACCCATCTGGATCGGGGGTACCTCGGCGGCTAGCACAGCAGGAATCGCGAGCAGTCGCGAATTCCTGCTGCCCCGAAGCCATACAAAACCGGAAACCCTATATCCCTCTCTTTCTTAATATCTTCCTTTCCCCTTTTCTGCTGGATCTTTCTGCCTTTCCCAACTTCACAGGTATTCCCCCTTTTGATTGCTTTCTTAAATCTCAACTTTTTAACCTTCCTTCTTTTCCCACTTCTTTGTAGTATTCTTTGTGTTAATTGTCTATTTAAAATGTCTTCTCCTTGAGTCTACTCCTCCTCCTCTGAAGCTCTTTCTTCTTGTTCTTCAATTGCCATTTCCATTTTTTCTAACACAGAGCAAAATGATTCACCTCTTTCCTGTAGTAATTCTCTCATATTTTTAAGTTCCATTTTTAATTCCCGAAGAGATATCATTACACCTCTTATATTTTATGATCATTAAAGTCCACAAAAAAAAAAAAAAACCACTTTTACTTTCCTTCTTTCTTCTTTCAATTTTCTAAAGTTCTCAATTATTCCAGCCGAAAATACCGAAAATACCAATCAATCCTACAGTCAGTCTTTCCTTGCTTTTTTCTTTATTCTGGTTCTGCTTTCACTTTCTAAGATTCTTACTTTGTTTCAACATTTCTTTAATGTTATATCCACACAAATTCATTCAGAAACAGAATGCTTTCCCTTTTGTTTGAGCTCAAGTTTTTGTTAAAAACTTTGAGCTCAAGTTTTTTTGACACTCTCCATTATACAAAGTCTTCACCTTTTTCTCCTATTTTTTTATTTAGGGTTTTTCAAACCTCAACATTCCATCACAGTCCAGTCTCCAAATTGTAAACTTTATTACTATTATTTTTTGACAATCTTATTTATTTTATGCCTGTTTATTGCCAAATATTTTAGTTCAATTTAGTTAAATCTTTAGTTTCAGCTTCTTCCTTTCCTGGTTCGAAGCCCCGCTTAGCTGTCAAAAATATATATATTTTTTTCTTGTCCCTGTGTAATTTTATTGCTCACTTTTCTTTTTTAAAAAATTCCATGTTACCTTAATCCCGGGGTACTTTTGTTTAGTTGTATTGCCCAGTTGGCCCAGTTCAGATGTTATCCATCTCTTTCTTCCCTCCTGCACAAATCTTAATCCAGCTGAGTCCTCCTCTTTGGGGTAGCCATTTTAAACCACCACTGCAGTCGTCTTTGGGGGAAAAAAGACCAAGCCCAGGGGGGAGATGTGGCTCTCCTCAATCTGGCTTGCGGCTTCCCCTTACTCCACCACCCTTCCAAGGCAGCTTCAGCCCCTTGTTGTAACTATGTATCATTTATGTGTAATCATTAACTTCTGTCTCTTCAGTGACCTTTGCAAGGCTCGTACAAGGGACAAGGAGCTAGACAGCTGTCAATAAGCTTATTCACATTATGAGTAATTTGTCTGGTATGCAGCTTTGAAAACCTGCACATCCTGATTGACTTAAGCTTTCTAAAACATGTATATCCTGTTTGACTTGAGCTTTGATTAAATCGCTTTCTTGTGAAGAAGCACAATAAAAGAGCGTGTACCAAGACATTCGGGGCGCGCTCATCCCGAGGAACTTCATCTCCTGTCATTTCTTTCTCCTTCGCTCCCTATCATGAGTTGCCCATCTGATGCGGGATAGCAGATTCCGCATTCTGGTGACCCTGACGTGATTCCCTAAGGGGGATATGTTGCGACACGCTCATATCTTACCCGCTCGATGGGAGCTGTGCATCGCCAGGCCTGAAGCGAATTGCACATCATCGGACCTGAAACACAGTCCCGACTTTCGTAAGTATGGACGGAAACTTTTCTCAACAACAGACGGAGCATCTGAAGGAATTGAGGGAGTTAGTCGTGTCTTCTTCTAAATATTCTGCTAATTTAAAGGGCTCGCCTGTAAAAATGAAACCTATTGCTACATTATTGACTTATGTGTGGCAACATTGTCCCAATTATCCAGAGAAAGGGTCCTTAAAAATCTCCACTTGGCAAAAAATTGGCGAATATCTCCATAATCCTCCTCGTGCACCTATTGGCATTTTGGTCACTTGGAGGAAAATTATGGAGGCTTTAATGGTCCATTATAAAATAGAAACGGGGAGTGTATTTGAATCTCCCCCGCCAAGTTATGATAACTTTTCTGTCCATCAACCCTCTGCTCCCGATGGTCATGAATCATTGCGGAAGCCTCCCTCCATTCAATCCACTTCCACAAATGAAGAGCCCCCGTGTCCTCCACCACCCTCCCGAGGTGGGGGGGGTGTTGTAAAAGCCATTCAACAAGCCTTTTATGAAGGGGAAATGGATGAGGACACCCTTGCAGCAGCTTCCCTCTATCCAGTCATACAAGCCGGCAATCCCCCAGCTCCTCAGTATACCCCAATGCCATACAAAATAATTAAGGATTTGAAAGCAGCCTGCAAGGAAAATGGTATTCAGTCCCGCTATGTTCAGGGTCTTTTGAGGTCAATAACCCAACCAGGTGCTGATTTGATAAATGCTGATTGGCGTACATTATTTGCCATGATCCTCACACCTTCACAATTTATGGTCTGGGAATCCGAATTCCATAAGCGTACTGCAGCCGCAGCCGCTAGAGGCTTACCAGCTAATGTTACGTTAGACATGCTTAACGGTACCGGCACCATGCTTACCATTGCCCAGCAGACTGCCACAGACGCAGCTGCTTTCCCTATATTACAGGATTGTGCTTTGGCCGCGGCTCGAAAAGTTGACAATGCGGGATGCATGCCCAAATCCTTCTCTAAGATTATCCAAGGACCTTCTGAGCCTTTTTCCTCCTTTGTAAACCATCTCACAGAAGCCTTGGAGAGACAAATTGATAATGAGGAGGCTTGTAATGAATTAGGTTTAAAACTGGCCTATGAAAATGCAAACGCTGATTGTCAGAAGGTTTTGCAACCATTGATTAACAAGGCAAATATTATCTTGGCGGATTATCTTGCAGCCTGCCGGATCATAGGAACCACATCCCATTCCATGTCTACTCTGGCTACAGCCATTACGGAAGGCATGCAGCAGAATATGGGCTCTCTTCTTCCCATTTCCCAACAAAATACTCGTAAAATGGGCAATTGTTTTAATTGCGGCAAGCCAGGCCACTTTAAGAGCCAATGCAGGGCCCTGGGCGGGGGAGCAAATATGTCAAGAAACCAGGTAGCTCGCCCAAAGACGCCATGCCCTCGATGCAAAAGGGGCTATCACTGGGCTAATCAGTGCAGAGTCCAAAAGAATGAACAGCAGAGTAACCCTACAATCATTCAAAGCCCCTATTTGAATCAGGGAAACTAGAAAAGGGGCAGGCAGCTAGCCCCACAACAAAGGCTGCTGAAACTTGCAATTTTTCTTCTTTTGCTTATGATCTTGCTGCTAATGAAACTGTTACTTATCTCCCTGGTATCGCTGACTTTCTCTTTGTGCACCCTGTTCAGCCTTTTCACATGCCCCCCGACATTCCAGTGCTAGACTTTCCTGTACTGGACTTAGCTGAACAAGGTATTCTTGCCTCTCCTTTTCTGCATGACCCCACTGTATTGTCTGATGTCTGCCTGTCCGTACTAGCTAATACTGAAGTTACCATAAATGAGGGGGATGTTGTGGCAAAAATGATTGTGCTCTTAGACCAACAATAAGAGCAACTCTATGCAATTGAAAGACCAATTAGTCAACCGAAACCTACGATAACATTCTTATTGAACGGTCGATCCTTTCTTGGTCTTTTAGATACTGGAGCGGATATTTCCATCATCCGAACCGCTGAGTGGCCGGACACCTGGCCTGCTGATGTGGCACCAGCGGTGAGAGGAGTGGGGGGACTCCAGGAGACTCGCATTAGCAGAAACTGGGTAAAAGCCCATTCCCCTGAGTCTCAATGTGTTGCTTATATTAAACCAGCTGTAATTCCTCTGTATACTAATCTGTGGGGAAGAGACCTTATGTCACAGTTTAATGCGCAACTTACCCTCCATTAACCATGCTTCACTTGCATTTGACTCACAATAACCCTGTGTGGATTGATCAGTGGCCTCTCCCTTCTATAAAGCTTGAAGCCTTACATTCTCTTGTTCAAGAACAATTAGATAGAGGTCATCTAGAACCTTCATTGAGTCCATATAATACCCCAGTTTTTGTTATCAAAAAGAAAAATGGCGCTGGGCGCCTCCTTCAGGATTTAAGAGCAGTGAATGCGGTCCTCCTTCCAATGGGACCCCTGCAATGTGGTCTTCCTAATCCTAACATAATTCCTCAAGAGTATGACCTTGTCATTATCGATTTAAAAGACTGTTTTTTCTCCATTCCATTACACCAGTTAGATAGAAAATTATTCGCTTTTACAGTACCAACCTTAAATAATCAAAGACCTACCAAACGATATCAATGGAAAGTCTTACCGCAAGGCATGTTAAACAGTCCAACTATGTGTCAATTTTTTGTGGATTTAGCCTTGCAACCATACAGGGACAAATATCCTCATTTTTTAATCTATCATTACATGGATGATATATTGGTATCTGCACCTGGCCCAAAGGGCACGGTATTAAAAACTCTGCCGTGCCTGACCTCCATTTTAGGTAAAGCAGGTCTCACTATAGCCCCAGAAAAAATACAATCCAAACCACCCTTTTCCTATTTAGGTCACAAGTTACTTGCTTCAGCTGCTGTTCCTTCCCTTCCCCTTCCAACGCTTCCCCCGAAACCCACACTCGTGATCTTACAACAGTTCCTGGGAACCTTAAATTGGGCACGTCCTTATTTGGGTTTGACTACAGCTACATTAGCTCCTCTCTTTAATGCTCTCACACAAGATAAAGCCCCGTCCGATGTTATCATTCTAAATAAAGAGCAGTTGCAGGCATTAAAAGACGTTTCCCATTCACTGGCTACTCGATGGGTGGATAGAGTTATAGAGAATTGCCCTTTATCAATTGCTTTACTAAATACTGCTCAAAGACCCACAGCTGTTATTATGCAATCTCATCAGACACAGGTTCTGATTTTAGAATGGCTGCATTTGTCTCACACCCCACGGACCACAATCACTAGTAAAGCCTCTGCATATTCCCAGTTGATCTTTAAAGGTCGACAAAGATGTAAACAACTCATGGGATGTGAGCCTGTTTCAATATTCACTCCTTGTTCACTGACCACGTGGGAAATGCTATGATGTAATTCAGAAGAACTACAATACGCTTTAGAAGAGTGGCCAGGGCAAATTTCTTGCCATTTACCAGCAGACCCACGGTTCACTTTTCTTAAAACTCTCCCTTTTGAATGGTATTCCCCCCTCTCAATATCTCCATTGGTAGATGCACCTACGCTTTATGCAGATGGGGAGAAAATGTATGGTGCTTGTGCATGGTACCAGGAGGGAGAATGGAAAACTAAAATTACCCCTCCGCAATCTTCTGCTCAACAGGCAGAACTTGCTGCATCTCTTATTGCATTTCAGCAGTTTCAAAAAGCTCCTTTTAATTTAATAGTAGATTCCTTAAACGTTTCTCAGATTTTGAAAAATATATATCAAGCCTATTTATCTCCCAGCATATCTGTTTCTTTGTTAAAGTTGTTGCTTCCTCTACAGCAATGTATCAACAGCCGCACGCATCCATTCTTTGTAGCACATATCAGGAGCATCAACCTCTTCCTGGCATATTACAGAAGGGAAACGATGTGGCAGACGCAGCTGCAGCAGCTGCATTTGGTAATTCAATCTGTAATCTTACAGCAGTTGAAAGTCATGACTATTTTCACCAAAATAAGAAAGCCCTACAAAAACAATTTTCTCTAACTCAGGCAGAAGCTGCTGCTATTATTCAACAATGCCCCACAAGTAGTAAGCAAGGACATTCCATTCCCATAGGAGTAAATCCTAGAGGATTAAAAGCTTGTGAGATTTGGCAAATGGATGTAACTCAGTATCCACCTTTTGCCCCTTGGAAATATTTGCATGTTTCCATAGATACATATTCAGGGTTTATTCTGGCCACTCCTCAAAGGGGAGAAACTGTAAAACATGTCATCAATCATTCAATTCGTACCTTTGCCTCGCTGGGATGTCCAAAAGAAATCAAAACTGACAATGGACCTGCCTATACAAGTTCTGCGTTCCAGGACTTCTGTAACAGATGGAATGTAACCCACAAGTTTGGGATTCCCTACAACAGCCAGGGGCAGGCTATTGTGGAACGAGCGAACTTATCTCTGAAATGTGCTCTTGATCGATATTCGTTGCGGGAAAACCCCCCGAACCTCCCAGCATTGCAAAATTCTCTTAACATTTGTCTTTACACTTTAAACTTTCTTAATCTGACTGGCATTCCTCCCACTTCTGCTGCTTCACGTCATTTTTCCTCCCCCTCACCCCCGCCTAACAGACCTCTGGTAAAGTATCGCAGATTGCCAGATCCCGCCTGGCAGGGTCCCGCTGAGCTTCTCACCTGGGTACGAGACTACGCTGCGATTCTACTACCAGACAAAACCACTTGCTGGGTCCCTGGTCGGGCAGTAAGACCCTATCATGGGAATTCCTCCGCTACATCTGCATCTTAAACTCTTCCTGATATTCTTGCCTATATCCTCTTTGCAATTTCTACCTTATTCGTATCCTACTTATACCTTTGTTCAACATGGTCATTGGACTACATTAGAATTTCGCTTTATTAATTATGATAGTGGCTGTCCTATTGTTTGTTGGCATGATAATCTTCCCATAAATCTATTTCCTTATATTCACACTACAACAAAACCTATGCTTCCTGTCAAAAGACTATTCGTGTTAAAGCCACTTCATTAACAGAAGGCTATTATACTTGTTCCATGTGGGTACGTCATGAAAATGCTACCCGTAGTTTTCACTCTGTCACTTCTGTTTTGTTTACAGAACACTCTACCACTCGCTCTTTTGTTCCTTCTTTACTCTTCCTATGGAAAGGAACCTTAAAATCTTTTCCTCTATTCAATCTAGATTTTGGGGGACCTAGATGTCCTTCTATTATATTATGAGTTCCCCCACCCCAACTAACATCCTTGATGAATGACCAAATTAATCTTCATTGTCATTATTGTAATTATTATCCTTTTTCTACTAATTGCATTCCCTCCTCATCTCGTAAATGTTCTACAACTAACTTGTCCATAGTCCTCTCTCCTACTTGTGATGCCTTTATATACCCGAACTCTGATCCTGTCAACAAACGACGCTTCAAAAGAACTGCCCATGACGATCCGCAGAAGCCTCATAGAAGATATAATATTACTTGGACTATAACTGACTTTCAAGGCGTTCGTTTAAACTCTACAACCAATTTTTCTTGCATAGAAGACTTCTACCCACCACTTCAATTCGATTTGGCAGAAATGCTTGTAGGCTCCACCACCTACAACTCGCCTTCTCATCCAACGGAGCCTAGTCATAGAGTTGTAAATGAATATAGGTTTTATGTATGCCCCGGACAGCCCGTCTCCAACACTCAGTCCCCTGCCTAACGACTTCTCGACTGCGGGGGGTCGTCGGATTACTTTTACAAAGCCTGGTCGTGTGTTTCAACTGGACATATTTATTGGGATCTGGGCACTAAGGGTGATCTCATTACTGCCACTCGCACCACATGGGATATTCCATGCGGTGGTAAAAATTTGCCCAAATGCAACCCGGTAACCATAAGGTTCACGGACCAAGGCAAGAAAAGTACCCTATGGGACACTGGCTTGAAATGGGATGCCCGCCTAAAAGGAGTCTGGCCGGGAAAGCATTATGGAAATATTTTTTACATTCAACGTCATATTGAACTCCCTCGCTCTGACCCTGTGGGACCACATGAAAAAGTTATTAAATCCCTTTTCTTGCAACCCATAACACAGGGAGTTAACCCACTGATTCCATTGATCAAAGCTTCCTATGCCTTGTTGAACTCCTCAAACTCATCGATTGCCTCCACATGTTGGCTTTGTGTTTCTGCCTCTCCACCTTTTTATGAAGCCATCGCTTCCCAAGAACCATTGTTAATTCCACATCAGACGAACATTGCCGTTGGAGGAACTCCATTATTACTGTTTCTTCCATCACTGGGGTCGGTTGTTGCTTGGGAAATATTCCATCCAATTACTCACAATATTGTCATAATGTTTCTAATGGCTATCATTGTAATTTATATCTTCCTAAGAACTGCCTTGGCTGCACCCACACCACCGGGGGATATTCTGCAGTCTACACCACTTCAGGAGGAAATTTAACATCACGCCTGAAAGGAATGTATTTTATCCCTGGCAATAACTCTGTTTGGGCTTGTTCCACCGATCTCATGGCATGTGTCCACGGGGATGAACTTGTTAAATCCAAATCATTTTGCATTCAAATATGGCTCGTACCAAAAATTGATGTGTATAACTGATGATTTTATATCCCTACAGGTACCCGTGGAATACCCCCTCAGAGCAAAGCGGGAAATTATTAGTACTCTCACTTTAGGTCTACTGCTTGCTCTGGGCGCCACGGGCGCAACCATGGGCATTGCAGGTCTAGCTGTCTCTGATAAAAGAATTACAGCTCTGGGTTCAGCCATTGATGAAGATTTATTACGAATTGAGAAATCAATTGTAGCTTTGCAAAACTCCTTGACGTCCCTCTCGGAAGTAGTCTTGCAAAATCGGAGAGGCTTAGATCTGTTATTTTTGAAACAAGGGGGATTGTGTGCTGCGCTTAAAGAAGAATGTTGTTTTTATGCCGATAGCAGGGTGATCGTGTTGGATTCTATGAAAGAATTAGAAAAACGCTTTAAAGATAGAGAAAAAGAAAGGTTAAACATGCATAATTGGTATCAAGGCTTGTTTTCTATTTCGCCATGGCTTACAACCTTTTTAACTGCATTGGCAGGACCATTAATAATCATTATATGTATTATAGGACCTTGTTGTTTTAATAGAATATTACAATTTTTGAAAAATCAATTATCCTCCATAACTGCTGATGTTATTGCAAGCTCATGATATGTCCTCAGCACCGGACGAAAAAATGTCATTGCTGAGTTACCGCTCCTTGGACAACCTTGACGCTGACGGGTCGCACTCTTGCCCACATGATGGGGACGGCGAACATTCCATAAAAATGGTTCCTGTCTTCTCGGACGAGGAAGAAGACTCGTCATAAATAATAAAAACAGAGGAGATGTTGTAACTATGTATCATTTATGTGTAATCATTAACTTCTGTCTCTTCAGTGACCTTTGCAAGGCACGTGCAAGGGACAAGGAGCTAGACAGCTGTCAATAAGCTTATTCACATTATGAGTAATTTGTCTGGTATGCAGCTTTGTAAACATGCACATCCTGATTGACTTAAGCTTTCTAAAACATGTATATCCTGTTTGACTTGAGCTTTGATTAAATCACTTTCTTGTGAAGAAGCACAATAAAAGAGCGTGTACCAAGACATTCGGGGCACGCTCATCCCGAGGAACTTCGTCTCCTATCGTTTCTTTCTCCTTCGCTCCCTATCATGAGTTGCCCATCTGATGCGGGATAGCAGATACCGCAGCCCCTAATTGTAATGATCACTCCAATGGACCATAGCCACAGAGAGTCGCGATCTACAATCCGTCAGCAAGGAGGCTCCGCCTTCTTTCAACTATGTACAATTCTTAAGTAACCCATTCCCTCTGTATTTAAGTTATTTACAGTATGTTTTTTCCAGGCACACCCAAATATCACTTCCATGTAACATCATGGGCAGAAGCTGGGTATTACATAGAGATATTTTTGTTTCTTTCAACAAACAATTATTCCTTTTAAAAGACCATAAACTACTCACTATTGTTTTAGCAGCATTTGCATGTCTTAGACTTTCGCCATTCCTTTTTTACAGCTTCAGGAAACTTTTCACCAGGGTACAAAAATCATCTGCTTGTTGAACTTTTTGCTTTGTAAAACACAATTATTTGGTCTTTTATATGTTGATTTTTAGATTCATAATCTGCTATATAGTCTCTAATATTTGCTGGAAATCATGCAAGTTCTCAGCCAAAAATATAACATCATCTGCGCATATGTATTTGCACATTCATGTTTCTAACTAACATATATCCAATGTCATCCCCAATGTTTATTATATTTTCAACTATAAATATATTAAACAACAAACACCATGAATCTTTGCTACAATGAACATTTGCTCCCTGTTAAATGTTGAAATATTTGCTCAGCATTCCATTTATTCTCATACATGTTTTATCTCTACATTACTCTTCCTTGCATTTAGCAACCAATCACAGTTGCACAAAACATTCCATAATTCAAATCTATTCCCTGTATTTTATGCTTTTAAAGTCAACAAATATGCAATAATTTTTTCCACATTCATACATTTCTTAATGGCCTGCTTAAAAGCAAAACTCTGGTGTGCACAGCCCAGAGCAGAAAGCCACACTCCACTTTGCCGATTTTACTCATTGTCGCATCTTGTTTACTTCCTATGAAAATTCTTCCAAATACTTTCCCAGGGACTTTTAGCAAATGAATCCTTTTATAATGATTCAATTTATTCTTGCTACTTTACCATTTGTATTCAAGACCAATCATTATACCTTCCAATTGTCAGGCACAGATGCAATCTTCACACACACATTAGACAAGATATTCAATCCCTCTATAAGAAACTCACACCCTTATTTTAACAGTTCTCCAGTTATTTATTTATTTATTAGTTTATTTATTCATTCATTTTATTAAATTTATACTCTCACTGCCAAGGCTATACCTGCAGCTTTATAGTTTTATAGTATTCTCACAACATTTATGACTTCTTTTTCGTGTAACTTTTTCATGAACATTAACATTTCCAGCATTCATCTCCACTATTCATTCCACTATTATAATAGTATATTATTATACTTCATGGCTGCTACTGAAAAATAAATTTATTAACTGCAGTGCTACTGCAATTGCAGTGACTTTAGCTCCATAATATAAAATCCTCTGTGGCTACTTTTGTTATTATTATAATGTTACGGTAACTATTCATTTTAATGTGGTCAACAATGATTTCATAAGCAATTCTTTTTATATTGCCACTTTCATCTGCAGTCAAAAAGTGGCATAAAGCATCTTTGTAATGACAGTATTCCTGTATGCCTTCAGGAATGGTTGTGCATTACATTTTCATCCCTTTTTAAAGCATTTTTGGATGGTTTAAGAAATAATTTAACATAAGTGAGAAATATATTCTGGGTCTGGGATGTCAGTGAGAAAAGGTCTATGAAGTGATGTGAAGTTGAGGTCACTTTTGAAACTGGTGCCATAAAGAAATGGAGGTGCCATGATGTCTGGAGATGGGCACACACTTGTTTGGATTTGTTTTCTTACTTTTTAAACTCCCAGTGTTCTTATTTTTTCTGAATTTCCACCAGTCACTTACTCATTATGATTTCCTTTTGTGTGAGAGCTTCTTTGTAATTACTCCAGGTCTCATTTGCCACCCATGTGCGATATGAGGCTTTCTATAAACCTCTGTAGGTTTTTCAGAGTATGAAATAAACACTTGATAGAAGACAGAAAGGCAGAAGCCAACAAGTTCATGAGAAGCAGAAAAGCTGCATGATACAATTTCATTGGAGATAAAACAGCTGAATTCAGCCAAAGCTTATACAATGCCTGATGAAAAAAAAAAGCCATTTTCATATCCACTTTGCAGAGAGGCTAAAGCTGAGGCAAGGCAAATGACACAGTAAGATATGTTAGGATATTTGCCACAGCCCTCTTCCCCTCTGTAAATAACTCATATATGCAAGCAACTTAGTTTTCAGTGACTACTTACAAAGAATGAGACTGGGTTATATAGCAAGTAAACTTGAAATTATGCATTCACAGAGATCATGGGTGATGGAGCAGGTTCATAGTCTCTACTCTGCTTTTTAAAGCAGTTAACATATTTCCATTAGATAGATTTTTATTTCTATAGGATAGAAATATGGAAGGCTGTAGTGTAATTAACTTCTTGTTTTGATGGTGTTTGCAGTTACATTAAAAAAATTGCAATTGTAACTCCTAAGTAGCAACCAGAAGAAAAATCATGGCAGTAAAGGTGTGGCAGAATGTTGCTCTTCATGCAAGTTACTGATATGCTTTCTTATTTTTGTTTACTCCATATGAAATTCTTATTCCCACAGACTCATATACATTAATTGCAAATGCCATTTCTAGAACAAGAAATCAGTGAGCACTTTCCCCAGATATTTCTATTTTTTATAATCAACATTCAACTCTCTACTTGTGTCTGGAAGAGATAAGGTCCAAACAATATTTTAGCCACATATTATTTCCCTGATGGTATAAATTGGCCTTTGGAGTTTCCCTTTCATGAACACATAAGGGTTGATGGAAGAGTCTGTAGTACACAGAAATGTACTAAATACAGTGCATATCAAGATATACTTCAAGATATAAAAATGAGGATCCCATAGAACCAGGACCACATTGCAAACTTGAAGCAACAATGTATTTTGTCCTGCTTATCTCTCCAGTTTAACATTGAGTATTCTCCCCCACCTTTTTGATTTTTCAATGAACAGTCACTATTTCCCAGTATTTCCTGGTCAAACCACAGACAACTACAATGATCTAATACATATCGATTTTACAGTAGACAATGTTGAAAAAGCACTATGCAATCTAAAACCATCTCTATCTATTGGACCGGATGGAATATGTGCCTACTTCTTTAAAAAGATATCCACTGCCACAGCCGAACCTCTAAGCATAATCTTTGAAAAATCTTTCAGGACCAGCTCCTTGCCAAAACTATGGTCACAAGCCACAGTCATCCCCATCTTCAAAAAGGGAGATCCCAACCTAGTTGAAAATACAGACCAATCTTTTATGCTGTGTCACCTTTAATGTAATGGAATCAATTATTAACCAAACCATTATCCTCCACTTAGAGACAAACAACCTACTCTCCAATAAACAATTTGGTTTCAGAAAAAAACTATCCTGCAATCTAGTCTAACACTGCAAAAGCATATGGACTACACAACTCGATCAGGGCAAAGCAATAGACGCAATCTACATAGATTTCTTTGATTCAGTGGTACACAACAAACTACTATTAAAACTAAAAAAAATTTTAAAAAAAATTTTTTTATTGATTTTTTACAAACAAACAAAACAAACAAAACATAAAAACATCAACTCTCTTCCATATATACATACAGTGTGTCGGTTGGTTCATCAGTTTTGTGCATTCATTTCGTAGTCTCAATTACAGTTATATTACATAACTGTCAATCCAAATTTATATATCCTAATATCGCTATTAGAAAATCATTTGACTATAATTTTAATCATTCATACTTTATGAGATAACAATACTTTAAATAGTTTATTCTATAACAAATCATATAATCATACCAGATCTATCCTAAAAACACTTTATAGATATGATGTCAAATAACAAAAGAGAAAGAAAAAAACAAAGATATTCCTTGCTATCTAACATTCTAAATATTGTATTATTGTATTTTGTCATCCAATCATTGATCGAAAAGATCCCAAATTTCATAAAATTGTTTATTCTCTTGCTTTCTAATTTCAAATGTCAATCTACTCATCTCAGCACATTCCAATATTTTCTTAATAATTTCTTCCTGAGATGGTATTTTCTCATTCTTCCAATTTTTAGCAAATACAATCCTAGCCGCTGTTAATACATTTACAATCAGATATTTCAAGTCTTTACTGTATGTATCTGGTAAGATTCCCAATAAAAAGAACTCCAGTTTCAAATCTATACGTTTCTTTGTCATTTTTTCCAACCACATGCAAATTTTTGTCCAATATTTTCTAGCATCCTCACAAGTCCACCACATATGGTAATATGAGCCAGGTATCTGATGACATTTCCAGCATTTTCCAGATTTGTTCTTGAACATTCTTGCTATTCTTGTGGGGGAAAGTGCCACTTGTAAAACTTCTTATACACATTTTCTTTATAAGCTTAAAATTGTCATTTTATAATTTTGTGACCATAATTTTTGCCATTTCTCTAAATCAATCCCATATCCAAAATTCTTCCCCAAAACAATCATAGTTTCTTTAACTTGTTCTTCCTCTAACTTAATTCCCAGTAAATAACCATATAATTTTTTAATCACCTTCTCATCAGTACCTGTCAAGATCTAATCTAGATTAATCTGTTTATCATAAAATCCCTCTGTTTTAGAATCATCATACCTTGAATGTATTTGCGCATATGAAAACCAATTCATCTTTATACCTTGTTCCTCTAAATTTTGTATCGATTTAAGTTCACCCTTTTCATCCAGTAGTTCCCCATATCTAACTGTTTGTTCCTTCTTATAAATTATAGGATAGGAAAATGCTTCAATAGTCGATAATAAAACTGGAATTTTCAAATAACATTGTCTTTTTATCTTCTCCCAGTTTAACCACAAAGACTCCCATATATAATGTCTTCCAAAATAACCCTGTGTTTTAGTTCCCTTATACCATAAAAAAGCGTGCCAACCCAACAGCAAATCATGACCTTCTAGTGTCAACAATCTAGTCTTTCTTAATGTTATCCATTCCTTGACCCACATCAAATTTGCAGCTTGGTAGTACAATTCCCAATTAGGCAGGCCAAAACCTCCTCTAATTCTAGCATCTTGCAGAAGCTTTAGCTTTATTCTCGCTTTCTTACCATGCCATATATACTTCAGCATAATTTTATTTAAATCTTCAAAATAGTCTCTTCTGAGCCTAATTGGTATTGTTTGAAACAAAATGGGAGAAGGCGGAGCTTCGTTGTGGTAATACAGCTGCAATCTTGGGGTTCCGAGATCGCAGCTGATAATTTCGCCCCTGGTCGGTCCTAACGGACCTAAACTGTCCCGTAGAGATGGTGATCATGAAGGGCACACTCTGTGGATCCCAGGGACATTGCAAAGTCCCTGATTGATCCAGGAGAAGTCCTTTTGCTGGTGGCGGAGAGGCAGCCTCCATAGCTGCTGAAGTCAGGACAGCTCCGGAAAGGAAGAGACTGAAAGTAAAAGTGTGTTGGCTGGGTGAGAAATTTATTTTTTTATTTTTTGCTAACTTGCTGAGATTTGAAAGGACACTCTGAATATGAGAAGAAACCTGTGAGATTTTTTGACAAAAATGTGTGAGCGGCGTTTTTTAAAGGGATGTCAAATTGAGGCTTGGATTTTTTTTTCTCTCACTTTTTTTTTATTGGACTTTAGCGTGATTTTGTAGTTAACTGGACTGAATTTTCTCTTATATATATATATTTACTTCTTATGCTCCTTTTTGATATTTTAATTTTCTTTTAGGCCAGAGGAACCCTTTGGTTATTTTCTCTTCTTTTTTTAAATATATATACATGTAAATATTTTGTCTTTTTTCTCAACTTAAACTATGTTTTTCTGGTGGGGGGGGAGTGTATTAAGAAATTTTGTAACACTGCCAACTAGAGGCTGGAAAATATTTTATTTGAATTGGAGAGAACTGTGAAAAGACTCCTTCTCAAGGACATTTTAATTTGATAAGATAGAGGGAAGAGTGCAGCAGAATATTATTACAGGTGCTCTCCTGGACTCTTATCAACATTTTAACACTTGAGCCTTGGTTTTGAAGCTTGTGGAGAAGAGAGTCATAATAAGAGCCTTGGACAACTAAACTAAGTGCAGTGTGTTTTCTTATCTCTTTTCAGTTGTGTTACCCCTCCTTACCAGCTTCTCTGTAATTTTAGTAATATTCTTATTTTTGCTTTTTATTTTAAAGGGAAAGCCTCAGAATTTTTTCTTTATTTTTCTTTTCTTTTCCTTCTTTCTACTGGGATTTTTTGCTTTTTCCATCCATGTTTTTGGACCATTCTGCTTTTTCCTTTTTATTATTGAGATTTCCTAACTGGATTAAGGTGTGAAGAACCTGAAGGAATTTTTTTCCTTAGTTTTGTTCTTTTTTTTAATTATTATTATTAATATTTTTGGGCTTTTTTCTTCTCTCTATTTTTCATTTTTTATTGTGGACTACTTCATAATTGGATTAGGGTCTAGAAGAACCTGAAGATTTTTCTTCTTCTCTTTCTCCTTTTTCCTTTTTACCATTGGGCTTTTTACTATTGGATTTTTCCATTTTGGATTATAATTGGCTATTCTACCAGTTGGATTAAAAGTTAAAAAGAATTTGAAGGTCTTGAATTGTCTAAAATGAGCAGGAAACCCATACCTTCTGGCGTTTCTACCTCTACTTCTGCCTCCCCACCAGCTGGAGGACAACGTTTAATTCAGACAATGTTGAAGCAAGATAAAGAACAAGAAAAGTGACCTTACAGATGATTATGCAAGGAATCCAAGATCTCAAGATAAAAACAGATACTATTGAACAAAGAATAGAGAAGACTGATGAAAAAGTGGAAAATATTCAACAAATGATGGTGAAGTATGATGAGAGATTCCAAAAAATTGAAGGTAAACAAAGAGAAGAGAAGATTGGAAATATTGACAGTAGATTAACAGTGGTTGAACAAGATAAAAGTGGGATGCTGAGGTGGGAGATGGAGAGGTCAGAATTTTATCTCAGATTTCAAAATATAGAAGAAGAAAAAGGACAAAACTTGGCTGCGATAATGATAGAAATTTTGGCGAATGCTTTGGAAATTACAGAGGAAAAGCTGATGGATGGAGTAGATAAGGTATACTGAGTTTTTACAAGATATGCGATGAGAAATAACTTACCAAGGGAAGTCTATATCAGATTTACCAAAAAAATCCATCAAAACACAAATATTACAAGCTGTAAGAGAGAAGACATTGAAATATAAAGGCAAAGAGATTGTGGTTTTAAAACAAATACCCAGAAGAGTGAGAGTGATGAGAAGAGAATATCAATTCCTGACCAAAATGCTATTGAAAAAGGAAGTGAATTATAGATGGCTGATTCCAGAAAGATTAATGTTTATGTGGCAAGAACAGAGACATAGAATTGATTCAATTGAGAAAGCAGAACTTTTCCACGCAGAATTTTTTGGAAGGAGAGAAGAAGAGGCAGAGAAAGAGGTCTCATTAATTGAGTTTCAAGAGGAACAACTGGAAACTGAAAAAGAGGAAGGCACAGTAGGTGGACAGGTGGATAGTAAAGAACAGCGTGAAGTAAGATCCACGAGAGCTGTTAGACCTAAATACAAAACATAATCATGGAAGAAAAAAAATTGATTACAATGAATATAAATGGACTTAATTCAGCTGTTAAAAGAAGGAAAACTTTTCATAAATTAGGGAAATTAAAATTTGTCTACAAGAAGTACATATTAAAAAATAACATGAACAATTGTTAGTACAGCCAAAATTAGGGAAAATATTTACTTCTTTGACTCAATGTAAGAAAAGAGGAGTGGTTCTATACATTAAAGAGGTCATCCCAGCAAAATTGATTTATACTGATGAAAACGGAAGTGTATTAATGGTGGAAATAATGGACAACAATATAAAAATACCCTTAATTGCAATTTATGCTCTGAATGATGAGCAAGAAGAATTCTATAAAAAATTACACATGAAAATAACTGGACTGGACTATGTTAATATAATTATAATGGGAGACTTTAATGGAATTGTGGACAATAAACTGGACTATATAGCAACAACAACAAAGCAAAATAGAAAGATTCTCCCTAAATCCTTTTTTAAAATGACAGACGAATTAACCTTAAAAGACATTTGGAGAGAAAGAAATCTGAAAACTAAACAATATACTTTCCATTCAAATAGACATTTATCATGGTCCAGATTGGATATGATTTGGATCTCAACAGAATTAATATCTAATATTCAAGAAACAAATATTGAAACAAGTACTTGGGCAGATCATAGCCCAATGACAATTAAATGGAAGGGACAAAAAAAAAAAAGATCGAGATGGACATTAAACAATACTATCTTAAAGGAAAAAGATTTTACACAATGGATGGAGAAAGAATTGGCTTTTTTCTTTAAAGAAAATAAAAAAGATACTTCAATGCAGAATGTTTGGTATATAATGAAGGCATATGCTAGAGGTTTGATTATAGATTATATAAGAAAAAAGAATATTAGGAAAAGGCAAGCCACTAAGGCCTTGGAAGACGAGTATAAAAGACTTGAAAAAGAACTACAGAAAATGCCATAGAAAAAGGATATTAAATTGAAGTTGGACATAACTAAACATAAAATGGAATTAATAGAGAAAGAAGAATTGGCACAGAAAATTAGAAATGCTAAACAGAATTATTTTGAAGATGCAAATAAACCAGGTAGATGGCTAGCATATAAATTGAGAAAGGACAAAGAATCAAGAAAAATATTGAAGTTAATAGATGACCAAGGCCAAGTTTGTCATGGTAATAAGGAGAAAAAGGAAATTATTTGAGACTTCTATGGGCAACTATATAAACAAGAGAATATTGATGAGGAAAAAGTCAAACAGTATCTACAGAATGCTAACCTACCTAAGATATCTAAAGAGATTGAAGAAATCCTAGAAAGCAATATAACATAAGCTCTCCTTGCTTTGTTGACTATACCAGGAGAAGGTAAGTGTTTTTTTTCCGGTGAGACCGGTTTATCAGGGCACCCTGATCTACCCAATTGTGGGGTAGAGCGTACTTATTTTATTTTATTTTATTTGATTTGATTTGATTTGTCAATTGCTTCCAAGATAATCAGTATAAGTAAAAACATAGTTATGAATACATGGATACATATAAGAAAAATAAAAGAAAAATAAAAGAAACAATCCCTTTATTTTATTTTTTTGTAATAAGTTTTTATTTTATAACATACAAAAATTCCAATTTCAATTGAACAGTGGCCCTTTTTTTCTTTGTAAGTAAAACATAAATTCAATGCCATCAGGTGGAACTCCCAACTATATTCATTGTCTCCTAAACTGCAGAGTTGCCAAAAATGAAAGTGGTATTTATAATTGGGCTGTGTTCCCAATTCTCCATTGGAATTTAATTTGGCAAGGCTGAAAATGAACAACAGTGCCAGAGTTAAATGGGCAGGAAATAAAATAAAAAAAACATGGGACAAATCAAGAACTAGGACCAAAGTCCAAATCAGCCCTGCCCAGTTACCCTGCTGCTGCCAGACAGGCAGACAAGCATTTCAAGGAGAGTAGAAACAGGTAACATTGCCTGTTTTAGTTTACCATATAGAGTACACCAGCAAAATGTTCTTAGGTTGTGTTTCCCTGCTGTGTGTTTGAAACACACTTTCCTCTTGTTAATGTTGTTTAGGCTATTCCTATCCATTTCTTGCAGATTAAACCCAGCAGTTCATAAGTTACTTTGCAGAGGAAAAACTGGCCCTTCCACTGAGTCAAAGCTTATCATGATATATGATCTGAATTTCTTGAACTATAAATAGTATTCCCCCTGGATTTAAAGAAATAATTTCAGGGTCTTACAAGTTACAATTAGTAAAAATAAAAAGGTTCATTCTAGCTCTCACAGAGCCAGAAGGTTTGATAATTAAATAAATATTTTTAAAGTTTATGTTAGGTTTCTAGCTGGCAACCTCCACGATACTAAGTGGAGATTTTAATCACCTATTTCAATAGGTGCTGTGATCTTGCTGTTTGGCTTCGAGTTCGTGGTCGTGCTGCATCTTCATGGTGGGGGTCAGTTCGCTTCATGTATGGCTCAGAGGGGTTTGAAGTGGGTAGTAATGCACTCACCAGCTCAAATCCCCCAGCAACTAAGACTAACCTGAGCACAACCAAGCCCCCACCTAAACAGAACATGCCTCCAGCCAATCAGAACATAGCCAACCCCCCAACCAATCAGAACACAGCCAAACCCCCAACCCAATCAGAACACAGCCAAGCCTCCACCCAATCAAGTCACACCCCCATTAGCAGTTAAAAGGAAGAAGCAGCTGCAAGCTCACATCACTCTGAGAAGCACAGAGCTGAAGATCAAGCCTGAAGATGATGAATGAGACTTCATCGAAACGTTGCCTAGATACTTTCAATCTTACGCGGGAGAAAACCCGAATAACCAAAGATCCACATAAGTTTTCGCGGGTACTTATATGTATGGCATTCAGCTTTGTTCGGGTATTTTCCCACATCATAGTAGTGGTACTTTTAAAGTTGTAGCAACATTTCAGCAGAATCTCATCTGCCATCATCAGGCTTCTGTATAGTGTTCATCTGTGAGTCAGACTTTTACAGTGGTTTCAGATTTAAATTTGGGGCAGCCTATTGCTGTGCCAGAATGGTTTTTTCTTCATCCTGATTGGTTGAGAGTCTTGGTCTGTTTTTATTGGTCTTGGAGTTTGCTGTGTTCTGCTTCTAATATCTTCTGTCTGTTTTTTGGGCTCTTTTTGTATCTTGATTGGCTGGCAACATTGTGTTACTTTATTGGAGGTCTTTAGTGCAGCTTGGCTTCGGGTAAATGGACGGCTATCATTAGTTAGGAAGCTGGGTTTCATCTGGGTGCCTGGTTGGGGTGTGTTTAAGCTGGAGGTATCAGGGGGGATCTGTTTGTGCCCAGGTGTTTGTCTGGCTTGTGGTGTGGAGATTTTTTTGTTTGTGAGTGCAGGCTTCCAAATGATTGACAGCCTGGTAGAATCATCTCTTCTGTTCATGCTTTCTGGTCTTTTTTCAATCTCTATGGCTTCTCTGATGATTCTGTGGCTGGGATTTTCTATGGTGGCTAGGATTTTGGTGCCATTGAAGTTGATGCTATGATCTGTGGCTTCCATGTGTTGGACTAGTGAGGAAGTGTGTTCCAGCTTTTTGATTGCATTTTTGTGTTCACCCAGGCGGGTGCTTATTCTTCTGTTGGTCTGTCCAATGTATGTGGCCGGGCATGATGCACAGGGGACTTCGTATATGCCTTGGTTTTCCAGGTCAATTTTGTCTTTGGGGTTTCTGAGGATGGCTGCTATATATATATTTCACGGGTACAGGTATGTAGGTCTAGGTGTGTTTGGGTCTTTTCCTATGTAAGATTATCTTGGCAACATTTTAGGGAGGTCCCACTCGCCATCCTCAGGCTGGTGCTTTCGGCTTCATGCCAGTGCCAGCAGTATGTGATCAGAGCTGCCGTCTCTCTGTAAATACTGGTGGTGGGTACAAACCAAACGATCCAGGAGATTATAGCACAAGATCCAGGATATCTCCACAACAAAACTCACAAGGCCATCACACAGCCCATTATACCAACATCAACCCCATCAACCAATCAAGAGGCAGCAGCACAGCCAACCAGCCCAGCACACCAACCCCTACCACCAGTATTTATAGAGAGATGGCAGTTCCGATCACACACTGCTTGCACTGGCACAAAGCCTGAGGATGGCGAGTGGGACTTCGCCGAAACATCACCAAGATACTCTTAATCTTACATGGGAAAAGACCCAAACATACCTAGACCTACATATATATATACATAAAATCAGCTGAAAGTTTGACAGACTGCAAATGAATTAACATGCAGATTTGATGGGTGTGAAGACACTGATCCCAGTCCTTGTCGGCCTCTAAGAAACACAAAACCAGGTTTACAAATAGCATCACCAAATAAGAATTTAGCTGGTAGAATATCAACATGAAAACAAAATGAAAACACTAGCCTTGTGCTGGAATTGGTAAATTAAGTAAAATCATGGAAGAAACATTATGCTCAAGGAATCAAAATTTTCCCTAATCCTATTTATGGATGGTTTCACTCAGCCTTCCATGCTTCTGAGGATTGTTGGGGGCAATATGCTGACTCTATAAACTGCTTAGAGAGGACTGTAAAGCACTATAAAGCAGTGCTTTACAGTCTTCTCTAAGTGGTTTATAGACTGAAACTTTGCAAATAGCCATAGCAATAGCACTTAGACTGTAAAGCAGTATATAAGTCTAAGTGCTATTGCTATGGCTATTTGCAAAGTTTCAGTTTTCACAAGTTCTATGAACCTAACCTGGCCACAGATTATCTGGTTGGAGACAATTGACCATGGCACAGGTACAGGCATTGTTTTTGTCCATCTGTGAAAATGAAGGCCAGCCATCAAAATCCTGCAGTTAGTTCATAACTTTCAAAATATTTTTTTTCATTTAAGTGGTGGATGAATCATTTATTAGGGGAAAAACATTTTTCCATAATTGTATGAAAGAAAGTCTGGGAGATCATCTATATTGGTGTTTTGTCATTGGGCAAATGAAAATACCACTTGCTGTCTGTGGAAAGGCAACCACTCTAAATACAGTCCTTATCCTATTATTTTGTTTATGAACCTAAAATGTTCTTATGGGAAAGTATAACTGAACTCTGGCATCATGACTCTAATGATTGGAATACAGAAATTGGAGAATACAATTCAGTTCAATGAACAAAAACACCAGAACAGGAACAGTTGCTCTGGATGTTAAAAAAACACCTACATATTCACAATAATCCAAAGCAATGGATTTGGTAATGCTATGGAGAATTTCAGTTAAAATACCTAGAAAAGGAAATAATTGACTTAAGAAAATAGGTAAGGCAGGATTTCCAAAACCAAACCAGTTTTTTTTAAACAGACCTGAAATAATAGTGCTAAGAGATTTTAATTATCTCGATATCTTCTTGGGAGACAAATTCTGCAAAGTGTGAACCTTTCACAAAATTCCAGAAATTGCTAATCAATTTTTTTCTTTGGGAGGAAGTGAACAAGAGGACCAGCTATTTCTAATTGAACTTACTTATGGAAAATGACACATAATCCTGGAATTCTTGATTACAAAGGAAAATAAATAGGAAATTAAAGCCAAGGGTAACTAAAGAGGGCTATTATATTCGGATAGGTTTAATTATTCTTTAAATTACTGGGATTAAATTATGCATTAAATTACTGGGATTTAGGAAAGAAAGCTGGGAACCAGCTGAAACAACAAAAACAGCATTTTATAGCGTGAATTAAGGCTGACAGAATTATATACTGAGACTGAACTCATTAATTATGACAGAGAAGGTGTGTGGTGTGTATGCTGCAATTAAACAGCAATTCATTAATGTTAGGGAGAAGTATTGAAGTGGAAAAGATCTATCAGGAAGATTATTTTTAAAAAGTGGCATAATCATTAAAATTACAAGAAAACAAAAAGAGAGAGCCACTGGACCTGATGGATTTTTAATTGAATGGTATAGAACCTTTATAAGGTTATAAAATATTGGCACCTATGTTTTCAGGAGAGAAAGAATCATTAAAACTTTCTACATTTTTTCTCCTTCATTTTATGAAGCCTATATTACAGTTTTAGGAAAGACTAAGAAACACAGCATCTCGCTATAGACAAATATCTTTATGTGAATGCTAAAATACTAATACCATCTGGCTTTTGGTATGTTGGGTTTTGCAGCAGATAAATTAGAATCCATTTTTCTAATCATGTTGTCATTGAAAAGGCATTTGATATTATTTTGATTTAATTTGTGAAGTGTATCTAACAAGATACAGGTTTCCACCTTTTTTAAAAAATTGCAATTCCACTGAATTGCAATTTTGTATCTTTATTAAATAGCTTTCTTTTCAAGTGGCATCATTTCAAGTGGCTTTCTTTTTTGACACATTGTTATATTGTGGCATTCATAAAGGATGGCCCTTATCCCCATTTATTTATAATCTAGTTCTTCAACACTAAGCTTCTCCCATTAGACGATTTAAAGATGTTAAGGTTGTTGGTGACATTTTATACTGAATACAAATTGTTTTTATATGTCAAGGGTTATTTTGTAAGTTACTTAGTGTTTTTACTGAACCTTATTGAAATTGTACAGCAATATAGTTTATATTCTGCTTATGCTATTAATGGAAAAAAAATCAATTTATTGCCTTCAGAATCTACCATGGTTTGTTTGCTTATTATTTATTTATTTTGTCAAACAATTATAAGATAACAGCTATAAGTATAAACATAGTTAGGAATACATGAAATTGATATATATAAGAAAAATAAAAAGAAACAATAGGACAGGGACAGTAGACACATTGGTGTGCTTATGCATGCCCCCTACAGACCTCTCAGGAAAGGGGTGAGGTCAATAGTAGACAGTCTAAGGTTAAAGTTTTTGGGGTTTGGGGAAGAAACCACAGAGTCAGGTAGAGTATTCCAGACATTGACCATTCTGTTTCTGAAGTTGTATTTCCTGCAATCAAATTTGGTGTGGTTTATCTTGAGTTTGTATCTATTGTGTGCTCTTGTATTGTTATGGTTGAAGCTGAAGTTTTCATTGACAGGTAAGTCATTGCAATGTATGATTTTATATACCATACTTAGATCAGACCAAAGGTGGAGTAGTTCTAGTTTTTCTTGGTCTAGAATTTCAAGACTGGTGGCATAAAGTATTCTGCAATGAGTAGAGGAATGGAGAACTTTTCTTGTGAAATATTTATGGACTTTCTCTACTGTGTCTCTACGTAATGTGGGTTCCAGACTGATAAGCTGTATTCAAGTATTGGTCTAGCAAATGTTTTGTATGCTCTAGTTAGTAGTGTGATATTACCAGAGAAAAAGCTATGTAGAATTAGGTTAACAACTCATAATGCCTTTTTGGCTATGGAGTTACAATGGGCTCTAGCACTTAGATTATTTGAGATGAGTACTCCAAGATTCTTAACAGAGTTTGGATCATCAACAAGGTCTTGACTATTCAGCTTGTATTTTATTTTATGATTTTTCTTGCCAATATGTAAGATAGAGCGTTATTTGTTGAGATTTGAAGTTGCCATTTATTTGACCATTCTTTTATTTGACCAAAGTCGAGGTCTTTTTGAAGGGTATTAGAATAATCTGTGGTGTTGAATAGCTTTACATGATCAGCGAAGAGGACGCAATTGCTCTGAATATGATCACATAGGTCATTTATGTAGAATATGAAGAGAGTTGGTCCTAGAACACTGTCTTGAGGAACACCACTATTGAAAGGGACATAATTTAATGGGATGTTTCCAATTTTGACCATTTTTTGTCTGTTTGACAGGAATGCGTCTATGCAATTATACAGGTGTCCAGAGATACCATAAGATTTTAATTTTAATAGTAGTTTGTCATGTACCACTAAATCAAAGGCTTTACAGAAGTCTATGTAGATTGCATCTATTATTTTTCCCTGATTGAGTTGTGTAGTCCAATGTTTTTGCAGAGTAAGAGTTGCAGATTTCAGGATAGTATTTTCCTGATAATAAACAAAAAAATGTTTATTAGAGAGTAGGTTGTTTGTCTCCAAGTGTAGGATAATGGATTGGTTAATAATTGATTCCATGACTTTACAGGTGACGCAGCATAAGGAGATTAGTCTGTAATTTTCAACTAGGTTGGAGTCTCCCTTTTTGAAAATGGGGATGACCGTGGCTAGTGACCATAGGTTTGGCAATTAGCTGGTCCTGAAAGATTTTTCAAAGATTATGCTTAGAGGTTCAGTGATGTCTTTGGATATCTTTTTAAAGAAGTAGGCACATATTCCATCCGGTCCAATAGATAGAGATGGTTTTAGATTGTGTAGTGCTTTTTCAACATTGTCTTCTGTAAAATCAATATTTATTAGATCATTGTAGTTGTCTGTGGTTCGACTAGGAAATACTGGCATGATCCATTGCTGTTTACAAATACTGAGCCAAAGAACGTGTTAAAGAGGTTTGCTTTAATGGTGCCATCGTTACAGTCTTTACCATTAGGTCTTTTCAGGGGTGGGATGGACCTTGAGTCTTTTAGTTTGTTGTTTACAAAATTGTAGAAAGTGTGGGTGGAATTGGTGCGTAGAAGGTTTTCCTCTTGTTTAATATGATAATTGGTATATTCAGTCTTTATCTGGTGGCATAAATTTTTGTATCAGCTTTTGAAATTGGCAACATGACCAGATTTGCTTTTCCGCCAAAGTGATCTCTTTTTGGCTTCCTTACTGTTATGGGTAATCTGTTTTTCTGGTTTTGGGAGTTGTTATTGGTACATTTCGTCTGATGACTCTTTTGACTTCAAGTAAAAATATGTTGTAATGGTCTTCAACAGTATTGCATCTAGTGAATAGAAATTGCCAATTAAGGGATGAGAGATAATTGTCTATAAGATCGTAGTTGCCTTTTTTGAAGTTATAATTGGGGATTACATCATTGTGGTGATTTTTATGTGGACGTATGTTGAAACAAAAGTCAACCATGCTATGGTCATTGTTGGAAAAGGGTTTTATAATTTGTATTCTGTAAATTGAATTCAAAATATTGCAGAAGATGAGATCAAGGCAGTTGTTAAGTCTAGTGATGTTGGTTATTAGTTGTTCCAGTCCCAGATTTGTCATAGCATTGTAGAAGGCTGCATGTATGGGTTCAGTGTTACATTTGTTTAGGGTCCAGTTAATATGAGGTATGTTGAAGTCACCAAGAAAGATAAAAGTATGTGGGTAGGATGTTGCCCATGTTAGCAGTGAATTTAGCTTGTTTACATGTTTGATGTTATAATCAGGGACTCAGTAACATAGTAAGAATCAAAATGTGATATTTAAGGACAATTCACAGACGATGGTCTCAGGAAGAGCAAGCCCCTGGGTAACTTGGATGTTTTTTAGATGTAAGGACTTTTCATGGAACAATAGTTACAGTGGGCTGTAGCATTTAGATCATTGGAGATGAGTACTCCAAGGTCCTTGACAGAATTTGGATCATGAACAAGGTCTTGACTATTCAGCTTGTATTTTATTTTCTGATTTTTTTTGCCAATATGTAAGACAGAGCATTATTTGTTGAGATTTGAAGTTGCCATTTGTTTGACTATTCTGGTACATAGGTGAGGTCTTTTTAAAGGGTAGCAGTATTGTCTGTGGTGTTGAATAGCTTTACATCATCAGTGAAGAGAACACAGTTTTTCTTAATATGATCACAGAGGTCATTTATGTAGAGCATGAAGAAAGTTGGTTCTAGAACACTGCCTTGGTGGACACCACTGTTGACAGGTACAGAATTTGATAGGATTCAATTTTGACCATTTGTTGACTATTTACAATTTGTACAGACTTTATAAAATACTTGGCTTCATATTTTATCAAATTCTCCCCACCATGTAAAGAAAATTATAAACTATATCTATGCTATAGATATTTTTCAGTTTAGTTTACATCCAGAACACTCTCAATATCTAGGTCAGATCAAAGCAAGCACACATACCATTCAATTTACCTAGCAAAAGAAAAGTAAAACAGCTAACAAAACAACAGCAACCATTGTGTTTATTTAAATTTATCAGTAAATATTAGAAATGTTTGTAATATAACGTGAAAATGAGACAAAAGTCAGGTGAAAGGAAGGAGAGAGACAAGAACAACAGACATGAGGATTTAAGCAACAACCTTCTCCTTTTCAGAGCTGCACTGAATGAAGAGGAAATGTCCTGGGCTGCATACAAACTATATAGTTAATATATATAAATCACATAATAATGTTAAAAGTTTATAAATCCGTGGGCTGAGGATTGAACATGCATGATCTATATCAAAACTTTCCAGATCATTTATATAGGCTCAGTTTAAAAAAAGATCATTTTTTATTAGATTATAGAATAAAACACAAAAAAAGGGGAAAGAAAAGTGAGGAGGGGAGGAAGAAAAGGGGGAAAAAAAGCACTGACTTCCAACTCTCTTTATTGTAGTATAATAAAGCATTGATATCAAACCTCAACTTTTTATTTTTCCAAAATAATACAGTATAAATTAGTCATTTCTATAACAACAAATCAATCTAATCAGGGCTATCTCAGTTTTAAACCTATTATTTGCATAACAATAAAACAGCAATGAAGAGTAAGACACCAGGTGATCCCAGTTTTAATCTGGACAATAAAAGGAACAATTTGGCAGACAGGGATGAGGTATCCAATAGGTATTAGATCAACCTGGCCTTTCAAGTATTGTTAGTATTATTTAGTAAGTTACCTATTAGAAAAGGATTATGCCATCATTCAAAAACTAGCAAATCTGGACTCTCGTGAAATTAATTTGTACTGTATGTACATCTCCCAAAGTCACCTTTTGAATTGGGCAGCGACGTACATGTGATAAATAAGTAAACTTTTTTCATTCCATCTCTATCACTTCTATATGACATAAGGTCCAATATGCCATGTGTGGACTATTCATTTGATTGAATTTCTGGTATTCCCATACAGAATTTAGCAACCACAACTGGGGCTACTGTAGCAACTTAAGTGTTAAGGGAAGCAATTTCTCAACGAAACAATGATTTTGTTTATGATCATCTTTCCTTTGCTTTACAGACCTATGAAGATTGTAAATGTGAGGACTGGTCATAAAGGTTTTATCACCTGAAAATGGTTGCTAAACAAGGCAGTTGCTAAATGAGAACTATGTGTATTTTTATACACCCAGACGTGTGCCTATCTATGTGTACACATAACCAGTAACTGCTTCTGCTGGAGACAAATTTCAAATAGCAATATTTGTGCAGGAGATGAGTCTGACAATTTCATTTTAAATTTACTTGTGGTAACATTTTATAGACTGCATTGGTTGCCACCAAACTGAAAAGAGAACAAGCTCTCTATTTGGTTCCAGTTGGTTCCCCCCGATTTAGAGCCCCGGTAGTGCAGTGGTTAGAATGCAGTGTTGTAGGAAGACTCTGCCACAGCTTGGAGTTTGATTCTGAGAGATCTCAAGGTTGACCCATCCTTCCATCCTTCTGAGGTCTGCAGAATGAGGACCTATTGTTGAGGGCAATATGCTGACATTGTAAACCATTCAGAGAGTTCTGTAAAGCATTATGGAGTGGTACATAAGTCTACATACTTTTGCTAGTATCCATAATGTTATTCGTACTTCATCTTCTTCTTCCCTTTACAAAAGACACTTAGCTTCTGATTATTTTTCTTGCTTTACTCTGAAATTTTCCAGTGTTACTCCAGTATGAGACAGGATCAAATCCGCAAATATTATATTAGATTTTTGCTACAATTATATTTCATAGGCAACAGCAACAATAAAGCTGCAATAAAATGTTATTTCCAGCATGCTATTAATCACAATCCCAAGACTGAGTGGTAGCCAAGCCATAGTTGAATCTTGTCCATGGAAGAATCAGCCCCATTGAAACCAGGGAATTTATTTCCAAGTTTACCTGCACAGAATCACAGTGCTGGTTATTTTCTCCACGTGCTCCAGTCAAGTTGAGAAACATGTTCATTGGATTTGATATAATTGATTGGAAATGTGTAAAAGGCCTCTGGCAATCTTATCCTCAGGATCCTGGGCCAAGATAAATAATGTGCCCATGATTTAATAGAATTGGCTTTCTGAATACTGTTGAAAGGCTTAAAGGCATGCTGAATGCAACAAAACCTATATCCTCCATTATACTTTCAAATTTAAGTCAGAAAAAAAATGACAATGAGCTAGATATTTGAACTAGACCAGTCCTAGTCCCGTCCAGCTGCATTCTGTCTCATGTGGAAGCTGACCAGATGTGTTATGAAGTTCAAAGCTAGAAGATCAAGGCAGTCTTTCTCCCACTGCTATCCCTCAAAATACCAAAGGTAAATGAATCTCAACTGAAATATGCTTTGAATAACATTAACACAATAAGTAGAAAGAGGAGGAGGAGAATGTTTAATGGGTATATGTAAGCATTCAGAAAACACTGCTATAAAAAAACAACATTTTCAGCCAATGTTCTAAGTGGAAAGGCATACTACCTCCTCACTCCACCCCACCCCCCTACACCCCAAATGCACATTTGTTTGGTTAAGCTAACCAATGAATCATTTGTGTTGTCCTGAAGTGACTGGCTTTGGCATTTGTCCACCAATTTGCTAAGCAAGCTTGACCTTTACTTTCCATCTCATTTCGGGCAAAATAGATTTAGTCTCAGTTCACCTACTGAGCTGCAGCTCTGTTTATTTGTGAGATCCCATGCTGGTTGGCCAGAAATCCTGAAGGAGAGTTTGTGCTGAAGGTCTGCTTTGGATTGGTGTGTATTGCAAAGAAGCATTCGTTGGGTCTGTGAAGAAAATGTGTTGTGCTGAAAACATAAGAGCCATCTCTGTTCCAGGTATATGAAAATCCCAATGAAAGATTGAAAAACGTATCTAATAACTCTGTGAATAAACTCTACGTCCTTAATAAAAACAGAGGAACTGTTTGACTGAATATTCATTGGAGCCAGAACTAGTTTGAAAACCAGGGGAAATGAATGTCATTAATTAAATATTTAGGTTTAGAGTGAATAAAATCTTTTAGAGCTGCACTGGAAAATTTTATCTCGGATATTCTTGAGACTATTTTACCCTATTAGTAACCCTTAGCATGAAAAAAACATAAGGGATTTCCATTAATTCCAAATAGACAAATAGCTTCTTTAAAACTCTCCTGTCTCAATCATACTCCCAGGAACTCAGACACATAGCCACTCAGGTTAGAAAACTATATCTGTTTTCAACATTTCTCCTGTTATGACACCTTTCAAATGCATCTTTACAATTTTTCAATATTTTCGTAGCATTTATAATGACGTAGTTCATCATTTTTTTCTTGGACAATAATATTGAGAGCTTTATTTTTGGCTTTAAACTTCAAAATATTACTGTAATTTCTGTGTCTATTCCTGGAATATTGAAAATCAGGTTCCATAGACAGTCAGGATTTATAGGTACTTTATTATATACATTGCATTAAATGTTCATATTGGTTGCCAGTTTTCCTCTAAAAATCTCCCTACTCATTACATTTAAACATTCCTAGGTACAGTAACATTTACCTGACATTTTTTAAATAAAACATAATTTAATTGGCTTATAGGAGTTGACTTTAGATATACTGTATATATCTCTAAAACACTTCTAGCATTCTCTCACTTCAGTTTTATTCAGAATATACCGTATATACTCGAGTATAAGTCGACACGAATATAAGCCGAGGCACCTAATTCAACCACAAAAAACTGGGAAAACTTATTGACTCGAGTATAAGCTGAGGGTGGGAAATGCAGCAGCTACTGGTAAATTTCAAAAATAAAAATAGATACCAATAAAAACTTTCACTAGGACAGTTGAGAATAAGTTTGATGTTCACAATTTCCTCTTTGAAAGAGACCAGTAAATAGGGAACAAGAAGATGAAGAAAAAGAAGTGTGTTTTTTCACACTTTTCACACTGCAGTGAACAAAAATGGCATCATAGGAACAGGCTTATTCTCAGTCCAAAGATTTGTTTCTGATTTCTTCCCTGATTTAAGGGAAATTTGGGAAACAATCTCACTATCATGAAAGGTTTAATTGATTCACTAACCCAAAAGATGATGATGATGACAGTGGGAGGCAGGAGTCACTCTCTTCCTTGCAAAAAAATGCAAGAGCTGTTCTTATGATCTCTCCCTCTCTCTCTCTCTCCCCGTAATACAGTCAAGCCCTTTCCAGCACGCGCGATCTACCTTCGCCACTTTGCACCTTGCAAATGCAAAATCCTGGGTTTTTTGCATTTGTAAGGTGCAAAGCGGCGGGGGGGGGAGTGGTTGTTTGGAAAATAAGATAATGATCTTAAAGTTTATAATGGAAGGGTGAATAGGAAAATTCTCCCCCCCGCCTTCGCTCTCCCCCACTCCGAAACAGAGAGCAGGGTCTCATATCTCGCTACTCCCAGAGTGGGACCTTTTTGGAAGGGGCAGAAAGGGAAGGCGAGGACGCGCCAAGTTTTGAGTTGCTTTGGAAAGCTCCAGAGCTGGAGGACTGCACGAAGACCCCCCCACCCCCACCGCTACAGCCTCTCTTCGGGCCCCCGTGGTCGTGTCAGCCAAAGCAGGCAGGGGTTCCGTATGCTGTAAACCACAAACAGCTTCAATGTTAGAAATCCCAGCCTCCGCCCTACTGCGCACCCGTTCTGGACTCCCCAAGTGGGTCCCTTTCAATCGGTGGCTCTTTTTTTTTTTTTTGCTCTGATCGGCCCCCGTGGCTTTCCGAAGTGTTGGCCGAAGTCAAGAGTTTTTCACCTTTCCTCACGTGAAGTCAGCCCATTTTAGAAACTTGCCCCGGACAATCCGCCCCCTCTACGCACACAGACGGACACACTTTCGTCCCACGCAGTCTGTTCCTCTGGTCAGACAGATTCTCGAGCTCCAGAGCCGCCTAAAGTTCCCATCCTCCTCCTCCTCCCTCCTCCTCATTGTTTTGACTACTTTTCCTTTCCTTAAACCCCTCCCAAGAGAACTTGCCGCTTTTGCGGAAGAAGAACTCAAAAGCTCATTTCTGAGCGAAGGGCAGGCAGACTTTTGGCTAAGCAGCTCTCCTCCTCCCAATTCCTTTTACCGAGCACTACCCCAAAGCGATGCAAAAACTCGCGAGTGGAGAGTCCCCACCAAGTTCACACTCGCACCTTCGTTTTTTATTCCAAACTCGGGTGGAAGCGCGGGGCTGGGGATGCGGGGTGAGGTGGGGGAGGGGGTGTTGTTGCTCCAAGACCCTCATTAGGAAAGCGAGCAACTCACTCCTCGCTTCCAGCCAATAAATCTTGCCCGGAAGAGTGGCAAGAAACGCTCGAGGAAGCTACTTTGCCTCCTCGCTCTTCCAGCCCTTTAGGACACCTCCTAAAGGAAAGGAGAAAATAAAAGACGGCGGGGAGGGAGGGGGGCACAAAGCAGCCCAAATGCGTAGCAATGAAAGGAAGGCGCGGTGGTGCGAGGAAGGGAGAGAGAGAGACACACACACACACACACACAGACAGACAGACACACACACTCACTTCACCACTTTGCACCTTGCAAATGCAAAATCCTGGGGTTTTTGCATTTGCAAGGTGCAAAGCGGCGGGGGCGGATCCCGCATGCTGGAAAGGGCTTGACTGTATTATGGGGAGAGAGAGAGAGAGGGAGAGATCATAAGAACAGCTCTTGCTTTTTTCTTGCAAGGGAGAGAGTGACTCCTGCCTCCCACTGTCATCAACATCTTCTTCTTTTGGGTTAGTGAATCAATTAATTTGGGAGATGATCTCACTATCAGAAAACAATGCGAGCCGCCACCACCACCTCCTCCTCCCCCTCCTCCCGAGTGGACTGAAAGCAACTGGAGCTGAGGAAACGAAGCTGAGTGGAGCCAAAGCAACCTCAGCTCGCGTTGTTTTCTCAGCCTAGAGAAAGGGGAAGGGGGCTCATCTGGACCAAGGGTGAGTCTCCCCCTCAGTTTCCCCTGAAGGATCTTCCGTCGCTTTTGCCTTCTTCCTACATCTTCCCTCTGTTAAAATCCCCCCCACACACACACTTATTTTCGGTCGGATAGATTTCGTGTCTGAGCATTCTCACATGGTGGTGGGTCTTCCCCCCCTAAAAACAGTTAAAAAAAAAAACAATATATCCTCAAGCAAGAACTTTTCTGCTTCCAATTACCCCCATGCTTAAAAGTTGCAAAGGAAACACGGAAGCAGGGAAGCGGCTGCCCAGCTTCGGAGCTCCATACCATTTTTTTTTCAGAGGGGAATCTGACTTGAGTATAAGCCGAGGGAAGTTTTTTCAGCACAAAAAATGTGCTGAAAAACTCGGCTTATACTCGAGTATATACGGTATTTCTTTACTTTTCTTCTTAGTTTCAGTTAATCTACTGTGCCCTCTTGCTTATTTTTTTTCATCCATTTCCAGAATATTTTTTTCATTTTCATCAAAATATTTTGATCTATTACTTCCATTATCGAGTCTAAACCTTGCTTCTTCTCTTGCACTAGAACAAAGGACACCAAAATCTAAATTTTTCTTCTTTCTTTTTTGCAATTGCATAATAGTTGTTACTGTTGATTCTGATTACATGGGAAAATAACTGTTGATTTTTGTGAGGAGTTGCAATTGAAATTTACTTTAAAAATAGGCACAGATCAGATGTACTTCATATTATTATAATTACCATGATAAATACTGTGGAATGAGGGGATCTATTTAGCAGATTCAAATAGCAGCTGTGAAAACTTCCTTATAGTTTTAATATCTACACTTAAACCTTAAAGTTTATATAACTAGTAATTCTATTTGAAAGGAAAATAAACTTAAAATTGCGGAGACTTCATTTGGAATTAACCTTGTTGCTTTGGAAATAATCAGAGACTTCATGAATGGATTTGCTTTTGAAGAATGACTTCAGATAAGTGAAATATAAAGCTTCTTATAAAATGAATTATCAGTTGCTACCTACTGCAGTACATCCATTCGTGTTCCAGATTTCTTTTGTATTCTTGTGAAGGTCACCTATGTTTAAATATAAATATAAAGCTTGCCTTGAGAGAATGTGATCCATTGCAGCAGCTGGAATAGCAACAGCTTGAGCAATTAATACAATAATGCAATACGCCATCTCCGGTGGGTGATTAAAGATCTCATTCCATTCATCCTCATAACTTAAACTTGAAGATAGAGAGGGGGATGATCATTCCCAGAGGATATAGGTCCAAAAATAATTATTCATACATAGACTCTAAACATACTGTAGACTCCTTTTTAAAAATGATCTTACCAATCTGCTGAATCTATCTCTCTACCTCTGCCTCTGCCTCTGTCTGTCTGCCTGCCTGTCTGTCTGTCTGTCTGTTTCCCCCACTCTTTCTCTCACACACACATCTATTACCCATCTATCAATCATCTATCATCTGTTTGTCTGTTTGTATCTATCTATCTATCTATCTATCTATCTATCTATCTATCTATCTATCTATCTATCTATCTATCCATCCATCCATCCATCCATCCATCCATCCATCCATCCATCCATCCATCCATCCATCCATCCATCTATCTATCTATCTATCTATCTATCTATCTATCTATCTATCTATCTATCTATCTATCTATCTATCTATCTATCTTCATTTGCTGGGAATCCAGAAACTTTTGGGAAATAATTTTTCAAGCAGCTAAATTGTGTCAAACATGCTATAGATACTGCACATGTAATCAAAATAATGCACTGCAAGCAAACAACCAAGTATACAAAATCAATGGTTATTTCTCATGGAGAAAAGTAGGATAGTGGTATATAAGCATGTTTATTTTTCAGCTGCCCATAGTTTTTTCTATTCCATCTTCCTTTTAGCCTCTTTCCTTGCAGAATACAAAACTTTGTTGAAGGTCTACAAAATAATCTTCCATGTTTTGGCAGTGTGATGGAATGGATCACAATTGATTTTGGACATGCACCTAGATTAAACACCAGCAGTGTCCACTACTAGGGAACAAAATGCTTATTTGTCTTCCATGTGATCACAGAAGCAGTCACAAATATGTAGGTGGAGTGACTATCTCCTTTTAATTTTTTCCTCTCACCTTTGGTAATAAAGCACATCAAGCTTGAGAAAGCCTGCATATTAAACTGGCCATCATCATCACCACCAACATTTTCTTTTATTTCATAGATAATTCTATAATAATAATTTAGCATGTGAATGCTCTAGCAGCTGTTTTCTCTGGCCAGCCAAGCCTAGTGTGTTCTGTAAATTAAATGATATGAGTGAAATATGAAAGCAAACAGAGAGGGAAGAGTATAGTTAGCATTCATTCATTGCTTATGTTGTACAGGCTGTCAGAACTAATGAAATTTTATGATAGACGGGCAGCTATCAGCTTCCTGGCGTTATTTATCTTTCTTCCTCCTGGCTCCATGTATGCTCCCAATGATTTTTCATCCATCTTTTTTTTTAAAAAAAAAAAATGCCAAGATGACAAAGCACAGACTTCACCTCTCCACACAAAACTGACTAACTGTATCAGAGCATGAACATAATTAGCATTCATCGGTGGTGTGTAATGTAAGAAAGGTGGGAAGAGCATTTTATCTTGTAGAATTCCTCAGACATATCTAAAAAATAGCTTTAAAATACCACTTGCACTCTTTGATTCTTCAGTGACTTTCCAAGTAATTCTAGGATCATCCTGTGACTGAGAGTTCCTTCCTCTTTGCTCCTCCTGGTAGAACAGATATTGGTATGCACATTATTCTGATTAAGGAAACTGCTACTCTTTTTCTGTCATTAATTAAAAGAAGTGTCACTTCAGGATGACACACTTGTTTGTGATCGCCCTGAAGTACAGCAGATGATCCACGTGTATCCAAAGCCTTGGAGTAAATCTAGCTCTAATCTCACCTATCATATATAAAAAGCACCACCACTAAATTGGAATAGGACGAATTCCTAGTAGAAAAAAATAAGTGGATGGTTCATGTCATTTGTATATGACTTTTGATGTCAAATGCATTCTTTAGTGTACCCCCGCACCCTCCCACTTTCTGCACAATCCAAAAACCAATAAAATAAAAATGGAAAATCACATTGCAGTTCTACATCTTGCATCTCATCAAATTTCAGTTTCCAGCCTCAAGTTGCCTTTATTATGTTTTGTGGCAAAGCAACATAATTTGCATTAGATCCTCCATGTTTTAATTATCACTGCCTTTACTCTTGAATGGGGTGATATTTGAGAAGATATCACTTGGGAGTCCTCCTGGATCCATGGTTACTGCTTGATAGGGAGGTGGAAGCTATGGTTGGAATTTGCGCAATCCCAGCTGAGGTGCTAGTTCTATTCTACAAGGACCAAGGTGGGATTGTTGTTCTTTAGCCACAGTAAGACATATTCATATTGCTGTTGAAGTCAAAGAAGAACCTGCAGCAAAGAGTCAACAGAAAGAAAACACAATACTGGACTCTGGATGGTGGCATTGCAAATGTCATTTAGGTGTTGAGGAACAGGGCAAAAGAACAGTAAGAATGAGAGATATAGTTAGCATTTCTAAGCTTGTGCTGTAGATTAGTGCATGTAGGAGAAGGAAGAAATGAATAGTGAAGCATTTTGTACTGTATGCAAAGCAGTAGAAATTTAGGTCAGTTGATATACCATACTGTTAGATTTTATTACGGTACATAGTAGTATCAGGCTACACAATACTGGTGTATATGTGAAAAATCATATTTAATATGAAGAATGTATCTTGATTGACATGAAAAATGGTGAAACATCATGCTGACTGAAACCAAAGTTTTAATCTCATGTTTTTTCACATATCAGTCTGCACATCTGCTTTATTTTTGCATAGTATTTAGTATAATGATGATTATGATAAAGAACCATGATTAATACTTAGTTGTCACAAGTGTTGGTAACAAATACATTTCATGTATACAATGTCCATTACAGAAGTTTAAACCTCTTATTAAGGAGGGTCAAACATGGCAATGGCAAGTCACCATTTTCTTATTTTCATAATAAAATAAACTTCTTAATTTATTCTATGCAGTTATGAATACAATACCGATTTTTTTTATTGCTTTGAACCTAACTTAGATTAGATTCTGAATGATGAATCAAGCTCACATTCCTTCATGCTTGATCCAGAAAAGTCACTGATTCCATCAGCTACAAATGGACTAGTATTTCAATACCTAGCTCTGTTCTACTTATAACTCCATAGGTCTGGTAATAATTCCAACAAAAAGACATCATTGAGTTTTGTCAGAAAAAAATAAGTGCTGAAACTCATGCATGCTACATGGAAAGCCCTGGAAAGATTCTCTTTGACAACTATTGACTAGAAATGGGAGAAGATAAAGGAGTTTCTTCCCTAAAAATAACTATTTCCTGGAAAAAGATAGATTTGTAAAAATATAGCCATTAACATAACATAGAATTATTAAGTGAAATGGATTGATCTAATATTATTTTGTATAGTCTCCTTTCCATATTTGTATCTAAAATAGTAGTCAGACATCAGCTTTGGGGCAGGGAGAAGGAAAACTGCAAACACAATATCATCTTGTCTTTATTATATGAGATAAGAAAGATGTGGTATGGGAAAGCCATGTTTAACTTTTATCAATAGTTCTTCACATTTCATATTTTAAGCCTCATCTATCACTCTATCAAAGATCCTGGATCCAAATATGATAGAAACACAATACTTTTTCCAAGAAGGATATCACATTTATCTGTTACGGTATTTTTAAAGATTAAAGTTTTATTGACTTATTTTGTGTCTCATTTACATTTGTTATATGTCTACAGGACACATGTTAGTTGAGAAACGGTGTCTTTTTTCCTTTATTTCAGGCCACAATATAGGGTTACTTTTCAATAAGACATGTCTTTAAACATGTTTTATATAATAAGTTACCAAAAAAAAAAAAAAACATGTGTATTAAACTTACATTGTGAAGCTTTGTTTAATCTCTTTCTTGTCTTTCTTTTTGATTAATGCTCTTGTTTTGTATTCTAAACATTTTATTCTTAGTTTTGTCTTGATGTTTAATTTGTTCAGGAAAAAAAGACAAAAAAGTATATTTATGAATTCAGTGGGTTGGTTCTCAAACTTTAGAATGACCCACTGAAACCAACAGAACAAATTAAGGATGATTCTAAAGGTGGCTAAGTTTGAATTTATTTCTCTCATTTATATAGCAATATTTTGAAACTTGAGTTCATCTGCCAATCAGAGCTAGGATATTGGGAGCCAGAACTTGACACATACTCAAAGGTTCCAGTTTGGCTATAGGGAAAGGTTGACTCACTCTTTCCTATGTGAATGATTTAATAAACTCTTAAACCCTGTGGAATTGGCACTCCCAGACTACATGTATTAGATGTTAAGTCATAAAGTTCTAACTTCAGTGGTCCTTAAAAGGGAATTGAAAAAAGGCTTCCACATGTCCTTTCCATTATCAAGGACCTCAGATTCAACACCTCCTTTCTTTTCCTTCATTTCTGAACCAGGGGAAATATTTTCCACTGACCTGCCCGCAGGGATATAAAAGAATGTACTCATTAATCTTACTGAAATAAAAAGCTTGGATTACCATCTTTGAAAATGGTCCAGGGGGGGAAAACTTATTTCCTGGAGTAGGAGTGAATAAAGAATATATATAGTTGTGTTTAATTGCTTCTAAGGTCTGTGATACCATTCTTGGCTGCCAATATTTGTGAGATTTAATTCACTAATTGACATTTACCTTTCCCACTCATCAGCATCAGAACAAGTTTCCCTGCATAACATAGATTTCTGCCCCCTGGACTAACCTTTCCTGGTGCTGCATCAACAAAGCAATGCTAATAAAAATATCCATCTGTGCTTCAATATAAACAAAGCATTAATATACCAAACTGTGGCTTGGATTATATTAGAGGTAGCTTTAATGATATTACACATCTGTTAGGGTGCATTTCCTGTCCAGGCGTGCTTGGTTGGCTTGTCTCTCTTGTGATAACATTTTATGGAATAAAAACCAGGGTGTATATTTTCTATGTTTAGTAAGCTTCTGTGGCAGAAGCAAAAGGCGTTGTCCATTATAAATGGCATTTTACCCAATACAAGCTCGTGCAAAAAAAAAAAAAGATCATTTGGATCAATGTAGGAAACGAAACGTAATTTTTATTAAACTTCAGCATATTTCTTTTCTCTGTTCGCATTTCAGATATTGCTACACTGTCCTCCTTTTCTTACCAGCAGTGTTGGGGTTGATAAATATGTCAGAACTGGACAGTACAATGTTTCTTAAAATGTTTGTAGAACATAACCAGAGTGAAAAACCTACAGTGGGAGTTATAAATAGAATATGAGACCACTTCAGGTTTGCATTTATGGAAATATTACACAAAAACATATGGGAATGTAGGGGAGAATTGAAACCTAGCTTCCCTTTCATATTATTTTCTATATGAATGTAAGTACTCATATGAAGAACTATCTAATCCAACATTTTTGTCACTGACTGGTTCTGTTTCCCATATTCTGAATACATACAGTCTAATAGGTGTCAACTTCTTCACCTCTATCTAAAACCAAAAGTTAAATTATTTATTTAAATACAATTCTCATATTTCACTCTATTAAGAGCAAAGGGTTGAGGCTATAGGAATTGAAATATTTGCAAAAAAACAGTCAAAATATTCCTAGCATATGTTAGAACAGAGTCTGTTTCTGTCTCATTTTTTTCCTGTTGAATTATTCCACTGGCAAGTGCTTTTCAAGATAATAAAGAAACTTGCAGGTGACTGTATAAAACCATAACCTTGAATTTTTATAAGCCTGGGAATCAGCTATTAAATAGAAACTGGTATACTTACTCATTGCTGGTTTGTGCAGGCTCGTTGCCCAATTTTCTAGTCATTGTAAAACTTGACAGCCAAAAAAAAAAAAAAAATCTTGTCTATGATTGGCTAATGTTCAAGTATTCTTGTCTATGATTGGCTCATGTTCAAGTATTCTTTACCATCATAGGTATTGTGAGGATCATTACTAGGTTATACTGGGTGCATAACAACAAGCTGAATAAAGCTATGTTAAACTCAAAGGATTACTTATTACGCCTGTTAGGTTGTTCATCGTAAAGTGATTCCTCTGGGCTGACTGTCACGAAATTATCTCAATGAGGGAAATGGTTTATTCCTTGCTAGAACTTTTTCAGTGGCTGAAAATTTTATTCCTTGCTAGAACTTTTTCAGTGGCTGAAAATAAAAGAATTACCCATCCTTCATTCCAGATTTTCAGAAATCCCAGTCATCTCCCTTTTCTTGATAATTTGATTCTCCCTACCTTCCCATCAACTATTAACACAAAGCAATTCTACGCTTATAAGGCATTGGTGCAGACAATGTACTTGATTTTGGAGCACAAAGAAAGAAAGAAAGTTCTTTACCATGACAATTCCACCATTGATATACCAAATATGCAAAATCAATGGATGGGTGTGTCTATATACATACATATATACAAATACACACATATATGGAATATGGTGATTAATGATCTGCTAAGCCAAAATGGGAGAATTTTTGTATAACATTAGAGAACTAACCTATAATGAATCAGAGGTTGCCAAAAATGTCTGAACATCTGATCTCCAAGGTGAAATTGCAATATTCAAAGCATTTTCAAGGCTGGAAGAATTGTAATAAATAATTGCAACAAAAATATGCATCTTAGTCATGCATTTTATGCTGAAAGTAAAACAATGAGAATTAGTAGTGTATCTTAGTCATACATTTGGGAATGTTTTTCCTATAGAAAAATAATCATGGTGGGTGTTGTGTCCGCGAAATGATGCCAGGAGTCGGTAATAAATCATGCTCTTTTATTAAAGTAGGAACCGAACTGGGACAAAGGAAAAAGTTCGCGGCTTTTATTCCTTTAGCCGCGGCGGCTGTGGCCAATGGCACCGCTTTGAATCTCCCGCGATTCGAATGGACCAATCGCGGGAGATTCTTAGTGAGCCAATCAGCGCGGCTCGCCTGACCAATCAGAGTGCCCCGCGCTTTGGCCAATCAAAGAGCGGGGATGTCAAGAATGCTAATTGGGGACAGAACACCCCTCCCCTCTTGGTTCAGTCCTTACATCGCGTAGTCACGTAGGTAGGCGGGGCTCCGTCTGAGCCTACTGGACCTGCACAGCTCAGTCGTAGGTTGGATCCCGGCCGGTTCGGTCGGGATCTCTGTTGCTCCTGATGCCGTCATGGGAACCGGCTGGTTGGTCGGGCCGGGCCGTTCTCCGTAGCTCCCTCCTGGGCCTCCCAGGTTGGTTGAGCTGTGGGTTTCGCCGCTCCCGCTCGGTCTTTCCGGGTCAGTCGAGCTGGCCTGGCTGTCTCTTCCTGGTGAGGGGTCGTGATGGCTGCTTTCCGGTAAGTATGGCTGGTTTATTCTTCTTTGGTTTTGGTCCCCTGGGTATTCCCTCCCCCCTTGGTTTGTGTTGTGGGGGTTGGTTTCGCCTGTTTGTGTGTCGGTGGTCTCTTGGTTGGAAGTCCTCGACCTTAATTGGTCGATGTGGCGTTTCCACGCTCGTCCATCTGCTGTTTGTAGCCGGTACGAGTGTGGGCCTGTTATTTGTATGATGACGGCCGGTATCCATAGTGGGTCTCCCGTCAGGTTTCTTGTGTATACGGGTTCGCCGGGTGCGAAAGGTCGGTGTTTGCTGTTTGAGTCTGTGGGCTTCTCCGGGTTATACGTGGGGTGTAACCTGTCGAGCGGGGACCTTAATTTCCTCCCCATTAATAGTTCGGCTGGGCTCTTATTCGTTGTGGTATTTGGGGTTATGTGTTGGGTGAAGAGTAGTTTGTTTATTTTCTCCTGGATCTCCCTGTGGTCTATTTTCCGGATGGTCTTCTTAGTGAATTGCACCATCCGTTCTGCCCTACCGTTCGCTGCCGGGTGCGCCGGTGCTGTCAGCGCGTGGCAGATGCCCCTTTCCGCTAGGAATTTTTCGAATTCCAGCGAGGTGAATTGGGGCCCGTTGTCGGAAACGACGACGTCTGGGAGGCCGTGCGTTGCAACGAGTTTGCCGAGTTCCTTGATCACGGCCTCCGTGGTTGTTGTCTTCATGTTGCTTACCTCCAGCCAGTTGGAGTAAGCGTCTACTGTTATAAGGAAGGTGTGTCCTTTTGTGGGCCCGGCGAAGTCTATGTGAATCCTAGACCAAGGTCCCCTTGGGGTTTCCCACTCTAGGATGGGTGCTGTGGGTGGGCTTGGCCTAGTTTCCTGGCATCGTTGGCACCTTGCTACCCAGGTCTCAATTTGTTTGTCCATCCCTGGCCACCAAGCATAACTTCTGGCCAGGGCTTTAGTCCTAACGATGCCAGGGTGCCCCTCGTGTAGCAGTTCCAGAACCTTCCCTTGTAGCTTTTCTGGAATGACCACCCTATCCCCCCATAGTATGCACCCTTTTAATAACGAGAATTCCGTTTGGCGGTTTCAGAACGTTTTGACGGACTCGTCGTTGTCCCTTTCCTGCCACCCTTTCTCTACCCAATGCAACACCCGCGCCAGACGTTTGTCTTTATTAGTCTCTCGGGCAATGTCTGACGCGGTTATGGGCAGGTTGGGTAGAGTCTCTATGCTGAGGGTGGTCATCGTGGGTGCTGGGTCGGTGTCAGGTTCCGGTAGTGGTGAGCGGCTTAAGGCGTCTGCATGGGAGATCGTCTTACCCGGTCTGTGTATGAGTCCGTAGTTGTAGGCCGCCAGGAACTCGGACCACCTTGTCATTCGGGGAGACAGAATGTTCGGGGTGGCCCAGTTTCCTGCAAGGATTCCCAGCAGCGGCTTGTGGTCAGTTATGATGGTGAATGTCCGGCCGTAGAGATACTCGTGGAATCTTTTTACGGCGGCAACGATAGCCAGAGCCTCTTTGTCCAGCTGGCTATAGTTCCGCTCCGGTTTGGTGAGGGTCCTTGAAAAGAACGCGATGGGCGCTTCTTTTCCGTTGGGGAGGGTATGGCTGAGGACAGCGCCGACGCCGAAAGGTGACGGCCAGAGGTAGGGTCTCGTTATACTGTATAAGGACGGCGTCCGAAGTGAGGAGGTCCTTTGTTCTTTGGAAGGCGGCTTGCTCGCGTTTCCCCCAAGTCCAGGTCGCCACCTTGTCCAGGAGCCTATGCAAGGGCTCCGCCACCGTCGCCTTTTGGGGCAGGAAAACATTGTAAAATTAAGTAGCCCCAGGAATGCCTGTAGTTCCGTCTTCGACTTGGGTGTGGGGGCTTCTTTGATGGCCTTGATTTTTTTGCTTGTGGGGTGAATGCCGTGACGGTCTAGGAGGTATCCTAGGAATTCTACCCGTTCCTTGTATAATTGGCATTTCTCCCTCTTGACTTTGAGCCCGGTCTCTTTGAATTTGGTTAGGACCTCTTTTAGGCGACCCTCTAGTTCGGCTTGGTTGGTTGCCGACACTAGGACGTCTTTGAAGTAAGGTACCACCCCCTTGATGCCTTGCAATAGTCTTTCCATTAGGCTTTGGAATATTCCCGGTGCCACGCTGACTCCGAATTGGAGTCGGTTGCATTTAAATGCTCCTCGGTGGGTGACTATGGTTTGCGCTTCTGCCGTTTCCTCGTCGACTGGCAACTGTTGGTATGCCTGGGCGAGGTCGAGCTTGGCGAAAACCTTGCCCCCTTCCAGTGAGTGCATTAGGTGTTGCACTACTGGGACGGTGTAGGCGCTTTGTTGTAGCGCGCCATTTAGGGTGGCCTTATAGTCCCCACAGATCCTCACTGACCCATCGGGCTTGATCGGGGTGACTATGGGGGTCTCCCATCGGGCGTGGTCTATGGGCTGTAGGACCCCTTGCTTGACGAGCTTGTCAATTTGCTCGTCTATCTTGGGTTTAAGTGCGAATGGCATCCGCCTTGGTTTCAGGCATTTTGGGGGGACGTTTGGGTCTAGGCTGAATGATATAAGGGGCCCTCGGTACTTGCCTAGGTTTCCGTCGAAGACCTCTTGGAATTTCCCAGGCCAGTTGCTGCTCCCAGCTGTCGTCGGTGACATGGTCGACTCCCGTGACTGCGATGCCGAGCGGGGCGAACCATTGCAGTCCCAGTAGACTTGGGCGGTCGCGGTCGACGATTGTCAGGGGAAGCCTTTCGGTGTGCCCTTTATATGTGATGTTAAAGTGTTTGGTTCTGACTACCGGGATGCGGTTTCCCTGGTAGTCCCTTACGATGAGTCTCTGGCTGTCTTGGTTCCTCCTTTGGAGGGTAGGCACCAAGCACTTTATTTCATGCCATGCTATCATGGAGAGGTAGGACCCGGAGTCCACCTCCATTTTGCATGGCTGGCCCTTGATGCCTACCTCCACGTGGACTTCCGGGCGTCATTGGTTATGGCGTGGCCGATGGTGACCATCTGATGGGTCTCCTCTCTTCGCTGGTTATCGCCGCCTCGCAGGGATCATCCGTTCCGGTCCCATCTGTTGTCCGAGGGGCGATCTCTGGTCCGGGGTGGTGTGCTCTCTCTCCTCTGGTCGCTCTGGTCCCATCGTGCTGGGCTGCGGTTCTTTTTTAGGCGGCAGACACGGGCGATGTGTCCCTTCTTGTCGCAATGCTGGCAGATCGATTCGAAAAACCGGCATTCCGACCTGGGGTGATCACCGCCGCAACCGGCACAGTTGGTCCTCGACTTACGACCCCGCCGGTTCCATGGGTCGCGGCCTGTCTGGAGGCGATGGATGTCCTCCTCGTCATCGGAAGTGCCCGATGCCGAGTGGAAGTCGCCCTGGTAGGTGGTCGTCTCGGGTTGGGCCTCGGCTGACCTCGCAGGGTTGTTGTTTCCGCTGCAGTCCCCAGTGTTCGGTCTGCGCATGCGGTCGGCAGAGGTTCGGGTTGCTTCGGCGTCTGCATCTGCGGTGAGGGTGTCTGCTAGGCTGATGTTACCCTTGGCCATCAGCCGGCTCTGGAGGACGGGGTCCCACAAACCAAGCACGATTCGGTCTCGCAGGGCGTCGTTCAGGTTGTCGAATTCACAGAGCCCCCCTAGGCGCTGTAGCTCGGCGATGAAGTCGCTGAAGCTCTCACCCGACCGTTGGTCCCGACGGTAGAATTCGTTGCGTCGGATCAGGATGGGTACCTCTGGAGCGTAGTGCCGCCGAAGTATTGGCTCGAGGACGTCCCAGTCCATCGCGGTCGCATCGGCGGGTTTGGCAAGCACCTTGGCCATCTTGAATACCTCGGTCCCGCAGTGGGTCAGGAAGACGGCGCGCTTCATGGGGCTGGTGGCGTCCTTCAGGTCGCTGCACTCGAGGAATATGCGGAATTGGTCGAAGTACGATTCCCAGTCCTCGGTGGCGGGGTTGAAGGGTGTGGGGGGGTGCGATTTTCGCCATCGTGGTGGTTCATCTGGCTTCCGTCAGACACGTGGTTCAGTTCAGGGTCTGGATCCCATCCTCGTCGGCAGTGTTGTGTCCGCGAAATGATGCCAGGAGTCGGTGACTTCAAATCATGCTCTTTTATTAAAGTAGGAACCGAACTGGGACAAAGGAAAAAGTTTGCGGCTTTTATTCCTTTAGCCGCGGTGGCCGCGGCCAATGGCACCGCTTTGGTCCATTTGAATCGCGGGAGATTCTTAGCGAGCCAATCGGCGCGGCTCGCCTGACTAATCAGAGTGCCCCGCGCTTTGGCCAATCAAAGCACGGGGATCTCAAGAATGCTAATTAGGGACAGAACAGTGGGGCAGCTTCATCTTTTTAGCTATGGATAGGAATATATTGCCTTCCAAGATGTTGCTGATCTTTGTTGGCTGTGACTGCTGGAAGTTGTAGTTCAGCAACATCTAGAAGTCCATCGGAACCTGCAAAAAACTAGTACATGTGTCTATATAAAACAGCAGTCCCATCTACATTTTGTTTGAAATGTACTTGTACTTGCTCCATCAAAATAGGACTGGATTTTTTTAAAAAAGTTTTTTTTAATTTTTTCAACGAACATACAAATAAAACATAAAAACATCTTTCAATTATATATATACAGTGTGTCAGTTGGTTACAATCTTTTGTGCTATCCTTTTTTTTTTCTTACTATTACTCATAAGTTGTATAAATTGTCACCTTATCAATCTAGCATGTGCTTATACGGTATCAATCATTAATCATTCATTTGACTAAACTATTTTTCCATCATTCTACATGAGGTATTCTAAATTTCATTATAATTTAATCTTATACATTCATTCAATGGTTATATTTTTTATATTATTTTCTATATCAATCTATTAACTTTTTATTGTAAAGCTTCCTAATCTATTTCTTTACCATTTCTTTTTATCTAACCATTGATAAAATAAATCCCATATCATATAAAATTGTTTGCCTTGTTCTCTAATTTCAAATGTCAATTTACTCATTGCAGCACAGTCCATGATTTTCCTCATAATTTCCTCCCACATAGGTATTTTTTCATTTTTCCAATTCTTAGAAAATACAATTCTAGCCGCTGTTAAAACATTTACAATCAAATATTTCAATTCTTTACTGTATATTTCCGGTATAATTCCCAATAAGAATATCTCTGATTTAAAGTCTATATGTTGTTTTTTCATTTTTTCCAACCATGTGTGGATTTTAGTCCAATATTTCTTTGCGTCCGAGCATGTCCACCACATATGGTAATATGAACCAGGTATCTGATGACATTTACCTGATGACATTCCAACATTTATCTGATTTATTCTTAAACATTCTCGCAATTCTGGCCCAGGGTAAGTTCCACCTGTAAAACATCTTATACAATTTTTCTTTATATGCAGTTGACATTGTCATTTTATAATTTCGAGACCACAATTTTTGTCATTTATCTAGATCAATCCCATATCCAAAATTTTTCCCCTACGCAATCATTGTTTCTTTAACTTGTTTTTCTTCTAATTTAAACTCCAGCAAATGTCCATAGAGTTTTAAAATTACTTTTTCATCAGTACCTGTCAAAATTCTATCTAAATCAGTCAATTTATCATAGATACCTTCTGTTTTAATATCTTTATCAAATCTAGATTGTATTTGCAAATATGAAAACCAATTCATTTTTACACCTTGTTCTTCCAACGCTTGCATAGATTTAAGTTCACCCTTTTCATTCAATATCTCACCATATCTAACTGTTTGTTCCTTTTTATATATTATTGGATAAGGAAAAGCTTCAATAGTAGATAACCATAGCGGAATTTTTAGATAATATTGCTTTTTTATCTTCTCCCAGTTTAAAAACAATGTTTCTCGAATATAATGTCTTCTAAAATATCCCTGCGTTTCAGTTCTCTTATACCAGAGGAAGGCATGCCATCCCAACAGCAAGTTATGTCCTTCTAAATTCAAAAGTCTAGTATTTCTTAGTGATATCGACTCCTTTACCCACATCAAACTCATCCCCTGGTAATATAATTCCCAATTGGGCAAAGAGAATTCTCCTCTTATTCTTGCATCTTGTAACAGTTTAAGTTTTATTCTCGCTTTCTTCCCCTGCCAAATATATTTTAGCACTATTTTATTTAGATCTTCAAAAAATTCTTTTCCTAGTCTAATTGGAATTGTCTGGAATAAATATAAAATTCTAGGCAATACATTCATCTTAATTGTAGATATTCTCCCAATCAATGATAATTGTAATTTTTCCCATTTTATCAAATCTGTTGCAATCTGTTGTTTGAGTTTAAGATAGTTGTCCTCCTTAAGTGTGCTACATCTTGATGTTATATGTATCCCTAAATGTTTAATCTTATTTGGATCCTGGATCCCCAAAATTTCCTCCAATTCATTCTTTCATCTTGCTAATATGTTCTTTGTTAAAATCTTTGTTTTATCTTTATTTATTTTCAAACCTACTTTCCCATACTCTTCTATCTTTTCTATCAGTTTAGGTGCTGACTCCAATGGATCCTCTAATATGAATACCAGGTCATCTGCAAAAGCTTGCAATTTTTAAATTTTCATTCCTTTTATTTCTTTTTCTTCTCTGATGTTTCTATTCAGCACTTCCAGTGTTAACACAAACAACAGAGGCAACAGTGGACAGCCTCGTCTAGTTCCTTTTCTTATATCTATAAAGTCTGTTAACTCTCCATTTATCATAACCTTTGCAGTTTGTTTACAATATATCATGGCTTGGGTAATTTTTTTTACCGAAGCCCATTTGGTCCAATTGTAGCAGCATAAAATGCCAATTCACATTATCAAAGGCTTTTTGTGCATCTAAAAGCATCAAAGCCTTGTGCTTCATAGCATTCCAGTGTGTCTAAAATTATTCTCATATTGTTTTTAATTTGTCTGCTCGGCAGAAATCCAGAAAAAAGGACTGGATCTTGTATTTCTGATTCAGTTCAGCAATGAATTTTGTTTCAAATAGAAGGCACCAAGAAGATCATTTCACCAGCTTCATAGGGAAATATGCTTTGTGATAGCATGTGTTTATATGCTGAAAGCACAGCATATAACATCTATAGACTTGCTTTGCTATCTCAGGTCAAATATCCTGACTTGTGTAATTCCTGCATCAATGTTTAAAGCATCCTGTTAACTGATCTTACATTATGGGGGAAAAATTCCCTGAAGTCACATATCCATGATACGAAAGAGGTACATAGTGTTTAAAAGCCATTTTTTCCAGGAAAAGCTATTCATCTGATATCTCAAGCCATCACCTTATTCATCAGCTTTACACACATTCTATACAGAGCACACTCAATGTAAAAATAGCTATGTATAACTAAATTTGATCTTGCAATGTTTTGGATTAAAAATAGTCCACTCAGGAACAAAGAAACAAGCAAATTGTTTCCTCTCTTTTCAGATTCATAATCTGTGGTTGATTTTGGCCAAATTATCATTCCTACCGTTCCAGTAACTTCTCTGGGAATTCTTTATTGAGCACTACAGTCTTGACTGGGCAAAATAGCAGGCATGAATCTGGGAGTCAGGAAGGTTTACATTTCCTACAACCTCACTGCAGGGCAACTGCAGAAAAATGAAGCTAGAGGAAGCAAACTTAAGAGGTTTGGTGGCCTGCAGGCTATAAACAACCATGGCATTGATCCAGCCAGATCACTAATTATTCTTTGGGGTTACCTTTTAATACCTTTTAATATGCCCTTCAAAAAATAACGTAAGGGGAATCTGAACTATAAAGTCTGAAATCACACCCATTCTTAGGAGACAAGAAAGAGAAATAAAGCAGTAGAATTAGCGGCATCATTCTCTCACACAGGTGACTTCTGATCCTAGAGTGAATGGTTAAAAGTGGAGGAAAATGAAGAAGAGATAGATTATTTTTTTAAAAAATAAATAAAATAAGAACCAAAATAAGGGCTGTTCCATATGATCTTCACAACAATCCTATAAGATCTAGTCCATGGTGGAAATAGGATTAAACTTGGGTCTTGTTGTGTCAGCCTTGTAAGAGAATCCAGACAAAAAAACACATATTTCTATTGTATGATTACACAAATAGACTCTTGAAAGCCCTGAAAATACACCTTTCTTCCCTCACTTTTGCAGTCCACAAAATTAGGGAGGGTCCCTTCTGAAACATTTGCCCCTATTCCTTTTGCCACTTGTCTGACTATTTTTTAGTCTGCAGCTCTTCATTTTTAGTCTGCAGCTCTTCTGTTTCTCAAAGTCATTCCCACATGCCATTTTACCTAGCTCACATACCATTTTACTTTAACAGCTGTCCCAGTACCTAGTCTAGGAAATTTAAAGTCATGCAATATAATGCATTTTCAAAAAAACCATTCCCTGGCCATGCTCCTGTTTTTTTTATGTTGCTCTTCATAGTTTTCATGTGGAACATGTATTTTTTGGGGGTTGGAGAAGACTGAATCACAATAGGCATTGAGTAGCGGATGCCTTTTCTTTGTAACTTCTGAGCATCTTATTCTTTCAGCAGCTGACGGATTGATTCTTTCTTTTCAGTTCTGGTTTCCCTTAAAAGGAAGGATTCCACCATTATATGATTACTTTTTACCAATGTTCCTGCTGTTATTACTTTCTTAATTCCTCTGGGATGATTGTATAAAGGCAATGATAGTGATTCTCTTTGGTACAGTTCTCCAGTCTTTCAAGGAGAAGCTGTCAGCAAGTCAGTTATTGGTTTATTTATTTAGTTTTCAAATGTATAAAGCTACCCATCTTGCAAAACAAGTGATTCTTGGAGGCATACAACAAATATAAAAAACAATAGTTCAAAAATGGCAACTATTATTATTACAAACATTAAAAACTCTAAAACACAGATTTAAAAAATAATAGATGACGGGATGTTAATAATAATATTAGTTCATAGTTCCTGGAGTTCCCAGGCTTGATGACACATCCAGATCTTTTTAAGACCATTGGTTAATACTGTTCTGACCCACGCCCTTTTCCAACAAATCAAACACAATCCAAATAGAACAAAAACCTTATAATGCTTTTGCAAAATAGATAACTGTGATAAGCACAAGCCTTGCCAAACTGTACAAGACTTGCCAAAAGATAACAGACAAGAAATAACTCGCAATACAAGAATCTTCAAATACAAACTCAGGATACTGGAATGTCCACAAGGCTGGAGTTTCAAAATGTCCCGTGCTGTTCTGGCTGCTCTTTCCTCCGAGCAATCCTGCATGCACGCTCACTTGGCACAGACTCCTCGGGAACCTCCTCATCACTACTGCCAGCCCCCACAAACTTTGAAGGCAGCAGCCCACTCCCTAATGGTCCTGACCCCTCATCTGAGTCCTCGCTCTCCTCAGCCGTCCGCACCTACTGCCGGTTAACCACAACAAATACTTCCTGATTGATGGAATCTGCAGCACGACTTTTGTACTAGATCTCAGTGGGATGGGAAGATGTAACTGGGGAGGTAATCTGATCCCATGTCATGTAGGGTTTTAAAGGTCAAATGCAGCATCTTGAATTGGATTCAAGCACAAACTAGTAACCAATATAGCTCATGAAGCAGAGGTGTAACATGTGTTCTATGATGAACACTGCTCACATTACTGCATTTGCACCAGCTGAAGTTTCCAGATATTCAAGGGCAGCCAAATTAGACTGCATTACAGTGGTTCAATTGAGAGAGTGTTAGTGAACATGAGTAGGGCCCTTTGATCTAGAAATGAGCACAACTGCTTACAATTAAAATTTGTATGCAGGCCCTCTTAGCTATGACTGCCATGTGCTCTTTGAGTGGAAGTCATGCATCCAGGACTCACATAGGGTCTGTTTAGAGCAGTATAACCTCATCCACTACTAAAGATGACATAATTCCAGAACTTGAGAATCTCAAAACCCAAAGCCACTTAGTTTTGCGGGATTCAGTTGAAGCCTACGGTTTCCTATCCAGACTGTCACAGCCTCCATGCATTGGGATAACATGTCCACAGCATTGCTTAATTTGTCAGGGCAGAGTTGGATATCATATTGATGATACCTCACATCATGGCAACAGTTAACCTCACCCAGTGATATCATGTAAATGTTAAATGGGAAAGAACAGAGCATGGACCCTTCCCAATCACAATTGACTGGAATTGACTCTGGAGAAAGGAGGTGAACCAACACAACATTGTGCTGCCCTCTCTGAGTTGATTTAGAAAGGTACCATGGTCAATGATGGATATCTGCCAATATTGGCAAATGGTAAAGTAAGATAAGAATGGACACAGAACTTCCATCCCATTCTTGGCAGAGATCATCCAAAAGTATAACCCATTGTATTTCCATCCCACATCCAGGTCTGAATCCTGATTGAAAAGTATCCAGATAATCTGTTTTATCCAAGGCTACTTGGAGCTGTTGTGCAACCACCTTCTCAATCATCTTCCCTCAAAAAGGAATAATCCAGTATCATGTAGTTCTGTATGAGCTTCTTGGGGTGGGACCAGACCAAGGCTTCCTTAAAAGGTAAAATAACAAATATCTCACTGAAGAAGGAATTCACCACCATGAGAACTCATTCACAAATGCTACTTGCTTTAACAAGCCTGGAGTGGCATGACTCTAAAAAGCAAGTGGTTGAACTCACAGTCCTAAGGATCCTGTCCACTTCATTAGGCCCCAAAGTTTCAAATGAAAGAATCAAAGGTTTGTATCTTGACACTGTAAATCACTAATTGCAGTACAAGCAACTTTGAGAGAACCATTTCTGTTTTTGTAGTCATCATCCATATTATTTCCTTGCCTTGGTCAAAAATAGTAGATACCAACAGCAATATTTTGTTTTTCCACGTATTTTAATCGATATGCTCTTTACAGAACTGCCAAATTCATTCATTTAGATTTCTCAGCAGGACTGGATATTTTTAACACACAGGGCAATCTCTCTTGCCATTTTATCATTTCTGTTGCTTTTGAACAAATTGTATTCTTTAATTGTATTCAATTAAAGGTCACTGGAGTTATCCCACCAGGTTCCCATTATAGATATTAGATCATAGTTTTCTTTCTCTTTCTAAAAGTCCAAACCAATCTTATTTATTTCCCATACTCTCTGAGCATTAGTGTACATACAGTGAAGGTCACGGACTATAGGAGCCAATGTTCTTTCTGATTTATCTTTAAGTGGTTTAAAAGGCTCAATTAGAGCAACACTTCCATTTTCTACAGTGCTCAAGACTTTATCTAAGACTTTACATCACACATTTCATCTACTGCTTCATAGGATTCTATTTAAAACCCTCCTAATCAAACTTACAATGCTTTATACAGATACATTATTACTGATTCTTGTGAGTTGAACCTCATCTTGAGTAACAACCCATCATCTAGAAATTCAAACATCATCCCAGAAGCCAACTATTTGCCATAAACATGATTTGTGTAAAAAGTTAACGATTTGTAGTATTCCTTTTCTGACCCTCTTCCACGATCTGAAAGGATGAACAAATATACCATTTGAAATGACTAGATATTGATTTTTCTTCATTTTCAAAGTCTACAACTGCAGATAATATTGTTTATTTACACATGTATTAGCAGGAACTGATAACTTTCAACTGACATGTTGAAGTTGTCTTATGTCCCTGATCCTGCTTACATCACGGATGTGGTCAGCGTATATTTATTTCAGTTTTTCATAGTAGTGATTCAATAAATACCATAGAGTTGTTTCCACTTTTTCTATCATAGAGCCTTCTTTGAACTAATCATTTTTTAAATTATTATTAACTAAATTGTAATTAACTGTTTCATTCTTACTTGCATTTCCTGCAAATGTATGCCGGATTGATAGGAAGAGAAAGAAAAGATAATTATAGACTCCTGTCCTTTCATCTTCAGTTTTACTTCCTAAGACAACACCAGCAAACAGACGTTCATTTCTTCTTGATCTCTTCACAGGTTATTAAGATGACCCAGTACAAAATCTTGCCTTTTAAGCACCCCTGGCAAACTATTCTTAATCTCCTTGTACACTTGTTCAGTGCACTTGATTCCCCAGAACTTGGCTGCCTTATGTATTTTTTTACACTCTCTGTTTACTCATCAGGAATCAATAACTTGGTCAAGAGCTGTTAGGATACATTCCTTGCAACCAGTAACTATTCAGAAGACTATTCTAGCTCTCAAGCTCAACTTGTGATCCCTCACTTGCTCTGATATTTTCTTATTTTCCCATTCAACTTCAGTTAGATGTCGCTGTTTGCTAATTCTGGATTCACTTATCCAGATATGAAGGAGGCCACTTATATAATGTCTGTCAAAGTAAAATTATGGAAATAAAGGGGAGTAGTCCTATTTTGAAAGATGACATCACTTTTGTTATGAACTAATAAAAGCATTTAAATAAAGTTTTAATAAAGCTTAAAGAAAAAGCAGGGTTCTAATCCTGCACTTCTGATTGGGCGATAATAGTGATATCGGATTGGTCCGATCTGGAGAATCTGATTGGCTGTTAACGAGCCACTCTCATTGGTTCAAGGATTTAACACTTCTATGTTCTCATTGGCTAATAGGTCAGCAGCCTGCCCTATAAAAGGGCTGCTGCTGCCCTAGGATTTTGCTCTGTTCACGATGATAAATAAAGAGTTGAAGTTCACTGTTCACTGCCTCATCTCCGTTCCTTGCACCCATGCGCAGAACTTAACACTGGTGACGAGGATGGGATGCGGAGATATCAGAGCTGACTGAACACTACAGAGCACCAAACAGAGCACGTGGCTGAAGGCACTTCAACAACAGAACCATGTCCGGTGGCGCCATACCACCCTCTCCATTTGACTCAGCACAAGAAGACTGGGAATCGTACATAGACCGGTTCCACATGTTTCTGGAGACCAACAACTTGAAGGATGCCACTAGGGGGAAAAAGCGAGCAGTGTTCTTGACCCATTGCGGGCCTGCCGTCTTTAAGATGGCCATGGCACTAGCGAAACTGGCTGAGGTGAAATCCATGGACTGGGACATCCTTGTGCCCCTTCTACGGGCCCACTATGCACCCGCCGTACCAATGCTTGTCCGAAGACATGAATTTTACCAGAGGGACCAGCGGAAAGGAAAGAGCGTTGCAGATTTCATTGCGAATCTCCGGAACCTGGGAGGCCTAGGTGGGTTTACAGACCTCGAAGAAGCTCTGAAAGACCGAATAATTCTGGGATTAGATGACCCCATGACGCAGAGCAAGATCATGGCCAAAGGGGACATTGACCTTGCTGATGTCATCAAGGACGTTACTGCAGCAGAAGCAACCAGGAAGTCGGCTGCCCGAATGCGCCACACTAACGCACTGCTCCATCAACTCGCCAGCGATACCTCACCTCTCCTAGAGAGGCACACAACAGCGACCCACCACGAGGACCTCGAATCACCATCAGAAAGTGATGAGGAGGAGGTCAACCGGCTCCGGTATGAACGTGACCAATGCCATCAGCGGAATCAAACACTACCGCACCAATGCGTGGGTTGTGGGGCAAACCACCCGCGATCAGACTGCAAATTCCTCGACGCGCTCTGCCATTTTTGTGGGAAAAGAGGCCACATCGGGAAGGTCTGTAGAAGCAAGCAAGGATCCAGCCCACTTCAGAGGGGAAACAACTACTGCCAGACCACAGAGAATCACCCTGTGAGTCGGGAACATTTGAACTGCCAATGGAACAACCACTCCTACAGAAATAAAACACCGGCCATTTTCTCAAGAAGAGAAGAGGCACATCAAACCATGACAATTGGTCACGCCTCATCGCTAGATGCAAAGAAGATTCGAGTGAAGGTCACCATCGAAAACCAGCCTTGTGTGATGGAAGTCGATTCAGGATCGTCCCTCTCGATAGTTTCCTGGAAGACTCTTAAACAATTAATCCCTGCCGTGCGGTGTCAAGACCTCAGAGCCCAAAGAATCATACTCAAAGATTATCAGGGGAAACGAATTCCGGTTGTTGGATCCAGCCAAGTCCAAGTATCATTCAAAAATTGTACTGTGTCATTACCACTGACTGTCATTGACCGTGACCAGCCTAGCTTGTTAGGCCTTCAATGGTTCGCCCCACTCAGGATTGAGGTAGCCGGCATTCACCAAATCAGAAGCGACGACTGGGAGGAGGCCCTCGTCCAGGAATTCCAGGATGTTGTTGCAGACAAACTAGGCAAGTACAAGGGGACCCCGATATCATTTAACCTTAGCCTTGAAGTAGCCCCCATCCGCATTAAGCCTCGTCGGGTATCTTTTGCCCTAAAACCAAAGATCGACGAGCAGCTCGATAAATTAATAGCCCAGGGTGTTTTAGAACCAACTGACCACACTCGTTGGGAAACCCCAATTGTAACACCCATCAAACCGGATGGATCGTTAAGGATTTGTGGGGGTTATCGGGCTCCCCTTAATCACGCCCTTCAACAGAACGCTTACCCGGTACCGGTGGTACAACATCTTCTCCATTCCCTGGGAGGAGGAAAAGTCTTCGCTAAATTGGATTTAGCGCAGGCCTACCAATAACTGCCTGTAGTTAAAAAAAAACCGCAGAGGCACAGACGATCGTTACGCACCGAGGCGCCTTTAAGTGCAACCGACTCCAATTCGGAGTGAGCGTAGCCCCAGGGATTTTTCAAAGTCTGATGGAGAGACTCTTGCAAGGGATCAAGGGGGTCATGCCATACTTTGATGATATTTTAATTGCTGCCCCAAATAGAGAAATACTAGAAAAGTGGCTTAAATTGGTTCTCCAGAAATTTAAAGACTCTGGCCTTAAGGATAAAAAAAATAAATGTCAACTGTGTACAGACAAAGTAGAGTTCCTGGGGTACCTAATCCATAAACAGGGCATCCACCCCACTAACAGCAAACTAAGGGCAATTAAAAATGCCCCAAGACCCAGAAATAGAACTGATCTCCAAGCTTTCCTGGGGCTCATTAACTTTTACAACATCTTCTTGCCCCAGAAAGCGATCATAGCTGAGCCCCTACAAAGATTTCTTGACAAAAAAGCAACCTGGGTCTGGGGACACCGAGAGGAGCACACATTCCGACAAGTGAAAAACTTACTAACCTCAGATGCTGTTTTAATGCAGTATAACGAGACTCTGCCTTTAACAATTACATGTGACGCATCACCGTTTGGAGTAGGAGCCATTTTGAGTCATGTGTTACCAAATGGTAGTGAGGCCCCTATTGCCTATTTTTCAAGGACCTTATCAAAGGCTGAACGTAACTATAGCCAGATCGACAAAGAGGCTCTTGTTGTTGTATCTGCTGTGAAATGGTTTCATGAATATGTGTATGGACGAGTTTTTACTATTGTTACCGACCACAAACCTTTGTAAGGGATTATAGCGGGAGACAAGCCAACCCCCTATATATTGTCACCTAGAATGACTCGCTGGTCAGAGTTTTTAGCTGTGTACAACTATAAATTACAAACACTGCCCGGGGAAAGCCATTCCCCACACTGATGCATTGAGCCGTGCCCCACTTCCGGAAACCATCGACGACCCAGCTCCAACCCTTACAACGCTCCAGATTGAAATGCTACATTCTCCACCGCTAACAGCCAGAGACATTGCAATTGAAACAAAACGAGATCCTGTCTTGGCCGAGTTCTTAGCTGGGTTGAAAGAGGATGGCCAATAGAACAAACCTCTGATGATTTCACCCCTTTCAGATACTGGCAAACAGAACTTTTTTTGCAAAAAGGCTGCATCCTAGGGGGAGATAGAGTCGTCGTCCCAGAGCGGTTACAACGAGCAGTATTGAAAACATTGCATGACGGTCACCCCTGCATCATGCGTATGAAAGCGCTCCTATGAAGCTATGCATGGTGGCCGGGCATCGACAAACAGATCAAAACCTGGGTGAAGACTTGCTTAAAGTGCCAAGAAGTCAGCAGTGCCCCACCTAGAGCAACTCCAACAGAATGGGAACCCCCCTGGGGGCCGTGGTCCCACATCCTCGTTGATTTTGCAGGACCTACTAAAGGACATACGTTCCCCCTAACAGTGGATGCCTATTCCAACTGGCTCGAGATCCACGAAATGAAGAATACTACAACGGAGTCCATCATCCAAAAATTGAACAGGCTATTCACAATGCACAGACTGCCAGACGTTCTGGTCTCCGACAACGGACCCCAGTTCACCGTCCTGGCGTTTGAACAATACTTAGCGGATCGGGGCATCCGCGATGCGCTAACTTTGCCAGTGCACCCTGCGGCTAATGGCAGGGCCAAGCGCATGGTACAATTTGTTAAAAAAACTCTCCACAAAATGGACTATGGGGACATTGACAAAAAAATAAACAGAATATTCCTACTCCAACATATCACTCCGCACAGCGTCACCAACAAGACGCCAGCTGAATTGTTGATGGGACGCAAGCTCCGTTCCCACCTCGATCGGCTTCACCCTTCCTACGAGCCAGAGAAACCCTGTGGATCTAGCGGAAAATGGCGCGAGTTCAAGGTAGGTGACTTAGTTTTTGCTAAAAACCTCTCCGGCAAACCATTATCGAAGCAACCGTAATTCAAACCACCGGGCCCAGATCGTACCGTGTGCAAACCTGCGACGGAAAAATATGGAAACGCCATATAGATCAGTTTCGCTCTAGGCTACAACCCAGTTCCTGGGACTCCTGGGACTCCCAAACTAGGTGGGGAGGAGATGTCGAAGAAACCGAATTCGAGATAGTGGAAAGCAGAAGTGAAGGAAGACAGCAACCAGGCGCGATAAATGAAGAAGAATCAGGGAGGGGAGTGTCCTCGCCACAGAGGAATACCTCAACGGAGGCTAGCCCGCAAAGATTGGAGGACAACAACAATGACAGATTTAGCAGCACCGAGTCGTCCAGTGAGAATGCAGAACCGCCGGTACCAGATATGTCCAAAAACGTCCCACCGAAGCCAGACTGCAGACGGGAACCGGCGGGACAGCGCAAATCTAATAGACAGTTAAAACAACCTACATATCTTAGGGATTACATCACCGCACCCCTCAAATGGAACCTGGGGAGAAGGGGTGTTATGAACTAATAAAAGCGTTTAAATAAAGTTTTAGCAAAGCTTAAAGAAAAAGCAGGGTTCTAATCCTGCTCTTCTGATTGGCCGATAATAGCGATATCGGATTGGTCCGTTCTGGAGAATCTGATTGGCTGTTAACGAGCCACTCTCATTGGTTCAAGGGTTTAACACTTCTATGATCTCATTGGCTTATAGGTCAGCAGCCTGCCCTATAAAAGGGCTGCTGCCCCCCTAGGGTTTTGCTCTGTTCACGATGATTAATAAAGAGTTGAAGTTCACTGTTCACTGCCTCGTCTCCGTTCCTTGCACCCATGCGCAGAACTTAACAACTTTCTTCATTATTGGACTGATTTTTTCATTTCCTTCAGGAAGAGCCAACATCACAGAAATTGTAGTCCTCAAAATATAATGTGCTCACAATGATCAATGTTCGTGAGCACAAGGGCTACCACATCAGGGACTATCAGAAGTTTCTCAGTGTTTTAAATACAGTGTTTTTAAAGGCTTTAGAGCACTTAATAGAGAACCAAACAAGTGATAAAAGCACGAGCACAGTAGCAAAATCCTCCTGCCTTAGGTAGGCCCACAAAACTGGTTCACTAATCAAAACTGAGCAAAGGCCCCTGCCACACAGCCTCTTCTTGTTGTTCAAGCTGGAGAAATAAGTCCAAAAAGATCTCTAAATCATGGGCCTTCTCTGTCTGGACCTGTGCTTCTTTATTATTAGAAACTACTGAAGCAGACAAAAAGCCTCAATGAACTGTCTCTTGCTTGGGCTCAGTGTTAGCCTATTCTACCCCATCTTAGGCTCTCACAGCCTAGAGGAATGAGACAAAGCTTCAGTGCCTTGGGAAATTAGGGTATCTTCAGCATACTAATAATTCTATTATTTTGAAACACATCTCAAAATATGTTAAGTTCATATAAGTCTGGTAGGAATCACAATATGTAGAAAAATAGCAAGGATAGCAATAGCTCTGATAAAAATTTGGAATACAAGAATGCATCAGTGTATGGAATTCACAATGATTGAATTCCTCAGCTTTAGAGTGTACTGAAGCTTGTGTTACCATTTATTTCTTCCTTATATCACGTTTGCTTCTTCCTCTACCACAGCTCACCAGATGTCTGCTATCTTCAAGTCAAGTTATATTTCCATCTACAAAGAGTTCCAGATTGCACTCATTTTCCCAAACCAGGAGCAGCAGATCAACTTCCTAGGTTTGAAACCAAAAACAGCAGATCAACTTTCAGTGCGATGAAAAGGATTAGGCTGTATTTCCGAGGCTCTGTCTGTAGCCTAGTAGATTGTTTAAGTTGCAGATTTGAAATGCTAAGTTTCTTCAAAGGATTAATTCATCTTTTGATCCAATGAGCACTCTGCCGAATGCTTTGTTCCCTATCTCATCCAAACACATGGTGTCTTTTAGAAGTTAATAATCCTGTTTGCTGCCAAATAACAGCTTTTTTTTCTTTTTAATATTGCACTATCAGGTGGAGTATAAGAGGTTTAATATCTTGGGGATTTCTTTTCTCTCAAAAATTAAATCAGGTGTATCTAGTGCTGGAAGAAGCAACCCTTTACCACACTATATAGGTGTTCTTTTCAAATCTTCCCCAGTGGCTCATGCTGATTTGAACAATCCATGACTGCTTTAAGAAAAAGGATAATTTTATGTCTCTGAATCATTCCTGGTTTCATTCTTGGTATTATGAATGGAAGAATAGCGCACTTTATTATTTTTTTAAAAATGTACTAAGTGCCCAGAGATCTTTGATTTGGGGGCATAGTGAAACAATGGAAAGAGAAAAAATGAAGAACAAAGAGGAAGCTAAAAATTACAAATAGTTTTAAAAGCTGAAAAAATCATGATCCGTCCTTTTTCTGACATTATATTAAGAAGGAAGTCATTGAACTGGAAGTGAATCAATTTCAAAGAAAATTCTCTGCATATGCCAAGAGACAGCCTAAGGCTACAGTTTTATACAGTAATCATTTTACCTTGGAGAAAGTTCCACTCTGATTAAGGATAAACACTACATACTTAGTTTTTAAAAGTAGCCAGATGGCTACTTTTCTTCATTAATAATGGTTAATGTAATAGTAGTGGCAAAAATACAAATAAATAAATAAATGGTCCTTTTCTAATGTTTTTGTCCTTCTTGAGTGAGGAGAGACCAGTAGCATTCTCATTAATCCTGCCTCTTGTATTATTCAGCTCCACCCCATCCTTTGAATTAGATGGCGAAAGCTTGTCCCATTATTTAGAATCCTGATTGCACAGGAAATCTAATATGGAAAGCAATGGATTTTTTTTCTTTTCATTTTAACAGAGGGACCATGATCAGTGAATGTATCCCTATGCTCCCCTTGTTCAACTCTGTTTGTGGGAAGCTTGAGATGTCTGAAAGCTCTTTAATGCTGTGAAGAAGAGAGGTTGGACAGAATTTATCTTGGGAATCCACTAAGTGGCAAAATTGCCAAGCTGATGAATGGCTGCTGGTGAGTAGTCCAATAAGTTTGAAGAGATGATTGGAGAAGGAGATTCATCCCAATACACTTTCCCTTCAGCCAGAGGGAAAGGGCAAGCTAGATCAGAATGGAAAGCTATAAACATTGTAGATCATGTGGCTACTGCAGCAATTATAAATATTATTATGGTTCATCACATAAGTCAGCCCGACTGGATTTGGCATTTTTGTCTGCCTACTAAGTCCCTTCCCAAGGACCTGGATAGGGCAATGTGGATGTTAATAGTGTTAAAGGTATTGTCTCAGGATATAAGAGGTGCTCCAGTTGTTTGGGGATTGTACCTGAAGTGCCTATTAATATTGGTACTATTTTTGCTCTCTTTTGACACACTTTTCTATTCCTATTTGCAGGTCATTGCATTTTGTGATTTTCTCCAATTCTTTCTCTTCTCTTCTGCTGTTTTCAGGCACTGCTAGATGCCCACCATCCAGACTTTTTTGGTCTTTCTTATCAAGAGTTAAGTCTGGGGTGTTTTGTGGGAGGTGCTTGTCTGTATAGACAACACTATCTATACCAAAGTGTATTTGGCATTGGCCTTTTGTTTTAGATCACAATAACAAAAAGTGCCAGCAACAGAAGAGAAGACTAAAAAACACTCTATAGCAGTCCAGGGGACAAACCAAAGATCTGAATAAAGAAATGTGTGTTAAATAATGTAGAGACCTGGAATAAAAAAAGGCATAATATCCCAAGAGAAGCAAAGCATTCCAAGGTGAGTATGATAAGGCCAAGAAAATCTTCAGTCTGCTAACTGTCTTCAAACAGCAGCAAAAACAAGAGTCCCTTCAAAGATTGGGATGTTTCTAGACTTTGTGAGAAACATTGAAGCTCAAGTTGTTTAATAACTTCCATTTGAACTACATTTGGCTTTGGCCCCTCCAAGAGTTAAAACGCTCTATTGTTATGCTTCTTTTTTTCAGGAGTTTTACAAAATTGCAAGAAGTTTTCTTTTCTGTGGGAATACTTGTAACCATTAAATTGTGGGATTGCATAATGCTTCTGTTTTATTGTTGATACTGGATTGAGGTTTTTGTACAATTATTGGTTTCTTTGAACTGCTGGTATAAACATATAAATGTTTATACCAATATTACTACTCTTAACATCTTATGTTTTTTAAAAGAAGCCTGTAAACATCTCTGAAAAAAGTTGAAATGTGAATCCAGTCCTATGAATCTCACAACTGCCATATTATGTTGTACCAGTATGTCAAATCATACTAAGAAATTATGTTTCCTAGTATGATTTGATTGCTTATTGTATACTATGACTATTATTAAGTGTTGTACCTTATGATTCTTGACTCTTTTTTTTGAACAAGTTTTATTAATTTTTAAAGACATACAAAGCATAAAACATAAAACCTTTTTTCTGAAAATTATTTGTAAATTCTAAGCAAATAGAACATTTTATACATCATTGACACATCTCCTTATAAACACATAAATATCCTTTCATATTCCTCATTATTTCTCCTTATACTTTCCTTCAATTATATTTCTTTTCTATATTTATCTATTTTATATGTTTTTATTCACTATACTTATTTTTCCTTTCTGGCTTGCTTTATTCTCTTCTATCTTTTATTCTCCCTTATCCTTTTCTAACATTCCTCTAAGGTTTTATTAGCTCAATCAAGCATAAACACACAGAAACACACACAGAAACACAAACATAAAAACATAAAAAACCTATTTTCTGAAAGTTGCTTAGTTCCGGGTTAGAACTCTTGGTACAGACACAAATTCAAATTCATATTCATTTTGTATATAATTCCATATCTTATTAGCATTTTCAATTTTCTATATAGCTTCTCCTCTCTTTTGAATTCTTAATTTTATTTTATTTATCTCATCTCAATTCAAGTCATAATATTTATTATTCTTTGTCTGTTCTATTTTCAGCTATCCATTTATCTTTCTTCTTTAAAGAAAAACTTCTCCTGTACGCTAATTGGAGTATGATGCCTTTATCTCTTTCCCCTACATTTATAATACTTAATATAGAATACATAGCTTACATTGGGATTCTGTCTGGTACATTCTAAAATTATGCAATATTATCAATACCAATACAAATCTATTCATTAATATTAATATTCATTTATATCTTAAATACTTAGCACATTACTTTTTAATTAAATCACATACTTTTATGGGAGCATCTACTTTCCATAGTTATTCCCCTGCCACATTACATATTATAAATCATTGTTTCATTAAAATGTTCCCCCTTCTTCTACTTCAAATCTCTCGTTTCACAAAAAATTTCACTAGGATAACATAGTCTAATCATTAATATTAACAATCATTTATATCTTAAGCATTTTACCCATTTCAATTAAATATCATACCTTTGCGGGAACACTTATGGTTTCCAAAATTATTTCCCCACCCATATCACATATCTTAAATCATTGTTTCATTAAAGTATTTCCCTTTTCTTAACAGAAATTTCACTAAATTATACTAAATATTTTATCACATTTTAAATTACATATTATTTCCAATTTTCTAAAGTTATTTCTAAGTACAGATGTAAAAAAACAATCTTATGTACCTTTCCAGAATCCCTTTTTCAATAAAGTTTACCATTATCTCTAAATGACTTTTTTTTCTTTGCATCTTGTTCCTCACCATTAAGGCTTCTCATCCCTTCCTTTCTCCCTTGCTTATTCTTCTCCTTGTCTTCTTTACCCCCTTGTCTCTCCACCTCCCTTTTATTCTGCTTTTCTCCTTTCTGTTGTTTTCGAACATAATATCCCCTTTTCACCTCATTCTTCTCCTTTTTGGCTGTTTTTCCAAGTCTCAAAGTCTTCTTTCCCCTTTTCTCTTTCTCCTTTCCTTCCCCGACCAAAGTCACTTGTTCATCAAAGATGGCTTCTTCTTTGTCCCAGTCATCCTGTTGCACATTCAGTTTTACATAAGTACAAACCGCCATTTCTAAAAATTGAAAAAGAGTGTCAAGAACATCCTTCCCTTCTTGCTTTTCTTTTTCATATTTTTGGTATACAAGTTTCAATCCATCCACAAGTGATGCCATTGTATAGAGAAAAAGTTTTTTTTCAAACAACCACCCAAGTGCTTTCAATCAGAAAGAATTCTCAGAGGTTCCAAAATCAGCAAACAATCCAAACAAGCTGTTTCCCCTAAATACTTTCTCTTTCTTCACTTTCTCTTTCCAGGGCTAAAGTTTAATCACAAAGTTCCATTTAAGATATATCTTTTGGAAGTCTTATTGATGTTTAATATTTAAAATTTTAGGCAATCTTCTCCTTATTTTCAAATTTGCTCCAATTTTTTTCCCCTCTCCCTTCCTACTCAGAGCCAAAAAGATTTTTTTTTCCTTTAAATGTTCAGAAGTCCTTATCCCTTCAGCATTCGATTACCTCTAGTGCAGGTTTTTGGATTTCTCTTATGATTCCATCTGCTGTCACGTTAGGAAGAAGAGTGAAAAAAAAAAAAACCTTTCCCTTTTAGGATATTCGCCGCTTGTAACTCTCTCTGGAAACAATGTATCCTTAGCAGCCTTCAAGATTCCAGGGCACTCTCTCTTGCTTTGTCCCGGTCAAAAACAACTTTCACAGCTCTTCCCTCTTCCTCCTACATGATCTTATCCAGCTGCAGGTTTCTTTGTGGCGGCTATTACTGACCGCCGCTCCTCTGCCTTGGGAAAAGGGGGTTTTACTGGGTGGAGAGGGGGTTTGCGACACCCCCAAACCCCTGTCTGGACCTCCCTGTCTTCAGCTGCCTCTACGGGGCAGCTATATCCTCCAAATCCGAACGGATCGGGGGAACCTTGGCAGCGAACTCAACAGGGATCGCGCAGTATCATGAATCCCTGCCGCTGCCAAAGCCTTGCAAACCAGAACATGATTCTTGACTCTTGACGAATGTATCTTTTCTTTTATGTACACTGAGAGCATATGGACCAAGACAAATTCCTTGGCCAATAAAGAATTCTATTCTATTCTATTCTATTCTATTCTATTCTATTCTATTCTATTCTATTCTACTCTACTCTACTCTACTCTACTCTACTCTACTCTACTCTACTCTACTCTACTCTACTCTACTCTATTCTACTCTACTCCATTCTATTCCATTCCATTCCATTCTTTGTTGGAGTCAGTCTACTGTAGATTGCATTGTTGTAGATGTATAGATAGCAATAGCACTTAGATTTATATACAGTGCTTTACAGCCCTCTTTAAGCAGTTTACAGAATCAGCATATTGCCCCCAATAATCTGGGTTCTCAGTATAGATCACTGTATCTCAGTTTTCCCAGTCCAAAAACAATCTTATCTAGCAATATAGTATTAAAAATTAGCCACTTCTAGCAAACACAGCAACATGAGCATTTATTAAATAAAGATCACACCTCTCTACCATCCTGCTTCTGCCCTCCCCAACTTTTTATCTGGCTGCTGTATTTGGCTGTGAGTAGTATTTTATTCATGCTTTTATCTTTTCACTGTTTCTATTTTTTATGATTATAAGCCACCCAGAGTTACCCTGAGGTAAGATAGACAGCCAATAAAATTTATAAATAAATAAATAAAATAAATCAGAGTGATATATTTAGTACCATTCCCAGACTTTAGGGGGAAGTTTGCTTGAAGATGGCTAGTTAGTTGTAGTGCAAGTAATTGTGATTTTCAAGTTATACGTTTGGCTTTTACTTGGTTGTCCTTATTCCTTTATGTGGCTTTGATATGATTTTAATTGTGGTTTTATTTATTGCTAGCCACTTAAAGTTGTTAGGTCAAGGTAGGTAGCCCTAAAATTGAATTGAACAAGTAAATATATTCAATCCAAGACTGCCCAGTTTCTGACTTCCTAGACCTGGGAATAACTTAGCAACATCTCATCAGGATTCCATCTCAGTTTATTGGTGTTCATCTAGTGCAGGTGTGTCAAACTGGCAGCCCATGGATTGGATGCATCACATGTAGGCCATGCCCACCCCAGCTCTGCAAAGGGAAAAAAACATTATGAAATGTCACGTGATAGCAATCTGACACCACAAATTTGACACCCATAATCTAGTACATGGTCTCCAAACACTGATCTAGCTCCTGCACTGCATTACCCAAAGTATATATTTAAGTGCTTCCTCCTTTTTTTTAAAATGGATGATGAAACTTTAATTGCTCATGTGACTCTTTTGTTTTACAGTGATTTAGGATTATCAGGGGAGCCCCATGGACATGACTTTGCCCTTTCTGTTTTGGGAAGATTTAAATAACTGAAATAGTTTATTGGAGTTCTATAAAAATTATCAATGCTTTGAGTTGTAACAGTGGTTTCCAACCATTTTGGCATGGTTTTGCAGAAAACATTTGTTATGTTCTGCGCATGGGTGCAAGGAACGGAGACGAGACGGTGAAAAGTGAACTTCAAACTCTTTATTAAACATTCTGAACAGAGCAAAACCCTAGGGCAACAGCAGCCCTTTTATAGGCAAGCTGCTGCTCTAGTAACCAATAGGAAACGTGGAGTGTTAACCCACTTAACCAATGAGAGTGGCTCGTTAGCAGCCAATCAGATTCTCCTGAATGGACCAATCCGATATCGCTATTATCGGCCAATCAGAAGTGCAGGGCTAGAACCCTGCTATTTTCTAAAGCTTTTGGTAAACTTTATTTAAGTGTTTTATTAGTTCATAACACCCCTTCCCCCCGGGTTCTGTTTGGGGGGGTGCGGTGACGTAATCTCTGAGGTAGGAAGGTTGCTTTGACTGTCTATTGGATTTACACTGTCCCACTGGTTCTTGTCCATAAGCCTGTTTTGGTGGGGTGTTTTCAGGCAAGTTGGGTGCCAGTAGTTCCTCGTTAGAAGACTCTGTGCCGCTAATGTTCTTGTCGTTGTCCTCTGGCCCTTGTGGGCTTGCCTCTGTTGGGTTGTTCCTCTGTGATGAGGCCACATCCATCCCTGATCCTTCTTCACTTGTTACGCCCAATGGCTGCCTTCTTTCATTCCTGCTTTTTGCCATCTCGAATTCGGTTTCTTCGACATCTCCTCCCCCCTCAGTTTGGGAGTTACCGGAGTCATGGAAACTAGGTTGTAGCCTCAAGCGAAGCTGATCAATATGGCGTTTCCATATTTTTCCATCGCAGGTTTTCACCCGGTACGACCTGAGTCCAGTGGCTTGAATAACAGTGGCCTCGATCCACAACGGTTCGCCAAAAAGGTTTCTGGTGAAAACTAGTTCACCTATCTTGAACTTGCGGCATTTTCTGCTAGATCCACAGGGTTTCTCTGGCTTGTAAGACGGGTGAAGCCGGTTGAGGTGGGAGCAGAGTTTGCGTCCCATCAATAGTTCCGCTCGAGTCTTGTTGGTGATGCTGTGCGGAGTGATGTGTTGGAGAAGGAGTATTCTATTTATCTTATCTTCAATGTCCCCATAGCCCATCTTGTAGAGGGTTTTTTTAACAAACTGTACCATGCGCTCGGCTCTTCTGTTAGCCGCAGGGTGCACTGGCGAAGTTAGTGCATGGCGAATACCACGGTCCGCTAAGTATTGTTCAAAGGGAAGCGCGGTAAACTGGGGTCCGTTGTCGGATACCAGAACGCCTGGCAGTCCATGCGTCACGAATAATCTGTTCAACTTCCGGATGATGGACTCAGTTGTAATACTTTTCATTTTGTGGATCTCGAGCCAGTTTGAGAAGGCATCCACTGTTAATAGGAACATATGTCCCTTAGTAGGTCCCGCAAAGTCAATATGAATGTGGGACCACGGTCCCCGAGGTGTTTCCCATTCTGTCGGAGTTAACTTTGGTGGGGCATTGCTAACCTCCTGGCACTTATAACAAATCTTTACCCAGGCTTCGATTTGTTTGTCGATGCCCAGCCACCACGCGTAGCTTCGTGAAAGCGCTTTCATACACACGATGCCAGGGTGGCCCTCATGCAGTGTCTTTAGTACCACTTGTTGTAACCGCTCTGGGATGATGACTCTATCCCCTCACAGGATGCAGCCCCTTTGCGAAAAAAGTTCCATTTGTCGATTCTTGAAGGGAATGAAGTCGTCAGGGGTTTGATCTACTGGCCATCCTCATTCGACCCAGCTAAGAACCCGCTTTAAGATAGGATCGTGTTTTGTTTCGATCACAATAACTCTAGCGGTCAGCAGCGGTGAATGCAGTGTTTCAATCTGGAGCGTTGTAAGGGTTGGAGCTGGGTCATCGACAGTTTCCAGAAGTGGTGCACGGCTCAATGCGTCAGCGTGGGGAATGGCTTTCCCTGGGCGGTGCTGCAGCTTATAATTGTACACAGCCAAAAACTCCGACCAGCGAGTCATTCTAGGTGATAATATATAAGGGGTTGGCTTGTCTCCCGCTATAATCCCCAGCAAGGTTTGTGGTCGGTAGCAATAGTAAAAACTCGTCCATAGACATATTCATGAAACCGTTTAACAGCAGATACAACAGCAAGATCCTCTTTATCGATTTGACTATAGTTACGTTCAGCCTTTGATAAGGTCCTTGAAAAATAGGCAATGGGGGCCTCACTACTGTTTGGTAACACATAGCTCAAAATGGCTCCTACTCCAAATGGTGACACATCACATATGATTGTTAAGGGCAAAGTCTCGTTATACTGCATTAAAACAGCATCTGAAGTTAATAGGTTTTTCACTTGTCGGAACGCGTGCTCCTCTCGGTGCCCCCAAACCCAGGTTGCTTTTTTGTCAAGAAGCCAATGTAGGGACTCGGCTACGGTCGCTTTGTGGGGCAGGAAGATGTTGTAAAAATTAATAAGCCCCAGGAAAGCTTAGAGATCAGTCTTGTTTCTGGGTCTTGGGGCATTTTTGATTGTTCTTAACTTGCTTCTGGTGGGGTGAATGCCTTGTTTATCGATTAGGTACCCCAGGAGCTCTACTTTATCTGTACACAGTTGACATTTATTTTTTTTAACTTTAAGGCCAGAGTCTTTAAATTTCTGGAGAACCAGTCTAAGACGCTCCTTTAGTATTTCTCTATTCTGGGCAGCAATTAAAACATCATCAAAGTATGGTACGACCCCTTTGATACCCTGTAATAGTCTCTCCATCAAGCTCTGAAAGATCCCTGGGGCCACACTAACTCCGAATTGGAGTCAGTTGCACTTAAAGGCGCCTTGGTGCATAACGATCATTTGCGCCTCTGCTGTTTTTTTTATCTTCAGGCAGTTGTTGGTACGCCTGTGCTAAATCCAATTTAGTGAAGACTTTTCCGCCCCACAGGGAATGGAGGAGGTGTTATACCACCGGCACCGGGTAAGCGTTCTGTTGAAGGGCATGATTCAGGGTGTCACGGAAGTCCCCACAAATCCTTAATGATCCATCCGGTTTGATGGGTGTTACAATTGGGGTTTCCCAAGGAGCATGGTCGGTTGGTTCTAAAACACCCTGGGCTATTAATTTATCAAGCTGCTCGTCAATCTTTGGTTTAAGGGCAAAAGGGACTCGACGAGGCTTAAGGCGGATGGGGGCTACTTCAGGGTTAAGGTTAAATGATATTGGGGTCCCCTTGTACTTGCCTAGTTTATCTGCAAAGACGTCCTGGAATTCCTGGACGAGGGCCTCTTCCCAGTCATCGCTGCTAGCTTGGTAAATGTCGGCTACCTCAATCCCAAGTGGAGCAAACCATTGAAGGCCTAACAAGCTAGGCTGATCACGGTCCATGACGATCAATGGTAAAGATGTAGTACGATTTTTGAATGAGACCTGGACTAGGCTGGATCCAACGACCAGAATTCGGTTTCCTTGATAGTCCTTGAGAATGATTCTTTGGGTTCTGAGGTCTTGCCGCCAGACAGCAGGGATCAATTGTTTAAGGGTCTTCCAGGAAACCATCGAGAGGGATGATCCTGAATCAACTTCCATCATGCAGGGCTGGTTTTCGATGGCGGTTTTCACTCGGATCTTCTTTGCATCTAATGATGAGGCATGACCAATTGTGATGGTTTGGTGTGTCTCTTCTCATTTTGTTGAATGGGCTAGTGGTTTATTTTTGTAGGAGTGGTTGTTCCATTGGTGGTTCGAATGTTCCCGATTCACAGGATGACTTCCTGTGGGTTGGCGGTAATTGTTTCCCCTCTGAAGTGGGCTGGATCCTAGCTTGCTTCAACAGACCTTTCCGATGTGGCCTCTCTTCCCACAAATATGGCAGAGCGCGTTGAGGAATTTGCAGTCTGATCGTGGGTGGTTTGCCCCACAACCTGCGCATTGGTACTGCAGTCTCTGGTTACGCTGGTGGCATTGGTCTCGTTCAGACCGGAGCCAATTGACTTCTTCCTCATCACTTTCTGATGACGATTCGAGGTCCTCGTGGTGGATTGCCGTTGCATGTCCCTCAAGGCGAGGTGAGGTTTCGCTGGTGAGTTGGCGGAGTGGGGCGTTGGTGCAGCGCATTCGGGCAGCCGGCTTCCTGGTTGCTTCTGCTGCAGTAGCGTCAGTGATCGTATCTGCAAGGCTGATGTCGCCTTTCGCCATCAGCTTATTTTGTACGTACGGTGCATCTAAACCCAGAACTATTCGGTCTCTTAGAGCTTCTTCGAGGTCGGCGAACCCACAGAGCCTTCCAGGTTCCGGAGATCTGCGATGAAATCTGCAATGCTTTCTCCTTTCCGCTGCTCTCTCTGGTAAAATTCATGTCTTCGGACAAGCGTTAGTACGGTAGGTGCATAGTGGGCCTGTAGGAGGGGCTCGAGGACATCCCAGTCCATGGATTTCACCTCAGCCGGTTTCGCCAGTGCCTTAGCCATCTTAAAAATGGCAGGTCCTCAGTGAGTCAGGAATACCGCTCTCTTTTTCCTAGTAGTGGCATCCTTCAAGTTGTTGGTCTCCAGAAACATCTGGAACCGGTCCATGTATGAGTCCCAGGCTTCTTGTGCCGGGTTGAATGGAGCGGGTGGTATGGTGCCGCCGGTCATGGTTTCCGCCGTTGATGCACCTTCAGCCACGTGCTCTGTTTAGTGCTCTGTAGTGTTCAGTCAGCTTTGATGTCTCCGTATCCCACCCTCGTCACCAGTGTTATGTTCTGCACATGGGTGCAAGGAATGGAGACGAGACGGTGAAAAGTGAACTTCAAACTCTTTATTAAACATTCTGAACAGAGCAAAACCCTAGGGCAACAGCAGCCCTTTTATAGGCAAGCTGCTGCTCTAGTAACCAATAGGAAACGTGGAGTGTTAACCCACTTAACCAATGAGAGTAGCTCGTTAACAGCCAATCAGATTCTCCTGAACGGACCAATCCGATATCGCTATTATCGGCCAATCAGAAGTGCCGGGCTAGAACCTTGCTATTTTCTAAAGCTTTTGGTAAACTTTATTTAAGTGTTTTATTAGTTCATAACAACATTTTTTCCATGGACTCGGAGGAGGAGGGAATAGTTTCAGTTTCACTTACTCACCAGTTTTGCTCACTTCCAGCTATGCAGTCTGGTTCCTAACAGGCCACGGTATAGGTCTCTGGCCTAGGGGTTGGGAATCCCTGAGTTATAGGACACTGAAAACATGCGTTGCATGTCTAAAGATGACTTTCCCATTTCCGGTAGCAATGCATTGTAGAAGTTAATAATTAAGTTAATATTATAATAGGCGTGGCTTAGTTAATACCAAATTCCCACTGGAACATATCAAGCTGTTGAATAGCCAAACTCAGTTTTATAATAATTTAGTGCTGCAGACAGAATTCCATGTTAAGAATGTTGTTGTTTTTTTGCTTTCAGACCTCTAAAGTCAGAACTGGGATAGGTGAAACTGAATGACTTAGATAACTTGTGTATGGATCTGAAAATTAAGATATTAAAGACCAAAGTCAAAAGACCACATCAGTGTTATTGCATCCAGAGTGCACAACCTAATTTCCAATACTACATTTGAGGTCATGATTTGTTAAGGTTGAAAACAAGGTTATGGGTTCCGTTCATTAAAAAAAAAACCTAGTGATTTCCTGCCCTTTACATATTCTAAGAAGCATCTGTGCTCTATATAAAATATTCAAATTGAAGTCAGAGAGAGAAAGATATAGGACTTAACATGAAAAAGGAGACATTTTCTACTTCACTCCATCTCTAATAATCAGTAATACTACGTTCACTTTTTTTGCAACTGTATCTTCATATTTATAAATGGATTAAATAAATTTAAATTGCCTGATTTTTCACTTGTGGAAAAGTGCTCAGTTTCACTTCAACTATAGTTATTTCTATCACTCCCATTTAAAGCTGTGAAAAAAATAAATGTGATATAGTGGCTAGAAGTTCTCTTGAAAAGACTAAGGAGACAGTCTGCCCAATTTTTCAATGGTGCAAGAACACATCGCACTCCATTATCTTCAAACAAAAGAAATCATACTTAGATTCTTGGAGCAATGGAGATAGGCTGGGAGGTTCAATGTAGCAGAAGAGGATTGTGAGAATAAGCAGGAAACATCTCCATCTATTTTAGCTATAATTGTGAGAATTGTTTTCCCAATACGTCTAGAGGGTACCAAACTAGGAAAAGCTGTTATAAAACACACATGACTGCATTCAAATACTTTATGGAAAAGAACTTCAGTTTTCCAGAGGAAGCCTTTTTAAACAGCCTGCCCTCTTGAATGTCCAAATATTATTATCTCATATCAATTTGGAGTTATGGAAAGGCATGTGAAGTTCTTGGTAATCCCATTATAAAATGTGCTTTTATAATGTAAAAGAAATAAAGAAATAAAGAAATGAAGAAAGTAAATGCTGGAGTTAAAGCGATATTAAATACGGGCATTCTTTCACAGAAACCGTTCAGGCAGGATATACGTTGGAGAAAATGAAGGCACAGCTAAGGAGAAAGAAATTGATTAAATGCCAGTGGGGATTATAAAGTGAGTGCAAATATAAGAATATAATACGACCAGTTACGCTTTCTATTTACAGTAATATATGGATATATTTTGTGTTGAACCTTTGTATTGATTCATAACTCTTCATTAAAGTTAGGGAGAAATGTGTAATGTAAATTTGCCTAATTTCATTTCCTGAATATAAACATAGTATAGTTATTTCTTCACCCTTCCAAATTTTTTCAATGTTGCTAGCAATTCAAAAGCTGTGCATAAAATGCAAATATTGTGGAAGAGAGAGGAAACAATACATAAAATATACATATAAAAGTAAAAAACACATTAAAGGGAAAAAAGATTGGCAAAAGCTGAGCCCATTAGAAAAAAAAATGAAAGAGAGGGAGGGAGGGAAGGGAATAGGGGGTGGGGGAGAGAGATTTTGAGGAAAGAAAATGCCTGATATAAAAATAAAAATAAAAATGGAAGATTGTAGTATAAATAGAATCCAACAAATTTAAGGTTGACAACATGGGCAAAATTGGACTTTACAGAATACTTTTTCTAGGTTCTCACAAACCACATATGCTTCATGTGGCATATCTTTTCTGCCCCCAATGCCCATTGAATAGCTTTATATGATTGATATAAAGTCTTTGGTGCCAGCAAAATGTGGTTTACTTAGTAAAGGAGAATATTTGTAACTCAGGTTTGAAATGAAAGATCCTTGAGTTCTTCTGTCAGTCCCAGATCCATCTTGATTCAGATTCAGGGCTGCCACTCTGAGTGTGCTTATTTTCTTTCAGATGCTTCATTATCCAAATTAGATAACATCATCAGTGTGCTGATCATGTTATCTAGTTTGGGTAATGAAACGTCTGAAAGCAAGCAAGCAAGCAAGCTGAGAGAACACCAAGAACTCCTTGCTTTATTTAATGTAATGATTTTCCATGTTCTTCTGTATTAAATATAATATAATCCAATTTCTTGGGGTCAGGAATTTGGAGGTCAATTTAGGCTGCCATACCCTGGAATGGAATTATGTAGTTGCTCCCCTTTCAAATGGGAGAAAGAAACAGCAGTCCAAAAATGTGCAGATCAGAATCTCTTGTGTGCTGGCACCAATGCTAAAGCTACAGACCAGCGCTAATTCCCAAGTAGATTAGCCAAGCATTTGATTGTGTGGTGAGTACCCTGCCATTATGCCATGAAATGTAGATAAATTGCATAATAAAGAGATTCCACAGTAAAAATATCCACTGAGGCTGCCAGCCATTATATTTCCTCAATAAAGTCTAGGTCATGAACAATAGTTCAAGATAAGTCATGAATCAGAAGCCCCCATATACCTGAACCCCAAACAAACTTAGCCATGAAAAAAGTAAATGAAAGCAGACAACTCATGTGTTAGCATTGATGGGCAACTCAGGAACATAGGACAAACAGTAGACAGGAGCAAATACCAAGCAAGGTTGTAGCATTAGTCAAGTCAGCTTTGCTGCCTGACATGGTTCTCTTACAGCATTTCTCTTGCTAGAAAAATTTGCTTGAACGGTAATAGAGTAATTCCCATATTGAGCGTAGTTCACACTGATTAGCTCTGGCTTTCACTGGGCATACTACCTACTTGTCCATTTCATGACAGAAGAAAATAGGTTACACCAGGGGTGTCAAAGCCTGAGGGCTGGATCTGGCCTGAGGAGGGCTTAGATCTGGCCCCTGGGGCTGCCCTGGAAACAGTGAAGGACTAGCCCATTGTGCTGTCCCAGCTATTCTATGGGAATTGGATAGTTACTTAGGAATTGTGAGCTGTCCCCTTAAAGGAATGCATCATGGTAAATGTAGTTAAAGGTATCCTGGGAAATATAGTTCATGTCACGTGGCCACATCTGTAATCCTGATTGGTCACTAATTTGACCCTCAATAGGTTGGGGAAATTTTCCTCACTTTTTCCTGAATTCTCTAACTCATGGCAGCTGCTTTCTATCGCTACAAGATGGGTTAGGAGATAACCATCTTTTACCTACAAGGCAGACATGCAAAGGATTGCTCATTAAAGAAGAACTTCATCACAAATGTGAGTTATGAGGATACCTGATGAACCAATAAATGTACTTTGTTATGGACATCTTGTTATGGACGACTATCTATCTGCATCTGCACACTTAAAAATCCCCTACTGTGCAGAATACAGAAAAACCATGATGCCTCTGACAGTGAAAATGGAGCTTGGGAGGGCTGCATGCAGCTCCGTTTTCACTGGCAGAGGATTGCAGAAGGCCATTGCAGCTGAAAACTGAGCTTGGGAGGACTATGGGTGACACCCCCAAGTTCCATTTTCACTGGCAAAGGGTTGCAAGAGGCTGTTGAAGCTTCAAATGGAGCTCAGAAGCCCATTTTCATGGGCAGAGAGCTTGGGCACCTCCAACATGAGTTACGTTGAACTAGCCACACCCACTTGGGCCATGCCCCCCATCCCTCCAAGAAATACAACCCTGATGCGGCCCTCAATGAAATCAAATTTGACAATTCCGGGTTACACCAACCAGCAGCTGATCAACCACAAGGAAGAGCCTGACCAAAATCCCCAAGCAAACCTTTATATGCGTAATCATTGGTTTTAGACTGAGATCTTCTCTTTGCCATCATGAGTGATAGGTTTTATGACTCAGACAGGAGCCTTGGGACCTCTTCTTCTATAGGTGGGATGTTAGCATTCAAAGTCTTCATAGAAACAATGGGTTGAACGTGTTCCTTTTCTCAGTATATTTGGACCCTGCCATGAACTCTCCAATTAAAACAGGTGAGATTGGTCCACTTAGGTAGCCAGAAACTTGGGATGACAATGGAGAATGAAGAAGAAACTACTGTGACTCTGCAACTTGCTCAGGTGCAAGTCTCTCAATAAAAGATAGTAAGGTGTGTTGCCAGTTAAATAATAGCCTGTGAAGAAGAAAGGCATAATTCATCACCTACACTTTGAAGAGCTATCAGTGCAGTGGTTGAATTAAAATAAGAGTTTGTTCCATCTTCTTAAGCAAGGGTGTCAAATTGGCAGCCCAAGCCATGCCCACCCCAGCTCTGCAAATGGGAAAAACATCACAAAACATCATGTGATGGCAACATGACACAGTGAGTTGGACACCCGTGTACTTAAGTAATGTGCATAAATTCTGGGATTCTCTTATTTTCTCTGGTAGGCATGTGTGCATATGAATTTAAAGAAAAGTATAATGCTTTCCTGCATGTGCCAATTGTAAAATAATGGCAAACAAAATGAACTCTATTGTCAATGAGAGCTGATCCATCATTTTCCTTATTTTGTTTTTCTACTATTCAGGGATTAATACAATACTCATGAAACACAGCATTTCATCCACTGCAGCAAGCCAACTGTTTGCACGTGTCTTTGAGCCAACCATTGCTTCCAACACTGACACACAGCACATACCAAGAAATGTGTTATTTAATCAAGGATGGCACAGTTCTCCAAAGCATATCCTTTCACAATTGTTTTCAATTATGCATCCTTGCCAAGTTGTACTTGCTTATTTAAATCAAGCTGATTGGAACAATCTGCAGTTGGCCTTTATTACTGAGCCACCTCTTTTGCTCTTGGCAGCCCATTTTGTTTTCATAAAATGAATCCCAACTTGAGCAGTGAATAAAACTTGAGCTGAGGTCTGTGTGACCTCATGGTGAGGTTCCATGGTGAAACTGTTAAAGCAGAAAATAAGATAATCAAGGAAAAGGCTATTTCAACCCTTATCCCACCACTTAGGATAGGGGAATTTGTTTTTGTTAGTTTGGGGGAGAACAGCTTTCATTTGCACTAGCCCACTTGCAGGTTGAAGTGCAATAGCCCACACAAGCTTCCAATTGAAATGAAAAGCAGCCCTTGATCATTCATATCTTAACTAGCACTCCAAGGCAGTACAAAACTCCCTTGACTTTACTGCAATCCTTCTCTGCTATGTTCTCTGAGCTGATTAATAATTTCTGCTGAACCTTGCAGTACAAGTATAAAAAAAATGTCACCTTCTTCTTGTTAGCATTTTACTTCTTTTAATTCCTTTCTAAAAAGGATTTATAAATAATGTTTTACCTCTTGGGTTGTTCAAAGCAATGCACAAGAAATCACAAAAAATAAAGCCAAGAACAAAATACTGTATATTTTGATGAATATAAACAGATTTAAAAATCATTAGAGACCATCAAAAGTTCATAAAAATAATCCAATTTTTGCTGCTGCAATTTTTTTAAAAAAGCCAATCTAGCCTTGGTGTATAGTACCACTAGGAACTCCAATGGGGAATTATGTGGTAATCAGGAAGAGGTAGGTAATTTGGGGGATATCCTCTTTAAACATGTATCGATTCAGATCTGCTTCGATTCTAGTTTTCTATTTTTTCTAACACAAGAATAGACAGTAGAAAATCATCAATGAGCATGCATTTCTATATCTTTCTTCCAAGTGAATTGTTGCCATATTGTAATAAAGGCAAAACAGATCATTGTTATTAAACAGATAGTTTAATCATCTGGAATTCCATAGCACCGTCAAGGTTACCTAGTTTGGATAATGAAACATCTGCAAGAAACTTAGAGAACACTTTCATATATACATGTGTATATATATATGTACATATATACATGCATACTAAGAAAAGAACTTTTTGTGGCTCTTGAAACTAATTGCTAGGGCTTAGAAGTGAGAAGACCTAATATAAGTAGAAAATCAACAATCAGCATGCATTTTATATCATGGATTCAGAGTCAGTATCCTGCCTTTGGAGATGGATATGCAAAACAACAGAATGCTTCTTTTTTCCAAGGGAAAAGCTGCCATGTAAGATATAGCAAAGGTCTCTTTTGCCTTTATCACAATATTGTCCTTAAGTGTATTGCTTTACCTTATTATTGGATTCATTAGGTGTTATGACTCAAGTACATCACACCCCTAAATGCCTAATATTCTACTTTATTTCAGATTCCAAACCATATCATTTTTTTTACACACGTATTAAAAATTAAAGTTTTCTTAAACAGAAGCCTGATGATGGCAGATGAGATTCTGCTGAAATGTTGCTACAACTTTAAAAGCACCACTACTATGATATGGGAAAATACCCGAACAAAGCTGAATGCCAGACATGTAAGTACCCGCGAAAACTTAAGAAAACAAATATATATATATATATATATATATATATATATATATATATATATATATATATATGTGTGTGTGTGTGTGTGTGTGTGCATGCGTGTATCTCTGTGTGTATACATATACATACATACATACATACATACATACTACAAATATTCTTTTGAAGCCATCTATATTTGATGCTAAACTTATGGTCATTCTGCTTATACATTATGAGTTGAAAGGAGGGAGGATAAATTGCATTCTTTCCATTAAATTGCACTCAAACTCCATTATTCAGCACTATTTTCGAGCTACATGTCATCTAGAGGACCACATCGCCATTCTCCTTCCTGCATTCTTTTTATTCAAGTATGGAATTCATTTCAATTCAAAGATTCCATAAATGTAAATAAGATTGTGTCATCCTATACTCCTCCCCCCTCAAAAAATACAGGTGGTTCATGACTTACAACTGTTAATTTAGTGACAGTTCAAAGTTACAATGTTACTGAAAAAAGTGACATGGCAATTTTTCAGAGTTGTGATCAGTGTAGCATCCCCATGATCATGTGATCAAAATTCAGATGCTTGGCAACTGGTTCATATTTATGATGGTTGCTGTGTTCCAAGATTCTGTGATCCTCTTTTGTGACCTTCTGACAAGCAAAGTCAATGGGGAAGCCAGATTCACTTAACAACTGTATTACTAATTTAACAACTGCAGGGATTCACTTTACAACAGTGGCAAGGAAGGTCATAAAATGAGGCAAAACTCACTGAACAAATGCCTCTCTTAGCAACTGAAATTTTGGGCTCAATTGTGGTCATCAGTCGAGGACTACCTCTATTTGGTGAAATGAATTGAGGTGATTTTAAGAAACGTGAAGGTCTAAAAAAGAGAGGTGTATTAGCATTACAGCTGAAAGGAGAGATGTAGATTGGAAATGATTATATGTAAACCACAGACCCTTTCCCTTTTCCTATCAAATGTTACCTTCTTCATCTACATTGTATAATTGCCCCATCCTCAGCCATGGAAACCTTGAGTACCTCTGAGCCATCCATTATCAAACAGTGTTATAACATAATATAATGTGTAAATGTAATCAACTGGAAGTGAATCTGGTGGATGCAAGACAATTTTTGTAAGGAATGAGAAGCAAGGATGAGTTTTTAGCCATAGGAGCTTTCCAGCAGGGACACTGTACTTTTTGGGCACTGTCAGCATATAGATTGTCCTCAGGTTATGAGCACTCACTCAGTGACCATTTGGATTTGCAACTGTACTGATCAAGAGAAACCTAGGATAGGTCCTCCCAGTTCGAGATGTCACAGTGTCCTCACAGTGACATGAAAGCTTGTGATTACAATGTTGCAGTGAGCCATGGCCACTTGGCTGTGATTTCTGACTGGCTTCCCATAAGCATAGTCAATGGGGAAATTTGCAGGAAGTCAAAAGTTGCAGTCATGTGAGTTCCTGACCTGATGATCAGCCTGGTTTTCACTCAGTGATGACAACTGGATTGCCAGGATTGCTGTTGCTAAAGGACACGGTTACATGATGTCACACTTTATGACCAACTCACTTAGTGACAGCAATTCTGGTCCTAATTGCCATTGTAATCCAAGATTTACCTGTAGAGTCCTTGTCCCTTGAGATTAATGGAACACTGAACAGGTGTACATGACAAAAAACAAAAAAAAGTTGATGAATATTTACCCAGCAATGGGAATGATAATTGCAGCAGCCTGTTATGAAATTGCATAGATCATAGGAGAGGAAGTCCAATCCAACTGAAAAATGGCTTGTCAGGGGAGGTGGAGTGAAGGAGAGATGAAGAAGAATTTAATTACGAAGAGACTATCATCCCTGAAAAGCAATCTTTTAATGTTAAGAACAGGGTGGCTGTTAGTCTTTTTTAAATCTATGTTGCAGTACTACTCTTCAAAAAACAATTTGGTTTCAGGAAAAAATTGTCCTGCAATCTACAACTACGACCATGCAAAAACATATGGACTACTCTACTTGAACAGGGTAAAGCAATGGATACAATTTTCATAGACTTCTGCAAAGCCTTTGATTCAATGGTACACAACAAACTATGGACAAAACTAAACTCTTACAGCTTTCCGGATCCCTTCATAAGTGGATTATTGCATTCTTGTCAAACAGGCAAGAAATAGTAAAAATAGGGAATGCTATATCAAACCCTGCTCTGGTTAACAATGGTGTCCCCAAAGACAGCATTCTAGAACCCACACTTTTTATACTGTACATAAATGACCTTTGTGATCACCTTATAAGCAACTGCGTCCTCTTCGCGGATGACATAAAACTATTCAACACAAGCTACTGACCTTCAAAGTGACCTTGATAATGTGTCTGAATGGTCAAACAATTGGCAACTCCAAATCTCAACCAACGAATGCTCTGTCCTATACATTGGTAAAAAAAAATCCAAGTACACCAAATACAAGCTAGATGGATATGACATTTTTGACGACTCTTACTCTGTCAAGGACCTTGGAATACTCATATCAAATGACCTAAATGCCAGAACTCACTATAACAGCATTGCCAAAAAGGCATTAAGAGTTGTAAATCTAATCTTACGAAGCTTCTCCTCTGATAATATTGAATTGCTAACTAGGGCATACAAAACCTTTGCTAGACCAATACTTGAATACAGCTCATCTCTCTGGAATCTGCACTGTATAATACAATTGAGCAAGTCCAGAAGTATTTCATGAGAAGAATACTACACTCCTCTGCTTGCAACAGAATACCCTATATCACCAGGCTTGAAATTTTGGGCTTGGACAACCTTGAACTACCCCGCCTGTGATTGGACTTAAGCGTAGTACACAAAATTATCTGCTGCAATGTCCTACCAGTCAACAACTACTTCAGCTTCAAATGCAACAATACAAGACCACACAACAGATAAAACTCAGTGTAAACTACTCCAAATTTGATTGCAGAAAGTATGACTTCAGCAACAGAGTGGTCAATGCCTGACTACCTGACTCTGTTGTTACATCCTCTAACAACCACTCCTTAAGCTATCCCCTATTGACCTCACCTCACGCCTAAGAGGTCTGTAAGGGGCATGCATAAGTGCAAAATTGTGCCTACCATCCCTGTCCTATTGTCCCCATTTATTCGTACCTATTTCCTGTATTCTTACTCATGTTAATACTTATACCTGTTATCTTGTAAGCAATTGACAAATCAAATCAAAATAAATATCAGACTGCAATGATTTTGCGAGCAGCCAAAAGAATTGAGAAGGAAGAAAACAGCAACAATTGAGTCTCTATTAGTTTTCTGATCTTTACCACCTCCTTATCTGATGTAGCCAAGCTCATCTATCTTATGCAATCCAAAGCCCGTCAGATAAAATAAAGGTTTGTATATTTTTTAATATAAATATTCCTTTTTTCCTTACTGATGAAAGTTTGACTATCCTGAAGAATATAAGAGCTGTGCAATCTCAGATAGAGATGCCTTTTATAGCATTCTATACTTTGGTATCTTTTAAAGTTTTGATGTGTAAAGTAATTATCTGCTTAATCACTACTGGCAAAAATCCATTTCCCGTATCTCTTTGCTGCCCTCTGGTGGTCATCAAGACTTTTGCAACCAATTGTCTGATTTGATTTAGAAATTTCCCAGCTCCACAAGAGTCTGGTAAAATATTGAACAGATAAGCCTATCATAGCACAGAGCTTGCTGTAATTTTTGAGTCATATACAAAATAAAGCCTGTTTCCCTATAATTGATAGTATAATTAGCATCCAAGAATTTTTTTTTTTTGAGGTATGTGTATATGGATGCTGTCAATCTTTACAGGTAAACCAACAGAAAACATAACCAGATAAGGTAATTCTATTTGATTGTAAGGCTACATTAACAGACTTCCACAAGTACAAATATCCTGTCATCTTTTTAACAGCCTGAAAAGCTAGGAGGGTTCCCTTGTGGGTCTCTTTCTTTGCCCATTGTGTAACTGCAGGCTATGCCCTCTCTTATCTGATCGATCTCTAGGCAGCATTTATTTGTCCTATCACTTAAGGTCTTTCCTATACATTATTACACATTCATATACATACAAGAGTGAAAGCCATGTTCTAATTTTTGTTTAGACATGGAAGCCAACAGGATGACTTTGAGCCAGTTATTCTATTTCAACTTTAGCATGGGAAATTAAAAAGCAATCTTCCAACTGCTTTTTGTCATGCCCCTGTCGGAATCTGAATCCAAGGAGGAAGATGAACAGCTGACAGGGAGTGGGAGTGTGGCTCCATTGGCTGTGGATGAAACTGGGGAAGGGCAAAGTCCGGCTGGGCAGAGCAAGAAAGAGGTAGAAAAAGGGAGAGGGAGTTTAGAGGAAGATTCAGGCCCACCCCCTCTTCATCCTAGGGCATACAGGGAGGAATGGAGGAGAGAGCAACGTGGGTTGCATGGCTTATGGGGGAGGAAATGGCCCTGATTCCCTTCATTAGCCACATCTGGGAGGAGAGTTTAAAAGAGATGCATGCTGAGTGCGGTGTCTTCTGGGAACAAACATGAGTTTATCTTGTGTGTACTTTGGTTATCTGCATTCCTGGCATCCTTCCAAGCATGTTGGATTATTATCATGCCTTCACATCTGGAATTCCTTCTCCTGCCATGCCGGACTAATTACCTCATTTTTCCTTGTTTGGACTTATAGTTACAGGTTTTGTTGACCATATTTTGGGCTTGATTCTCTGCAGCCAAAGGTTGTTCCTGGGAGAGTTTTTCTTCAGCCAGAAGGTAACCAGGACATTGGAGACAAAGTTGGAGCTAATAAAGGGACTCTTACTGATTATCTGCCTTTGTGCCACACCCCGGGTCATCATACCTTTAGAGTCACATAGTAGATTATGGTCCACAATCTTCATTGAAGATATCTTTATCCTGTAGTGGTGGTCAGAAATGGCCACCTCAAAGAAGAAGTCGACCGGAAAAGAATGGGCAGGAGGAAGATAAGAAGAGAAAGTTTTGGTTGACCGGGTTAAACTGCAAAAGCAACAACTAAGGTACCCTGAAATTTCAACTAAAAAAAAGTAACATTGTTCCCAAAGAATACTTTGAAGCAGCAAAGGAGAGAGAAAAGGGAAAGGATTTGTTTTTGTTTTTCTCCTCTCCCTTTCCCTATACTGACAGCTAAGAGATTTAAATAAAAAAATGGAAAAAAATCCAATTTGACATCAATAGGCATTTAAGCTGAAAATAAAATGTCAAAGGGATAATAAAGATTTCTGGATACTTAAAAGCTTTTAAAAGCAGGAAAGGAGAGAAAAAGAATAAAAGGGCAGGATCTGGAAAAAAGGGAGGAGACTGCCTGGAATTAAAAGGAATTTACAGCAAAACCTCAACAAGACTTCTAAAAGATACACTTTAACTGAAACTTGGCAACAAAATAGTAGAACCCCAGAAAGAGAAAGTAGAAAAAAGAAGCATGAAGAAACAGCTTGGGAGTATTTGCATTATTTGTTGATCTCTGGATTTTTGGTTATTGCATTTGAATAACTAAAATTAATCGGGTGGTTGTTTAAAAGTGTTTAAAATAGCACTACTTTTAGATGAACTGAAAATGGAACTTAAAAAGTACAAAGAAGATGCACAAAAAGGGAGAGGTTCTTTTGGCTTTGTATTTCAATTCTTAGAAATGGAGAGCAGGAACTATGAGAAACAACAAGAAATGCCTGCAGAACAAGAAGACTGGGACAAAGAAGAAGCCATCTTTAATGAACAAGTAATTTTATGTGGGGAAAAAAAGGGGAAAGGGGAGGGGGAAACAACCAAGAAAAGGAAGAATAGTTTGAAAAATAAGTATAATATTAGAAAGCAACAGAAGAGCGAAATATAGAAGAGAGAATTAGAAGTAGAGAGACAAGGGGGTAAAAAGGGGAGGGAGAAGAAGAGAGGATAGAAGGAAAGGAAAAGAAGTTATAAAGGACAGAAACAAGATATGGAGAAACAGGGCCTATTTAGAGATAATGGGTGAAAATTTAATTGAAAAAGGGATTCTGCAAAGGTACATAAGATAGTATTGTTATATTAGAAATAGAAATAATTTTAGAAAATATGAAACAATGTATGATTAAAATGATGGATAAAATAGTTATTGTAATCTAGTGAAATGTTTGTTAATAAATAAATGAAATAAAATGAATGAGAGAATTGAATTAGGAAAGGATGGGAACATTTTAATTATTTAATGCTTTATAAAATATAAGGGAAGAGAAATAGGGGAAAAAATTAATTATGGAAAACTTATAAGTGTTCCTAAAGAAGTAAGTTATTTAATTGAAAAGAAATGTTAAAGATGTTAAGGCTTTAATGAATATTAATGATAGAGCTGAATTGGAATGGAATGAGTGTTTTAATTACATATATTTATAATCACTTTTAAAGAATATAGTGTGTATTTTAAGAATGTACCAAGCAGAATTCAATTGGAAGTTATGTATTATATTGAATGTTATAACCTCAAGGTATATTTTGAAGCTTAAATAAGAGCTGAATGGATAAAATTAAAAGATATAAAGGTGTCATACTCCAATTAGTAACTATAGGAGAAAATTTGTTTAATGAGAAAAGAAATATGAAATTGAAACAGGACAGACAAAAGTATAAATATAATGATTTGAATTGAGATGAGATAATTAAAATAAAATTGAGAAAATTAACAGAGGAGAAAAACTATGTAGAAAATATAAAACAGTAATAAGATATGGAATAGAACATAAAAGTGAGCATGAAATTGAGTTTGTGTCTGGATGAAGAAGTGATAACCCAGGACCATTCTCAAAAAAAGATGTTTTATTTGTATTATGTTTTTTGTGTGTGTGAAAACCCAAATAAAATTTTCAAAAAAAAAAAAAAAAAGATTGCCACTTGTAACTGAAAGTAACACTGCCAGATGCAAATTTACCATCATCCCTGTAAAGAACTAGATTTGCTTCACTTTATATTCTGTTGTAGATTTTAGGTTGAACCCAAGCCTCTTCTCTGAATATTTACTCTGCTAAATTTATAAAGATGTAAATATATAAAGCAAAGAAAATAAAGAAAGACCTCAACAATGCATTATTCTTTAGTTAACCTACTTCTCCCTATAATTTACCTCTCACACATTTTACTAAACACAATGAAAGAAAAATAGAGGAGCCCATTCTAATGCAGTCAAAAATAACAGTTTGCACACTGCCTAATGTTTCAGAACAAATTGGGGAGAGGGTCACCCAAACCCCAAACTGACAGTGCCTGCTTTTTAGCTTTGAAACTCTATTTGTTATAAGCTTTTACATTCAAATGGCTTTTAATGTCAGAGATTTAATAGGGTACTTAACATAAAGTTGTTTTTTTTCAAACTGCTGGGGAAAAATGGATTATGAGTGCAATGAAAGAACAAATCTCACATTGTCCACAGTTTGCAAATAAGCCATAGCTACAAAACTTTTAAATGTGAGGAGGACATGTCACAAAACAACCCATTATGGCTCAGGGTTCACCAACCTTTTGGATCTCAGGGACCACCAAACTCATAATGTTAAATCCCACAGACCACTAATATGAATTTTGACTGACAGCGGCTTGCTGCCATTTTCCCAGGGTCTCTGCAGAAAACAGCAGAGACCCTGGGAAAATCCCCCCAAAAGTCTGCAGGAAAATTCCCCACCCCATTTTCCTACTGATTGATCATTCTTTATTTGGGATCACAAGATACCATCTCCAGCTCCATTCTCAGGGAGGGAGGGAGAGAGGGAAGGAGAGAGAGAGAGAGAGACTTTTGGCTTCAAGCAAGGAAAGCAGCAGAAGAAGCAGAAGTCTATCTTTCTCTCCCCCAAACTCCACCAGAAATGAGTCTTTGTGAAACTTGTTGCACCGGCGCAGCCTCTTGGGGCAGGATGCCTTGCAGGCTCCCAAAGACTCATTTCTGGTGGAGTTTGGGGGAGAGAAAGATAGACTTCTGCTTCTTCTGCTGCTTTCCTTGCATTCAGCCAAAAGCAGAAGAAAGAAACGAAAAGAAGCAGCACGGTGGCCAGGCAAGGCATGTGGGGCAAGTTCCCCCCTCTGCCCTTTCCCCCCTCCCCTCACTACATTTAAATGCAACCGTCTCCAGTTTGGCATCAGTGTAGCGCCTGGGGTTTTCCAAAGCCTAATGGAAAAGATGCTGCAAGGCATTAAGGGAGTAGTGCCATACTTTGATGATGTATTAGTGGCAGCGGCTAATAAAAAACAACTAGAAAAACGCCTGAGGGCAGTACTCCAGAAATTTAAAGACTCAGGCTTGAAGGTTAAAAAAGAAAAATGCCAGCTGTGCACCGAAAGGGTCGAGTTTTGGGGGTATCTCCTAGACAAACACGGAATTCACCCCACTGAGAAAAAACTCAAAGCCATCAAGTAAGCCCCCAGACCAAAAAACAAAACAGAGCTTCAGGCGTTCTTAGGTCTCATTAACTTTTATAATGTTTTCCTACCCCAAAAGGTGACCATGGCGGAACCGTCGCATAGACTATTGGACAAAACCACCTCCTGGACTTGGGGAAAAGGGGAGGAAAATGCCTTTCAACAAATAAAAAACCTCTTAACTTCCGACGCAGTTCTCATCCAGTATAGTGAAACCCTACCACTAACAATCACATGCGATGCTTCACCTTTGGAGTAGGAGCAATCCTCAGTCACACCTTACCAGATGGAAAAGAGGCACCCATTGCCTTCTTTTCAAGAACTCTGTCCAAGCCGGAAAGAAACTACAGCCAGCTGGACCAGAAAGCCTTAGCGATCATCTCCGGAGTGAAAAGGTTCCACAAATATGTATACAGTAGGACTTGTTCAAGTATTACCGATCATAACTCTCTGCTTGGCATATTGGCGGGCAATAAGGCCACCCCAAACATCCTCTCACCTCGCATGACGAGGTGGTCTGAATTCTTGGCCGCCTATAACTACCAGCTCACACACTGCCCCAGCAAGGACATTTTGCACGCCGATGCCTTAAGCCGCTCACCCCTTCCAGACATGCAAGACGACCCAGCACCCACCTCCCAAGTCCTCCAAATAGAAACCCTATCCAGCCCACTCCTCACCGCGCCAGACATTGCCTGTAAGACTAAAAAAGACAGACGGCTGGCGCGAGTCTTGAGCTGGGTAGAACGGGGCTGGCCGGAAAATGACAAAGACGAACAATTTAAAGCTTTCAAGAACCGACAAACTGAACTCTTTGCTCAGAAAGGTTGCATACTTTGGGGAGATCGGGTGGTGATACCAGAAACATTACAAACCACAGTATTTGACATGCTGCATGAAGGGCACCCGGGCATCGTCTGGATGAAAGCCCTGGCAAGAAGTTACACTTGGTAGCCGGGGATGGACACGCAGATCGAAACATGGGTAGCCGCATGCAACAGTTGTCAACAAACGCGATCCATCCCCCCCCCACAGCACCACCCCTGGAATGGGAAATTCCCAGAGGCCCCTGGTCACGAATCCACCTTGATTTTGCCGGTCCCACTCATGGACACACATTTCTGATAACCGTCGATGCCTATTCCAATTGGCTGGAAGTTTGCACGATGAAAAAAATATCCACAGAGGCCATCATAGCTAAACTTAACAAACTTTTTGCCACACATGGGTTGCCTGATGTAATAGTGTGTGACAATGGACCACAGGTCATGGCATTGGCATTCAAACAATACCTAGCTGGCCGAGGCATCAGACATGCATTAACATCGCCCGCTCACCCAGTGGCAAATGGGTGGGTGGAACGAGTGGTTCAATTTACAAAAAAAAAAAAGCCATACAAAAAATTAAAGACGGCAATATCCAGGACAAAATCAATAAAATGCTGTTGATACAACATATTACGCCTAACACAGCCAGTAACAAATGCCCAGCAGAACTACTCATGGGCAGGAAACTTCGTTCACCACTAGACTGTTTGCACCCCACCTATAACCTGGAAAAACCTCCAGGCTCCTCTAGCCGACATCACGCATTCAACATTGGTGACACCGTCTTCACAAAAAGCATCACCGGGGACCCTCTTTGGGTACCCACACACATCACCCAAATAACTGGCCCCCAGTTCTACCGCCTCGAAACAACTGATGGGCGAAGCTGGAAGCGCCACATCGAACAGTTACGGTCCAGGCTAGCTAACAATGACTTTAATAAAGAAATCGGGGGGGGGGGACGGACCTCAAATATTAAAAACGGAAAAAACTCAATGCAAGCAGAACATCCCCCAGACAGAAGCCAAAAAATAAACCATCCATACTCACCTGAAAACTCAGAACCATTGCAGACGGGTACTTCACCTGAAAGGAATGGCCAGACAAGCTCGACCAGCCCAGAAAATCCAGGCAGGATCAGTGGAGCGAACGACTTGACCAACCCGGGTGAACCAGGCGGGAGTCGCAGCTATAGGCCCGGCTCATCCTTTCAGGCGGTTCCATCGGGAGAGTTGAAAGCGATGCGGAGCCCGTCCGAACTGGCCAACGACCAGAGACTGAATGAAACGCACAAGTCAAGTAGGCAGGTGTGAAGACCCACCTACCTATGTGATTATGTCACCCCGCCCCCTTGGACGAAACAAAGAGGGGAGGGGTGTTCCATATCCACAGACTTGAAACCTCACATTCCCATTGGTCCATTTTTACCGTGGCCTGATTGGTCAGCCAGGACAGCTAGGATTGGCTCACTAAGGGACTGCGGCAATTGGCCAAAACCAAGCGTGGCAGAATTGAAGAAGTGTCATTGGCCGCCTAGCCACGGCGAGCTCTATAAAAGAGCCACCGTGGCTGCTATTCTTTAAGCTAGTTCCAGCCGATAAATAAAGAGCTGTTGTTACTGAACTGAAGTCTCTCGTCTTGTCTGAACCCGACCTTCCAAACTTAACAGAAGGAAAGGAATATAATCAACCTGTTAAGAGCCTTTTGTTCCCAAATACTCTCACATATCATTCTGTTGCCCATCCACCATCAGGCATATTGATCTGCATTTTGATGATGTGGTTTTATACCAACAGTACTGCTCTATGGACACAACCAAAGTTCTGTTACACACTGCCTCATTTTGTTACAAAATGAGAGCAATTAAGGAATGCTCAAATTGCCAAGAACAAATGTCTAATCTGCTGGAAGATTGGTTTCAAGTTTCATTATATTAATATAGGAGGGGGGAAAAAGCCATGCTAAATGAACATTCAATTTATGTGTGCAACCATTATGGCTTGTCAGATGTCTAGGAAAAAATATGGATGGGGAACAAGACATGTGATTTCAACCTTCTGTGTAATCTGTTTTTATAAGCACCTTTGGAAACGGTTCCTTTTCCATCTTCTTGCATAATTCTCCTTCCTTCTCCTTCTCTTCCTCCTCTTCCTCCTTTGCCTCCTCCTCCTCCTCCTCTTCCATCTCTTCCTCCATCTCATGTATATGCTGGACAATGAAAGATTTTCAAAGCTCCAAATAGATTCTTTCAAACAAGATTGGATAGACTCTACACATTTTTAATTCATTTCTTTCTGTCTTTAAAATGGAAGTTGTGATGTGTGAAAAAACTAATTGATAATTAGATTCCAGTCCATCTATAAATTTGGAATTGATTGAATATATCAATTCATGCTGGAACTTTCAAAAGTTGGATGTCTTCCGTATTTCTATATTGTAAAAGTGTGTGTGTGTCTATATAATATATATACACACACACACATACCAACCTACCTACCTACCTACCTACTTATACATGCATACACAGGCACACACATATTACTATGCACATTTTTTATGGAAAATATGGATTAATCTATAGTTGTCTACACATGCTTCAAACTTTCACATACAAAGTCTGGGACTCGAAGACTCAATTTTCAAAAACTGAATTGTAATGGCTGAAAACATTAGAAAAGAGAATAAATGGAAGCTGGTTGAAATCCAATCATGGCAAGTCTAAGTAGGGTGTGTGGATGGAATTGAAACAATTGCTGAAACAAGTACATGAAAAAGTTTTCCAATTGTCATATCCTGAAGTAACCAAGTGAGTAGTGGGGAGACTACACATAAATCTGTGAAAATGGATGATTCCCTAGGAAGGCTGGCTGATGGCAATGGTGCAATCTATGCAAATCAAGCCTGAATTGATATGAGTGGGTGCCCTTGAGCCATCTGTAAAAATGATACCATAATGCAAGAGGAGAAAATGTGCATAAAAATTCCAGTGAAAATATCACACATATATACAAAGAGGTTGTGAATTGTGAAATATTAATCTTTCTTTCCCAACTTAATAGATAGATATCCAACTTTTCCCTTTTCCTGAAAGTTTCAATTAGCACTAATATAAAATCTGATATATGACTAGCTAGGGGTAAGTTATATAAATGAATTCAGGAAGATATACTGCCAGATAAATAGGCAGATTGCAGTACAAATCTCTCTTTGCATAAGTAAATAATTTTAATCTTACCTGAAGCCAAGTAAGATAGGCTGACATATATTTCTCACAATCTGTAGAGACATCTGATTTCTTATACCAGTTGAAGTTCTTCAAATTGTATCAGCCTTTATACACTAGACATATATACTGAAAATCATTCATCTGAAATTAATGTAACCTTGCTTTAAATGAAAGAATATTGTATAAGGCCAGCAATCCAGCTGCAGGGCAGTTAATAGCTAAAAAAAATGACTTCTAGATAGTAGCAAAAGACTGAAAACTCTAATTTGAAGACATTGGATGCTTTCTGTTGTTTTCTGGATTTCCACAGGAGGTTTGATAGCTGTAAGAAGTATTAACTATGATATCTACCAGCTAGAAATTTAAGAAGATGTATTCTATCACACCTGAAAGCACCAGATTTGTGGTGATTGATATAAAGAAGTCAATATACCTATCAGGGGACCATATTAACTTTGAAAAGAAAGAGTGGCTAAGGTGATAATTTGGTGATCAAGAACACACCAAGATATATTTCTGTAGTAATGACTTTCAGTCTTCTCTTATTGGTGGGATAGTTTCATCACTTCCCAAATTCACCAGATAGAAAAATATTATCTAGACCAAGGTTTCTCAATCTTGACAATTTAAGATGTATGAACTTCAATTTCCAGAATTCCCTAGCCAGCATTCCTAATTTACTCTTGCTGGGGAATCCTGGGAGTTGAAGTCCACTTATCTTAAAGTCACCAAATTTGAGAACCATTGGTTTAAACATAAATACAGCACCCTGGATATATGCTACTTAAGTTTTTTTCTTCTTCTACAGTCTATGTAATAGAAGTTCAAAAGGATAATGTGGGGCAATTTAAATAAAGTTGGATCCCTGCTTATTCCAAATAACCTTTTTTTTTTTTTTTTAACATTGTATATTCTTGAGGTCCATGTTCCATGTAAATTATAGAAGCTAGCTTTCTCTTTCTCTTAGTACAGTCAGCCAGGGAGAAGAGATCCTGTACCAAAGTGAATAAGAGGAGGATTTTTTAAAAAATTATCCTTTCCTAGTCTATGAAGAGGAATGAGTGGGAGAGAGGTTTCTAGGAATCAGAGCAACCATCTCAAGTTCTGGTTCAATTGCTGAGCAGTTAAATAATAGTTCAATTCTGAGTTTCACACATTGCATTAAGACAGAACTGAACAAAGCATCTACAGTTTTTGCTGATTTTCCCTTTTCATCATTAACCTCACCAGTGTCTTGGATTCTGTTATTGCTGACAACATGCAGTAAATTGAAACATGATTTTTATTTATTTATCAAATTTCTAGACAGTCCATCTCACCTGCACAACTCTTTAACTATGCATAGACATCTGCAAGGGAGTGAGTAGTGACCAGGGCATTACAGAGTATTTGCAAAGATACAAAAAGGCAGGACTGATGTCATGATGCAGATTTATCAGTTGGAGTCATTAGGACTTATGGTGAGGAATAGATATCTACATGCTGTATTGTAAGCTGTATTGAACCCAAAATATTTTCCCAAAAAAACAAGTGGGTTGGATCAGCTTGGATCCACCTTCTTTTACATATAGAAGTTAACCTTGAATTCTAGAGTACCATAGATTGATCAGCTGGATTTACCTCACCATGCTAAACTACAGTGTTATTAATTGACATGTATTAAAAAGTCCACACAATGGCCTGGTCTGCTCATCATGCTAAATCAGAAACCAGAGTCTACAAATTGTACTGGCTGCATTTATAAGACATGGTAAGCAATATCAGTCATACTAAATTATGACTTAATGCTTTGCAGAAACCCAGCTCTGACTCTGTTTCTTTATCTTGCTGCCTGTCAATTACTTTTTATTTTCTAAGACAAAGCCTATCATTTCAGCACTGCACACAGATAGAAAATATACATGTTTGGATTTTGGCTGGGAGCTTCACTCTTTGCCCAGCATCTGTAACAACAACAACAATAACTTTTCATGGAGCTTTTGTTGCAACTTCATCTGCTTCCTTTAAAACTCTTTCTGTGATTTTTTTCTGTAGCATCCTCTTTTCCTGCAGTGTTCCTCTTACTCAGCATGAAAAACAATGGCAAAAGAACACAGCTTTTTAAAAACTGTACATGTGATTAGCTAATTTTCTTTTTGCATTGCCTGCTTCCTTACCTATTGATAGAACTAAATTGTTCAGCAAATGTATCAGGCAGCATTCTACAGGACCCTGGGATATATTTTTGGATTTGATTATTATCTCTGCACCTGAATTATCCAAGCTTGTTAAAAACACGGCTGTTATCTTTTCTTCATCTTCCCCATCATCACACATGTTTCTAACCACAGAAGGAGTTAAGACACATTGAAAACCAGCAAGTATCTCAAAAGACATCTAATGGGCTAAAAATGCTTTCTATTTATTCAAAGTGTTATGAACTAATAAAGGCGTTTAATAAAGTTTTAACAACCTTAAGTAAAAAGCAGGGTTCTAATCCTGCACTTCTGATTGGCTGATAATAGCGACATCGGATTGGACCTTTCTGGGAAATCTGATTGGCTGTTAACGGGCCAACTCTCATTGGTTCAAGGGTTTAACACTTCCATGTTTCCCATTGGCTAATAGGACAACAGCCAACCCTATAAAAAGGCTGCTGCTGCCCTAGGTGTTTGCTCTGTTCAGTATGCTTAATAAAGAGTTGAAGTTCACTGTTCACTGCCTCGTCTCCACTCCTTGCACCCATGCGCAGAACATAACACTGGTGACGAGGATGAGATGTGGAGACATCTGAGCTGATTGAACACTCACAGAGCACCAAACAGAGCACGTGGCTGAAGGCACATCAACAATGGAAAATATGTCCGGCGGCGCCATACACCCGCTCCATTTGACCCGGCACAAGAAGACTGGGACTTGTACATGGACAGGTTCCAGATGTTTCTGGAGACCAACAACTTGAAAGATGCAACTACGGGGAAAAAGCGAGCAGTGTTCCTGACCCATTGCGGGCCTGCCATCTTTAAGATGGCCAAGGCACTAGCGAAACCGGCTGAGGTGAAATCCATGGACTGGGACGTCCTTGCGCCCCTTCTACAGGCCCACTATGCACCCACCGTACCAACGCTTGTCCGAAGACATGAGTTTTATCAGAGGGACCAACGGAAAGGAGAGAGCATCACAGATTTCATCGCGGACCTCTGGAACCTGGGAGGCCTCTGTGCGTTTGCAGACCTCCAAAAAGCTCTGAGAGACAGAATAGTTCTGGGATTAGATGACCAGATGGCACAGAGCAAGATCATGGCCAAAGGGGACATCGATCTTGCCGATGTCATCAAAGACGCTACTGCAGCAGAAGCCATCAGGAAGTCGGCCGCCCGAATGCACCGCACCAACGCACCGCTCCATCAACTCGCCAACGAAACCTCACCTCGCCTAGAGAGACACACAACAGCGATCCACCACGAGGACCTCGAATGTCCATCAGAAAGTGATGAGGAGGTCAACCAGCTCTGGTCCGAACGCGACCAATGCAACCCGCGGAATCGAAGACTACTGCACCAATGCGCGGGTTGTGGGGCAAACCACCCGCGATCAGACTGCAAATTCCTTGATGCGCTCTGCCATTCCTGTGGGAAAAGAGGCCACATCGGGAAGGTCTATAGAAGCAAGCGAGGATCCAGCCCAATTCAGAGAGAAAACAACTACCGCCAGACCACAGGGAATCGTCCTGTGAGTCGGGAACACTTGAACCACCAATGGAACAACCACTCCTACAAAAATAAAACACTTGCCACTTCAACAAGGCGACACCAAACCATTACCATCGGTCACGCTTCATCGTTAGATGCAAAGAAGATCCGAGTGAGGGTCGCCATCGAGAACCAACCTTGCGTGATGGAAGTCGACTCAGGGTCGTCCCTTTCAATGGTTTCCTGGAAGACCCTTAAAGAGTTAATCCCTGTCGTCCGGCATCAAGACCTCAGAGCCCAAAGAATTATATTCAAAGATTACCAGGGGAACCGAATTCTGGTTGTCAGTTCCAGCCAAGTCCAAGTATCATTCAAAAATCGTACTGCATCATTACCACTGACTGTCGTCGATCGCGACTGGCCTAGTTTGTTAGGCCTTCAATGGTTCACCCCACTCGGGATCGAGGTAGCCGGCATTCACCAAACCAGAAGCGATAACTGGGAGGAGGCCCTCGTCTGGGAATTCTGGGACTCTTTGCAGACAAACTAGGTGAGTACAAGGGGACCCCGATATCATTTAGCCTTAACCCTGAAGTAGCCCCCATCCGCCTTAAGCCTCGTCAGGTACCTTTTGCCCTAAAACCAAAGATCTATGAGCAGCTCGATAAATTAACAGCCCAGGGTGTTTTAGAACCAACTGACCGCGCCCATTGGGAAACCCCAATCGTAACACCCATCAAACTGGATGGATCGTTAAGAATTTGTGGAGATTACCGGGCTACCCTCAATCACGCCCTTCAACAGAACGCTTTCCCGGTGCCGGTGGTTCAACACCTTCTCCATTCCCTGGGGGGGGCGGAAAAGTCTTTGCTAAATTGGATTTAGCACAGGCGTACCAACAACTGCCTGTAGATAAAAAAACCGCAGAAGCACAGACGATCGTTACACACCGAGGCGCTTTTAAATGCAACCGACTCAAATTCGGAGTGAGCATAGCCCCAGGGATTTTTCAAAGTCTGATGGAGAGACTTTTGCAAGAGATCAAGGGGGTCGTACCATATTTTGATGATGTTTTAATTGCGGCCCCGAATAGAGAAGTACTAGAGAGGCATCTTAGAATGGTTCTCTAGAAATTTAAAGACACTGGCCTAAAGGTTAAAAATAATAAATGTCAACTGTGTACAGAGAAAGTAGAGTTCCTGGGGTACCTAATCGATAAGCAAGGAATTCACCCCACTAATAGCAAACTAAGAGCGATCAAAAATGCCCCAAGACCCAAGAATAGGACAGACCTCCAAGCTTTCCTGGGGCTCATTAACTTTTACAACATCTTCTTGCCCCAGAAGGAGACCGTAGCTGAGCCCCTACATAAAAGCCACCTGGGTCCGAGAGGAGCACGCATTCCGACAAGTGAAAAACTTGCTAACCTCCGATGCTGTTTTAATGCAGTATAACGAGACTCTGCCTTTAACAATTACATGTGACGTGTCACCGTTTGGAGTAGGAGCCATTTTGAGTCATGTGTTACCAAATGGTAGTGAGGCCCCTATTGCCTATTTTTCAAGGACCTTATCGAGGGCTGAACGCAACTATAGCCAAATTGACAAAGAAGCTCTTGCTGTTGTATCTGCTGTGAAACGGTTTCATGAATATGTGTATGGACGAGCTTTTACTATTATTACCGATCACAAGCCTTTGCTGAGGTTTATAGCGGGAGACAAGCCAACCCCCTATATATTGTCACCTAGAATGACTCATTGGTCGGAGTTCTTAGCTGCGTACAATTATAAATTGCAACACCGCCTGGGAAAGTCATTCCCCACGCTGATGCATTGAGCAGTGCCCCACTTCCAGAAACCGTCGATGACCCAGCTCCAACCCTCACGACACTCCAGATTGAAACACTACATTCACCACTGCTAACAGCCAGAGACATCGCTATCGAAACGAAATGAGATCCTGTCCTGGTGCGAGTTCTCAGCTGGATCAAACGAGGATGGCCAGTAGAACAAACCCCTGACGACTTCACCCCTTTCAAAAACCGGCAAACAGAACTTTTCTCGCAAAAAGGCTGCATCCTATGGGGAGACAGAGTCATAGTCCCGGAGCGGTTACAACGAGCAGTTTTGAAAGCATTGCATGACGATCACCCCGGCATCATGAGTATGAAAGCGCTCGCACAAAGCTACGCATGGTGGCCTGGCATCGTTAGCAGATCGAAGCCTGGGTGAAGATTTGTCTAAAGTGCCAAGAAGTCAGCAGTGCCCCACCTAGAGCAACTCCAATGGAGTGGGAAACCCCTCGGGGGCTGTGGTCCCGCATCCACATTGACTTTGTGGGACCTACTAAGGGACATACGTTCCTCCTAACAGTGTATGCCTATTCCAACTGGCTCGAAATCCACAAGATGAAGACTACTATAACTGATTCAGTCATCTGCAAATTAAATAAACTATTCGTGGGCTGCCAGACGTTCTAGTCTCCGACAACGGACCCCAGTTCACCGCCCTGGCGTTTGAACAATACTTAGCGTACCGGGGTATCCGCCATGCACTACCTTTGCCGGCGCACCCTGCTTCCAATGGCAGGGCCGAGCGCATGGTCCAATTTGTTAAAAAAACTCTCCACAAGATGGACTATGCGCACATTGATGACAAACTAAACAGAATACTCCTACTCCAACACATCACCCCGCACAGTGTCACCAACAAGACTCCAGCTGAATTGTTGATGGGAAGCAAGCTCCGCTCCCACCTCGACCGTCTCCACCCATCCTACGCGCCAGAGAAACCCTGTGGATCTAGCAGAAAATGCCGTGAGCTCAAGGTAGGTGACTTAGTCTTCGCAAAAAAACTTTCCGGCGAACCATTATGGGTCAAAGCAACCGTAACCCAAACCACCGGGCCCAGATCTTACTGCGTGCAAACATTGGACGGAAAGATATGGAAACGCCATATAGATCAGCTTCGCTCTAGGTTGCAACCCAGTTCCCGTGACTCCTGTGACTCTCAAACTGAGGGGGGAGGGGATGTCGAGGGAACCAAATTCGAGATGGTGGAAGGCGAAATCGAAGGAAGTCAGCAGCTGGGTGCGTTACCTGAAGAAGAATCAGGAAGGGGGGTTGCCTCACCACGGAGAAATACCTCAACGGAGGTGAGCCCGCAGAGACTGGAGGACAACAATGACAGAATTAGCGGCGCCGAGTTGTCCTGTGAGGATGCGGAACTGCCTGTACCAGATAATTCAAAAAAAGTTCCACTGAAACCGGACTACAGACAGGAACTGGTGGGACAGTGCAAATCTAATAGACAGTTGAAACAACCTGCATATCTCCGGGATTACGTCACCACACCCCTCAAACGGAACCTAGGGGGAAGAGGTGTTATGAACTAATAAAGGCGTTTAATAAAGTTTTAACAACCTTAACTAAAAAGCAGGGTTCTAATCCTGCACTTCTGATTGGCTGATAATAGCGACATCGGATTGGTCCTTTCTGGCAAATCTGATTGGCTGTTAATGGGCCAACTCTCATTGGTTCAAGGTTTTAACACTTCCATGTTTCCCATTGGCTAATAGGACAGCAGCCAACCCTATAAAAAGGCTGCTGCTGCCCTAGGTGTTTGCTCTGTTCAATATGCTTAATAAAGAGTTGAAGTTCACTGTTCACTGCCTCGTCTTCGCTCCTTGCACCCATGCGCAGAACATAACACAAAGCATGAGCTCGTGTGGCAACGGTGACATCTCCAGATCCTTTTTGAAGAACACATTAAGAGAGAAACTCATTATCCTGAGTCAAGAAGCTAATTTTCACAACTTTGATCACAATTCTTTGAATTGGACATATTATGAAAGGGAAAGACAGGGATGTTGTTTCATATTTAATGAAAAGATCTTAGGCCACTAAACCTGCCTATTAAGAAAGACTGGCCTGAAGTCACATCTTGAACAGCCACAAAGGACTCTGAACATTCTTTCAAAGCCTCAAGAGGTCACTGGAGTCATGCTGGGATGAGATCGAATGAGATGCTTTCCTCTGTGTTTTTAATTCCACCTGTCATAACAAGGAAATTAAACTATCTGCTGATCTCTCTCTTTCTCTCTGTTTCTATCACACCACATAGAATTCCACCATCACGACTACATACCCAAATGCAGACTTCAATGTACCAATGAGCTCAACAACAGATTTATACTACTATAGAGACTGTGTAGTCATTAGAAACCTCTCTGGCTGGGTTTGATTGTTCTCATTCTATATAATTATAACAAATATAAGTATGGAGAAATATTCCATATAAATGTTGTCTTACATATATCGTAATTAGCTTACTTTATACTGGAGTCAGTGCCTATGTACATGACACCACTGTTATGGACCAATGGGGCTGTTCCCTATGTTGGCTGTTTTAATTGCCACATCGCAGAGCCTCTATAACATGATAAAATGACTAAAGCAAGCCAGTCCTGGTTAACTAAGATTACTAAGTTAGCTGAATTTCTTATTTCTAATGAAAAGAAGAAAACAATGATTTTCAGAAGACACCAGGCTGGTAGGAATAGCCAACATTCCAGAAGATAAGCTTAAGATATAAAAGAATCTCAATAGACTGGGCCCTGTCAAACAAAATGAAATTCAATGGTTGAGAGAAAATAAAAGTTCTACATTTCAGAAAGAAAAACTGTATAGAAGAGGTGGTATTTACCAATAGTAACTACAAGAGGAATCTTGGAGTTGTAGTGGATAATTATTGAAATATGAGCCAGCACTATGCTACAGCTGGCAAAAAAGGCTAACATAGTCCTAGGTTTCATTAACAGAGAGATCTATCATGTGAAGTGTTAGAACCAGTTTATAATGCCTTAGAAAGACCACTCTTGGTATATTGCATCCAGTTTTGGTTGCCAGATTTAAAAAAGATGTTGAGATTCTTGAACAGGGCTGTCAAAACTCACGGCCCACAGGTTGTATGCGCCACACACTGGCCACTCCCACACCCGGTTTAGCAAAGGGAAGGGAAGTCCCAATATGTCATGTGATGCTGCCAAGATGACATGAGTTTGATAACCCTACTCTAGAAAGATTGCAGATGAGAGCAACAAATATGATCAGGGGACTGGAGGCTAAAATGAGGAATGTTTACAGGAATTGGGTATGTCTAGTTTGATGAAAAGAAAGACTAGGGTTGACACGATAGCTATGTTCCATATCTAAGGGGCTGCCACAAAGAAAAAAAGGATCAACCTATTCTCCAAAACAGGGGTCACCAATCTTACGAACCTCAGGGATCACTAAATTCATAATTTTAAATCCCATGGACCACTAATATGATATGTCTAATGACTGGCTCGGTGGACATGGCTAGTGGTCATATGACTGGGTGGGTGTGGCCAACTCAAGGGGAACCTCATCAGCTCTACTCACCCCTCCCCTCCCAGCCATTCCTCACCTGCCTGCCTGGGCTCCTTAGGGTCCCAACAGGAAGCAGTTGTTGGAGCTAATTAGCCACCCTGAGAAAGAGTTGGCAGAACAGTTGGCTCAAATTAGGCCCAGAAGGCTCAGTAGGCTCAGAAGAAAGACCTCACTGAGGACTATGAGCATAGGCTTTCCAAGCAGAGGGAAGACCTGTGGGAATGCAAGGCCAGGTATTGGCACCTGGAGGCTCAGTGGGCTGAGATCGTCAGCCAGTTCCAGGCCATGATGCAGTCCCACTGGAACAAGGCTCTCCGGCTCTTCGCCACCAGCAGCACTTCCCTCCAGCCTTTGCCCAAAGCCTCACACCAGCAGGCTGAAGCAGACCCCAAGTTGGAATTTTTGCCCCTCCGACCTGCACAAAAAGACCCCAAAGGGGGAGACTCATTGCAGCAACACAAATGTTCATTCTTAAAATATAGTGTGTAGCTTTAGAATGTGCTAAGCAGAATCCGAATGAAAGTTATGTATTATATTAAGTGTTATAAATTTAGGGGAAAGATCTAAAGGCGTCATTCTCCAATCAGTGATTACAGGAGAAATTTTGTTTTAATGAGAAAAGATAATAGACAGCTGAAACAGGACAGACAAATGATATAAGTATAATGATTTAAATTGAGATGAAATAAATAAAATAGAATTAAGAGAGTTAAAAGAGGGGAGAAGTTATATAGAAAATGTAGAATGGTAATAAGATATGGAACGATATATAAAAATGAGCATGAACTTGAATTTGTGTCTGTACGAAGAGATGTAACCCGGGATCAAGCTGCTTTCAAAAAAGATGTTTTATGTTTTCATGTTTTGTGTTTTGTTTGTTTATGTTTGTTTTTTAAAAATCAACAAAATTTTTGGAAAAAAATGTTCATTGCATGTATCTGGTCTAGAGACTGTAGTTTGAGGACCCCTCAGTTAGTGCAATATAAAAAAATGTAAATAATATTTCTGTGGGCTACTAAATTTTCTCATGGACCTCAGGTGGTCCATGGACCACCAGTTGGTGACCACTGCTCCAAAGCATCTGAAGGCAGAAAAAGAACCAATGGATGGAAATAATCAAGGAGAGAAGCAACCTAAGGACTAAGGAGAAATTTCCCAACAGTGAGAACAATTAATCAGTGAAACAGCTCCCCTCCAGAAGTTGTGGGTGCTCTAACACTGGAGATTTTAAAGAAGATATAAAGATTTTAAAGAATATAGGATTCGCTGCTTGAGCAAAGGGTTGGACTAGAAGACCTCTGAAGTACTTTTCAATTCTGTTATTCTATTGAATGCACAGAACCATTGGAAAAAGATGGATAGGAAGGAGCAGAGAAAAGGGTGAGATAGCTGCAAAAGTCTCTATGTAAGGTACATTCATAAATGAATGGGTTCAGAATGGGTGCCATTCTTTCCCAATTGTTTAATCCTAAATCCCAAAGATTGCTCACTCCCTGTTCCAAAATATAAAATAGAATAACAGAGTTGGAAGGGATCTTGGAGGTCTTCCAGTCCAACCCCCTTCTCAGGCAGGAAACCCAGACAAATGGTTGTCCAATCTCATCTTAAAAACTTCCAGTGTTGGAGCACCCACAACTTCTGGAAGCAAGTTGTCCTACTGATTAATTGTTCTAACTAATATGCTTAGAGCTATTTCACAAAATTCTCCTTTCAATCATGGAGTGATCTGAATGCACAGCACCTTCAAAAAGGAAAGAATATCATCTGCAAAAAGCTCTGAGGCAAGATGTTGGATAATGTCTTAAGCCAGGTGCACATCTTCTTTAGTCTGACTACTATAATTAGTCTTTACAGATGGGGTATACAGTAATGATTATACTCCAGTTCTTTCTAGTCTGTAATTTAAAGCAGGGGTCTCCAAACATTTAGACCTCATGGACCAACAAATTCATAATTTTAAATTCTGTGGACTACTAAAATGAATCCAGTATTGCTGCTCATTGAAGCACCTGGATTCCCATTGACAGGATGGGGTCCTTCAGGCACTTAGCTTGGCTGCCTGTATCTTCAAGCTTAAATACTCATTTGGACCCATTTTCCACAGAAAACAAAACACTGGAATCTCTCATCTCTCTCTCTCTCTTTTCCTCCCTCCCTCCCTGTTATGGATTAAACATCGCAGCGATACAACCGAAACAGCTTCACCTTAAAACAGGCTTGTAATCCTGCAAATCTCATTGGCCCGTGAATAGCGAGTTGTGATTGGTCAGATTTGGCCAATCTGATTGGCTGTTAATGGAAACCCCCGATTGGACGCTTGTAGAAGCGATAGACTCAGTTCATTAGTTGTTTAACGACAGCAAGCTCTATAAAAGAACTACTGCTGCCCAGATTTACTGCTCCGTTCTTTCTTGTTGAATAAAGAGTTGAAGTCACAGACCGATGTCTCGTCTCCGTTCTCAAACCCATGCCCCGGACTTAACACTGGTGACGAGGATGGGATGCGGAGACGATAGAGCCACCTAGAACATTGCGGACAAAGACAGAGCACATGGCGGAAGAGCGCATGAATCAGATGGCGAGATGACTAGCGGTGCCATACCACCCGCTCCATTTGACCCAGCAACCGAAAATGGGACTCGTATATAGACCGTTTTCAGATGTTCCTGGAGACCAACAACTTAAAAGATGCAATGTCTGGCAAGAAACGAGCAGTGTTCCTGACTCAGTGCGGCCCCGCCGTTTTCAAAATGGCTAAAGCATTAGCAAAACCGGCAGAAATGAAGACTATGGACTGGGACACCCTCGCTCCAATCCTCAGGGCCCATTATGCACCCACAGTACCTACACTGATAAGAAGACATGAGTTCTACCAGAGGGACCAATGGAAGGACGAGAACATTGGTAATTTCATAGCTGACCTCTGGAACTTTGGAGGCCTTTGTGGTTTTGCAAACTTAGAGGAAGCCCTAAGAGACCGAATAGTTCTGGGATTAAATGCACCGCACGTGCAGAGTAAGCTGATGGCAAAAGGCTACATCAGCCTTACAGATGTCATCACTGACGCTACTGCAGCAGAAGCAATCAGGAAGTCAGCCGCTCGAATGCGCCAAGTGAACGCACCGCTTCACCAACTCGCCGACGAAGCCCCACTCGCCACTAAGAAGCACGCTACCACTATCCACCACGAAGACCTCGAGTCATCCGCAGATAGTGATGAAGAGGAGGTCAACCGGCTCCGCTCAGAATGAGAGCAAAGGAACCAGTGACGTCCACGCCAATGTGCGGGTTGCGGGGCAAACCACCTGCGATCAGACTGCAAATTCCTTGACGCACTCTGCCGTAACTGCAGAAAAAAAGGCCACATCGCGAAGGTCTGCAGAAGAAGACGAGAATCCAGTCCCAGCAGAAAGGAGAACAACCTCCGTCGAGAGATAAGCAAACCTCCTGAGAACCGGGACCCTCTGAGCCACCAATGGAATAACCACTACTACTACAGAAACCAAGCACCTGCCTCTTCAACGAGATGAGAAGAGGCCCACCAAACCATTATCATTGGCCATGCTTCATCGCTCGATGCAAGGAAGATACAAGTGAAGGTTATTATTGAGAACCGACCATGTGTGATGGAAGTCGATTCAGGATAATCCCTGTCGATGGTATCCTGGAAAACCCTCAAACAACTGATCCCTGCCATTTCCCATCAGGACCTCAGCATGCAGCAAATCATCCTAAAAGACTATCAGGGAAACAGAATTCCAGTTGTCGGTTCCAGCAACGTCCAAGTATCATTCAAGGACCGCACAGCAATGCTTCCCCAAACTGTCGTCGATCGTGACCGACTCAGCTTGTTAGGGCTGCAGTGGTTCACCCCACTCGGAATTGAACTAGCTGGCATACACCATACCAGAAATGATGACTGGGAAGAGACTCTCATCCAGGAATTCCAGGACGTGTTCACAGGAACATTAGGCAAGTACAAGGGGACCCCTATATCATTTAATCTCAGCCCTGATGTAGCTCCCATTCAGCTTAAACCCCATCGAGTACCTTTTGCCTTAAAACCTAAAATCGACGATCAGCTAGATAAACTGATAGCCCAGGGCGTATTGGAACCGATTGACCACGCCCATTGGGAAACCCCAATAGTAACGCCCATGAAGCCAGATGGTTCGTTAAGAATTTGCGGGGACTATTGGGCCACCCTAAATCATGCTCTTCAACAGAGTGCTTATCCAGTACCGGTGGTTCAACACTTTCTTCATTACCTGGGTGGCAGAAAAATATTTGCGAAATTGGACTTAGCTCAGGTGTACCAGCAACTCCCTGTGGACGCAGCAACTGCAGAAGCCCAGACAATAGTTACACATACAGGCACTTTTAAGTGCAATAGACTCCAATTTGGAGTAAGCGTGGCACCGGGCATTTTCCAAAGTTTAATGGAGAGACTATTGCAAGGCATAAAAGACGTCGTGCCTTATTTTGACGACGTCCTAATAGTTGCCCCCACTAAAGAGGTATTAGTACAACGGCTCAGAAAAGTTCTGCAGAAATTCAAAGACGCGGGTCTTAAGGTAAAATGAGACAAGTGCCAACTTTATACGGAGAGGGTGGAGTTCCTGGGATACCTTCTTGACAGACAGGGAATCCACCCCACCGAAAGAAAACTAACCACAATAAAAAAAGCCTCGAGGCCTAGGAATAAGACAGACCTTCAAGCCTTCCTGGGACTCATCAACTTTTATAACATTTTCTTGCCCTAGAAGGCAACCGTAGCCAAACCCCTACATAGACTCCTTGATAAAAAGGTTCCTTGGGTATGGGGACGGTGTGAAGAGATAGCGTTCAAAGAGATAAAAGACCTTTTAACCTCCGATGCCATATTAATGCAGTACAACGAAACTCTCCCTTTGATGGTTACCTGTGATGCCTCACCATTTGGAGTAAGAGCCATCCTAAGCTACGTCCTTCCAAATGGAAATGAGGCACTTATTGCATTCTTTTCGAGAACTTTGTCTAAAACCGAAAGGAAGTCAACTTGATAAAGAGGCCCTCTAGTCAACTTGATAAAGAGGCCCTCACTATTGTATCCGCAATTAAACGTTTCCATGAATATGTATATGGGAGGCCCTTTACCATAATTACAGACCACAAGCCGCTACTTGGGATTTTGGCAGGAAACAAACAAACTCCCACCAAGAATGACATGCTGGTCAGAATTTTTAGCCGCCTACAATTACCGATTATAACATCACCCAGGGAAAACTATTCCCCACGCTGACACTTTGAGCTGCTCACCACTACCAGACATTATAAAGGACCCTACTCCAACTGTAACCATACTATAAATAGAAACCCTCAAATCGCCACCATTAACTGCTTGAGACATAGCTTTAGAGACAAAAATGGACCCTGTTTTGGCACGAGTCCTCAGCTGGGTAGAACGTGGTTGGACGATCAGTGAAACTAATGAGACGTTCAAACCATTTAAAAATCGTCAAACAGTTCTCCCAGAAGGGTTGCACAGTATGGGGAGACAGAGTCATGGTCCCAGAGAAGCTACAATATAGAGTATTTAAAATGCTGCACGAAGAACATCCAGGCATCATGCGGATGAAGGCATTGGCCAGGAGTTACGCATGGTGGCCTGGTTTAGATAGACAAATAGAAATGTGGGAAGCAAAATGCAGTAAATGCCAGGAGACTCGCCCCGCTCCTCCAAAGACTCCCCCAACTCAGTGGGAAACGCCTCGAGGTCCGTGGTCCCGCATCCACATTGATTTTGCGGGACCCACAAGAGGACACACTTTCCTCTTAATGGTGGATGCCTATTCAAACTGGCTGGAAGTTCAAAAAATGAAAAGCACCACCACAGACGCAGTCACTAAAAAACTAAATAAACTATTCGCTACCCACGGACTTCTTGATGTCCTCGTCTCAGATAATGGCCCCCAATTCACTGCTCTGCCATTCGAACAATACCTGGCAGATTGGGGCATCCGCCATGCTTTAACATCGCCAGCTCACCCTGCAGCCAATGGTAGGGCTGAGCGAATGGTTCAATTTGTAAAACAGACCCTGCATAAAATGGACCATGGAGACATTGACGACAAAATAAACCAAATGCTTTTTATCCAACACATAACCCCAAACAGCACCATGAACAAAACCCCAGCAGAACTCCTGATGGGCTGGAAACTTCGCTCGCATCTTGATCGCCTCCACCCAAACTACACACCAGAACAACCCCCGGGATCCAGCAGTAAGTGTCGGGCATTCCAGGAAGGTGACCTCGTGTTTGCGAAAAACTTCTCGGGTGACCCATTGTGGGTCCCTGCTACCATAACGCAACTTATGGGACCCCGATCCTATCATCTACAAAGAGCAGACGGTAAGATGTGGAAATGCCACATAGACCAACTCCGTTCCCGATTAGCGCCGGAATCTCCAGCTGGGGGGGAAGGAACATGGAGGAGGATGAAGAAGAAATCGAAACCCAACAGCCCAGGGGATACTCACCATCCATGGGAGAACCAGACCAGGCAGCGGCCTCACCACGTGACAACACCACGGCAGAGGCGGATCCAGGGAACCCGGAAGACAGCGCCGATGAAGGCAACCCGGCACTACAGCCTTCGCTATCCAGCCCAGCGGACAGCCCACCAGAGGCAGAACCAGAACGGAACTCGGTGGAAAAGCGCAGGTCGAGCAGACAGGTGAAGCGGCCTGCCTATCTGCAAGAATACGTCATCCCACCCCTCAGACGGAACCAAGGGGGGAGGGGTGTTATGGATTAAACATCGCAGCGATACAACCGAAACAGCTTCGCCTTCAAACAGGCTTGTAATCCTGCAAATCTCATTGGCCCGTGAATGGTGAGTTGCGATTGGTCAGATTTGGCCAATCTGATTGGCTGTTAACAGAAACCCCTAATTGGACGCTTGTGGAAGCGATAGACTCAGTTCATTGGTTGTTTAACGACAGCAAGCTCTATAAAAGAGCTACTGCTGCCCAGATTTACTGCTCCGTTCTTTCTTGTTGAATAAAGAGTTGAAGTCACAGACCGATGTCTCATCTCCGTTCTTACGCCCATGCCCCGGACTTAACACTCCCTCCCCTCTCCATGGGGGTGGGGGAAAAGGAATTTCTGAACTGGTGCTAGGTGGTGGGAATCTGATGTCTGGACACTGACGAGTCACATGCTGATGACCAGATGGCTGGTGGGGAGATGGGGCAACAGCGGTGATACCAGCGGCAGATGGACTGATGCGCACAGGGAATGTGGCATGCAGGAGATCTTGGCATCAGAGCTCTTCCCAGGTGTTGCCTGGCCTGCGAGGGGGTGGGGGGAAAGGAACCTCTGAACTGGTGTTACCTCCTACCTCTGTGCATCAAGGAGGCCGAGCAGCTAACAGCAATGTTCTCAGATGAAGATGTTGTGAGGGGGAGGCTTGACCCCACCCCTCAGGAGTTGCAAAATGCTTGCTGCCCCTCGGACAGCCACCAAGCCTCCTCCTACCATGCTACTCTTCCTTCTCGCCAGAAGTGCTCACACACCCAGTGGGAAGGAGGAGGCTTGGTGGGTGCCAGAGGGGCAGGAAGCACTTTGCAGCTCCTGAGGGAAAGGGTCGACCCTCCCCTTGCAACATCTTCACCTGAGAGCATTGCTGGCAGCTGCTTCCTGCAACTCAGGAGGTCTGTGCTCTTCCCACTGCTGCTCGGTCTCCTCAATGCGCGGAGGCAGCAGCCATGACATGGGTTTGCTTGGGAGACTGCAGGATTGCCTCATCTCCCTGTCAGCAATCTGGTCTTTAGCACATGGGTCATCTGCTTCTGGACATCAGGTTCCCACAATCCAGCATCAGTTCAGAGGTTCTTTTTCCCTCACCCCACTCCCTTGCAGGCCAGGGAACACCTGGGAAGGACTCTGTGGCCGTGATCTCCCATGCATTACCCTCCTTCCCCACACGCATCAGTCCATCCACTGCCGGTATCATCCCTGTTGCATACACGGCTGCACTGCAGACTACCAAAATTTTCTCCTGGACCACCAGTTGAAAACCTCTGATTTAAAGTGTATGAGAATTTTCTGGAAAAGATTTTGTGTAGATCAGGAGTGATTTGCACCTCCAGATATGCCTTTTTTTAAACTGAACTTTCAGGTTGAAAAGAAAGCTACTGTGGCTAAAGGATTGGACTGGCACAGGAAAGAACCAATTTCTAATCAATGGAAGATAATCCAGCAATTTTGTGTCAGTCACTCTTTTCCCACTGAATCTTAAATTACCAGATTGTGTTGCTGGGGAAAATAGGAAGAGGGAGGACAATGTACACAGCTTAAGTTTCTGAATGAAGGAGATTTATGTACTAAACCAATAAATAAATAATATCTGATTGCCTTTGGGGTGAAAAGGACTAGAAATGGGAACATCAATTACTCTGTGTTGAAATAACTGCTTTGGTTACAAAAAGCTTTTTGGACTTGATTGAAATTCCTTATTATGGTACAGAAAGTATGATATGATTTGGACCAGGCCAGATCAAATACAGAACCACTATGTCCATGCAATTCATCTCATGGCTGTTTTCCAGGTCTGTCTCTGTTATGTTTAATATTGACAGTTAGTTTTGCTTCTCAATAATACAGTCTAAATTGTGGAGCAATTTAATGATGATGGTGGAGATCATTCTTTCCTCATAAATGTTCCAAGTAATAAACAAGCCAATCTTTAAGTAAGTCTACCTTATCTGAGTTATTAAAATCTTGATTATAATTCTGTGTGGCAGCAAAGGAAGCTTATGAACATCCAGCCATTATCTAAATATTTGCAACACAGATATAACATTCCTCAGAAAACTCAGCCCTGTTTGTCTCATTAGGGGACCTTTGTTAAACTCTAGAACAGGGGTGTCAAACTCATGGCCTGTGGGTTGGATGGTCATCCCACTTCCCTTAGCGAAGGGAAAATAAGTCCTGATATGTCATGTGATGCTGCCATGATGACATGAGTTTACATCCCAGCTGTAGAGCAACCTGAACCTCAGTTTAAAAACTATAATACAGTTAAGATAGAATTCAGGTTTGTAATCTCTTCAGAAAAGTATTTGCCTTGTTCTTGTTGATTTACCATAACTGCTGCTTTGATTAAAAAGATTCAAGTCATGTGTTAAAACACACTTGTTAAAATGCCTGATAATTCCACTGCTTCTTTAATATCATCCCAGCACGTTAATAACTTACTTCATTCTGAAAAGAGAAAGAAAGAAAAATGCTAAAAAACAAAACAAAAATAAAACTGATAATGAGGAACTGAAAATCATTTCCTTGGTATATTTTAAACTGCAAATTAGGATTCATATTTTTTAATTATAACATCAAAAAAGGAAAGCAGGACTGGGATTAAAATAGCAAGCACCTTAATTAGAAATTGCACCTTAATACATTTTGATACAACACTAGCAACCATTTTACCTAGTGGAATTTTGCATGGAATGATAAAATGTTTTGCCCAAAAGACCCATTGCTCTTTCAGGGTCTTGACAACTGTTAAGTACTGAACATGGGTCGGAGTAAATGGAGACAGCCTCTGAATAGTGAACTTTCAGCTCTTTATTTGCATAGTGACTTCTCAAAACAACAACAGTGAACTCTGCCTTATATAGGCAACCCTTGTGAGAATTGTCCAATAATGAGCTATGAACGCTAGCTCTTTTAACCAATAAGAATTCTCTGTTAAGGGCCAATCGGATTCCTCAGAACTAACCAATCCGATCTGGCCGCCAAACAGCCAATCAGAAGTGCAGGGCCAGAACCCTGCACTTTACCTCAAGCTCATACTTTATTAACTATGGTACATACACAACACCCCTTCCCCATGGCTTCTTAATTACAGTGTAGTTAGATAGTCCTTTAGATAGGACGGTTGTCTTTTAACTCTTTTGGATTTTCGTTGGATTGGTTGGTTGCAATCCTGTTGAGGTACATTGTTGTTTGGCAGTGGTTCTGCTTCTTGCTCAGCTGCAATTTCTTGCGGTGCAAACGTTTCTCCTTCCTGCTCCATTTCCTGAGTATCACTTAGTTTGTCGCTCCCTTCGAGCAGATTCCCTGGAACTTCATCTTCTTCCATACCTCCCCCCACTTGGTTTGGTCATGGGGGAGTTGTTGACTGGCTGTTGTGAGTCGTGACTGTAATTGGTCGATATGCCGTTTCCACAGTTTATTGTCACAGCATTTCACTACGTAGGATTTAGGGCCGGTCACTCGTACTACTGTCGCCTCTATCCATAACGGGTCGCCCGATAAGTTCCGTGCGTAAACAAGGTCTCCTACCTGGAAGGTGCGACAGTGGCCGCTGGATCCTATTGGCTTTTCCGGTTCGTAAGCAGGGTGCAACCGGTCGAGATGGGAGCGGAGTCTTCGTCCCATCAGTAGTTTGGGGTGAGTTCTGCCGGTGATGCTATGTGGAGTTATGTGTTGCAAAAAGAGAATTTGGTTGACCTTGTCATCGATATTGTCATAGTCCACTTTTTGCAAAGTCTTTTTAACAAATTGGACCATGCGTTCAGCTCGGCCATTGGTCGCAGGGTGCATAGGCGAGGTGAGCGCATGGCGGATGCCGCGGTCAGCGAGGTACTGCTCGAACATTAGTGCCGTAAACTGTGGCCCGTTATCGGACACCAGGACATCTGGCAATCCGTGGGTTGCAAAGAGTCTGTTTAGAATCTTGATCACCGCCTCGGATGTTGTAGCCATCATACGATGAATTTCTAACCAATTGGAGTATGCGTCGACTGTCAGCAGGAAGGTATAGCCCTTAGTTGGCCCCACGAAATCCAGGTGGATTCTGGACCAGGGTCCACGTGGCGTCTCCCATTCAGTAGGCATGGCTTTTGGTGGGGCGTTGCTGACTTGTTGGCAATTGGAACACGCTTTAACCCACTGCTTGATTTGCCAGTCCATGCCCGGCCACCATGCGTAGCTTCGTGCAAGCACCTTCATTCGCACGATGCCAGGGTGGCCCTCGTGCAGAATTCGCAGCAGCGTCTTCTGGAGTCGCTCTGGGACAACGACTCTATCGCCCCAGAAGATACAGCCTTTTTGGGCAGAAAGTTCAGTCGTTGAGATTTGAATGGTGCGAAGTCATCTGGGACTTGGTCCAATGGCCATCCACGTTCTACCCAGCCCAGGATTCGAGCCAGGGTGTGGTCTCATTTGGTTTCTCTCGCGATGTCTCGGGTGGTCATAGGCGGCGAGTTGAGTGTTTCGATCTGCAACGTGGTTGCCGTTGGTGCCGGATCATTGAGAGTCTCTGGAAGCAGTGCTCGGCTTAATGCGTCAGTGTGGGGAATGGCTTTCCCCGGGCGATATTGCAGGCGATAATTATAAGCAGCTAGGAATTCTGACCATCGGGTCATTCTAGGGGATAACATGTAGGGGGTTGGCTTGTCCCCGGCTATTATCCCTAGCAACGGTTTGTGGTCAGTTATAATGGTAAATGTCCTTCCATACACATATTCATGAAATTTTTTTACAGCTGAGACGATTGCGAAGGCTTCTTTATCAATTTGTCCATAGTTCCGCTCTGCTTGTGAAAGAGTCTTCGAAAAGTATGCAACAGGGGCTTCATTCCCATTAGGCAGTACATGGCTCAAAATGGCGCCCACCCCGAAAGGCGATGCATCGCAGGTTATAACTAACGGCAAAGTTTCATTATACTGCATAAGTACAGAGTCAGATGTGAACAGTTTTTTAACATTCCGGAACGCTTGCTCTTCCCGGTACCCCCATACCCACAATGCTTTCTTATCTAATAATCAGTGTAACGGTTCAGCGACAGTTGCCTTGTGCGGTAAAAATACATTATAGAAATTAATGAGGCCTAAGAACGCCTGGAGATCGGCCTTGTTGCGTGGCCTGGGAGCATTTTTTATCGCTTTTAATTTACTCTCGGTAGGATGAATGCCCTGGCTATCAATCCGGTACCCTAGAAACTCAACATTGTCAGTATACAATTGACATTTATTTTTTTTCACCTTAAGTCCGGCCTCTTGAAATTTTTTTAGGATGCATTTCAAATGGTCCTGTAAGATTTTTTTGGTAGGGGCTGCAATTAATACGTCATCAAAATAAGGGACCACGCCTTTGATTCCCTGTAATAACCTTTCCATAAGGCTCTGGAAGATCCCCGGGGCTACACTAACTCCGAATTGCAATCGGGTACATTTAAAGGCACCCCTATGCGTTACAATTGTTTGGGCTTGAGCCGTTTTTTCATCCACTGGTAATTGTTGATAAGCTTGAGCTAAATCCAATTTAGCGAAAAACTTCCCGCCCCCCAAGCAAAGGAGGAGGTGCTGCACACCGGAACTGGATACGCATTCTGCTGTAGGGAATGGTTCAAAGTGGCCCGGTAGTCCCCACAAATTCAGATTGACCCATCTGGCTTAATGGGTGTTACAATAGGGGTTTCCCATGGAGAGTGATCGATGGGCTTCAACACCCCTTGAGCAATTAGCTTGTCGAGTTGTTCATCAATTTTTGCTTTAAAAGCGAACGGAACTTGACGGGGCTTCAAGCGAATGGGGGCTACTTTTGAATCCAGACTGAATGAGATCAGGGTCCCCTTATACTCGCCTAAGCTGTCCGCGAAGACGTCGCTGAACTCAGAGATAAGGTCTTCCTCCCACTCACAACCACCGACTCGGTTCACGCCGGCCACTTCAATGTCGAGTGGCGTGAACCATTGGAGGCCTAGTAGGCTAGGCCTATCTCTATTGATGACCGTTAGAGGTAAGTACGCTGTATGCTTCTTGAAGGAGACTCGGACTCGGCAGGACCCGACAATGGGAATTCGATTCCCTTGGTAGTCCTTGAGGATGAGGCGTTGAAATTGGAGGTCTTGGTGTTGAATTGTGGGGATGAGTTGCTTGAGTGTCTTCCAGGACACCATCAAGAGGGACGATCCCAAGTCGACCTCCATGTGGCAAGGCTGGTTCTCGATGGCTATCGTGATTCGGATTTTCTTAGTGTCTAAAGCCGAGGCGTGACCGATAGTGATAGTATGGTGAGCTTCTTCTCTCTGCAAAGCTCGATTTTTGTAGGAGTGGTTTACTGGGTCTCGCCTTACAGGACAGTTTCCTGTCGATTGGCAATAGTTAGCCCCTTTTGAGGCCTGGCTGAGTCCTGGTAAACTGCGGCAGACCCGGCCGATGTGGCCTCGTTTCCCGCACTCATGGCAGAGTGCGTCGCGGAATTTGCATTCGGACCTGGCATGGTTTGCTCCACAGCCAGCGCAAGGACGTAAGGGCTTCAGGCGAGGGTCCTGGTCGGACCGCAGTCGATGGACCCCTTCTTCATCGCTGTCTGACGACGAAGAGAGGTCCTCGTGGTGCGTCGTCACGAGCTGTCCTTCAGGCTTGGATAAAATGTCATTTGTCGGTGGTGGTACCGGAGTGCGGCTTCGCTGTAGTTGTGCAGCTGACTTTTTGGTCGCCTCTGCTGCCGTGGCTTCGGCGATGGCGTCGGTAAGGCTGATGTCGCCTTTCACCATCAGCTTGCTTTGCAGGCCTAGTGCATCTAGTCCCAGAACTATTCGATCTCTTAGTGCCTCTTCTAAATCGGCGAACCCGCAGAGGCCCCCTAAATTTCGGATGTCTGCCACAAAATCAGCCACGCTTTCCCCTTTTCATTGGTTCCTCTGATAAAACTCGTGGAGTCTCACGAGTGTAGGCACGGTTGGCGCGTAATGGTCTCTCAGGATGGGTTCGTGGTCGTCCCAGCTCATGGCCTTCACTTCTCGAGATTTGGCGAGTGCTTTAGCCATCTTAAATACAGCTGGGCCACAATGCGTCAGGAACAGCGCCCTTTTCTTTGCTGGTGTGGCGTCCTTCAAGTTATTCGTTTCAAGAAACATTTGGAAGCGATCCATGTAGGATTCCCAATCCTCTTGGTTCGGATCGAACGGAGCGGGTGGTACGATGCCACCGGACATGGTTCCGTTGTTGGCGTCGTCTATCACGTGCTCGGTATTGCTTCCTGGCTTCTTCGGTTCAGACGTCTCCACATCGTCGCCAGTGTTAAGTACTGAATATGGGTTGGAGTAAATGGAGACAGCCTCTGAATAGTGAACTTTCAGCTCTTTATTTGCATAGTGACTTCTCAAAACAACAACAGTGAACTCTGCCTTATATAGGCAACCCTTGTGAGAATTGTCCAATAATGAGCTATGAACGCTAGCTCTTTTAACCAATAAGAATTCTCTGTTAAGGGCCAATCGGATTCCTCAGAACTAACCAATCCGATCTGGCCGCCTAACAGCCAATCAGAAGTGCAGGGCCAGAACCCTGCACTTTACCTCAAGCTCATACTTTATTAACTATGCTACATACACAACAACAACTATAATGCCTTAAAGAATTTATGACTGACCCAGATAGGTCAAAGATTGAGGGATATAGTATCCCAAATTATTATGTAGCTAAACTTTTATTATGGAATCTGGATTAAGAACCCTCTAAGAAGAAACACATTAGTCACATTACTGGGCCTGGCCAACAAGAGTTGGCAGCCAGAAGCCTGGCCTTCTTAAATGGTGATAATTCAGGGACACCACAGGTCATTTTAGTAAACAGTTGAAGACCTGGAAGTTTGCAAAGACACTTAAGAGGATAACAACTGACTTTGCCAGATTAAATCTGCCTGTGATTTATTTTGATTTCCTTAACTATTTTTGGGTTTTTTTTTTCCAGATTTAAGAGATCACTTTCATGAAAGACTCAGCTGAGTTTTGTTTCTTCTCCTCATTAATATTTTTTCCTATATATTGTTTTTAAGCACTGTTAATTCCATTTCTTTTAAAGCAAATTTCTTTTTCTCTCCTTCTTTTCCAAACTGCTATGGACTCCTCTGAGATGGCACAATACAGATATATAAATATTAATTTTTGCCTTATTCAATATATATAAAGGACATTTAAATGCAGGAGGATAACAAAAACTATTTTACTGTAAGAATATATGAATATATGAATTATTGATGGATCTACTTGAAGATCAATTGAATTTAGTATCTGAGATTACCAATGGCATACTCTGACAAGATGTGGCATTAATGAACTGCATAATGAATAATGATCATTATAAAGAATTTCACAAATACATTGATATTTTTATTTTACAGTCTGTTTTCCTTTTAAAGCATTTGGATATAGGTAGAAAGTTCCAGAACTCTGGATCAGGATTTGAAATCAGCTTCAGCTGAGCCACAAGGAAAGAGCTTCACATTTTTACTTGAAATATGAAAGGCAAGAAGGGTATTAACTTTGCTGTAATCCATACAAATATACAAATGCTGAGCTTTGATCTGTTTCACTTATTTGACTTGTGCCACCACACTTCTTTGGCATCAAACACCCTTTAGTTGTTGCTCAACTAAATATCTCTAAATTATTAGACCTATCCTTTATAAAACTGCATAGGTCTTTGCTAAAATTATCTGTGCCAATGGCCCTCACAATGGCAGCATATAAATTCCTGGTATCATGTAGATCTGGGCTGTCAAACTCATGGCCCATGGCCTGGATGCATCACATACTGGCCACACCCACACAGTTTGTGATGCTGCCATGACAACATGAGTTTGACATCCCTGATGTAAATGAAGAGTGTATACTCCCACCCCCACTTCAAACTGTGATTTTTTAAGACTCTGGATCCAGTTTTTGTCTTTCGGATGATGTACAAAGCCTCAAGGATCTTCTAACTTATAATGATTCCGTTTGTTACTTTAATCTATGATATATATTTTGAAATTAGTCAGTAAAACTATTAAATCATCAATTTGTTATTGGGGCTCTATGGATCTTCAAACAGGTGGTTTAATTAATCAAATCTTTGAAACTTCAGGGAGTCCTCAAATTTGGTTGAAATATCAAATAAAATTGGGTGCTTTCAATTCTCTTCAGAAAAACTCAAAGGCAATTTGGAGATATGACAGATTACCTGGTTTTGAAGACTCTTACACATAATAACATTCCTCCATATACAGGAAAAAAACTGGAAGGTGTACGATATTAACATACTCCAAACCCTCTTAACTGATTGGTCTGGACGGACAGCGACCTGATTGGTCGAAGGCTCAGCAGTGATTGGAGCGTTAGGAATCTACCACAATTGGCTGTGCTGATTGTGGGAGATTCAAAGCACTGCCATTGGCCGCCGAGCCACGAGCCAGCCCGATATGAAGGGCTGCCGGGGTTTGCATTCTTCAGACTATTCTTATCTAAAATAAAGAGCTGAACTTACTAGACGGTCTCGTGTCTCCTTCAAACCGATCCACCCCAGATCTAACACTGGCGAGGTGGGATCGTGAACAAGGAGACCCCAGCATGTGGTGAAGCAACACGCTGTACAGGCAGCATGACCGGCATCAACTCGCCACCTGCACCCTTCAACCTGGCTACCGAGGACTGGGAATCCTATACCGATAGGTTCCAAATGTTCCTCGAGAGTAGCAACCTCAAGGACGTCAACGGCCACAAGAAACGAGCTGTGTTCCTCACACACTGTGGGCCCGCAGTATTTAAGATGGCCAAAGCCTTGGCCAAACCAGAAGACGTCAAGGCGATGGAGTGGGATGACCTCGAGCCCCTACTGCAAAGCCACTATGCCCTCATCGTGCCCATCCTTATCCAGTGGCACAACTTCTACAGGCGGGATCAACGTGAGGGCGAGGGCCTGGGTGACTTCATGGTGGCACTATGGGACCTGGGCGGTCTGTGTGAGTTCGCCGACCTGGACGAGGCCCTGCGAGACCGTGTCGTCCTAGGACTCCGAGATCCCGTCCTCCGGAGCCGCATCATGGCAAAAGGGGACATCTCTCTCGCCGATGCCCTCACCAAGGCTGCTGCATCTGAAGCGGCCAAGAAATCAGCGGCTCGGATGCGACAATCGAGTGTCATGCCATGACCAGCAGCCAGAGAGACAACGTCGACCCCTGAGAGGTGACCAGAGACAGACCACACAACCACACAGCACGGCGACATCGACTCCTTCTCAGAAACCAAGGACGAGGAGGAGATCCACCACCTACAATCAGCGTGGGAGTGGAGGGAACCACAAGGTCGTAAGTCAAGGTTCCAGTGTGCCGGCTGTGGCGGCGATCACCCCCGAGCAGACTGCCATTTTCTTGACGCCATTTGCAGGCATTGTGAGAAACGGGGGCACATCGCCAAGGTATGCCAGAATAAAAAACACGACAGCCCACAACAACGAGATGGCAGCCCCCAATGGTGAGAAAGCGCCCCCACCAAATGGTCTCCTGGCACACACTCAAGCGCCTGGTTCCCACCATCTGCCACCATGAACTGGAGGGCCAAACACTAATATTCAAAGACTATCAGGGGAACCGAATCCCTGTAGTCAGCAGAGGCCACTTTAAGGTCACCTTCAAGGGCCACACAGAAGTGCTACCCCTGACGATCATCGACCGAGATCGACCTAGCCTATTGGGACAACAGTGGTTCGCATCCCTGGGCATCGAAGTAACCGGCATACATCACATTGGAGAGGCGGACTGGGAAGCGGCACTCATGAGGGACTTCCGGGAAGTCTTTGATGACAGCCAAGGCAAGTACTGGGGGTCCCCTATTTCCTTTAACATAGACCCGAACATCGTGCCAATCCACCTTAAGCCCAGGCCGTTTGCACTCAAGCCCAAGATTGATGAACAGCTTGATAAGCTCATCGCACAAGGGGTGCTGGAACCAATCGATCATGCCCAGTGGGAGACCCCAATTGTCACCCCCATCAAGCCAGATAGGTCTGTGAGAATTTGTGGTGACTACAAGGCCACCCTAAACCATGCGCTCCAACAAAGCGCATACCCCGTCCCAGTAGTCCAGCATCTTCTGCACTCACTGGGGGGAGGCTGAATTTTCGCAAAGCTCGACTTGGCACTAGCCTACCAGCAGTTACCGGTTGACACCACAACAGCAGAAGCCCAAACCATTGTGACGCACCGAGGGGCTTTCCGCTGCAACCGGCTCCAATTTGGAGTCAGCGTGGCACCCGGGGTCTTCCAAAGCCTTATGGAAAGACTCCTCCAGGGAATAGAAGGGGTTGTGCCTTACTTTGACGGTGTCTTGGTGGCCGCGAAAAATGAAAAACAATTAGAAGCCAGGTTGAGGGAGGTACTGCAGAAATTCAGAGACTCGGGACTTATAGTCAAGAAAGGGAAGTGCCAACTATGGGCTGAGAGGTCAAATTTCTAGGGTAGCTCCTAGACAAACAAGGGATCCACCCCACAGAAAAGAAACTGAGAGCCATAAGGGAAGCACCTCGATCCAAAAACAAAACAGAATTACAATCTTTCTTGGGACTGCTAAACTTTTACAATGTCTTCCTACCTCAAAAGGCGACCGTGGGGGAACTGCTGCATAGGCTGTTAGATCAAACAGCCACCTGGACCTGGGGAGCACGGGAGGAGAGTGTCTTCATCAACACAAAGAACCTGCTAACATCTGACGCGGTACTAATCCAATACAGCAAGACCCTGCCATTAACGGTAACTTGCGACACGTCACTATTTGGGATCGGCGCCATCCTCAGCCACCAGCTACCAGACGGGAGGGAAGCACCCATCGCTTTCTCATCAAGGACACTTTCAAAGCCAGAACGGACCTACAGCCAACTCGACAAAGAGGCCTTAGCAGTCATCGCCGGCATCAAGAAATTTCATGAATACCTTTACGGTAGGACTTTTACAATCATCATGGATCACAAGCTGCTGCTAGTAATCCTGGCGGGAAACAGGGCCACATCGAACATTCTATCGCCAAGAATGACAAGGTAGTCCAAATTCCTAGCAGCATGCAATTACCAGCTGATACACCGACCTATCAAGGACATCGCCTATGCAAACGCCCTGAGCTGCTCACCCCTATCTGACTGGGAAGACGACCCAGCACCCACAACAGAAGTACTCCAAATAGAGACAATATCCAACGCACTCGTGACCATGCCAGACATTGCCCGAGAAACAAATAAAGACAAGTGGCTGGCGTGAGTCTTGAGCTGGGTTGGAAAAGGGTGGCTGGAAGGGGACAAGGACAAACTATTCAGACCTTTCCGAAACAGACAAACTGAACTCTTTACTGAGAAGGGCTGCATACTTTGGGGGGACCGAGTGGTAATTCCGGAAACATTACAGGAAAGGGTATTGGGGATGTTGCATGAGGGGCAACCAGGGATGGTCAAAATGAAAAGCCTGGCCAGAAGCTATGCATGGTGGCCAGGAATGGACAAACAGATCAAAACCTAGGTTGCCAAATGCAAGCAATGCCAAGAATCCAGACCTAACCCTCCCACAGCCCCAACCCAAGAATGGGAAACACCCAGAGGCCTGTGGTCTAGGATTCACATAGACTTCACGGGGCCAACCAAGGGACACATGTACCTTATCACAGTGGATGCTTACTCCAACTGGCTGGAGGTAAGCACCATGAAATCCACCACAACAGAGATGGTAATCAAAAAACTGAGCAAAATGTTTGCCACGCACGGCCTGCCAGATGTAATAGTATCAGACAACGGCCCCCAATATACCGCCCTAGCGTTCGAGCAATTTTTGGCAGGCCCAGGAATACGCCATGCATTAACTGCACCAGCAAATCCAGTGGTGAACGGACGAGCGGAACGTGTGGTCCAATATACAAAGAAGGCCATCCAAAAAATAGAAGCAACCAATATACAGGACAAAATTAATAAAATGCTCCTCATTTAACATATCACACCTAGCGCAACCACAAATAGAAGCCCAGCAGAACTTATGATGGGTAGGAAGCTGCGGTCAACCCTAGATAAAATGCATCAAACATACAACCCGGACAAACCCCTGGGTTCCTCAAGGAAACACAGAACATTTAAAATAGGGGACACGGTATACGCGAAAAACCTGTCAGGAGAACCACTCTGGGTACCAGCAACAATCACCCAGATAACCGGCCCCTTATCATACCGATTAGAGACAAGCGACAGAAAAAGCTGGAAACGACACATCAACCAGCTAAGTTCAAGGATAGCTGTCACCAACAATCAAACACCAGAGCAAGAAACTAGAAGGGGGGGGGGAATCGGCAAGTGAGAAAGAAAGAACCGAAGGGAACCAACTAACACAAACAGAACAACCCCCACCTAGCATAAATAAACCACAAATAAACCGATGCTACTCACTTGTAGACGTAGAACCCGTGGAACACAAAACCCCAGAATCTTCACCTGTAAGGAGCAGCCAAACCAGTTCAACCAGTCTGGAAAGTTCCAGCGGGAACAATAGAAATGGCAGCTCAACCAGCCCAAGTAGACCAGGAGGGAGCTACCAAGAAAAGCCCAGCTCAACATTCCAGGCGGTTCCATCCCAAGGGACCGGAGTGACAGAGAAGGCATCCGAACCAGTTGATGACCATGCCAGAACTGAGCCACGCAGGTCAAGTAGCCAGGTACGGAGCCCCGCCTACCTCCGTGACTACGTCATGACACACCAACAGACGAAACCAAGAGGGGAGGGGTGTACGATATTAGCATACTCCAAACCCTCTTAACTGATTGGTCCGGACGGACAGCGACTTGATTGGTCGAAGGCTCAGCAGTGATTGGAGCATTAGGAATCTACTGTGATTGGCTGTGCCGATTGCAGGAGATTCAAAGCGCTGCCATTGGCCACCAAGCCGCGAGCCAGCCCTATATGAAGGGCTGCCGGGGCTCGCATTCTTCAGACTATTCTTATCTAAAATAAAGAGCTGAACTTACTAGATGGTCTCGTGTCTCCTTTGAACCAATCCACCCCAGATCTAAAAGAAGGGGCACTACATTTTGTGATGAATAACTGATCTATGGCCTGCTGGATCACTTGTGGAAATGCAGCTCTGCTATTTTTGTCCCCCTGTTTTGACAGAATTTATTTAAGTGGGCTCACTTGGAAAGGAAGAAAAAAATACCCTTGTGTGATAGAATCTGAGATGGGTGTGCTGTTAAGCTATTGGATATAATACAGACTACTTCATTATAACATAAAGTACCATAGTGTGTGTCCCAAAGGTGCTTTTTCAAGAGGCAATTAGACTTTGTTTTTCTTTAAAGATGTTTTGCTTCTCATCCAAGAAGTTTCTTCAGAACTGGAAGGGACAACCATGACCTGGATGGCTCAGAATCTCAATTTATATTTACCATAGTTTGTGTGTATGCGCATGCATGCATGCCATAATGGTAGTATTATAACATTGCATAACATTAGTGTTATGGGGAACTGGATGCTTATTCATTATAACCTATGCCTCAAATTGATTCAGACTAAATCTTGAATTTCAAAAGACAATTTCACCACCAAACTCAATTTTGGCTGATCTATACACCTCTATTGATTCCAAACCCTGGAAAAGAAGTCCCTTTTTCTTCAAAAGTTGAGAGAACTGACTTTCTGTGCTACTCAACATAATTAGATATAAATAAGAATGTTGGGTCAGTTAGGATGTCCTTGATAAGGTTATTTGAGAATATGGCTATTGCCAGAATTTATTAAAAATAAAGAAACAGGAGAATAATAAAAGAGAACAAGAAGAAGTTTGGAATTGCCAACTTTTTGAAATTTGCCCTTAGAGGACAAAGGTGGCTCTTAGCTAAAAAAGATTTATATAGACCTCATTTTGTAATCACCTTCCTGGATCATCACTCCCAAATCTTGCACTCTTTCTTTCCCAACTCATCCATAAAATGACACACTCCCTCAGTGACTGTGATGCAGGATTGTGCCCAAAAGAGACATTGGGCTTCATCACCAATGGCTCTTTTTGGAAGTCTTCATGTAAGGCTGAGTGAGAATCCAGTTCCTTCTTTGGCTAGCACTAATAGAGTGTAATGATTGCTGCCATACGGCAAGAATTCCCATTTGTCGACAACTGGGAAAGTACTTATGGTGATGATATTGTTCTGCTTGGGTGGCCTGTGCCTGAAGGTAATCCTTCAAAAGCAGCTGCTTTAAGTGTTAGTTAAATGGTACCTGGGGATTTGCTTGACACAGGTGTCATGTTTAATCTTATTCATATATCAATAAAACTGGTACCATATGCGCAGGACGGTTGGCAGCATTGAACCTCTGAGACAATCAATATTTCCATTAACAGACTCATCTTCCCTGGTCAGATCTTCAGAGTCTGCCCCTTTGTTTTTTCCAACAGACCCTGCAAATGGTTGTTCTCTGGAGACTACAAGCAGACATAGAAATCCATTTCTCAGAAAGAAGGCTCTGTGAAATCTCACAATTTTACATGCAAATCATAGGAAAGAAAGGAGTCTTCTTACATTTGGGAAGGTTGTAATGGATTTTATCCAACGTTCATAACTATATTTCTTTCAGTGTCTTCCTCCAGCAGATATGATGAAAGTCTTCCAACTGCAGGACAGGTGAATATGGACCAGAGAATGCTGCAGGTATGACTTGTGTCCTATTAACCCTCAAATGAGTAATGGTTGGTCAGGCAGTGTATACACCCAATTTTTATCACTTTTGCAGCCTGTCTGTAAAAGTCACCCCAGGCAACAAGAAAAGGGAGAAATAATTTGCAAAGACAGACTAACAGAGTTGGAAGTGGCCTTGAAGGTCTTCCAGTCCAAGCAGGAAACCAACCCTATAACATTTCAGACAAAGGGTTGACCCCTACATCCCTACAAGTCCTCTAGGATTTTAAAAGGTAAGCTAAGTTGGAAGAAATAACTCAGTCACCTTTTGCACTCAAGAAAAGAAGCTGCAAAATCCATCTGGCCTGGTATGAAGGTGTTGTGAATTAATAAAAACTCACCCATAAATATATTAACTGAGGGGGAGGAGATGCTGAGGAGACCGAGTTCGAAACGGCAGAAAGCACGAGTGGAAGAAGTGAGCATTCAGACTTAACGCATAAAGAAGGATCAGAGAGAGTGGTGGACTTGCCTCAAAGAGACACTTTGTCAGAGGCAAGCCCACAAAGGCTAGAGGACAACGAGGCCATTAACGGCACCGAGTTTTTAAATGAAGGACCAGAGGCACCCTACTCGTCAGAAAATGTCCTGCCCAAACAAGATTATAAACAAGTACCGGGAGGACAGCGAAAATCTAATAGACAATCTCAACAATCTGCCTACCTCAAAGATTACGTCACCGCACCCCTTAAACGGAACCCGGGGGGAAGGGGTGTTGTGAATGAATAAAAGTGCTTAAATAAAGATTATTAAAACCTTTAGAAAAGTGCAGGGTTCTGGCCCTGCACTTCTGATTGGCCGATAATAGCGACATGTGATTGGTCCATTCAGGAGAATCTGATTGGCTATTTGCGGGCCTCTTTCATTGGTTAAGGGAACTAACGCTTCCCATTTCTTATTGGTTATTTGATCAGCAGCTTTCCTATAAAAAGAGCTATTGCTGCCGTAGTTTTTGCTCTGTTCCACAATGTTAAATAAAGAGTTGAAGTTCACTGTTCATCATCTCATCTCCACTTCTTGCGCCCATACACAGAACTTAACACTGGTGACGAGGATGGGATTTGGAGCTGACTGAGCACTACAGAGCGCTAAACAGAGCACGTGGCTGAAGACGCACCAATGGCTGAACCATATCTAGCAGCATCATACCACCTGCTCCATTCGACCCGGCACAAGACTGGGACTCATATATGGACCGATTCCAGATGTTTCTGGAGACCAACAACTTGAAGGATGCCACTACTGGAAAGAAGCAAGCGGTATTCCTAACTCACTGCGGGCCGACCGTGTTTAAGATGGCCAAGGCACAAGCCAAACTGGCTGAGGTGAAGTCCATGGACTGGGACGTCCTCGAGCCCCTTCTCCGGGCCCACTATGCACTAACTGTTCCAACTCTTGTTTGAAGACATGAATTTTATCAGAGAGACCAGCGGAAGGGAGAAAGCGCTGCAGATTTCATTGCGGATCTCCAGAATTTGGGAGGCCTCTGCGGGTTCACTGACCTTGAAGAGGCTCTGAGAGACCGAATAGTTCTGGGACTAGATGCTCCAGCTACACAAAATAAGCTGATGGCGAAAGGTGACATTAGCCTTACAGATGCCATCACTGATGCTACTGCAGCAGAAGCAATCAGGAAGTCGGCTGCACGAATGTGCCGCACCCACGCCCTGCTCCGCCAACTCGCCGGCAAAATCTCACCTCACCTGGAAGGACAGGCAATGACAGCCCACCACGAGGACCTCCAATCGTCATCAGAAAGTGATGAAGAAGAGGTCAACCGGCTCCAGTCTGAACGAGACCAACACCATCAACGTAACCAGAGAGTGCAGTACCAATGCGCTGGTTGTGGGGCAAACCACCCACGATCAGACTGCAAATTCCTCGATGCGCTCTGCCATGTGTGCAGGAAAAGAGGTCACATTGGAAGAGTCTGTAGAAGCAAGCAAGGATCCAACCCACCTCAGAGGGGGACTAACTACCGCCAGCCCACAGGAAGCCATCCTGTGAATCGGGAATACTTAAACCACCAATGGAACAACCACTCCTATAGAAACAAACCACCAGCCCAGTCAACGAAACAAGAAGAGGCACACCAAACCATTACGATTGGTCACACCTCATCATTAGACGCCAAGAAGATCTGGGTGAAGGTCGCCATCGAAAACCAGCCCTGCATGATGGAAGTCAATTCAGGATCGTCCCTCTTGATGGTTTCCTGGAAGACCCTTAAACAATTAATTCCCACCGTCCGGCAGCAAGACCTCAGATTCCAAAGAATCATACTTAAGGACTATCAGGGAAATCGAATTCCAGTCGTTGGATCCAGCAAAGTCTGTGTCTCATTTAAAAATCGTACTGCATCCCTACCACTAACCGTAGTCGACAGGGATCAGCCTAGTTTGTTAGGCCTCCAATGGTTCGCCCCACTTGGAATTGAAGTAGCCGGCATTCACCAAACCAACAGCAATGACTGGGAAGAGGCCATCGTCCGGGAGTTCCAGGATGTCTTTACAGATAAATTAGGCGAGTGCAAGGGGACCCCAATATCATTTAACCTTAACCCCGAAGTAGCTCCCATCCGCCTTAAGTCTCGTCGAGTTCCATTTGCCCTTAAACCAAAGATTGATGAGCAGCTTGATAAATTAATAGCCCAGGGTGTGTTAGAACCAACCGACTACACTCCCTGGGAAACCCCAATCGTAACCCCCATCAAGCCGGATGGATAATTAAGAATTTGTGGGGACTACCAAGCCACCCTGAATCATGCCCTTCAGCAGAACGTTTACCCGGTACCAGTGGTACAACACCTTCTCCATTCCCTGGGGGGCGGAAAAGTCTTCGCTAAATTGGATTTAGCACAGGCATACCAACAACTGCCTGTAGATAGAAAAACGGCAGAGGCACAAACGATCGTTATGCGCCGAGGTGCATTTAAGTGCAACCGACTCCAATTCAGAGTTAGTGTGGCCCCAAGAATTTTTCAGAGCTTGATGGAGAGACTACTACAGGGTATAAAAGGGGTTGTACCTTATTTTGATGATGTTTTAATTGCTGCTCTGACTAGAGAAATACTAAGGGAGCACCTGAGGTTAGTTCTCCAGAAATTTAAAGACTCTGGCCTTAAAGTAAAAAAAAAAAAAAGTGTCAACTGTGTACGGATAAAGTAGAAATTTTAGGGTACTTAATTGATAAACAAGGCATTCATCCCACCGATAGCAAGCTAAGGGCAATCAAAAATGCCCCAAAGCCCAGAAATAAGACTGATCTCCAAGCTTTCTTGGGCCTTATCAATTTTTACAATGTTTTCCTGCCCCACAAAGCGACCGTAGCCGAGCCCCTACATTGTCTGTTGGACAAAAAGGCAACCTGGGTCTGGGGACACTGAGAGGAACATGCGTTCCGATAAGAAAAAAACTTATTGACTTCAGACACTGTTTTGATGCAGTATAATGAGACTTTGCCTAATAGACAATCTCAACAATCTGCCTACCTCAAAGATTACGTCACCGCACCCCTTAAACGGAACCCGGGAGGAAAGGGTGTTGTGAATTAATAAAAGTGATTAAATAAAGATTATTAAAACCTTTAGAAAAGTGCAGGGTTATGGCCCTGCACTTCTGATTGGCCGATAATAGTGACATCTGATTGGTCTGTTCAGGAGAATCTGATTGGCTATTAGCGGGCCTCTTTCATTGGTTAAGGGAACTGATGCTTCCAGTTTCTTATTGGTTATTTGATCAGCAGCTTGCCTATAAAAAGGGCTATTGCTGCCGTAGTTTTTGCTCTGTTCCACAATGTTAAATAAAGAGTTGAAGTTCACTGTTCATCGTCTCATCTCCACTTCTTGCGCCCATGCGCAGAACTTAACAGAAGGAGTGAAGTTGGGATTACTGTCTGCACTTGGAAAGAGTAGCTGCAGCCAGGCAGAAATGCTTCTTACCATTTTGCTCAGGGGTTTTATTTGTTCTCTCAGAACTTTTACTCACAAGCAATAATTGAGCCACACCCTGGCATTTTCAAGGACAGCCTCACCTCACCCAGGTGAGTAAAGTTACAAATTCAAATGCTAAGACAGAGTGGGAGGTCTTCAGAAGAAAAGGAGGTAAACAACTGGCATGCAGAGGTGAAAGTGGAGATGGCCTCTGGAGACTGGCAGCTATTACAAGCAAGCAAGAGGACTATTATTCAGGTTCACAAACTATGATGGGCATCATATCCTGGTGGGGTCCTGCCTGGAGCTTTGCCGGAGTCAGTAACAATTAGAACAACACATTGAAACAGTACCTCATCCCAACTAGTGTAAGAACTTTTAGATGGAGGCAAAACTTGAATGCCACACTAAAGACTGATATACTTTTGTTTGAACTAGGTACAAAAGTAATGAGCATTAAAGACATATTTACACAGCAATATCATCTTGCAAGTCTTAAAAAGGGAGAGAATGGGAAATGTGTGTGCTGTAATAAAGCATTGTGTATGTGGTGCTGTGTCTAGTCTATGGAAAGCAAAGAACCCTCAACACCTCAACCCTTTTTTATTTATGGATTTTGGAAAGGGGAAAAAAAACCCTTAGGAAGAAATGATGGAACAGAAAGTGGCTTGATGAAAATGAGCTGATTTTTAAAAAATGACTAATGAGGACAGGTTCCTGCATTTAAAAACTGCTCACATAGTACATAAGTAAAAGTCCTTCTTTTCCTTATGCAATTTTTCCCCTTGCAATCATGGAAATTGTAGGGAAATCAGGAAGAAATTCCATATCTTGGGCTCTTTTCAAAGCAGAATCCAGAATGATAGGCTACAGGAAAAACCACAACAAAAGCAGCAATCTCTACCATCTCCAATAAAAAAATAACCTACTTCATACACATGTTCCTTAACCCGACCCCCACCCCAAAACCTTAAAATATCCAGTGTTTGAATAACTATAAGACAAATTAAAAGCTGTAATAGTTTCTATCATGAGACAAGAATGCATATTTACTTCTCTGGGAAGCAAAGGGACTAAGCCTTAAACTGATGTGCTTCAGGTGCATTGAAACATGGTTTATTTTATCCTGAACAGCACTCCTGAGCTATGTAAAAAGACAATAATGCTAAAACCATGTGAATGGCTCCAGGTGTTTTATTCAAAGTGATGAGTGGCTCTAGAATCTATCTGAAAATCCCAGCTGTTCATATACTAATGTTCCAGCATCACTTGACTTTAATTGGACAGTTGTCCTTGGAAACAAACAAACAAACAAAAACCAGGCAAGTTTCTTTGAGGTAGAAAACATTTGACAAGATGAGCAAGATGAGCAAAACATTTGACAAGATGGAAAAACCAGACATACTCAAGCAGCAATCCACAGACTTTCGCCTTTATGGCATAGAACCTCCTCCAGAGCCTGTAATAGGCTAATAGGAATAGATTTAATGTTCTCCTTTATGCCAATGGCTCTTCTCAGAATTGCTAGATCCAGTTTGCTGCGGTGGTTGAGACATCAGGCTAGAAACTGGGAAATTGTGGGTTCTAGTCCTGCCTAAGCCACAAAGCCAGCTGGGCAACCTTCAGCCAGCCACTTTCTCTCAATCCCAGGAAAGAGGTGAGGACAAACCACATTTGAAAAATGTTGCCAAGGAAACTGCAGAAACTTGTCCAGGCAGTTTCTGAGAATTGGACAACCAACTGCCCATGTTATCTCATGGATTTTTGTGAAAGCTAGCCATTGGTTTAAATAACGTAAGCATCTGCTTTCTATTTGATGCCTTACATGGCACACAGAATCCTATCTATACTATATAAATTACCTAAATTCAGTTTGAATTTATGTCTAATGTGGCTGCTGCTTCAGAGATGTAATAGAGTCGAGAAGAATATTTGTCAACAAAATGTTTTGGATTTATAATGTCCAGAGCAGAGGTAGTATTCAGCAGATTCTGGCCATTTCTGGAGAGCCAATAGCGGAAATGTTGAGTAGTTCAGAGAACCGGCAAATACCATCTCTGACTGGCCCCACCCACATCTATTCTCTGCCTCCCGAGTCCCAACTGATTGGCTGGGTCTTCTTTTGTTGCCCTGCACAAGAGAATAGAGCTGGAAAGCAGGTTAGTAGGCGAGAAGGGAATGGGGATTTTGCAGTCACTTTCCCCCAAGGAGTGGGGAGGGAATGGAGATTTTGCAGTATCCTTCCCCTGCCACGCCCACCAAGCCACACCCACAGAACCAGTAATGAAAATATTTGAATCTGACCACTGGTCCAGACAATGTGACAAGTCATTCTTGTGTTGCTCTATGTACTAAAGCAGGAACATCATTGACCAGGCATGTGACAGCAAGTTAGGATTTGTTGAATTTTTCAACCTGAAGCTATAGTTTAGAAAAAAAAGATTGAGTTCAAATGGCCATTATCAAAATATGTGAACCCAATTTCTGTTTGTAGTGCTCCAGATTTATATTCTCTGACCATTGGGTTTCCTTTTAAGTGGACAATTTGGAGACAACTTTCCTTTTCCAGCAGGTGGAATATTCATCCCTGAATGAGCTTCTGGGATGGATGCCATCTCAGGACAAGTTATCCAACAATTGAAATCACTAATTCACTTTGATGGACAGATCCAAAACCACCACTAAACAAAGTATTAATCCAGGAACAATTCTTTAGAACATCCACAATACAAATAGTTTCCTTTGCTTCACAGTAGAAGATTAATGGATAACAGCATATGCCATATGCAAGATTTTAAGATGTGTGGGCCGAGCCAGTATCTCAGTAACAATCAGAACACATAAACATTGGCCGACTCTGGATCCATTTAGGATGTGTCTAGGACCACACAAGGCAAAAACATTGCCAGCTTGCGAGACAGCAGTCCAACCCGACAACTTTTTCTTTTCAGCTGGAGTGAGAAAAGAGATTTGCTGGCCAAGGTTAAGCCACCCAGTTATTTGTTATGATGAACTCTCCAAAAGGAAGAGATTAAGCCAAGCCTTAAATGTTTCGGTGACAAATGTTGACTATCAGCCTCCCCAGGATTGATGGCACTTCAGATTGCCTTCCCAAAGCTTTTAGTTCAGAGGCAGAGGTGAGGAGAAACTTGCCCATTGGATGCTGACTTTATGGCTTTAGCACTGGCCAGAGAGCAATGCAAAGTTTCAGTAATGACTAATAGCACTTTTCGCTCCCTATCGTCGTTTGTCCAACATCCATTATTGTCCTGAGAGAGCAATCTCAGAGTTATAAATGGTCCTGGCAGCTGGTGTGTCAGCATTTCATACCTCCACAGCTGCTAGCCTGGAGGGTAGGCACACAAGCCTGCTGTACTTGGCTCAGTTCCACCTCCTGAAGCCATCTTGGGAGGCCTGCAGGTGCCATGTGCAAGCAAGCCACATCTTGGTGATGGACTCAAAGCAGCTGCCTCCAAGAGCAAAGGAAACCGCTCAAGTTAATTTATTCAGGAACTAAAAAGCATAGGGTTTAAATCTGGTTTTAATTGGGGCTGCCCTTCCTAATACTGTTTCAAATGCACCATGCATTGAGTCAGGTTGCACATTTAGCAAATCAGATTCTTGGGGTCCTCCCCCCTGCCTCAGTTAACACTGAATGTTATTAGGCAAATATATCACTCATCACAACGTGATGGTGGACCTGGCAATACTGTGAGCTTTGCTTGTTTTTCAAACAAAGAGAAGGAGAGGCAAAAGCTGTTTGGATTAAGAAGTCAGCAGAATAGCTGGTGAGGTTTTTGCTTTACTCATCTGCTTCTTATTCATTCATCCCAGTAAAGAAAAACCACTAAGCTTTTCTTACTGAGCCTTCCATTACTTATCTCTAGCTAGGAGTCTGATGCTTGTCAGCATGGGATTGTCAGAATCAGACGCCCAAAAAAGGATGTTTGGTTCAGAAAGTATCAAAAGCTCAGGATTGTTTTTGAACTAATACTACAGATGAAGGGTAATGATATAAGCATTGGTTGCTCTGTAAGAAATTCACTCCCTTGGAAGGGTAGATGTGTCCTTGGAAGGGCAAGGAGGACCTTTTTACAGTTTTGTCTTTCTGGACTGGATTAGTGATTCATAATCTAGAACTTCCGAGTCATCATATTAAAATATAATTTCCATTTCTTTTGAGTTTGACCTAAAAGCATAGGCTAATGCAAAATGCTATGATTGATTAAATGCTATGCTGATTAAAGAAGAGATGGGCAGGGCAGAAGTCATTTTATTTCAGAAGGACCTGCTGTTGACATTAAAAGTGTGGACAGCAACTTAAAATTTGGATGGATCAGTTTGGCTTAGGTACTGTTGAGGTGGTACATTATTCCTCCTTTAAGGAAACTGGATTTGCAAGAAATTCATTATTTGATGACCTGAGCAAAAGTATACCTGGTACATGTTTCAAATGAAGTTTTTCACTTCTCAGTTATAGTTGGCATCAAGGGCTGGCCTTTCAAGATCAGCTGAAGATCTCTGTTCATTGTAACCATTGTGTTCTATGTTTTCTCCCCTTTTTTGTACCTCCTCTTCTTGCTGCCTTGTTTCATAATTTGCATATCCTAATAATGAAATGTATAAAAAATATGGTTATGTAACATTTCAGTTTCAAAGGCAAAAAAGGTGTGATTAAACCATGGCTTGTTTTTACTATTGTTTTTAGCTACTTTTTTTAGAAAAGAATTTTTAATGGGCTGGTTCATGCTTAACTCTGAACATAAAATTTAACTTGCAATCCATAATGGCTTGATTTATACTAAACTATAAGCAACAATGTCTGTTTGAGTATATCTACAGAATATAGATATTTTTAAATAGTTATATTTTATTGTGTTTTATGAATTTAGATGAAATATTAGTATACATTGCTAGTCCATGTATGATGTGTTATAAATTGACTAACCAACCAACCAACCAACCAACTAACTAACTAACTAACTAACTAACTAACTAACAGTATAGCAAGATGTACAAACCCAACTATAGAGTGATCCAGAGTCTTGTTAAAATTCATCTTGAAGCAGATAATAAAATGTGATGGTGAAGTCATCCTTTTCACTGTGGACTCCTAGACTCTGAATGATCTTTGAAATCTGTGGTTTAGAAATACATTTACATAAAAACGAAAGAACACAAAGAGCAGCAGATTCATATAGTGACTAAATTCATACACCACATTGTCATGTTTTGTTTCTGTTTTCTTTTTTTAATGTGTTGAGTGAGCTGATTGAGATTTGTTTAACAAATCATGGTTAAATAAACAATTACTATTTGCAATGTGTGGGTATCTGAATTTATTATATTTGGATATCAAAAGAATGCTAGTGGTTAGGGTGTACAGAGTGAGTTTATCTTAAGTGTTTAAAACATATTTTTCTCAATATTATGTGATGAGGATGAGGAGGAGGAGGAAGAGGAGGAGGATGAAAAATCAAGTGGGGCATAGAGCTCCCCATTCCAGTTCTTTTAAAATTGTGTCCAATACTTACAGAAATGTACAACTTTGCCCTCAAGTCTCATAGTAATCAATGTGTGTTATATGTATGCAAAATCCCAATATGTAAGTACACACTGTTTATTAGACAAATATTATGGAAGACTCGAATACAATATATAATGAAAAATAGGGCATTACATGCATGTTAGAATGAAATATATGCTCCTTCCTTAAGCATGTTTGACACAATAGACTGTATTTTCATTAATAAAGTGTATTAAAGTGTAATAAAGTGTAATAAAGAGTGATAATACCAGATATTGAACATCAGCTGAACCCAGTAAATATTTCTCATTCTGATGCTTCAGAAGAGGCAGGCTCATTAACTCTTGACCAGATGCAATAATAGTTTAGGGAATCATTACAATAATTCATATAATAATGCAAGAGTTATTCCCATGATCTCTTCAATCCTATAAATAAAGCCTTATCCATGATTTAAAAACAGAATTGGGTTCCACTTCTTCCTGGTTCTCACAATCTCCATGACTTTCTCAAGGCAACTTGCTTGTGGGAACACTCTTTTAGTTCAGACAAAGAAAAAGTATACAACAAAGTTATAAATAAAGCTGAAATTAAATCACATATGAGCTTCATAATATGCTGGGATAGCAGATCATAAACCATATTCTGTAACTGATTCTGCCATTCCCTGAAGATTAGTTATAAATCCTATCGCCCATCAATAAACCTTTTGCCTGCTTGGAAGAATCTAATCTCAACCTGACAAATCACTACATTCTTTCTTCATATACAGCAAGCATTATATGAAAGATTTAGAATACATCAATCCTGAACCCACCCACACTCAAACATTAGTGCCCATGTACACAAATAGGCAGAATTCTTGCTGAATGTAAATTTTAGAATATGAAATCTTTAGAGAGTTATCTTTAAAATGGTAACACCAAGAGCAACTAATAGACTATTTGTGAAATCCATATTTATTCATCCATGAACTATATCCATTGAAATCAATGGACCTTAATGATTAATTAAAGTCATTAATTTTAAACCTTGTACTTTAACATTTTCCAATCACTCATGGGTAACCAGAAAGGATCTGGTTATGCAATCAATAGAAAAGTCAGTATACTTAATCAGGTTGTCATTTCTTTCAAAATGAAAAGGTCCCAGGTCAGATATTTATATGTTTGGAACAGAACAATAACATATTTTTTTCCAGAGATTAAAGAAGAGAAGTCATTAAAAAATGCCCCATGGGAAAATGACAGGACACATCCTTAGTATCGTCTTCATTTTTTTCTTCTTTCATCTTCTCAACTATTTTACTTTCATCTGCAACTATTCCTACTGTAGTGAATTAATAAAAGTACTTGAATAAAGATTATTAAGAGCTTGAAGTAAAGTGCAGGGTTCTGGCCCTGCACTTCTGATTGGCCGATAATAGCAACATCGGATTGATCCGTTCAGGAGAATCTGATTGGCTATTAACGAGCCTCTCCCATTGATTAACGGAGCTAGCGCTCCCTGTGTTTTCATTAGTTAAATACTCAAGAGCTTGCCTATATAAAGGGGGCCGTTGTGGCCATAGAGCAGAACTGTTACACATGTAAATAAAGAGTTTGAAGTTCACTGTTCACCGGCTCATCTTCTCCTTAGCGCCCATGCTCAGAACATAACACTGGCGATGAGGATGGGATGTGGAGATGTCAGAGCTGACTGAACGACGAAGAACGATAACAGAGCACGTGGCTGAAACGCACCAATGGCGGAACCATGTCCAGCGGCGTCATACCACCCACTCCATTCGACCTGGCGCAAGAAGACTGGGACTCATATATGGATCGTTTCCAGATGTTTCTGGAGACCAACAAATTGAAGGATGCCACTACCAGAAAGAAATGGGAAGTATTCCTAACTCATTGCGGGCCAACCGTATTCAAGATGGCCAAGGCACTAACGAAACTGGCAGAAGTAAAGTCTATGGACTGGGACGTCCTCGAACCCCTGCTGAGGGCCCACTATGCACCGACTGTGCCAACGCTCGTTAGAAGGCATGGATTTTACCAGAGAAGTCAGCGGAAGGGTGAAAGTGTTGCTGATTTCATAGCGGATCTCCGGAATCTGGGAGGCCTATGCGAGTTTGCTGACCTAGAAGAAGCCCTGAGAGACCGAATAGTTCTGGGATTAGATGCTCCAGGCACACAGAGTAAGCTGATGGCGAAAGGCGACATAAGCCTTAAAGATGCCATCGCTGAAGCTACTGTAGCAGAAGCAACCAGGAAGTCGGCTGCCCGAATGTGTCGCACCCACACCCCGCTTCGCCAACTCTCCCGTGAAGTTTCACCCCAGTCAGAAGGACAGCCTATGACAGCCCACCACGAGGACTTCGAATCGTCATCAGAAAGCGATGAAGAAGAGGTTGACCGACTTCGGTCCGAATGAGACCAATGCCAGAGATCGCAGTACCAATGCGCTGGTTGTGGAGCAAGCCACCCCCGGTCAGAATGCAAATTCCTCGACGCGCTCTGCCATGTGTGTGGGAAAAGAGGCCATATCGGATGGGTCTGTAGAAGCAAGCTAGGACCCAGCCAGCCCTCGAGGGGGGCTAATTATCGCCAACTGACAGGAAGCCGTCCTGTAAAGCAAGAACCCGTGAACCACCAATGGAACAACCACTCCTACAGAAACAAAACCCTAAACCACTCAACGAAGCAAGAAGAGGCTCACCAAATGATCATGATCGGTCACGCCTCATCTCTTGATGCCAAGAAGATCTGAGTGAAAGTGGCCATCGAAAACCAGCCCTGCCTGATGGAAGTCGATTCAGGATCGTCCCTCTCGATGGTTTCCTGGAAGACCCTCAAGCAGCTCATCCCTACTATCCGGCAGCAAGACCTCAGATTCCAAAGACTCATACTCAAAGACTATCAAGGAAATCGAATTCCGGTCATTGGATCCAGCTGAGTCTGGGTATCGTTTAAGAACTGTACAGTATTCCTACCCCTGACTGTAATCGACAGGGATGGGCCTAGTTTGTTAGGCCTCCAATGGTTCGCTCCACTCGGAATTGAAGTAGCCGGCATTCACCGAACCTGCAGCGGCGACTGGGAAGAGGACCTCGTCCAAGAATTCCAGGACGTCTTTGCAGAAAAACTAGGCGAGTACAAGGGGACCCTGATATCATTTAACCTCAATCCTGAAATAGCTCCCATCCGCCTTAAGCCTCGTCGAGTTCCATTTGCTCTTAAACCAAAGATTGATGAGCAGCTTGATAAATTAATAGCCCAGGGTGTGTTAGAACCAACCGATCACTCTCCCTGGGAAACCCCAATCATGACACCCCTCAATCCGGATGGATCGATAAGAATTTGTGGGGACTACCGAGCCACCCTGAACTATGCCTTTCAACAAAACGCTTACCCGGTACCGGTGGTGCAACACCTCCTCCATTCCCTGGGGGGCGGAAAAGTCTTCGCTAAACTAGACTTAGCCCAGGCATACCAACAACTGCCTGTAGACAAAAAAACGACAGAGGCCCAAATGATCATTACGCACCGAGGTGCATTTAAATGTAACCAACTCCAGTTCGGAGTAAGCGTAGCCCCGGGAATCTTTCAAAGTTTGATGGAAAGGGGTAAAAGGCGTTGTCCCATATTTTGATGATGTGTTAATCGCTGCCCCGACTCGGAAAATACTAAAGGATCGCCTGGGGTTGGTTCTCCAGAGATTTAAAGACTCAGGTCTCAAAGTTAAAAAAAACAAGTGTCAACTATGTACGGATCGTGTAGAATTTTTAGGATATTTAATTGATAGTCAAGGCATTCACCCCACCGATAGCAAACTTAGGGCAATCAAAAATGCCCCAAAACCCTGAAATAAGGCCGACCTCCAGGCTTTTCTTGGCCTTATCAATTTTTATAACGTTTTCCTGCCTCACAAAACAACCGTAGCTGAACCCCGACATCGTTTATTGGACAAAAAAGCAACCTTGGTATGAGGACACAGAGAGGAGCAGGTGTTTCGACATGTGAAAAATTTATTGACTTCTGATGCTGTTTTGATGCAATAAAACAAGACTTTGCCTTTAACGATCACGTGTGATGCATCACCATTTGGAGTGGGCGCCATTTTGAGCCACGTTTTGCCAAATGGTAGTGAAGCCCCCTGTTGCCTATTTCTCAAAGACGTTATCAAAAGCAGAACGCAATTACAGTCAAATTGATAAAGAGGCCCTTGCTATTGTGTCTGCTGTTAAGAGATTTCATGAATATGTGTATGGCTGAGCCTTTGCTATAGTGACTGACCACAAACCTTTGCTGGGAATAATAGCGGGAGATAGGCCAACATGTTATATATTATCTCCCAGAATGACTTGCTGGTCAGAATTCTTGGCTGCATATAATTACAAGTTGCAACACCACCCGGGGAAGGCCATTCCCCACGCCGATGCATTGAGCCGTGCACCACTTCTGGAGACCATTGACAACCCTGCTCCGACAGTTACAACACTGCAGATTGGGACACTTTGAACAGCACCACTAACAGCCCGAGATATCGCGATTGAAATGAAACACGACCCCATTTTAGCACGAGTCCTCAGTTGGGTCGAGTGCAGATGGCGATTGGACCAGATACCTGATGACTATGTCCCATTCAAGAATTGACAAACGGAACTATTTTCCCAGAAGGGCTGTATTATCTGTGGTGATAGAGTCGTTGTACCAGAGCGGTTACGACGAGGGATACTAAGAACCTTGCACAATGGCCACCCCGGCATCATGCGCATGAAAGCCCTCGCACGAAGCTACGCATGGTGGCCGGGTATCGACAAGCAGATCAAGACATGGGTAAAAGCTTGTCACAAATGCGAGGAAGTAAGCAACGCCCCTCTGAAAGCAACCCCGACTGAATGGGAAACACTGAGGGGACCATGGTCCCGTATTCATCTGGACTTTGTGGGACCTACCAAAGGACACACATTTTTATTAACAGTGGATGCCTACTCGAACTGGCTTGAAATCCATGAGATGAGAAATACAACAACCAAATCAGTCATCAGGAAACTAGACAGACTATTTGCAACACATGGATTACCAGACGTTCTGGTATCCAACAACGGGCCCCAATTTATCACGCTGTCCTTTGAACAGTACCAGGCGGACCGCGGTATTCGCCATGCACTGACTTCGCCGGCGCATCCTGCGGCCAATGGAAGGGCCAAGCGCCTGGTACAATTCGTCAAGAAAACCTTGCATAAAATGGACTATGGCGATATAGAAGACAAGATTAACCGGATACTCCTTTTGCAGCATATCACTCCACACAGCGTCACCAACAAAACTCCCACTGAGTTATTGATGGGGCGGAAGCTCCGCTCCCACCGCGACCATCTGCACCCATCATATGAACCTGAAAAACCACACGGATCCAGCGGGAAATGCCGTAACTTCCAGGTAGGTGACTTGGTTTTCGCTAGGAACTTTTCGGGCAATCCGTTGTGGGTCGAGGCAACTGTAGTCCAAGTAACCGGCCCCAGATCGTACCGCGTGAGATGTCGCAATGATAGAATATGGAAGCACCATATTGATCAGCTGCGTTCAAGGCTACAGTCGGGGATCTCCGACTCCCTTGACTTCCAAACCGAGGGGGAAGGAGATACTGAGGAAGCTGAATTTGAAACAGCAGAAAGCTTAAGCGGAAGTAATGACCGCTCAGAGGCAACACGTGAAGAAGGATCGGGGATGGGGGTGAGCTCGCCTCAAGGAGATGCCGAGAACATTAGCGACAACAAAAATTGGAATACAGAACTGGAGGCACCCTCTTCACCAGATAACGTCCTACCCCAACAAGATTGTAGCCAAATACCGGGAGAACAACGTAAATCAAATAGACAATCAAAACAACCTGCCTACCTCAAAGACTACGTGACCACACCCCTTAAACGGAACCCGGGGGGAAGGGGTGTTGTGAATTAATAAAAGTACTTGAATAAAGATTATTAAGAGCTTGAAGTAAAGTGCAGGGTTCTGGCCCTGCACTTCTGATTGGCCGATAATAGCGACATAGGATTGGTCCGTTCAGGAGAATCTGATTGGCTATTAACGAGCCTCTCCCATTGGTTAACGGAGCTAGCACTCCCTGTGTTTTCACTTTGAAATTGATCACACTCTCAAAAACCACCATCCTGAGGAGGATAAACTTCTTGAGTAGGTATTTGCATTTGGTATTCTTTGTCTTCTTTCATATTGAATTGAATCAGATACTTTATTTGGTCAAGTGTGACTGGACACACAAGAAATTTGAGGCAGACAACACTATTTTGTTTGAAAATGTGATCCATACATAAAATATGTCATAAGTTAAACTGCTTCTTGTCCTGTCTCTTACATCACATTTTTTTACTCAAATATCGGTCACTTTTAATTTTCTTAAATATGTTTGTAGCTGATTCTCTTCAAAGCTAATAATAATAATACAGTGGAGTACAGCACAACTAAACTATCAATTTTAATTTTGTAAAATTATGATCGTGCATAAGTGTACCATCGTGCTTCCCGTCCCTGTCCTTTGTCCCCATTTATTTGTACCTATTTCCTGTTTATACTTATACCTATTATCTTGTAAGCGATTGACAAATCAAATGAATAAAATATAAATAAATAAAATAATATGGAGCCACAGCTGAACACCAGTCCTTTCTTCTCAGCCCTAGGAAGGTGGCAATAATAAACCACTTCTACAAACATTGCCCAGAAAATTGTAATTGCCAGGAGTCAAAACTAACTTGAAGGCACAAAAAAAAAAAAAAAAGAGAGAGAGAGAGAGAGAGAAAAGGTGCTCATACTCATGACACAACATCTTACAGTACAGATAAACTTTTAAATGAGATAGTGAGAGCTACAGATAGTTATGGAAGGTGATGGCATCTAGCTGAGCTTAGCAGAACTCAAAAACAGCTAAGCCAGGGCCAGACCTTATTAGCAACTGCATACAAAACTACTGGAAAATCCCATAGTTTCAGAGATGACTAGAAAGTTTTTAAAAATCCTGGAGAAAGACAATGGAAAAAAAATCACCTTATTAATATAAAAATATGGAGATAGTTTGACATTGCCTATTTCCAAGACATTTTGTTAACCTCTTGGTCTTCTCAAGATGCTGGCACTTCTCAAAGTTCTATCTGAGACAAAGTAGTAACAACTTCCCTTCATTTCTTCAGAACTTGGATATTCTTAGATGCCACGAGCTATAGAGCCTAGCAAATTGTGAGATACATTAAATAATAGAAGCATTAATCTTTTCACCTGAGTATAATAACTTCTTCAAACCTCAGGGAAAGATTAAAAGCCTGGCCTCTTAGTGGCATTCATCTTACCATTATAATACTTTTCCTTTCCAAACAGATAGAGGATTATGACCCTTTCAGGAAAGTTTATCCAATTGAAGATGAGAGATATTTTTGTATTTTTTCTTCTGCAGAAAAAAAGAGGAACCATTCCATTTGCTAGAGAACTTAATAGGCATAAACTAGATGAATTCCAGTCCAATTGAAGAAACATACTGCATATTCACTATCCTTCCTGGAAGCAAAAAACAGCAAATTTGACCTAATTCCCTCCTCCCCACACAAAACAAATAATATTAAGAACAGGACCCAAGTATGTGGCACTATAGGCATTTGCAAACAGGAATTACAAATATTAAGAAAGTAATACACATTGTCCTTGCTTAATAATAATTCATTCAGTAAGTGAAGTTATAGTAGCACCAGATGAAGGGATTTACAGCCAATCCCTGAAATTATGGCCATTGCAGTGGCCCTGTGGTCACATGATCAAAATTCAGGCACTTGGCAGCCCATTTCCATTTATGACCACAGGGGAACTTGTGCTGTGGCTCAGGTAGGATGCAGGATGGGCAAAAGGTCAGAGATGGGTGAAATAGACAGTAGGTAGGAGTTGAAAAGGAGACAGATACTTACCCTAGAAGAACTGAGGCTCATGGCTGGGAAGGACCAAACTTAGAAATGTTTGGAGTAGAGATGGATCCTTAGCTAATGATCAATGAAATTCATTCTATAACAGCAGTGGGGAGTGCCTGGTATGCCATTGCTATGTAATAAAGTCATGTGATATTGCGATGACTGTCGAAACTTGAAGATTATCTATATGCCCAACTCTTTTTGATAGGGTCTCTTGATGAGGATTGATTAGGAACCTTAGTGTAGCTCAGAGACATTCAACAGATGTTAGATTCAGTTTCTGACATCTTCCGATTCTGCCTGAAAAAAAGATCAATGAAGACAACATTAAGCAAGTGAAATCCAGACAAACACTGGAGTGTTCTCACAAGGAATCCCACTAGGGAAGAAGGTGGGCTGTCAATATGTACTTATAGTACTTCTACTCAGAAAGAGGAAGAGGAAAATTGTCCTGATTTTCCTTTAGCACAGAAGAAAGATTCTTTCAGTGTTGAAAGAAGAAGGGAGCAATCACTCTTTTCTTCCTTCTGTATGAAGGAAGGGCCTGGGAACCATAGTTCTATTCTTTCTGAAAATATTTTATTTTCTTGATAAAGAAGATTAAATAACAACTGCCCCAGCCTCTTTTCGAATGGGGAAAAGAGCATTTCCTTTTGTTAGGGGCTAGAAAGCACCAATAGAAAACTCAACTGACCATTCTTCTGAGTTAATCCATTCACTTTACTCTTTTCTATGGGGAGTAAATAGTTGAATTGTCCATCTTTTGTAACAGTAATCTTTCCAAACTACCCATGAAATGCAGGGATTGAAATTTGAGCCGTCTGCATGAAAGGTACATGCTTTGCTACTTACCTATACTTTTCTCCCATCGTGCCACAATATATCACCTTTGAGCCACACAACTGCTGGGCTTAAAATTTAAATAGCCATAAAGAGAGAAGAACTCCTCTTTCTTCTTCTTCTTCTTCTTATATTATTATTATTATTATTATTATTATTATTATTATTATTATTATTATTATTAAATCAGTGGTAGAATTCATGTGCACTGAGAGACAGATAAAGCTCTTATCTTTTCAAGGAGCAGTTTCTTGCAGCTGATGGCTTTTATTCCTTACTTCTCTTGTCTCTAAAAATATGCTTCTAGACTTCCTTCAGGGGATATTTGCAAATTCAATGCTAAAAAGAGAGGTGAAAAACATAAAAAGGAAATCCAAGCTCTAATTTTAACTTTCAATTTTACTTTAACATTTTGCAGTTTCAGGATAAGAAGTCATTCCCGGATTTATGGAATAGAAACACATAATCAATGCACAGATAGATATTGACTTAACAATCATTCATTCAGTGACCATTTGAAGTGCCAATGGTTCTGTAAAAATGACTAATGACCATTTACAACTGTACTAGCATCCCCATGGTCATGTGATCAAAATTCAGGCTAGCTCATATTTCTGATGGTTGCAGTGTCCTAGGGTCATGTGATCACCTTTTGGGACCTTCTGACAAGCAAAGTCAATGGGAGACCCAGATTCATTTCATAACTATGTTACTAAACAATTGCAGTGATTCACTTTATAGCTGTTGCAAGAAAGGTCATAAAATGGGGCAAAACTACTCAACAAAAAATCTGGCTTTGCAATAGAAGAATATGGTCTCAATCGTAGTCATAAGTCGAGGATTAATTGTATATGAAAATAACTTCTTTTCCATTTATTTTTCACATTGATAATTCACCTTTCTGTGAATTCTACATCCACAGAGAAGCATTATAAGCAAAAGCTACTTTATGTTCAGTGCAGTTCATAGGCTGTTGGCACACAAAGAGAGGTGAAAAACATAAAAAGGAAATCCAAGCTCTAATTTTAACTTTCAATTTTACTTTAACATTTTGCAGTTTCATTGTGGCATGTGATAGACAGCAGGATGCTTAACTGATGAAGATTTTTAAGGCCTACTGGTTGCCTTAATTAATAGTCTTTGTTATTATAGAGTTAGCATTCATCCAGCATTAAACAACCAGATTAACATTTTGCAGAAGGTACAGACTATTTTCATAACTATATACGGAAGCTGCCTGATGCCTGTAGGATAAAGTCATGAGAGTTAGTCCCATTGAGCTAAATAGAATTTACTTCTTTGTGGTTCAGCCAAACTAGGATCATTGAGCTCAAGAGAAACTAGGACCTCTAAGATTGGATTTGTGATCTCAGTGCAATGGAGGTCATCAAGCTAGACTGTGCCATTTCAGCGCACGATGTAGTAAATAATCTCTATTATAAAACGGCAATTCTCTAAAGTAGAACTGACTATTCTCATCCAAGGTTATGAGTGTGATCCTCCAAATGTTAAAGCATAGGAGTCAACTTGCAGACAAACAAACAAACAAACAATAAATAAATAAATAAATAAATAAGATTTATTTTGACCATGAGTAAAAGGAAACTAATTGGACAAGATGTCCCCAAATGTTACTTTGTAAGTAAACTTAATGCATTTGTCTTTTTGCAACACTTCCCTCTCACCATATACGCATGCATATATGTATAATTTATATAGTCTTATATGTATAGCCACCCATCTTATACCAAACCAGATGGCTACTAATAAAGAAAATAGTTATATAGTTTGGATCTTGCTTTTCTTCCTCAGCATCACACATAATAGTGTACTGCATATCTACCTGGATCCTTCAGTTTACAGAGTACTCTTGAATGTAACAAAAGCTTTTATGGGAAGCAGGAGTGGGAGTCATTCTCAAATTCATTTTTTTTCCTTTAGCGTCTGCTTCAATTTCCATGCTATTTCAAAGAATCCTCTATTCTCTGAAGGCACAGGGCACCACAAAGAAAAAAAGGAGACCTCCAATTTCTAGCAACTCTGCCCATTTGACGTGCAGGCGAGATTTACAAAACTGGCTTTATCTGGGACGAGAGGCATATTTTCTCACTCTAGAGCTAAGACAAGCCTCAATGTTGAGGTTCATAATGAGAAATTCTTGTTTGGTATAGGGGAAATTGCAGTGTAAATTAGTAAAATAAAGTAAATTACCCACACAAGTTGACTTGCGCTTAGTGTTTGAGAGATTCACCAAATATATGCTCGTACACTGCATACCTCTTGAGAAGAAATTGCATAAAAATGTATCTCACATCTTAGGACTGGCACCATCATGATGTCAATACTGAAAATTACCAGCTTGTTGCTCCCCAAACTACTCATCAGGTTAATTGAAGCAGGTTTTCACAATCCCCTAGTATGTTTATTACTTGGCTAGATAGCTGATGAGCTGGACTCCAGCCTCACTAACTAATGTGGTACCAAATTGAGAAAGTCATAAAGCACCAGAAAGAGAACGTGCAAGAGTTTCATTAGAGCCCAGGTTTTGCAGACAAAATAAGATAAATTTCATCAGCGAACATCACAGGGACCTTGGGGAAGAGAGGAAACTTTGCATTCTTGGAGAAACAATAAAAACTTTGAATAGTTTCCGTAGATTAATTTATTATAACATAAAAAACCCCAAATACCAAGGGAGGACCTGGAATGAAATGGAGAAGACTGAAGCAAAACAGAATGAAAAAAGAATTGAATTCTTGCTTTTTCTCCTCTTGTTAGCAAATGCCTACTTGGAAGAGAAAATTTCTATCCTGGGCCTTCTGTTGTTTTGAAGTTCTTCTTCTGTCTTTCTTATATTTCACACCAGCCCTGGGAAGAAGAAGGGAAAAAAAGAAGGGGGGAGGAGAAAACAACCAAAATGAATAACCTCTATGGGAGAAGACATTCGCCCTCCCACCCTGTTTAATAACATCTTTGCTTGTGACTATAGTACAAAATAGCTACCACAATAACTTAGTACTGTCCTGCAACTTGAAACACTGGATTGGCATTTCTATTGATAGGGTCAATATTTTATTGGATTGTTCTGTAAGGACAAAAAGATTAAGCTGCAGCAAAGTATGGAACCTCTGTGACTTTACTTAGACAATGAAGACCTATCAAATTGGAGTTGGGTTTTGTAGTTATAATAGAATTGAAATCATAACATTCACCTAAACCAACCCCATCTGCTTGTGCCAAAAATCCTGTTATATCCTCTTTCCTTTCCAGATCTGTAGACTTTCCTACCATGTTACTGTTACTTATTACACATTAATAAACACACAATAGCATATGATGTACCATAGTACTTTGTGCCATTACCAATAGAAGAGGATATTTGTAGCTTGGGATTGAACTGTGGGGTCTTTAGCCTTCACTGAACTTTCTTGCAGATGTTTCATTACCAAACTAAGTAAGATCATCAACATCTGAGTGTGTTACCTACTTTGTAATGAAATGTTTGCAAGAAAACCACCAAGCTCAGAAAGTACCAAGTATTCCACATTCTGCCATTAATTCAGCAGCTGGTACAATTTCCACTTTTCTCCCATTGTATATATTGTTATGCCACATTCATTGCATTTCCCATAATATCTACTACAATAACAGAAGGTATAATGGCAGAAAGAATAACTACCACCTTGTTGCAAATACTAATGAAGCTTATATACATTACATGTAACTGTATCCAAGTCTAGGCTAAAGCCAAACAAACCAGGTCCATGAGTTTGCTTTCTATGAATGCCTTGCTCTGAGACAGGGGAAGTTGATCCCTTGTGTGCCATTTTAAATTTATTTGTCAGCATTCCAGAAAAATAAACTCCAACACCAAAACTCCAAGACAGCCATTTTTTTCAAAGTTCCATTTTATTAGAGTTGTCATACTGGCACATCTGGGAAAACCTGAATCTGAGAGTTCCGGGTTTTCCCTCAGTAATTGAAATTCAAAGACCCATCCCCTGCACCCATCAGTCCATCAAATGGCCCAAACTACATCTGTCCCAACAGGAGACAATTCTTTAACCACTCCTCAACCAGATGCAGGATGACATGACCTTGACTGAAAAGAAGAATGCTATTATGTCTAATTACACACACCCTATGAACTCCCCCCTCCCAATTTCCCAGGCTCAGGAATGTAGTAGGGTGGAAGCTGCTGTTGCTAATATGGCTTCCAGAGCTGACACCATGATCATTGCTTAACTCAAAACAAATATGTATAGATTCACATGTTTCATTAAAATCATACAATTCTTTAAAAATTACTTTCCAAACTATGATTACCTTGCTTGTTTTTGTAAAACAAAATGATAGCTCATCTGATCTCAGTCTATTTACTAATTAGAGACTCAAAAGGACCAGGCAAGTAAATGTTGTATTTTTTAAACCATTCTTTTGGTAAAAAACATCATCATGAAGAAAGCTGTGTAGCTGTGGACAGTTGAACTTTTGTTGCAGTCTTGATTGATGAAGACCAATTGGCAAATTCATTGGAATATTGCTGTGCTTTTTCAAAGCTGCAGTTAACAGCTGCCTCAATGCTTTAATTATTGATGATACTTCCTAAGAAGATAAAATTCTGCACATCCTGAATGCCTTGGTGTCCATGTACTTCCTTGACAATTATCAACTTGTGTAATCTTTATTTGTTCACTGCTTAACCAAATTTTACTCTGCCCAACAGGTTCCTTGTTTTATTAAGTAATAATTTCCTGTCCTTGTCCTTAGTAGGAAGATTTGTATTACTTCTTGCTCCTGTTAATTTCTGAACAAGGCAGTATAGCACCTTGGTATCATTTTTGTTGCTACTTATTATGCTTTGACTCCTTTGTGTCCTTGTCAGCTTGGCAATTTCTTTGACTTTACAGTCCAATTATCAGTATTTTTCCATAGATTTTTGTTTTGTCACTTAGGAATTTGGGTCCTTTTGTAGCTTTGTGATTTTGTCTTCATCAATCAGCTGCCAGATTCTGTCTTGTAGGCAGCATTCTTCCTATATTGCTCTCCTTTTTCCAATTGTTTCTTCTTCACTCAGACAATGTTTATTTCAACCATCTCCACTAATTTTCAATTTCAGTTTCATGTTGCAATTGCCAAAACTAGTTTTTAGATTTGAGTTTGTACTGTTTAGCAATGACATGATTTTTAGCTTCTCAACAGCAGAGGGGGGAAGTTGTATGATGGTCTTGCCTCTTCTTTTGGTAGGGTCTAAATGATATGATTAAGGGGATGCTGGTCCTATTGCTCTGTGACATGCTCTGCCATCTAGGAGTGCTGATTGCCATCATTTGCTGTTGCATAGCCATTGATTTCATTATTAAAGGCTGAATTGGATAACAGCCATGGGTTTTTTTTTAACTTAACTTTACTTTACTTTGTTGTCATTGCACCTCGTACAACAAAAGCAAAAACCATCTTCAGCGCACATCATGACCATGAAAATAAACACAGACACATATCCTTCACACTTCACATTGAACCGAAACTCCCTGACACCACACCAACACTGCACTATACAGCAGAATTCAAAAGAGCTACTGCCCTGGGATAGAAGCTGTTTTTCAGTCTATTTGTCCTTGTTTTTATTATTCTGTACCATCTGCCAGATGGTAGTAATTCAAAAAAAAGGGTTCCCAGGATGAGATGGATCTTTGAGAATGTTTTGAACTTTCTTAAAGCAGCGGGAGCTGCAAAGCTCTTCCAAAGAGGGGAGAGGGCAACCAATGATCTTCTGGGCAATGACATTAAACTTCTGGAGTGCTTTCCTATCTGCCACTGTACAGAGGTGCAGTATGTTAAAATGCTCTCTATGGTGCAGCAGTAGAAGGTCACCAGCAGTTTTTCATTCAGTTGTTATTTTCTGAGACGTCTCAGGTAGTATAATTTTTGCTGGGCCCTTTTGACCAGGGCTGCAATGTGGGAACCCCAGGTCAGGTCCTCTTTTAGGGTAACACCCAGAACCTTAAAACTGGCCACTTGCTCCATTTCGTCTTCATTGATAAGCAAGGATTGGATGACTGATCTGTTCCTTCTATAATACACTATAAGCTCCTTGGTCTTATTGGTGTTGAGGACCAAGTTATTGTCTCCACACCACAAAAGCAACTGGTTCACCTCATCTCAGTAGGTAGACTCATCCCCCCGAGAGATAAGTCCCACCACTGTTGTATCATCTGCAAATTTAGCAGTAGTATTACTAGCATGAGTAATAGTCATGCACATAAAGAGTATAGAGTAAGGGACTCAACATGCAACCCTATGGTGCACCAGTGTTAAGAATAAGAGCTGAAGAGGTATGATCACCTAATCTGACCCTTTGTGAGTGGCCAGACAGGAAGCCCACAATCCAAGGTCAGATTAAATTAGAAAGCCCAAGGTCCAGAAGTTTAGGCACTAGTTTTAATGTGTTTAAAGTTTTAATGTGTGTTTGTGTGAATATTTTTTATCTATAGAGTAGATAAAAAATATTGATGTTACAAAATCCAGCAAGAGCTCTCCAGGGTTGCATCTTTGTGCTGCTGTTCCATGCAGGTCAATCATTTGTTCTCATCCTTGGTTATTGTTGCCTATTTGTGCATAATGTTATGATTGGGTATATCACTGAAAGTATCTTGTAGTTGTTCATAGAGTATGTCCTTCTCAGCTTTGTGTGCATCCTCAGTTGATACCTAAGATGGGATGATGGTTGTTTCTGCAAGCAATCTTGCTATGATCATCCACTGGTTTACATCCAATAAACCCCCTTTTTGCCCCCTTATGCAACACCAAAGACCAACACAATGCACATGTAGATTATCCATTCCAGAAAACTGAATGGTCTTGCTATCACTAACTATCTTGTCACTTTCTTTTTTTATCTTATCTTTATGCTCAGAATGTACAAATACAGTATAAAATCATCAAGCAATTGTGTTAATTTTCCATACAAGTGTTGTATCTGTGCACTCTGTATTCTTTTGATGGTTTTGGAATTGAGCTCTGTATCCGACACTGGGGGGTTTTTTTGCAGCTTTTTTTGCAGCACCATCACAGGGTATTGTCAAACTGCTTTTAAGTGTCTCATTGAATTGCATTAATTGCTTCAGAAGTGCTGTTGTTATTGTTGTTAGAGTTGGGTTGCTAGCCTGATGCCTATGCTTTCTCCTTTCTTACCCAGGTTTAGGAATATCAGTGGTGAAATTGTATTTGATGCCATCTATGCTTCTTGTTACCTCTGTACTCCAAAGATATCAGATGTCACAACATTCTCTTCTTAAACTCTAATAATCACAATAGCATAATAAATTGTATAATACAGCATTTTAAAAGCAAGCTGATTCTTTGTAGAATATCTGTCCTTAGAGAAAAAGCATTATTTCACCCAATGAGAAACAATAGAACAATCTTATTTTTCATAACTTTCTGGTCCTGCAGTTTATTTATTTATTGAATCATGCATGGCATATCATACATGGACTAGCTATATGGTGATGCAGTATATATACTGTTAGGGATACACACCCTATCAGAACGTGCAATGGTAGTCTCACAGGCAGGCAAATGATGTGAGATAAACGTTGTTGTAGTTTACACTCAGTAAGACAGATACACTGTGCCAGTTAAATAGTTTTTTATTCCAGCAAGAGTTATAGCATAGTCAAAACAGTCCATATGTTATACACCAGTTCAGTCCATCTGGGGATTAATCAGTTGCAAAGTCCAGTGTCAAAAAATAGAGGTCAGTAAACTTACAAATAATCAGTCCAGCAATGTATCTCTTTTGCAGTCAGAGATATGAAGAAAATCAAACCCCTTTTTCTTTGTTTCAGCAACAGCTGGGAAAACACGCAATTATCACCATCAATCCAACATTGTCAGTTATCCAGTAAAAGCCAGCAAACAGTGAGCTCTCTTGCTCCCTCTTATGGTGATTTTACAACCGCACCCAAAATACATGTTTTAACAGTTAAAGTGATACATACACTTAAACTCACTAACATAGTTTATATATTATTTTTACCCAAACTAGGGAGCCAATGTTATCCCTAACATTCTCCCCTTTTGGGTAATATAATAATATATATATCTATTTACAATTTCAACCCATAGTTTTCACAATTTTCTTTGTGCTTGACTGTATCTTGGGCTTTTGTAAATCCATCTGCAATGTTTTCATCAGTCATGCAATATTCCAATCTCATTAAATCGTTTTTTACAGATTGTCTTATATTCAAATATCTAAGATCAGTATGCTTAAATCTTGTTTTTACAGCAATATTTGTAGCCAACCATATGGCTGCTTGATTGTCCTCATAAACTACAATGACATCTTTAACAGTTACTCCCATATCTAAGAACAACTGTTTATACAGAATTAAATCAGTACATAATAAAGATAGACATGAAAATTCTGCTTCCATTGTGGACATACTGATGTGTTGCTGTCTAATTGACCTCCAACCAATCAGTGTTTTACCTAATAGTATAGCCATACCTGAAGTTGATTTTCTAGTTTTTATATCTGTTGCAAAATTTGCATCAGCACATGCACTTAAAATCAAATCATCTTTTGGCTCTAAATACAATGCATAGTGCATTGTCCTTTTAAGATACCTCAATATATGCTTTAGCGCTTGCCAGTGTCTTTCATTGGGTTCAGCACTGAATCTTGCCAATTGATTAATGCTATAGGCAATGTCTGGCCTTGACCAATTACTTATATATGTTAAACTACCTATTAATGATTGATAAATAGTCTTATCAAATTTTGAACTTTGAGCATCAGTATGGCAAAATTCCTGACTCATTGGAGTTTTTGCCGGCTTACAAAGTTCCATTTTATACATTTTTAGCAATTGGTAAATTTTATCTTCTTCTGATATCTTATATCCACTATTGGTTTTGTTTATTGTCAATCCTAGATATTGTCTTATTTCTCCTAATTGCTTTAATTTTATCCTCTTACTTAATAATGATATTATCTCAGCAGCTTCATTATTTGTCTTAGTAATTAAAGCAATATCATCTGTAAACAACAATAATAATGACACCATTCCCTTTGTCTCTCTTTTAAATAAACATGGATCAGCTAAACCTGCCTTAAATCCTATATTGTTTAACTCTTTTACAATATATTGGTTCAATTCATAACCAGATTGTTTTAATCCATAGAGACTTTTATTCAGTTTCCAACAGTCATTATTATTTTTATCATTCTTTATACCTACTGGTTTTCTTAAATATATGGTGTGCTGCAATGGTGCATGCAGATAGGCAGTTTCTACATCTAAATGATTTATGATATAGTTCTTCTTAGCTGCCCACACTAAAGCTGCTCTTAAGGTTGTTGCCTTTAAATTTGGTGCAAATACCTCATCATAATCACATGTAGTTTGATTAAATCCTTGAGCTACCAACCTAGCCTTAGGGGTAACAGTCCCATTTTTTATCAGTTTTTAACTTAAATATCCATTTGCAGCCAATGGACCTTTCACCTGGAGGTAATTTGGCATTTTCATAAACTTTCATTTCCTTTAATGAATTTAATTCTTTCTCCATTGCTCTATGCCAATTTTCCTGTTCCTTTGCAGGATACATTCTAAGTTCTTCAACAGTAGCTGGAACTTTACCAACTTGGCAAACTACACTTGCTTGATACCTGTCAGGTGGTCTGGTTACACGTGTTGAACGTCTAGGTATTACAGGGCTTACAGGTGGACTTTCATGTTCTACCTGTTCCTGATTATCTATTTCTTCCAGTTCTGGTATTTCTTTCTGTTCTGGTCCTATATGCTCTTCCTGTACTTCCTCTTTAATTGTACTCTTCTTATTACTGATTTTTTCTTTTGGTCTTTTGTAGGTTTCTATAATTACATCCTTACTTGAATCTTGTTCCAGTTTTTCCCATCCTACATGTTCTAGGAATTTGGCACTAGCACTACAGTAAACTCTTGATGTACCTTTTTCCCAGAATCTGTATGATTTGTGATTAGATTCATAACCTACAAAGAATAACTTTTTAGCTCTATGTTGCCCCTTATTTCTCAGTTGTGTAGGAATATGCACCCATGCTGGTGCTCCAAATGTGTGCATGTAGCTTATGTCAGGTTTTCTACCAGGCCACCTCATGAATGGTAATTCACCTGTTGTTGAGTTAACAGCATTATTCAATATATGATTACCACACATTATTGCTTCTCCCCACAAATTTTCAGGTAATCCTGAATCTGATAGCACAGTACGAGCCATTGCTTGAATTGTTTGGCCTCGTCTTTCTATAAAGGCATTATGTTGTGGCCTATATAGTGCAGACTTTTTATGTTCAACACCTGCCATCTTCAGTTTATTTTGGAATTTATTGTTTATAAATTCCGTACCATTATCAGTTATAAGAGTTACTAACTTCCTTTTAGTTTTTCTTTCAGCGAATTTAAGCCAATTAAAGAAATTTTGATATGTTTCTGTTTTGCTCTTCATTAGATAACAGAAACCATATCTGGAATAATGGTCCATTATACTTAGTATATAACGAGCACCTCCCATGCTTGGTTTTTAGGACCTATAATATCAGCAAATACGATCTCTAGAGGCTCTTTTGTTTTAAATCCATTAATTCTATTTGCTGGTATTTGCTTGCTTTTTTCTTGATTACAAGAATTGCAGTGCAGATACTTATTGCAAGGCTTCAGTTTTATACCTTTAGATAGTTCTACTGTTTGTTTAAGCATTTTAAAATTTATATGCCCCAAACATCTGTGTAACAAATGTATGCATTCATTATGTGGTTTAACATTATTATAAACTGTGTTAGCTACCTCTAATGAATTATCATTTAATACATACAATTCACCTTTTAAAGTTGCAGTCACTTTTTTACCTTCTTTTTCAATTATGCAATTGCCTTCCCTAAAGGTAATTACATAACCTAGTTTCACCAAAACTCTAACCGAAAGCAAATTAAACTTAAGTTGTGGTACATATAACATTTTTACATTTTCTCTTATGCAAGAACAATATGATATACCTTCACCTTTAGCTTTCAGTTTCCATCCATTAGCTAACGATATCTGCTGTGAACTCGTGGACATCTTAATAAATCTTTTCTTATCTTTCGTTATGCAGTGCGATGCTCCACTATCTACAACCCATAAATTACTATTCACATTTTCGTTGCTATACATGGCTAACTCTATGCATTTTTCATCCTTTTGATGCCTTTTATCTTTCTGGCTGGCATTGTGGCGTTTTCCTTTCTTGCAGAATCTTGACAAATGTCCTTTTCCTCCACAATTAAAACATTTTCTAATTGTATAAGCTGACGAAGATATTTTCTCTTCTTCACATTGTGGTTTTTCCCTTCTGAGTTGATCCCTTTCAAGCCTTCTCCTGGCTTCTTCAATTAATCTGCCAATAATGTCAGTTAATGTAAGGTTATCTTTTGGCAGAACTTTAAGTGAAGTTACGTAGTCATCATAGCTATTATCTAAAGAAGACAAAATTATATAAATTTGGTGTAGTTCTGTGAAGATAAGTTCTTTTTCATGCAGTTCCTGAAAAATTCTCTTCATTGAGTTTATATGACTCAGCATAACTCCATTCTTTTGAAGATGTGTTCTGAACAGTTTCCGTGTTAGATTTATATGTGCTCCTACACTGTCTTGAACATAAATCTTCTTTAAATTCTCCCAACATTTGGCAGCTGTTTCTTCTCCTCGTATATGTACAAGCTGCTGGTCAGAGAGTGTCAGTCCTATTATACAGAGAGCTTGCTCATTCTTCAGTTGATATTCTTGTATTGTCTGGGCATCATCCTCATCCTCCGGATCCCATGCATCTACTTCTGGTGGGTTTTGAATTATACTCCATAAATCTCTGCGTAGAAGTAGGCTACATTTCATAGACCATGAAACATAGTTTGTTCCATCCAATTTGGATATTAGAGACAAACTTTGTAAATTGACTTGTGCCATCTTTATCTGGATATTAAACTATAATTAATAAAACACAGCTGTCTGTTTACAGTATCATGTAACTACACAAACTCTCACTTTAATCTAAGCCTGTTATATCCTGGTTAGTCTGACTGTGCACCTGGGCCCATAACCAGTGTTAGGGATACACACCCTAGCAGAACGTGCAACGGCAGTCTAGCAGGCAGGCAAATGATGTGAGATAAACGTTGTTGTTTTTTTTAAACAAATTTTATTAATTTTACAGAGAACACAATAAAACATAAACAAAACTAAAAGATCTTTTCTGAAGGTTGTCTGATCCTGGGTTGAAACTCTTCACACAGACACAAATTCAAACATCATATTCACTTTATATATCCTTCCATATCTTATTATCATTTTCTTTTTTATATTATATATATAAACCATTTTTATCAATTTTATATAAACAATGCACAAGGCATAACAGCTTATAAGTTCTTTTCTAAGAAAAAATAATAAAAGAAGAAAACCAATAGAACATAACAATCCCAAATTATTGTATCAATACTTTGTCTATTTAACTTAATATCTTATCCCAACTTCTCCTTTTCATCCAAATTATTTCTTATTAATTAAAAAAATTTTTTGCCTTTTTTCAATATACAACATCCAAAAAAAAAAAAAAACATAACAAAACCTTTATATATCCTTTCATATCTTATTACCATTTTCAATAATATTCTTTGTCTGTTCTATTTCCAACTATCCATTCATCTTTTTTCTTTTATTATACTTCTCCTATACACCAATTGGAATAACGTCTATAACTCATTACCCTAACTTAAAAGTACTTCATATAACAATTTTTCTTGGGATTCTGTTTAAAAGATTCTAAAATTACACAATGAATTTTATACTCTAAATACACATATAAAAAACACAATCTTATGTACCCTCCAGAATCCCTCTTTTAATGAGATAAACGTTGTTGTAGTTTACACTCAGTAAGACAGATACACTATGCCAGTTAAATAGTTTTTTTATTCCAGCAAGAGTTATAGCATAGTCAAAACAGTCCATATGTTATACATTAGTTCAGTCCATCTGGGGATTAATCAGTTGCAAAGTCCAGTGTCGAAAAATAGAGGTCAGTAAACTTACAAATAATCAGTCCAGCAATATATATCTTTTGCAGTCAGAGATATGAAGAAAATCAAACTCCTTTTTCTTGGTTTTAGCAACAGCCGGGAAAACACGCAGTTATCACCATCAATCCAACATTGTCAGCTCTCCAGTAAAAGCCAGCAAACAGTGAGCTCTCTTGCTCCCTCTTATGGTGATTTTACAACCACACCCAAAATACATGTTTTAACAGTTAAAGTGATACATACACTTAAACTCACTAACATAGTTTATATATTATTTTTACCCAAACTAAGTTAGGTAACCAATGTTATCCCTAACATATACAATTCATCTAGATTAACAGAACACAATAAATATATGTTTAAAAGATCTATGTTCAAATACCGATATCTAAGCCATCTTACTATTAAAGTGTACTATCATTTATATTTTAAAAAATCAGATATTGGACCGGTATATGCCTTTCAGCTTACAGCCAGTCATGATGTGATCTACAGCTTGACACAGGACCCCACAGTCACACTGAGGGAAGGATACTATGGTCCTCCAGAATGGAAGCCTTAGTGACTTTGAACACAGATACCCAAGGTCTATCTTTGACAGTTTTACTTTAAAATAAGGCACATATAAAGATAGGATACCTGAAGCTCAGTATTAATTTGTATATTTTTAAAACAAAGGCTCCAGATTTCACCCATACTTGATCTGAAGATGATGGTAACAGGAAATATAATAGATTCAGCAAGATGTTGAACTGGGTACAGATAATGTTATGGTGAATAGAAGGCTGGGCAAAATGAAACACATTCTCAAGACTTGAATATAGTATGAATTCTAGATAGGCCACTGGTTGAAATGTCTCTAATTTGCTATAGGATCCATATTGGATTCATTTGTTGAGCAGTCTGAAGCTATAATTGGCCCAGAATGAAGTGGCATGAGTAACATATTTCAGTATGTATTTGTAACATTGTTACCTCCATGAGCTTTACTGGTTATCAGTAGACTTCCAGATGCAGTTCAAAGTGCTGGTGGTCTTCTATGAAGCCCTTTATGGTATGCAGCCTGCATATTTGCAGGACACTGTTATCCCAATTATTTTTATTAATCAATAATTGCATTGCTAGTCCTTTGGAAAAGTATGTCCCCAATAAGCTGGCATTCAGAAAGGAATTTAAAACCTTCCTCTTCCTCTTCCAGCAGGCTCTGTATTACTTGTATATGTGGTTCCACTAAGCATCAGTAATGATTTAATTTGATTAGTTCATCCCAGGATGGTTGTTTACAATGATTGTTTTAATCCAATCATTATAAGCTACCCAGAGTCATTGAGGAATATGCATCATTAAAAATTGGCAAAATTTGGCAAAATTGGCAAAATACAGTGACTTGGGGTTACCCCTACTTTTCTGGGTCATGCAGCATCTATGATCTGCCATTGCCTAAGCAAAAAACGACAGATTATGGTTTCTCTTCAGCAGTGATATCTGAGTGGCACCTGCATAGATTCTTGAAGGGTTTTGTGTTTATGTCTACGTGTGTATGTGTGTGTTAGAGAAAGCAAAAGAGATCACCCTCTGTTTGTATCTTTACCTACCATCTTTGTCTTGTCCTTGTGCAACACCCAAGGAATACCATGGGGATTAACTGTCCTTTTTTTCTGAGAAACTTGCCTGACACACTTATTGATTGATCAATTGATTCATTGGTCTTCTTATCAAGTATTTCAGTAGTTCCTATAAAGAATTTATTTTGTACAATTGGGTTGTGGTTCCTATTTTGAACTCTAGCTCCAGATACAGCAACTTCAGTTTGGGAGGAGAACTCGATAAAGAATTTATATAATATAGTTAGGTTGTGTTCCTGTTTTAAACTCTGGTTCCAGACATAACAGTTTTAGTTTGGGAGTACTTGAGAGCATCTACAAGGAGAAGGGAAAGAAAAACTATCATAGCTAAGCAGCACTGACGATTTCCCATGGTTGCTTGTTGGTCTTTTGGTCTCTTCTTGCAGCATTCATTGGAGTGTAGTGGACAGAGCACCCCTGAGGTTGGTGGAGAAGTTACATCTTCCATGGACTGAAGCAAAGCCATGATCTTTTATTTCCCATTTTTCCATCCTTTTCCCCATTTTTCCAGTGAATTACCAGAGAGGTTGGCATATGCTGAAAGATGCCTTTAATGCAAGGCATTTCTTTAGAGAATCACTGGGCTTGCTGGAATATAGTATACAATTGCCTTAATTGAAATAATTCTGATTGATGCCATGTTACCGCTTTTTTTCCCTACTAATACTGCTTTGTTTTTTGGTTTTGAATGTTGCATTTCAAATGGGCCCCACCCTTTATGCAAAAATGGCAATCATACCCGAATCCAACAGATCAAATTGAGGGGTAATAAAGTTATGAGAGATCAGCCTCATTGCCCCCTGAGGGACCTTACTCTGAGTAAGTGTACCCAGACTGTGTATCAATGCTCCTTTTTATTTTTTTAACTAATGCACACTGTTGTACTACACTGAATAGTCATTTTGAGAACGGTTATAAATGCTAGCTGATGCAGCTTAGCCTTTTAACTTACACACCTGAGAAGACATAAGATCCAGTGCTTCATCATGAAAAATGGCTCAAAGAACTTAAAAATAGTGCAGCAGCAGACAAGGTGTCTTTTAGACAACTAAACCACATCCTTGATTATATTGTTTCTGATTGCCTTCAATTCTGTGCCACTCCCTTTCCCCCATCCTGAACACCATACTTTTCCGGTTTTGTTCTTGGCTGAGATCATGGCAGATTTGGTTCTCTTTTATGTTCTGGGTCTCTGAACAGATTGTGCTTATACCTCTTTCATACAAGCAAGAGGAGGAAACGATTTCCCTGTTTCCCAAAGTGAATATCAAGGTGTGTTTCATCAACATCCATTCTGTATTCAGTTTGAAGTCAATAGGGATGTAGGCAAGTGTTGCTTAAACTGCATCAACGATTAAAGCAGCACAAAGGAACGTGTTGAACACCGTCAATGATTGTGAAGCAGGGATTCTTGCCAGGAAAAAGTCATTAACACATGGCCATTGCAAATGCAAGAGCAGGCTGCGACCATCCATTTTGCACATCCATCTTCTCTGGCATGCACAGGAGGCACCTTTCTAGGGGAATCAAGTTGCATACTACAAAGGGAAATGGGTAGATCTGTCATTTACAAATTGTTCAGAACAGGGAATAAATTGAATATTCGAAGGAAGTCAAATAGCCAACCTTTACTCTGCTGGCATTCTTTCTTACTCCCTCTGTATTAAGGCATTCTTCTCACTCATCTATTTGATCGCTTCCTAGTTTGCCTCAGGCTCTGTTCAAATGTTTCTGCAGCAACAAGATTACTGCCAAAAAAACCAACTGCTTGTAAAACCATTGTTTTACGGAATATCTATTCCAATATGTTCTTTAGGAGCCTTCTGGCTTGTATATAGCCACACCACAGCCCTGAAATTTTGGAGGAAGAGCAAAAAGTATTACCCTTATTTGCACCAATAGGTTATATTCTACCCTTCCTTCAGGATGCTTGTCTTTAACATGATGCACCTTACTTTGTATACTTATCTGCCTAATGACTTGTTCCATCAAACTCCAATGGGAATCAGATTCAATAATTTCTATTAGATTCCAGATCTCTGTCTAAAGGGACCAATTTCCACAAGCAAGCACATCACATGCTAAAATTGAATTAGATTTTTGTGGCCCTAGTACAGCTATCGGCACAAAGAAATAGCAATAGTTTTAGCAATCTTAGTTGTTCTTGAACTTAGCTGTTCTTGAACTCTTTGTGAAAACCCACCTGCTATCTGTATTTTTTGCTTCCCTCTCATTCATCCTGGGTGAAAGTGGTCTCCCATATGTCAGTTGCTACTCTTGCTATTATTTTTTTTAAAAAGAAATATTCATCAAATACACCTCTACCACAATACAGTTTCAAAGGATGTGTACATACATATATTTCCTGCTTTTTTAAATATACAAAAGTGCTTTGTGAGAAAGGATCACCTTCTAAATAATATGCATATTAAACATCAACTATATTTGGCTCAAATATTGTATATGATCTACCAGGAACTTTAAAATGTAGCATAAAGCTTTTGGGGGAATACCTGCACATCTTTTTTTATCATTCTTTCAGCTACAATATGGAAGTGCCACCAATAGTATAAGTACCTTTTGTCATTTCCTTCTTTTGAGAGGAAAACTCCCATCTAATTTAGTCTAGTTGAGTGCTGGTGGTGGTGGTAATGGTTGTTTGTTTTTGTTTGTTTGATCATTAGGTACTGCTGCCTTCTGTAAACTAAGTGTAAAGGTTCCTTGTACAGGCTTGTTAGGTTTATCCTTTCACTGAAAACAGAAAACTACACATTGTGTAAGACAAGTGATTGCTGCCAGTCTGGGCAGTGCCCCACATTTTGCTTCCTGTGACCTTTCTGCCCTTATGTGAAAAGATGTCACACATCACCCCAAAGAGGCACCATAACAAACATTTTTAATCAATTCCTAATCACCAGGAAACTGTGAACTCAATGACCAACATTTTGAGATCTTACCTTCTCACTTTTTCCAATTCCTTCTTCCTCTTATCCTGTTTACCTAGAGTTGGTGAAAGGAGATCCTAAGTCAACAAGGATAGCAGCAGGGCAATGCTATATATTACATGGGTTTTGATGGGAATGTGATACCAAGCGTGTTCACTGTTTCTAAGAAGAAGTCATACTATGACCATAAACAGCAGCCTTTTTGGTTGAGAAGAGTCATTCTCCACCAAGGAATTAGAGCCACAACATCATGGTTTATTGCTGCAGATTGAGTTTCAATAACCTTCAGTCAATGGAGGAAAAAGAAAGAACAGCATTCATATGTGAGTCTCCTGACCCACTTGCTTAAAACATCAGAAAAAGAACAATTTGCCAAAGAAATGAGCCTATTTTCTCCAAGCATTCCCATCATTTTCAAATTTTCCTATCCCTGCATTATTGAGTTGTTTTTTTAATGCTGAAGTTGTTCTTTTTTTGCTTCCAATCAAGGCACACCTCCCAAACGTACTTGAGATAAAGATTTTTTTAAAAATGACAACCACAGTTTGTGTTCTTGGCATAACAGCTACTTTTGGTACCTCCCTGTTGTTTCTTTTGTAGCAATGTCACAAGCAGGAATAAATAATGTGATAAAAGTAGCAGATTTTTTTTTTTTTTTTTTTTTTGGTAATCCTTGATTTGGAGTTGCCCTCCAGGTATTTGAACTACTGTAGGATTCTCTGAATACATAGCCACCACAACTAGGAATGGCTGTGAAAGCAGGAGTTTGGCATCCCAATAACACTAGAGGGTACCAGATAGAGAAAGGGACTCCAGCAGCTTCCAATTCAAACCAAGAAATGGTCAAGGACTGCCATTCTGTAACAAGAGGTACTTGTGTTAATCTGCAAAAGCAGAGAGAACAAAGGATGCTATTATATCTACAAACTAAAATAAATAGTTTATTTATAGTTTAAATAGTACTTATCTGTCTCTAAGTTGTCTCAGCATTGAATGCTAATGGGATGCCTATAATGTACCTTCTCCACTTTTTGTCAGCTTTTCTCTCTGGAAAAGATGTCCCTGTCTTTTCATACTTATCTATAATCCAGAAAGTTTATTGGATTGTCAGAATTCGGAGCGAGCAACCTATTTTTGTTTTTCTGAAAGGGCTCTGTGAAGAGAAGTAAAGGTGTCATTTGCCATATGCTGCCAATGTTACCAGTGCAATGTTACCAGTGCTGTTTCTGATGGCCATGAATCCACCCCATTTAATGGGACTCTGTTCAGAAGGTTCAATAACCAGCTCATGGATGGCCTCCATCTGTTGCTTAGCTCACTGTGCAAGACAACCTGCTAGCAACCATCTGCCCTAATTCATATTAGAAACCTCAAGGCAAAATTACATCCTTGATTATTGTACCAGATGAGTCCTAGCTTGTTATGTCCTTATTTTCTTTCACTCTCCATTGAAAAGGGAACAAAATTAATCTAGACGTTCCTTCAGCTGCTTCTATCAATGTTTGTTACCTCTTCCTTTTCATTGGCAATGACTTTGGAAAGTGGAGAGAGTGCGGATGCATGGAGAACTAGTGCCTGATTATTCTTGATATGTCAAGTTCAGATGAAAGACACCACATTTCCTATAATGTCATTCTTCCCTGCTTAAAGGAAGGGTTAGGTTTTGCATCCCCCATTAACATTCATTCTCACTGAAGCTCATTCTTGAAGAACATGCCTTGAAAATTGCAATTTTTGTTGTTGTTTAAGCAGGTGAAATGGGAGGTTATGCGAGTTGTGTTTCAGTTAATTCTTCAGAACCTTTGCTCCTCCATTCATCCTTATTTAGATTGGCCTTTGCTACAGATGGACAACTTTTGATAGCCAGCAGTTGCACTTAGTATTTTTTGACAGATCAAGAGCTTCAGTAGGAAGCCTGTGGCCTATATAGCGTTAGGTTATACATATGACCAGAGTAAGATTTTTTTTTAACAAAACTGCTTTTTTGGGGGGAAGAGTTAGGGTTAGGGACTTTGGAAACCTGAAAAGCAAGCTTGAAGCTCAACATTTTAGATTACTATCTTCACTACCAATCTATGCCTGCATCTTTTAATATCCAATTGTGTCTTTATAACTTTCCTTAAAATGTCACGATGTACTCTTTAAGACCGGAGGTTTATGGTTTTAAATCTCTCACTTGTGACACAATAGATCTGGGTGTGTCACTTTTAAAGCTTGCTTTGCAAATTCCAGTTTAATGGGCTAGCCCTAGCTGTTTATGACCTCTGACACACCATGTCCATGGGAGGTTGGCATGTGACAGGATTACAAGCACTGGACTTGTGACCATGGAAAGACAAATCACATACTATGTCCACAGGGACATTTGATTAATCACAGACCTTTTGGTGCACGTGAGCTAGTGCACTACCTAGCTAGTTTCACTAATGATCACCTCCTAACATCCAGGGCATGATCAGAGAACCTATGCTTCCTGGGCAGTGTAGCGAGTCTGAGACATGGGTGAGAACAATTCCCCTGTTCCCTCTTTACCTCTTTCAAGGAAAATTGTGCCGCTTCAGATATTGTCAACCCCCATTGAACAACCTAATTAATCCAAGCTTTAGATGTCAGGGCATATGTGTTCCTTCCTCTCTCTCTCCCTCCCCTCCAATCATCTTCCCACTCTTTCTATCAAGTTAAGAGAAGATGCAAAGGCTTGTCATTCTGCATTTTGGACAGGGGTACTTCAGAATGGACTTAGCTTTCATCAAGTATGTAGAAGCAGCCAGGTTTCAATCACTGTTGTCAGTAAGACATCTAATATTCTAAAATGTGAGTGGTTCATATATACATCTTTGATGTCATATTTTCCGTACCTGAGAAAGAGAGATTTAGGCCAGAAGGTGAATTATATTTGAAAAATCAAAATGAATATATGTTTAGTTATGGTGAAATTAATTTGAAATTATTGATGTGGGAAAGGCAAGAATATTGCATAGCTTTTATTATACTGGACAAGTGGATAATATTTTAGAAGGCAAGACAAGAAGCAATGGAAGGAAATTGAAAAAGGAGAGAAGCAACCTAGAACTAAGGAAAAATTTCAGAATTTGTGGGTGTTCCAACACTGGAGGCTTTTAAGAAGAGATTGGACAATTATTTGTGTAAAATGATATAGGATCACCTGCTTGAGAACTGGGGTTGGACTAGAAGGCCTTCAAGATCCCTTCCAGCTCAGTTATTTGGTATTTTGTATGCTGTGCATGTATATACTGTATGTAAAGAACATTTTAGCATCAAGTCTGGGCTCCAAAAAGGTATTTTGAGACCTGCAGGTAACTCAAAATACAAGTAAAGCAGTTAATAAATGAGAAGGTTCTGCAAAGGCACAGGGAGGTTCACCATTTAACTGATAAGTGGAAAAGTCAGTTCTATGTAAGATTCATCAACAAATTAAAATGAAGTTCTATCTGCATTTTTATTTTAATACAGAGTCTCATCATAGAGTACCAGGGGTTGTCATGCACCTTACAAACCAGCATAAAAGAATAATGAGAATCAAAGGAACATCCAAGAGGTCTAGACTAAAAATCCCCTGACCTGTTGAGATCTCTGTGTGATGGACACAGGGAATGGCCTTGAAAGTCAGGACGAAGAAGTGTTGCCAAGGCAATGGTTAGGTAAGCAGATTTTGAGCCTAGGTCAAGTAACAAATTTTGAGGAAACATTTCAGATCAGCTGCTCCCTAGTTCATGAAGGAATAAGGGATAGGCACATTTAGACTAGCAAGATTTTGTTCCTATAGCTGTTACAATAAAAATAATCCTAACTTCCATGATATTAGCTTCTTAGTCTGGTCTATCTTGTAGGACTGAGATTCTAGAACAAGGATACACTTTAAAAAGCATCCTCTAAGGACTTCAAGGATATGCTGAATTGAAGCGAGGATAGGGGTAGAGAAATGACACTTCAGTCCCTTTCGCACTGGGAAAAAAATTGCACAGTTAGAATAACTAGGGTGTGACAGTCCAACTGGAAGTTTAACATACCCATTTTAACTTCCTATTGACAATAGGAATTTCACAAAACCATGTTGACAAATGCTGGTGAAAAGGGGGGGAGACTTCTGGGGTCATGAAAGAGAGACTAGGATAATTGGGTGAGGGTTGATATACTTTATGCCTTTTAAATCTAGAGCTTAATATGTAAACAAAGAGCTGTGCAGACCAATAGTGTTAGCATGAGTATGCAATGGGAGAGGGCAAGAAAGTAAAAAGAGGAGAGTGAGTTGTTTCCTCCAACATTGACTTGGTAAGTGGCTTTCAAGTTTCAAATACCTATTCCAGAGTTGATTAATTCGAAGCTCAATGCAGCTGTTGTGCTATTTAAACAAAGCGGATAGTAATTGTGGACTCTGTCTAAACATTGTAAGAATAATTAGATTTTACTGAATTGCTTTTTTCGTTTTTTGGCTAAGACAAGACATGGCATTTGGGGCCTAAGACAGGGCTGGCACTTTGAGCATAACACATTCCTAGCTGTTTGTGATATATAGTATATTCCGGGATGCATCTTATAAAAAGGAGCCCCCTCAAAGCAAACACACTGTCAAGTCTGAAAGTGGGAGTGAATGACAGAGCAGAAAATACCCAATTCACTCATTTTTATCTGTTTCCTGTAACAATGCTTCAGATGTTGTGGTTGGTCTCTACAACATAGTGCAGTGGTGGGATTCACATTTTTTACTATCGGTTCTGTGGGCGTGGCTTGGTAGGCGTGGCAGGGGATGGATACTGTAAACTTTCCAGTCAGAGGTGGTATTTGCCGGTTCCCCAAACTACTCAAAATTTCTGCTACCGGTTTCTCCAGAACTGGTCAGAACTTGCTGAATACTGCCTCTAACATAGTGTAAAAAACACCCCAAAATAACATTTTGTACTTGGAGCTTGACAATATATACAGAGGTTTAAGGTGCAAGTACAATACTAAACTTGTTTTCATCTAGAACCTTAATTTAGACTTATTGTGAGGTGCTCACAATCATTAATTTGATTCATTTTGAAGACAGGATTCCAAATTTTACGTCTGTGCCAAGGATCCAGTGTGCACACTGAACTTGGGAAGAAAGATGAGAGGTGTATATTGGTTTGGAATTGAATGTATATTCACAGAACAGCCTTTAGTTTCTTTCTTCACTTACCAGTACTTTTACCTCCAGAAAACATGTTGTTGGAAGAGAGATGCAAAAACGATGCCCAGGGCTGCCACTGGCAGGGAGCTACATAATGCTGCAAACTTCATTGATCAACACCACAAGAAAATCAATTAATAATCTGTTAGCAAAATCATAGAGACAAGGTTGGTTTCTCTTTGAAGCATTATTACAACTTTCTACCAACAATTTCAAGGTAATTGAAGAGAATGGAAGATCATGTTTTATCTGATCACATTTCAAAATCAATTTATAAAACAACCAAGGAGGGGAGGACATAAGCTGTAGTTTTATAGAATACAGAATAGCAGAGTTGGAAGGGACCTTGGAGGTCTTCTATTCCAACTCCTTACTTAAGCAGGAGACACTATATCAGGGCTCTCCAACCTTGGCAACTTTAAGCCTGGAGGACTTCAACTCCCAGAATGCCCCAGCCAGCTGGCTGGGGTATTCTGGGAGTTGAAGTCTTGCTGGCTGGGGCATTCTGGGAGTTGAAATCCTCCAGGCTTAAAGTTGCCAAGGTTGGAGACCCCTGCACTATATCATTCTGAACAAACAGCTATCTGATCCCTTCTTCAAAACCTCCAGTGATGGAGCATCCACAATTTATGGAGGCAAATTGTTCCATATCATATAGTGTATAAAAATGCTATTGACCACATCTTTCCCAAATTGAGGGAATTCTTTTTTGTCTCTCTGTGTATAGGTCAACAGCATATTTTCCCTGCTCAGATCTCCCAAATTACCCTAGCAATGCAAGACCACGTGGGTTGGAAAACTGACAAAAGAAGGGGGTAGATTAATGGGCTGGCCTTTAACCTTAAAACTATTGAAGCCCACTGGGGAAATGTATTTCTCCATCAGCACAAACCAAAAAACACAGGCAAAAATAATTTGGTACTAAAGACAACTCTGACAAGAAACCCAATTTGTCCCCAGGGGAGAGGGGGCTCAAAGAGAAGGAACTGGCCAGCTAATGCCCCCTGTCAGGGAATCCCTTAGAAATGCAGGACAGGGCTAGTGTGTTAATGAATATAAGTTATTCCAGAAAGGACCATGCCAGCAAGCAAAATAGGATGACAAAAAATGGCCCAATGAAGAAGAATGTTCTGATTTTTTTGAATCCTAACAAACAAAAGCCTCAGGATTGCTTGGCTGGGTTAAAAGAATGCTAAGTGCCAAGAATTGACCAATCAAAAGCATCTGGAAGAGGTGGGATCATAAGAAATTCACAGTGCTATGCTACTTTGAAAGTTGAAGGGTCACCTCAAGGTCCTTTGGGAAATCAAGAGAGAGAGAGAGGGAGGAGGGAGGGAGGGAGAGAGAGAGAGAGAGAGAGGGAACAAAACCAGAGATGGCAGTGGCGGCTGCTACCTGATAAAATAGGAGGGGGAGGGAGTTTGGGTTAAAAGAAGAGAGCACGAGCTGATGCAGCAAGTGGAAGAAAAAGAAGCATAGTAATGTCATATTTAGGAATTTCCTGACTAATACATCCTGATCCTACCCCAATGGTCAGAGTTTAGCATGGATGATTTCCCTTGTTCTTTGCTGTTTGATTCACCTGTTCGGAAATTAAAATAGTTGGCAGTACAGTGTTTTCCTTTCACTGCCCATAGCTAATAATAGCTATCTCGGTTGCAGAATCTGCAATCCCTTGTGGGTATCATGGAATAATCACCAGGGATATTCGAGAAATGTCAAAGCCCAAAAGAGCAACTGAGCCCAAAAGAATAAACACCAGTTCCAGAGTTGCTGCTAAATGTAGCTACATGCTTAATGGTCTGTTGACAAGTCCAGGATGTTTACCTAATAATGTGGCCTGATTAATTAAGGAAGATAATGCAACATTGTAAGGTCACTAGAAGGAGTAAGTATGGGGATTTTTTTTTTTTTTGAAGCATAGATATATCATGCTTAGATTGCTTATCTCTATAAAAAGGAAGTAAAAGTTTCATACTGTAATTAAATTGTGGGGACATAAAAAGAAAACTGGTGATTGTACATTTGCCATAAAATGAAGAGACTGTAATTACTCATGGGAAGCTCACTCAGCAATATCTGCTGGATTTTTTTTTTAAATAAAAAAGTTTAACTTGATTGACAAGAGGTTAAGCAAAGCTTTGGAAATCATTTCTAGAATTGTTTCTGGATGCCTATAAAAATTAGAGCTGTCTTGCTTTTTTTTACAATTGGGCAAGGACCTAATCAATCCCCTGATATATTTAAATAACAATTAAAATCTGGTTTAAGAATAGAAATTCATAATTTTAATTTAATATCGTTCTCCTGATATTCACAGGACAAGTACTGAAGCCTTGAACATTCACTGGACAGTATGCTGATCGACAGACTTTCTTTTAAATCTACACTAAAAGTGCATGCCCAGACATCTCCTGTTCAGTTTGATATAAACCCAAAAGTGAGGTTTTACTTTGAATTGGCAAGTGCCCAGTGGGAAAGGAAGTATTTTAGCTATGTACAGAGATGACATCAAACGAGCTGAAACTATACTCACTAGGACTTCCCCAACAATACATATTTGGGCAGAGCATTTTCCTTTATTCTCCTCTCTCTGGAGTGGAAATTTTTATTTTATTTTTTTATTAAGAAAATTTATATGGCCGCCCAACTCATTCATGGTGGTTCTGGGTGGGTTACAGAAATGAAACCTGAAATTACAAAGCAAATAAACCCCAACTATCAAGTAAACTATTTGATGGACTCTGTATCACTCTGGAGTCTTTTTAAAAACATATTTATTGAAAGTTACCATTGTATTGCACTAATAAGTGCACAATCGTGCCTACCGTCCCTGTCCTATTGTCTCCATTTATTTGTACCTATTTCCTATATTCTTACTCATGTTTATTTTTATATGTATTATTTTGTAAGCGATTGACAAATCAAATAAATTAAATAAATAAAAAAATAAAATAATGCTACAGATCTAGTGAGCTAGAATCATTCCTTCAATTCCTTTGAGGAGACAGAGCTGGCTTTGGCTTGGTGGCAGGAAGTGGGAAGCACCATGTTTTTAATTGAGGGTGGGAAACAAACAAAGAACAAGAAAAAAGGGGGGGAGGGAAGGGAAGCTTATCTTCACAAACTCTGACACTAGTAGAAGCAAGGGAAGAGACTGGTAAGATGGAAAGAATTATTTACATAATAACTTAGTATGTGTCCGTGGAAGACAAGGAAGAGAACTTTGGGCAGAGACTCTCTGTCCATTTGACTTACTCATCCCTTTCCACACTATTTCGCAGGGCTGTTTATATGTTAGTGAGATAGTCCCTTGTGAGTCACCTTGGATTCTTAGAGGAAAATCTGTGATATGAATGCCTTAATGTTGAAACCCAAGAACCACCCTCTGATTACATAGGGACATTGAAATAAAGTAAGCAAAGGAGAGAAAAAAAGGCTTTCCTGAGGTAAACATGGCCAAACTTTAAAGCTATTTCCTCTAAACAGGAGGAGAAGGAGCATCAAGCACCCGACATTAATTGCAAATAAATGACGCGCATCTTGAGCACACCAAACGAACACCATTCCAAATGTGGAACTGCTTTTTCGCAGGCTGTTTGTTTTGCTTTTGCAGAGCTGGGTTGAATAAGCCCTTTGTGACCAGTTTCCCACCTACCATCCTCCAGATATATTGAGTGCTAACTCCCCTGCTTCTGCTTAGGCTGCAGGACTGGCAGTGCTGGGACTTGTGATCCAGCTAATGAAATAGGCTTAAAATGACCAAGAAAGGATTCAGGTTTTCCTTCTGGGTGAACTAGACCCCTTCCTAGAAGGGCCGGCTGGATCACCCTATAGCACAAGCCAATTTTCTGATGATCTAATTCTGAAATCTTTTTGGGACTGGACAGGAAGAGCATATAGGCTATCAACACATTCCTAGACGTCTTTTTTTAGACTGCAATGGAGCAGCCTAACAGCCCTTGGTGCAAAGGGAAAAGCAGAAAGCGCCACGGCTCGCTGAGCCGTCCTGTCCCCTCTGCAAATATTGATGCGCTAAGCTTTCCCACTTAAAAGCCTAATTGGAGCGAAGTGGAGCTCTGTACACTCGAAGGGAGCCTAATGGAGACATTGCAGTGCTATTAGCACAGATGGTTGTCATATGTATGCAAATGAGGAGCAAATTGAATTGGGTGTCCCTTCTCGCCAGCTGTCCTATCAGCGCCGGACTCCGACGGCTTCGGAGAGCTTTGAGCCGGGCGCCGCTGTTAATCCTTTCGCGGATTCATCATCTTCGCCTTTACCGGGGACAAAGGGAGCGGCGCGGCCACTCTGCTACCACCTTCGCTGGGCCGTCGAGACTCAGTTCTGTAGCTAAAAGGAGCTCAGTTCTGTAGTTCCAGGAAAGGCAGAAGGCGGGAAGTGCCCGGCCTCTTCTTCCCCGTTGGGTAGGGGCTTCGGGCTGCTGGAAGCGCTAAAGCGCAGGGATGAACAACCTTGGAATCGGACGCGTGTCCAGCTAATTGGTGCCACAATGGTTCTCTCTCTCTCTCCTCCCTCCCTCACTCTTGGCAGCAACAAGAGTGCAGCAACAATAAGGCGTGCCTTGGGATTTCAGCCTTTTCTATCTCCATTACCATCCCGTTCGAAATTCGGCTGACTTTAATGAGACCATGAGCAACGCCTTCTTGGAAACAAGCTGAGCTAATATATACTCATTACTAAAAATTGGAAGGGAAACAGAGTGCCAGTTTGATAGTGTCTGTCATTTAGCTGCAGGGGACAAACTCAGCAATGTGCAATAGGACAATCAGAAGATGATTTACCCTCCATTGTTTGTGGAGGAAACATATGAATGAACGTGGCCCATCACGCAAGCCTAAATATTTTATATGCATGTATTACAGGCCTTTTCAATATTAACTTTTTAACTAGATGCAAATGGTGTTTCTCAGAGGGCCTGAGCATCTTTAGTGTACATTTTAAACATGGAAGCACCGAAAAACATATGTGCATGAACATTTCACATAAGACTGAATAAGTGCTATAAAATATAAAAGTAAAATTGCCACATGATGATTCTTACATTTTCTTCTAGTGCTACATTTTCCCAACTGTATTTTAAGAATGAATGCTATTCATTGGCTGTTTAAGAAGTGCGGTGAATATTCATCTTCATAAACTTATATTTCGTTTGGATTATTGCCATGCAATCTGGATGATGCGACTTTTAAAAACTGCTGCTGGTTCAGACAAAGCCAGCATGTTGTTGGGTGTTTGCTTGCTGGATCACATCACTACAACCATGCCAGATTTTGCATTGTGTTTCTGTGCGCAATTCAGAATATTGGCTAAGTTTCTAAAGGCCATAATAATCAATGAATGTTTTAGGAATCCTCACTATTCATGTACCTTCTGCTTTTTGCTTTGATGAGAAAACCATCGTTATGTTCCCACTACTATATGTTGAAATTTCAATGGATGAGGAAAAAAAAGATAGCTTTTCTTGTGGCCCTTTTGGTAGGATTGATTAAACTGTTGTTCAATTTTGTTAAACTGTTGTGCAATGTATTCAGGCAAAGGATTTTTGAGGGGGGCAGACAAATATATTTTTATCAAATAATAGAGTTTACCAATTGCACTTACTTATGTACTAATGCATGCTGTGTAACTATTTGAAAAAATTAGACATAATACTAGAAATTGATTGGCTTATTTTAAAACCATTTGAATTTAAGTTAGAATTGTTGGAACTTTACTAGATAGCAATAGCAATACTTATCTACTGCTTCACAGTACTTTGCAGTCCTCTCTAAGCAGTTTACAGAGTCAGTCCCCAACAGTTTGGGTCCTTATTTTACCCACCTCGGAAGGATGGAAGGCTGAGTCAACCTTGAGCCTGGTAAGATTCAGTCTGCCAAATTGCAAGCAACTTGCAGTCAACAGAAGTAGCTAGCAGCATTGCACTCTAACCGCTGCACCACCAGGGATCCAACTTTCATATTTGCGTTTTACTTTTGTTGGATATCAAACATAGAAGTCCTACTGAGCCATACATATAGGACTGTATATTCCTGTTTATGAACCCAGCTGTTGAAACCACAGTTTATGGATGGCATTCAATATTAGACTAGAAAATGCAGCCCCATTCAAAAGCAAATCAAAGCTGGATTTGGTTAGTTCTTGGATGGTGGATTGCATAAACATTGCAGGGCTTTAGGCTGGAGTAGGACATCACAAAGCATCTTGGAAAAAGTCAGTGGAAATCCACTCTTGCACTGTGAGAAGAAAGATATTTGGATGTCTCTATGTAATTGCTTGAATCACTTGAAGGACACTTTACCTTTTTAAGAGATTCATCTGTGAATGAGCAAGTTTCTCTTTCAGCTCCCATTGTAGCTACATTGCTTTCAGCAAGACATTTTTACCCTTTTATGGTTAGTAATACCTGCCTTCTTTACAGGGTTGTTACAAAGTTCACTAATATAAGTAATATATCGCTGTGTGATTCTACATGTTTTAAACTGCGCACTGAAATATAGGTGGTTTTTTTCACTATGTTATGACATTTCAAGAATGTTCAAATGCAAAAGTTCTCAGCGATTTTCTTACTGTCTTTGGGTTCACCTAAAAGTGAACAAGAAACCAGGATGTAAATATTACTATAGACCCCTCACATCCTGGACATAAAAAATGTTTCTACCTCTCTCCTCAGGACTACAGGGCATTGTATACCAAGACAACTAGATCCAAAGACAGTTTTTTTCTCTCTCGTGCCATTATTCTGCAGAACATCTAATTCCCACAATACTATCTTTTGTCTAAGGATATTTACCCATTCTGTAGGTATGTATTACTATTATCCTTTTCATTTTTTCTTCTACCTTCTCCTATTGGTATCTTGTATAACTTTGTTGTTTGTATGTACACTGAGAGTTTATGCACTGGAGACAAATTCCCTGTGAATCCAGTCACACTTAGCCAATAAAGAATATTCTTATTCTAATAGGTGTTTTTCTAGGCTTATATTTTATAGAATGACAAAACTGATCAAACATTATTCCCTTGTTTTTTTTAATAACAATAGTACTATAACAATGACAGCTGGAGATTGTCTCTCAGTCCTTTTCCCAGGACAGCTCATTATAAAGAAACAAATGTGTCCCCTATTAAAATCATGAGTTTGGATGGCCCAGAAAGCAATCTTCAATTCTGTGGTCTCCTTGTCTCCATACTGTTCTTCAAATTAACATGTCCCTATACACTGCTTGGATTTGAATTCTGGACCCGGTTGAAAAAGGGGATGTTTTGATTGGTCTTCTGTTCAGAATACCAGCTTGGGGATTGTGGCTACAAAGTTGGAGCAGGTACACCCCTTGTCCTGCCAGATTGCTCTTCTCTTTATGCATCTGCTACAGTTCATATTTCAGGTCAGGAAATTTGACAAAGAGAGACTCTAACGAAGGCTCTTTGTTAAGCAAATAAACCTTCAGCAAGGCAAATTGAAAACCACAAACTGTCAGCATGTGGTTGAAGCTGAAGACAGGACAGCCCCATTTGAAAAAATAATATACAATGAATAAATACCCGACATGTTGCAATTACCCTTACTGAGATTATAAACACAGAGGATTTAGGAATTTATCATTCACCCTAACTGAACCTTCTCCTCCCAAACATAACAAAGCCTGGGAATGCAAGACATGCATCCAACCATTTTTCTGGGTTTTTTGGTGAGAGGCTGTTGAAGGAACTCAAGATTTTCCACTGAAAATGTCAAAAATGCTTTGTGGTAATCTGCATAAAAGTCCTATTAAACTCATTGAAACACATGAAAGAAAAAAGACTAAAATGTGCCCTGGACTGAACATCGTAATATGAAGAGAGTGAGTTTCCACATGATAATGGTATGCATTCAATTCAGGATCAGCATGGTTATCTTTAAGCCAGTTGCTTGAATTTGGCCTACTTACTTCTGGACTTCTGCCAAGAAAACTACATGAGGGTGTCCAGTTAGCAGAAGGCCAGCTTGATTTGCTGAGGTGTCTTTTGCATTGCTTGTACCTTTCTGGCTTTTCACCAGTGAAACAGCACTTAAAGTTCATGATCCTACATATGCTCACTTCTGAATAGGCTTTACTGTAGAGTAGGCATGCCTAGAATTATATTTGCAAGTACCTTGAGGGTAAAATTTTTAGTTTTTTCCCTCTAAGATTGAAAATAGGGCTGAGGCTTTAGAAGAAGAAAACTAGTTTCCTCCTTTTTCTTAACTATCTAGTCGTAGCCTCAGCTGGTTTTTTGTGAGTCTGAAAATGTTAACCTTATGAGAGCCACTTGGTATGTTTGTTTGGATGGCAAATTAAGAATAAGGGGAATGGGTTTTCAGGGAACTCATTTTTTTCTCATTATTCCAATCTAAGAAATTTAGATCAGCCAATACATGCTTATTAGAAAAAAAAAACAAAAAACCCTGATGTGTTTGTGTGAGTACATGAACAAAACAAAATTTTATTTTTATTTCCATTTCCAGTAAAACTGTTGGTTGAAAATGGAAATAAAAGCATTAAGTTCTAACACGAGGCAGAACAATATATGCATTTCTGAATAAAATCCTTCAAAAGAGATACTGTTTATTCTCTTTTTGCATAATATGTTTTTTTTACAAAGGCTTTTAATGAATTTGCTGCCACTCATCAATATAGATTGAGAAATTTGCTTGTGACATTTGATCAATATCCAGGATACACTGAGAAGATAATTGAAACCTGTAAAATGTTAACAGGATGGCTTTAATTGTTTCTCTCACTCAGCAATGCCATTCGAGTGTGATAATTCATTTATATATACAAGCTTAAGGTACAGAATAAGAGGTCTTTTGTACATGGAAATTTACAAGAATTTGGATGACTTTGATCGAAGTTCTTTTTGAGAAGTATGAAAGAACGAGTAAAAGATTTAAGACTGTATGGAAACTCAATTCTTGACTGGTTAATAGATTTTGGAAAAAAATGTTAACTAGGCTTATCAATCTTTCCCTCTTTTCCATTGTTGCTCTTCCCACTCTGTTCTTTTCTTATAGTAGAAATAAAGTCTTCTTAGGCACAGCCTCTAATACTACTACAAGATGAGAAGACAGAAGGCAGATCTACTCTTCCAACTTACCCTAGTGTAGCTGGCCATCATATTGGAGGGCAGAAATATCTGTCATTGTCAGCCAATGTTCAGCCCTCATCAATGTAACCTTCACCTGTGTTTTCTGATTCAAAAGTTATCAAAAGTGATGTTTTCTGTCCCATCCAATTTCAACTCATGCTGTCTGGGCTGCATGCTGGGCTTCAAACTCTCTCTTTGCTACTCAAATTTAGCATATCTTTTTGCCATTTTTAAATGTATATCAGTTGTCAAGACAAGTATTGGCTGAAACAAGAATATGGTTCTAAGAATATTCATCTTTATCACAGAAACTCTCCCCAGCAAAGAAAAGGTTCATCTTATCCCAATTTCATCTAGAAAGCATTGATGTCTCTGAATTTAACCTACCTCTAAAGAAGGAAAAGGGAGTGACACAATGAGCATTTAGAAGAAAAATTAATAATTGTAATATTAACATAGTATTTCAGTATATTTTTTATTTCAAATGTATAAAAACTACTTGTAAAAGCAGTGTTAATGTCACTGGAATACAAATGGGACAGAGGAAAATCCTGTAATGTTAGCCAGTCTTTTTTTTTTTTTTTTTTTGCGAATTCAGTGGTTGCAGTTATGAATGATGATTGGTTTGTTCAGGATAAACTAAGGTTGACAGATCACCCTATCTGGATTCACAGAATCAACTAAAGCAGAACCCAGCAAATCAGATTATGGTTTACTATGAAATATGAAGCCATCTACTTGACTCTCTGGGTCCTTACCTGTAAAACAGAGTAAACACAACACAGAGGAGCATCTTAAAACTTAACACTGATCTAGTTTCTTCTACGTAGATGATTAAAAAAATTACTTGTCCCTACCCCCAAAACTGAACCATTGGGATCACATCCATCATGTTCATCATGTTAATGAAAGAAATAATAGTCATGGGCTGACATGTGTTTACCTCTCTGAGGCTGAGCCATTTATCTACATGAGTTCCCTGAACTGATAAAATACTGTCACGTCAAGTGAAATCCAGACAGCTGTAAATCAAGATGATAATAATGTGTGTGGGGCTGGAGATGAGTTGGAATGGTTTCAGTGTTGAGAATAGTTACACCAGGTTCCTGCATAATGTGTCTATTAAAACCCAGTCAGAAAAATAATATTCAGTCCCTCTTTCTCTATGTTTGAATCAAGCTTAGCCTGGACTTTGTATGGGAAGTGCCTTTTCCTTACAGCTTTCTATTTATTTTTCTTCCTCACTGATTGCATGAAAGCAGGCATTTCCCCAAAGACTCCAATATTAGACTGGACTGGAGGCTGGGAGACATGTGCAGAAGAATTGTCACGGATATATGAGAGGCAGAAATGGATGTGCATAACCAGTCCCACTTTATATCTAAGAAGATCAATGGTCATTTTGTGACTGTGTCTCACGGGCATTTTTGAAGTATATGCAGAGAGAAGTGGCCTAGGAGAATTAGGGTAAAATGTCATTTTCACAACTATCCTACAATATTTTCTTTTTACTGGGAATACAGATAAAAGATTGTGTCTTCTTCAAAATCTCAGAGTGAAATGATGACACCCACTGAAGCTGAAGACTTGAAAAAATTTAGTTTCCACAATCCATTCTTTGCAATTCATCTGAAGGTTTTGTGGTATTTTCAAGTTAGTTTTGACTCCTGGCAACTGCCTAGACAAATCCCTATAGTTCCAGGTGACATTTCAGGAGTGGTTTGCCTATGCTTTCTTGCCAAAGTGATGGCCCCAGCTCACCTAGCTAGCTTTGTGCCAGAGGAGAGACTACAACTCCCAATCTCCTGGTTTCTAGCTTGATGCCTTAACCGCTAGACCAAACCAACTTTCTATCTGAAATAATGCATCTCCCAGTTGCCTTTTGTGTTCATTATTCTATATGGTTCTCAGGCACTATGGGAGGCTTTTCTGCATGAAAATAACTATTTTTATAATCATTTTTTCTTAATATAAAATACAAATGAAAATAAAGACAATGGGAAAGAGGGTAAGGGAAAGGAAAAGAGGAAATAGACTGAGGAAGAGGGAAATTTAAAAAAAAAATAGGGACTTGCAACTGTCTTCAGTGCAGTAGGTTACAGAAAATTACTGTTTTTATTAAAGCAAATCATTGCTTTATTTAGAAGTACAGACTATATTCATTATGGAGATATGTGATGGCAAGATAATTCTATGCTTAATTTTAAGTGAGGTATTATTACATATATATTAATTTTATTTACACTATTTTATGAAAAAGTGTTTGAATAAGGAGCTAGAAATGTGTAACCAAAACAGCATTGCCAGAATAAGTAAAAGAAGTTACTCACCTAGGGAAACAAGAATTGCTATCACCCCATAAAACATACCGGTATATAACATCTTAGCTGAAGAGTAATTTTCATTGGAAAGACCTAAGGGAAGAATTAATTGCCTGTCCCCAAGAGCTATGGATTTGATCAGGATGTATCGATTTAGTATAAAACAAACCCTGCACTTGTGGGAATATGCTAGGAAGAAGTATCAGTTTAGTGTATCATTGAGTTGCTCCAAGTCTCTAAATCATATGCCTCATATTCCATATGATGAGAAATAAATAAATATTTACATCACAATGCATCCATTATTTCATTATTGCTGAGAGACCAGGTGGTCTCCCATTCCTCTTAAGTGACAGCACAATTTGTGCATGGGATACCTATTACCCTGGTTTACATTTGCATTAAAAACATTTGTGAATTCTAGAGCTGTGAGATAGGCATTTTTTTTTAAAGGTAAATCACTTCTGTAATGCTGCAAAACCAAACCAAGCCAAGCCAAGCCAACCCAAATCAAAACACCACATATGGATTATTCAATAGAAACTCAGCTGAAAATAAGCCTTTATCTATTTTTAATTATGTTGCTGTTCTGACATACTGTATGTATTGACATTCTGTCTTGTCAGGAGGAGAAGGAGGGGTGGAAGGGAAGAGGAGGAAGAAGAAGAGGAAGAAGAAGAAGGAGGCAGAGGAGGGGAAGGAGAAGGAGGAGGAGGAGGAGGAGGAGGAGGAGGAAGAGGAGGAGGAGGAATCTACCTAGCTTCCAAACTGTCCAGTCTTTAATTAATGTAGATCATTTCCTGCTACTGGGCGACTGAAATTCCATAATGCCAGGATTATGCCTGGGTTTCTGTAGGTTGTTGGCCTCTCCTGCCATATCCCATTTAGACATTTAGCAAATTGTAAAGTAATGTGAAATGAAGAAACATACGGGGAGGTGGCTCCCAGTTGTAAATCTGTGTATACAATTTTTAAAATAAAATTAATTGAGCAGTGCCAAGAGATTCTAATTTAGACAACATAACCAGACACAGAGGCATATGAGACACAGGAGCAGATACAGCTTCAGAGGGGAGGCAGACAGACCTTGCCATGTTTGTCCACATTACTAAGTCCTACAAGGCTGGGTGACTAAAACAATCATTGACTTGACTGGGTGTTATAACTATGTATCATTGCAACTATGTATCATTGCAACTATGTATCATTCATGTGTTTGCAACATTGTATCATTCATGTGTAATCATTAACTTCTGTCTCTTCAGTGACCTTTGCAAGGCACGTACAAGGGACAAGGAGCTAGACGGTTGTTAATAAGCTTATCCACATTGTAAATAATCTGTCCGGTATGCAGCTTTGTAAACATGCACATCCTGATGAGATTACCATGTTTGACTTGAGCTTTGATTAAATCATTTTCTTGTAAAAAAGCACAATAAAAGAGCGTGTGCCAAGACATTCGAGGCGCGCTCATCAAGAGGAAACCTCGCTTCCTGTCATTTCTCTTCCCTTCGCTCCCTATCATGAGCCACCCATCAGATGCGGGATGGCAGATACCGCAACTGGGGAAGAAGGAGAAGGAGTTACTGAAACTGACAGACACAATGCAACTTGCAACCATTCAACCAAGGCCTACACTGACCTTTCTCATTACTTTTCAGAATGCTGCAGTGAAGAAGAGTTGAACTGCTGCATCCAATGGAACAGCTTGCCCTTGGAAGTTGTGGGAGTGCCATCATTTGAGACTTTCAAGAAAAGATTGGACTGCCATTTGTCAGAAATGGTGTAGGGTCTTCCGTTTGGGCGGGGGGTTGGACTAGATGACTAGATGAGAGATGTTGATTGCCACAATTAGGAGGAGGAAGAGTGTAGATAGAAGGGATAGTAGGGATAATGGGATGGGTAAATGTTGAAATGCAGTGGATCTGGAGGCCAATTATTTATTTATTGTACTCCAGACATGAGTAATGAGAATGTAGGAAGTGGTGTCCACACTTCCCAGCACCCCCAGCACCCCCCCCCAAAAAAAATCCTAGTCATGTCCACAATCCTGCTTTCAGGATAATGGGTGGGAAAGCTTGAGAGATTTTACACATCTCGATATTATAGTGGCACAGAGTTGGGTTTGACAGTGTTATTCTAATAAAGGAATGGCAAGTTCCAACAATTTAATAGAGGTGCTTGGGAGAAGAGGTGACTGTGTCATGAGATTGTGGATTCATTGGAGTTACCAAAATAAATGGAGAAAAAGCCCAAAGTGCTATTCTTTGCTCATATACTATTGTGAGTATATGAGCATTCAGCATATGAGTATATGATATGAGTATATCAGCATTCAGCCATCAATGGGTAGCAGCCAATCTGTCCATTGCTCCTTTATATTTTCTCTGTTTCTAAGACATTTTGCCAAAAATGACCTCAAACACTAGGAACATCTCTAATTATGAGTCCAAAGAGGATTGGTTGTCTTTTCCCTTGCCTCACCTCCAGCTCTTTGCTAATAATTTCCATTGATTGGAAATGGAAAGATATGGTTGATATGGGGACAAAGCTGGCCAAGGATCTGATGTAATGGCATTGGAAGTACACATGCAGTTTGCAAATGAAAATCTTATTTTGACTGCCAGAATTAATGGCCCATCCTTGTTCGTGGAGAATTGCCTTTGAACCAAGATGGCATTCTCATGTAGAGAAGAAGCTGTTCAATTCTTCTTCTTTTTTTTTCTTCCAAAGTTTTTATTTTTTACAACAAACATATGAATAAAACAGAAAAACATAAAGCCCTCTTTCAATTATATACATACAGTGTATCAGTTGGTTACAATCTTTTGTGCTATCCTTTTTTTACCATTACTCACAAGTTACATAAATTCTCACCTTATCAGTCTAGCTTGTGCTTATATAGTATCAATTATTAAACATTCATTTGACTATTTTTCCATCATTTTGTACGAGATATTCTAATTTTCATTATGATTTAATCTTATACATTCATCCAATGATTATATATTTTATATTGTATTCTTTATCAGTCTATTAACTTTTATTGTAAGGCTTACTAATCTATTTCTTTACCATATCTTTTTATCTAACCATTGATAAAATAAATCCCATATCATATAAAATTGTTTATCCTCTTTTTCTCTAATTTCAAATGTCAATTTACTCATTTCAGCACAGTCCATGATTTTCTTAATAACTTCCTCCCGCATAGGTATTTTTTCATTTTTCCAATTCTTAGCAAATACAATTCTAGCTGCTGTTAAAACATTTACAATCAAACATTTCAATTCTTTACAATATATTTCTAGTATAATTCCCAATAAAAATATCTCACGTTTAAAGTCTATGTGTTGTTTTGTCATTTTTTCCAACCATGTGTGGATTATAGTCCAATTTCTTTTTGCATCCGAGCATGTCCACCACATGTGGTAATATGAACCAGGTATCTGATGACATTTCCAACATTTATCCGATTTATTCTTGAACATCCTCACAATTCTGGCCGGGGGTAAGTGCCACCTGTAAAACATCTTATACAAATTTTCTTTATATGCAGTTGACATTGTCATTTTATAATTTTGAGACCACAATTTTTGCCATTTACCTAAATCAATCCCATATCCAAAATTCCCCCCCCCCACACACACAATCATTGTTTCTTTTACTTGTTCTTCCTCTAATTTAAACTATATCCAATGTCCATAAAGTTTTTTTTATTACTTTTTCATCAGTACCTGTCAAAATTTTATCTAAATCAGTCAACTTATCATAGATACCTTCTGTTTTAACATCTTTATCAAATCTAGATTGTATTTGCAAATATGAAAACCAATTCATTTTTACATCTTGTTCATCCAGCACTTGCATAGATTTAACTTCACCCTTTTAGTTCAATATCTCACCATATCTAACTGTTTGTTCTTTTCTATATATTATTGGATAGGAAAAAGCTTCAATAGTAGATAACCATAGTGGAATTTTTAGATAATATTGCTTTTTTATCTTCTCCCAGTTTAGAAACAATGCTTCCTGAATATAATGTCTTCTAAAATACCCCTGCATTTTAATTCCCTTATACCAGAAGAAGGCATGCCACCCTAACAGCAGGTCATGTCCTTCTAAATTCAAAAGTCTAGTATTCCTTAGTGATATCCACTCCTTTACCCACATCAAACTCATCCCCTGGTAATTTAATTCCCAATTGGGCAAAGAGAATTCTCCTCTTATTCTTGCATCTTGTAACAGTTTACGTTTTATTCTTGCTTTCTACCCCTGCCAAAAGTATTTTAGCACTATTTTGTTTAAATCTTCAAAAAAATCTTTCCCTAATCTGATTGGAATTGTCTGGAATAAGTATAAGATTCTGGGCAATACCTTCATCTTAATTGTAGATATTCTCCCAAACAGTGATAATTGTAAATTTTCCCATTTTATCAAATTTGTCGCAATCTGTTATTTAAGTTTGAGATAGTTGTCCTCCTTAAGTGTGCTACATCTTGGTGTTATATGTATCCCTAAATACTTAACCTTGTTTGTGACCCGGATCCCCAAAACTTCCTCCAATTCTTTCTTTTGTCTTACTAACATGTTCTTTGCTAAAATCTTTGTTTTATCTTTATTTATTTTCAAACCTGCTACTTTCTCATACTCTTCTATCTTTTCTATCAGTTTAGGTGCAGACTCCAATGGATCCTCTAATATAAATACCAGGTCATCTGCAAAAGCTTGTAATTTATACTCTTCTTTTTTAATTTTCATTCCTTTTATTTCTTTTTCTTCTCTGATGTTCCTATTCAGCACTTCCAGTGTTAACACAAACAACAGAGACTACAATGGACAGCCTTGTCTAGTTCCTTTTCTTATATCTATAAAGTCTGTTAACTCTCCATTTATCATAACCTTTGCATATATCGTTTCAATGGCTTGAGTAAATTTTTTACCAAAGCCCATTTGGTCCAATTGTAACAGCATAAAACACCAATTCACATTATCAAAGGCTTTTTGTGCATCTATATGTTCAATTCTTCTTAAAGTATTTTTGGATGCAAAGACACAAAAGCAAAAAACACTTCGCCTCTGTGAGTGTCCAAACCCTATAGCCTAGATGGATAGTCTTTCCAACTTAGTTTTGATTCAGGTCCTCCAATTTACATGCCTATTTGCAGACAAACAGCACATTGAGGCAACTATGCCAAAATTTCAATGTGCCACTTTCAAGGGTGGTTGGATCTTGCCCAAGATTCCACTAATTGGATTTTAAGAGACACTGACATTAGCCATGCCCTGGTGAACTTTTATTCCAAATTAATATGGGATTAGAAAGTAAATAAGTAACAACAACAATAGCAGAAATCATTAAAGTATAACAGTTGTAGATTTTTTTTCCCAAGCTGAAATCATTGCTTTATTTTCCATTCATCCCAAATGATATACGTTGGTTATCAGAGATTTAGAGATAGTTATAAAGAAAGAAAAACAAAAAGGGTGGCAGCAGCTATAGCAGAAGGAGTTGCATACACAAGGGTAAATTTAATAAATTAATTACAATCTTTAGAAATCAGTTTAAGATAATAAAAGCTACACAGAACAAACATGAAAAGAATGTGAACAAGATCAATAAAAATTAAAGGCAGAGAAGTGTGACTTGCAAGAGAAGAAACCCGGTTTGAATCCCCACATTGGCCACTAAAAATGCTATATGCTAAATATTCACTTTACCATCTGGCAAAATCTAAACACTGAAGGCGCTAATCTAATCTTCTCTTTCTGTGTTTGTGTGTCTATAATTAGGGTACTGTCACAAAAAGGATCCTAGTATCCCTCCTTAGGAAATTTAGTGAAATCAACTATGTAGCATAGAAGTCATCTTGTACAATTTGTTTAGGGATTCATAAGTACACCAAAGATCCTGAATTGGATCTATAAACAAATTAGAGTTGGTTAAAGTGATGTAAGACTATCATTCATTAAACAGAAAGCCTTCTAATTGGAATATTTCTTGCATGTTGCAGTTTCTGAATATTGGTCAAAGGCAGTTCCCTAGAGAACGTGTTGCAGGAATGCCAAGATGTTAAAAAAAAAAAAAAAGTTCCTCTTGGTGATCCAATCTGTTCTTTCCAGGGAAGAAGCAAGTTGAGCAGAACCAAATTGGTTAAAACAATACCTGACCATAGCCAGCACTAGAAAAAAACATGTCAGTCCTGAATGAAGTTCAGGCTGCATGCCTGATTCCTCATATTTACAGGGTGTCAAACTGGTGCCCCACAGTCCAGATGCATCACACACAGGCCAAGTCCACCCCAGCTCCGCAAAGGGGAAAAAACAACAACATTGTGAAACGTCACGTCACAGCAACATGATGCTACAAGATGTTGGACACCTGTGACCTAGAACAAACCGCATGGCTAATCCAAAGTTAAATGGTCACCAACTAACAGGAGCTCTACCTTATGTGGACTGAGATTCCATTTGGTATTTCACATTCAAATCATTGCTAAATCGAGACCACGACTCAGGACTTTCACAGCCTCTTTGGCGTCACTTGAAAAGTGAAGATATTGCAGAGTGTCATCAGCTAATATAAACATGACTTACATGCCACAGTGGGGTGAGGAGCCCTTGATTGAAAAGCGGAACTTAACACTGCCAGTGGCATTTTGTGCTGCCTCCTGATTTATATAGCTTTATTTGTTATTGCTCAAAGTCTGTCACCTTCAAAAACAACCTTGTAAAATTGCTGTTACATCTACCACAAGCCCCCTGGATATCGCAGCCTGAGGTGACTGTCATGGTTATAACCTGAAAGAAATACAAACTTTCTTTTGCTTGTGCCTCCTGCATCAGCTGGATTTCAATCAGTGCTTCCTGCTTGACTGTCATCATTCAGGACACTGTATTTAGAAATTGAGCAAAGGCCCATCTTGGCCCCCAGAAGGCCCCAAATTTAATGTTCCTGCCAAAGCTTAGGCTTTTTGCAGTGGCTTTGTGTTTCAGGGAGGCTGAACCAGAATGAATGTCCCAGAAGCTAGCTTGAGTCTGTTGCTCTACTTTTGTGCAGCCCAGAGAGGTTGTCATTGTCAAGCTATTTTTAACGTGCCTACCAGCCAGCCATTGGATATTGTGCTGTAAAGTGAGTATGAATGATGGCAATTGATTGTTCCAAGCGGTGTGCTGTGGTATTAAGGCAAGACACCCCAGCTGCATTTTAGGCCTGCCTCCTTGGCAAGATAAAATATCCTGGTTTTATCCTTCTTAATTAAAGTGGGTTGAACACTTAAAATGGAAGGAAGAGGTGACACTGAGTAAACAATAGTTGACTCAATTAAAAGAAAAACGCCTCCACAAAACCCAGCAGCTGGGAGTCAAATGCTCTCATTTGTCTGATGCTGCAGGAAATGTTGCTTGTTCCCTTTCTCCCTTGTGGCAATCTGCAGTAAAGTGTGAGTTGAACCAGGAGCTGGGCTTGTTTTCCTTATAACTAATTCAGGTGCGAGCAACTCCTGCAGAGTGGCCCAGGGCATACATCCAGTGTTTGCAAGTGGATGTCACAATGGGTGCTTGTGGCACTTCAGTGTGAATACAGGAAGCTCAAGTGGCTGTAACTCTGTACAGTACTACAAACTACAAAGTGATATCCAGTGAAGAAGCCTCCTCCCCCACAAAGGAGAAACAAAAAAGCTTACAACATTGCTTCTCAGTTTGGTGCTCTTTTGTCCAGACAACTTGCTTTAGATTTTATTTGCATCACACATTTACCCTGGATAACTAAACCACAGATTATTCATTAGGTACCATTGTTTGGTTTTGCACATTACACTAGTAACAATGTAAATCAAGGCGAAGTTAAAGGTTTTGAGTTTGCTGGAAAAGGCAAGGCACAAGTGAAATATATTTGCCACTGAATAATGTATTGGTGGTTGTTTAATTGCAAAAACAAAATACTCCCCAAAGATGAACACTAAAGAAAACTCAAGAGAGGTGTCCATTGTTAGTTAGCTGAAATCAAAAGAGCATTGAAAGAACAGAAAAGAGGTTTAACCTTTTCCAAGGTACTTCTAAAAGTAAAGTGTGCCAGAAGGTGGGAATTTCTACTGAGAAGGCCAGCCATCTAATTTATGCCACATAGACCTCCATGAGGCAAGAGTAATCTTCTCCAGATGATGGGACTGAATGAATGCTTCGATTCTGATAATCACCTGTTCTGTGATCAACAAACCAGGAGGGCACAAAATAAAACAAAATAACATTAATAACACAGTGAATGGACAGAAGAGTAATGTATGCTAGCTTTAACAAAAGAATAATAACCTAGAGCATCACAACCATCAATAAATTACTCAGTGGCAAATATATAACTCCAAAATAGCAGGAAAATCTGCAGTAAAAAGCGGTAGGAAACCTCTGAAATCCAAACGAGGATACATAACAGTAGCAGCCAATGAAACTGTCTGTAAGCAAAAATGAATGTTAGCTACTCTGAAAACGAAAGTCAAGAGAAAAAATGCCATCCCAAAAAGTTTCCTTCATTTGGGTGCCATTTTGGAAAAGGCCCTAACTGATTTCAGACATTAATCAAACCAAGAGGTGAGATTTTTGGAATTGAATTTAGATGGTGAAATGTTTCTTAAAACTGTAAAGGTGCATATCTTGTTCTAACCTTAACAACTTGTGAAATGATACACTCAGAGAGAGATGTAGGTTGATCTTTGATGCCTGTTTTAAAGTGAGCCTAGCACTTAGCTGAAAACGTCAGACTTTTTGCAAAGTGTTTATGAAGAATCAGCAGCAGTAATCAGTCTAGATTTAATACAGTCACAACCTTATTTTTGTTCCTTTAGGAAAATACTGTATATAAGTAATGTTACAGCTTATGTGTGGCACATCTGAAAAGACTTCCTGTAGAACATGCTAAATATTTGTTGGTCTATTAATATATATATAGCAAATGCTTTAAATTATTAGAATCCAAATGCAAGCAATCTCTTTAATTGGTATGGACAATATAGAGTCCAACTGAGCCACACTGAGACATTGGGATGCAACTTTTGATGTGGGTGGGAACTTGCCCTCCTAGCCAGAGCCAGTAAAGCTGGACTAAATCCAGTATTTTTAAACCCACCCATGAATTTTGCATCTTTGGAAGCAGGACAGCTGGCCTTTAATTAGAAAATTGATATTTGGAATGTTCAGTCCAAATGTTCAACTATCTGAAAGAAAGGATGCTTTAGTTACTGGTGTCATTCAGAAGGTGTAACAAAGCCATGTTGTTTTCTCTGCCCCTGGCTCTGACATAGCATGAAACATTAGTGGACTCATATAAATTATTTGGTAGCTGTTATTAATAACACATTACATAATTGAAAAAACAGAGCCAGTCAGATCTAACAGATGTAGAAGCCTTTTCAAAGCACCACACCAGTTCAATAAATTCTTTTTAAAAGAATTTGTGAGTAATCATTTTTATAGCATCATCTATTTATTTATTTAGTTCAAATGGAAAATGGGTTAGAGTGAGTGAGAAATAGCCACTTTATGTAATAAAACTTATTTGTTACCAATTTGGCACATTTCCCACTGTAGTAATTCTTCAGGCTCCTTTCTCCTCCTCCTCTCTCCATATTGCTAAAGTTTAGACTTTGTTCCTTTTGTGAATAAATAAAACAGAATAACAATTAAGAAAGGAAATATAAAAATGATGGAAATACTTAAGAAGTCTACATATCCAAGTGTCTGACATGTTATACATTAGGGGAAAATGCCTGATTAACCTATTAAATAGAGCCTGTGTTACAGAGAAAACAGATTCCCCTAACACAACCTGAATAGTAGATGACAACAGAAATGTCCCCTCCCCCAACATACATGCCCAAGAATGGGATCATATGCTCAGGAAAATTCAAGTATATATACTTTCTAAAATAAAAGCTAGGAGTGTAATGTCTCTTCCCCAAACATAAAACAAAACAATTGTCTGATTAATTTTAACAGAATGTGAGAGACAGTAGGAAAGAACATTTAGGAACTGTGCAGGTTGGGATGGAGACCACATTGCCTGCTAGAAAAGGAATAATTGGTTGTCTGATGTCTCGAAAACAGGAAAATAAGCTTAGTGCATAGCTAATAACAAGTCTTTATAAATGTCAGCCTTTTCAAAGGTCATCTATAAATGATAATGGAGTTATCTTTAACTTACAGACAAATCAAAACCAGAACAATCCCAAATGTTCATACCTTAAAAACAGCATGATTTACAAATATACTGTATCTCCCACAACACACAAAACAATGTTAGAGATTTTAAAAAGCTGATGTCTTCCACAGGTTTAATTCAAAGTTACTGTCAAAAATTTCTAAAACACTACGCCTTGTTGCTAGTATTGCAACAACAGTTACAGTTGGGTAACAGTTGATGTCAGCCCTTTAAGGTAGTCTCCCAGAAATTTGTCCTTACTTTTTGATGGAGGCTTTTGGGTTTCTTGGGCCCATTGTGAGTTGGTCTCTGAGGAAGCAATATAGATTTTAGAACTTGGACCGGGAGTCCTATATGTAGGAGATTCCACAACTAGAGCACACAGTGGACATAACCAAATAGTGGAATAAGGAAGAGGAAGATAAAGGTCAGGCTGCTAATCAGATTTTTTAAAAGGCTGGCATTAGGTACAAAGAGCAAGCTATCATAAGGGGGCCAGGGCCTAATGGGAAAACCCTTGCCAAATTCTGCTCCAACTTAATAGCTCTGCAGTGAAGAGGAGCAGGTCTATTGTATCAGAAAATGAGATTGCACTGCATTTCTTCCCAAAGGCTCTTCTGCACATCTCCTATTAGTCATAGCTGTTACTCTGCCAATTTAAAAAAAAAAAATAGTATGGAGGAGGAAAAAATATCCACCCAAAACTTGGCCCTTGTTAGGAATGATAGTCACCTAACAGTTGGGTTGGCAATATATAAACCAGGATAGTTATTTAATACTGTTGTATCTTTAAGAGAATGCTGTAATTGTGATTGGCTGAGGTTCCTCCAATGGCCATAAGATGGAGCCAGAAACCTGGTTTGTTCTCTTCTTGCATTTTCCCTTTTTGCCTTTTGCCTGAACTTCGTTGTGCTTGGATTGCTGTGAGTTTTGCAAACTGTTAGCAAATTCCATTTACTGACCTTTGTTTATGATACTGGACTTCATTTTTGGATTATCCCTGGACTGATTGTATTGAATACTACCTGCTTTAACCTTGTATGTTTTGGACTGTTTGTTGGACTTTGTAAAACCTACATTTTACTATTCAATGTATCTTTGTGTTGGTTGTGTGTTATTCAACACCACTCTCACTACATTTCCCTGAGTACACTCATTCTCCTAACGGGGAATACTTCAACAGCCCTGCTTTTCAATCCATTATCAATGGAATTGAAATTAAATCTTGCACCAATTTACATTATGGGATTCTAACTGAACCCCTGAACGCTTTTCATATCTTTCATTTCAAATTTGCCTTTGATGAATGGTTAAAACAAAAAAGAAAGCAAGTTCCTTCAAATGTGAACTCCTGCCAATAAAACATAAGGCAACATTTCATTTGCCACCTTCACATCTTAGGTTTAATTTTTCTTCTCCCCACGTGATACTCTAATAATGTCCATATTTGGGAACAGTGAAATATTAAGACTAGCAATATGTTAAGGTTTCCTTACATTTTAAGCAATCACTACAGTGGCTCTCTGATTTGGATAAATGTACAACAATCAGGTCATCCCACTGCAGAATTCATTGTACAATTTCCAGCTTGTGCTATAAGCATATTATTTAATATGGCCCACCCTGGTCTTTTTCTTATTTGAAAGAATGGAACATTGTTCACCTATTATGACTTTAGGTTAATATGACCAGCCTTGAAAATAGGTTTCAAACGAAATTCATCCCAAATGCTTAACTCTTCAATTTGGTCAAATTCTCCCTCAAATTCTCCTTTCTCCCTCTTGCAAAGGTTTCCACCTAAATGTTAAATTGCCATTCCTAAATTAAGTGTTTCTGTTTATTATAGGGGTAATAGGTCAGTTTACCATTTTTCAAACAGAAGGAAAAAATAACCTCACTGAAGCCATTAAAGTTCCAAAATATTCTTTACTGAATTTTCAGCCTCTTGCATTAGAATATAGAAAAGCTTATGAGGGCAATTAAGTAATAGTGGAGAGTGACAAATACCGCCCCATTAAATTAGGAAATTATTTGCATTCATTTCACAGAATCAGCCAGAACAGTTACTTTTAAAAAATGCCACTGAAAATCAAATATGACTGACAGTGCTCAATTTAAAAAAATGTTTTCTGAAGTGGTATTCTTGCAAGTAATAACTAGGATTGTCTCAGATTGGTTTGTGAAACCTTTCTGTGTTGGGCTACCTCAGATAAAAATGATTCTTTTCTTACAGCAGGGACTAATTCATATTTTAGAGATGTTCTCTTCAAAGTGTTCTTTGATTTACAGTTATACCCATTCATTTTTAAAAAGTGGTTTCTGTCCAAATCCATTTTACAGCTTGAGAGAGAACAGGGGTGCCCACAAAACTACAGTAACCAAGGTTTTCAATTTTTGGAGAAAAATTTCCCAAATAAAGAATGTTAACATCCACAGAAGCTCTCTGCCCAAAATGTAAGTTTGTTTGTTCAACGTATTTACAGTGGTAATATAATCTTGTTGCATTCTGGAATCAGTTGCCATTTATGAGCCCAGCCAGATGGGGAAAGCTGGCTATACTCTCAGTTTTCCATTCATGCTTGAGTTTTAATGTGTGCACTTTGAAAAAGTCCAAAGTCATATTTGGATATGGACAGGTGGAAAGGGTGCTTTGTCAAGACCGATGCTGCTGCTTCTTCTTCTTCTTCTTCTTCTTCTTCTTCTTCTTCTTCTTCTTCTTCTTCTTCTTCTTCTTCTTCTTCTTCTTCTTCTTCTTCTTCTTCTTCTTCTTCTTCTTCTTCTTCTTCTTCTTCTTCTTCTTCTTCTATTTCTTCTTCTTCTTCTTCTTCTTCTTCTTCTTCTTCTTCTTCTTCTTCTTCTTCTTCTTCTTCTTCTTCTTCTCCTCCTCCTCCTCCTCCTCCTCCTCCTCCTCCTCCTCCTCCTCCTCCTCCTCCTCCTTTCCTATTCTTTCTTGTGCTCTGATTAGTTTATGGCCTGAATGTTGTGTTTGAAAACCAAAGACCTATAGCTGCCAGTGGAAGTTGCAGTTGTATGAGGGCAGGTGGCAGAAGTGAGACCAATGATGGTGTCACTTATTTGGGATGGGGACACTTGCAACTGTCCAGGAACAACCACCTCTTGGCTACTGTCATATGGATGATGAAGAGCTGAGAAGAAAGGGAAGAGAAGGGAAATTTAATTTTTTTTTTAAAATCAATTTGTAACAGAGCTCACTTTATAAATATTTGGTTTTAATTATATTATAGATTTGCCACAATAGAGGTAGAGGTCATTATACATTGATCAGGTTGTGGATCATTACCCTTAGTTATTACTGGTAGCTAGGAAGATTATGAAGAATTAAAGGATAAACTACCACAACTTGGAGTTTGCCAATGTCAGGGCCCCAAAACTTTAGCAAAAGACATGTGACAGTTCTTCCAAACAGATTTCTTTACTGTTCCACACCTACAAACATGATCTTGCCAAACTGAAGCACTCTAGTATCTACATCAATCATATACTCTGAGAGCTGTTAAGGAGGAGTTGTCTTCACCCTCTTTCTCTCATATAAAATATCTGAACTGAACTCCCCCTTCTTTGTTTGGAATGCATCCAGACTATTACATTCCATCTCATTGGAATGTCTTGGATGAAATCTCTCATCACCCCTCACTAACACAATTATCAGGTGTGAATGGTGAGAATTGTTGCCCAATGGGAAGCCCAGAAGGGAAAAAGGCATAGGGAGATTGCATAACTGTAATATACACTGTATTAATTCTCCTCATCTTGATGCAGAAGGTCCAGGCACTGCTCATTGGATCTCCCCCTTACTCTAAGCCATTGGTTGAAAGAAAGTGACTGCCTTACCCAAATGGTCATGGGACAAAATAGTTATATCTCCTTTGCTTAAATCAGCATTCCATGCTACACCTTTGTTCAAAAAAAATCCACAAGGCATTAACTTATGTGGTTGAACAAGACTTTTGAAGTAGCTTACAAGCAATTTACCTTGATCCAATAGTTCAGTAGTCCTTGACTTACCACCATTCATTAAACAACCATTCAAAATTGCCAGAGCACTGACAAAGGTGACTTATGACTGGCTGACACATCACTGCCGCAGCATCTCCATGATCACATGATTAAAAATTTGGGCATGTATTTATGAGGGTTGCAGTGTTCTGGGGTCACATGATTTCTATTTGCAACCTTCCCAAGAGCCTTCCAACAAGTCAAGGGAGGGGGAAGACAAATTTGCTTAAGGACCATATGATTTGCTCAATAATTGTGGCAAAAAAGGTCATAAAATTGGACAGGACTCACTCAATGACCTCATTGCTTAATGACAGAGTTTGTGATTTTAATGAGGTAATAAATTTTGGAATACCTGTTTAGCATACATATTTGTTTTATTTATAAGATTTCTATAGCTATCCATCTTATATAATATAATCCTGGCAGCTCAGAAATAATAATTTTTAAAAAGGGTAAAAATCATAAAAGATACCCAAAACAACAACAACAACCCCTTCTTGGCATTCAAAATACAGCAAATTCCTACAAATCCAAATAGGCTTTTTTTTTTTTTTTTGAAAAAAGATTTTATTAATTTTCTACAAACAAACAAGACAAACAAAACATTAAAACATTCAACTCTCGTATGTACATCCAGTGTGTCAGTTGGTTCATCATTTTTGTGCATTCATTCTGTAGTCCCAGTTACAATTATGTTACATAACAACTCATATTATCAATCCAAACTTATATATCCTAATATCACTAAAAAAAAAGAAATTTTTGACTATACTTTTAATCATTCATGCTTTATGAGCTAACAATACTTTAACCAGATTATTCAACAAATCATATAATCATACCAAATCAATCCTAAAAAACCCTTTATAAATATAATATCAAATAACAAAATAATAGCAAAATAGCAAAATAAAGATATTTCTTACTATCTAGCATTCTAAATATTCTATTATCGTATTTTATCATCTAGCCATTTATAAAAAAGATCCCAAATTTCATAAAATTGTTTATCCTCTTGCTCTCTAATTTCAAATGTCAATCTGCTCATCTCAGCACATTCCAATATTTTCTGAATAATTTCTTCCTGTAATGGTATTTTCTCATTCTTCCAATTTTTAGCAAATACAATCCTGGCCGCTGTTAATACATTTATGATCAGGTATTTCAAATCTTTACTATATATATCAGGTAAAATTCCCAATAAGAAGATCTCTGGTTTCAAGTCTATATGTTTCTTTGTCATTTTTTCCAACCACATGCGACTTTTAGTCCAATATTTTCTAGCATCCTCACAAGTCCACTACATATGGTAATACGAGCCGGGTATCTGATGACATTTCCAGCATTTTTCAGATTTGTTCTTAAACATTCTTGCTATTCTTGTCGGAAGAAAGTGCCACCTGTAAAACATCTTATACAAGTTTTCTTTATATGCTGTTGACATTGTCATTTTATAATTTTGAGACCACAATTTCTGCCATTTCTCTAGATCAATCCCATATCCAAAATTCTTCCCCCAAACAATCATAGTTTCTTTGATTTGTTCTTCCTCTAATTTCATTCCCAGTAAATAACCATATAATTTTTAATCACCTTCTCATCAGTACCCATCAAGATCTTATCTAAATCTGTCTGCTTATCATAGAATCCCTCCGTTTTAAAATCTTCATCATACCTTGAATGTATTTGTGCATATGAAAACCAATTCATCCTTATACCTTGTTCCTCTAAGTTTTGGATCGATTTAAGTTCACCCTTTTCATCCAAAAGTTCCCCATATCTAACTGTTTGTTCCTTCTTGTAAATTATAGGATAGGAAAATGCTTCAATAGTCGATAACCAAACTGGAATTTTCAAATAACATTGTCTTTTTATCTTCTCCCAATTTAACCACAAAGACTCCCGTACATAATGTCTTCTAAAATAACCCTGTGTTTTAGTTCCCTTATACCATAAAAAATCATGCCAGCCCAACAGCAGATCATGCCCTTCTAATGTCAACAACCTATGTTTTCTTAATGTTATGCATTCTTTGACCCACATCAAACTTGCAGCTTGATAATACAATTCCCAATTAGGCAGGCCAAAACCTCCTCTAATTCTAGCGTCTTGCAAAAGCTTTAGCTTTATTCTCGCTTTTTTACCTTGCCATATAAACTTCAACATAATTTTATTTAAATCTTCAAAATAATCTTTTCCAAGCCTAATTGGTATTGTTTGAAACAAAAATAAAATTCTAGGTAAAATATTCATCTTAATTGTTGAAATTCTCCCAATTAATGACAATTGCAAGTTTTCCCACTTCTTCAAATCTGTAGTTATCTATTGTTTAAGTTTAATATAATTATTCTCCTTTAATGTGCTACATCTTGTTGTCAAATATATCCCCAGATACTTAACCTTATTTGTAACTTGAATTTTCAAAAGATCTGCCAGTTCTTCTCTCTGTCTCAATAGCATATTCTTTGTCAAAATCTTTGTTTTATCTTTATTTATTTTCAAACCAGCCATCTCTCCATATGTCTCTATCCTTTCCAATAACTTTGGAGCTGTTTCTCGCGGGTCTTCCAGAATAAAAGCTAAATCATCAGCAAAAGCTTGTAGCTTAAATTCTTCCTTCTTAATTTTCATTCCTTTTATACTTTTATCATCCCTAATATTTCTATTCAACACTTCCAAGGTCAACACAAATAGCAAAGGAGATAGGGGACATCCTTGTCTTGTGCCTTTCCTTATATTAATAAAATCTGTTTGTTCCCCCTCCATCATTACCCTTGCTGCCTGTTTATTATACATGGCTTCTATTGCTTGAATAAATTTTTTAGCAAAACCCATCTGTTCCAGTAGTAATAACATAAATCTCCAGTTCACGTTGTCAAATGCCTTTTGAGCATCTAGGAATATCAAAGCCATTTGCTTTTCAGGATGAGCCTCATAGTATTCCAAAGTGTCCAAGATTACTCTCATATTGTCTCTAATTTGTCTCTTTGGCAGAAATCCATTTTGATCTGGGTGAATAAAATTATTTAAATATTTTTTAAGTCTTTCTGCTAAAATTGAAGCAAAGATTTTATAGTCTGCATTCAATAAAGAAATAGGTCTATAATTCTTAATTTGCAGTGGGTCAGTATCTTCTTTCGGTATAAGTGTAATATAAGCCTCTGACCATGTTTTGGGTATCATCTTTTTTAACATAACTTCATTCATAACTTCTAACAATGGGATGCTCAATGATTCTTGAAATGTTTTATAGAATTCTGCCGGAAGCCCATCTGGACCTAGTGCTTTCCCATTATTTTGTCTCTTAAATGCTTCATTTAGTTCCCTCATTGTTATATTGCTTTCTAGCATTTCTTCAGTCTCTTTAGGTATCTTCGGTAAATTAGCTTCCTGTAAATACTGTTTAACTTTTTCCTCATCAATATTCTCTTGTTTATTTTGTTGCCCATAAAAATCTCGAATAATTTATTTTTTCTCCTTATTCCCATAACAAACTTGGCCTTGTTCATCTATTAACTTCAATATTTTTCTTGATTCCTTCTCTTTTCTCAATTTATATGCTAGCCACCTACCTGGTTTATTTGCATCTTCAAAATAATTCTGTTTAGAGTTTCTGATTTTCTGTGCCAGTTCTTCTTTCTCTATTAATTCCATTTTATGTTTGATAACATCCAGCTTCAATTTAATATCCTTTTTCTGTGGCATTTTCTGTAATTCTTTTTCAAGTCTTTTATACTCGTCTTCTAAGGCCTTAGAAGCTTGCCTTTTCCTAATATTCTTTTTTCTTGTATAATCTATTATCAGACCTCTAGCATATGCCTTCATTGTATCCCACACATTCTGCGTTGAAGTATCTTCTTTTTTATTTTCTCTGAAGAAAAAAGCCAATTCCTTCTCCATCTATTGTATAAAATCTTTCTCCTTTAAAATAGTATTATTTAATGTCCATCTCGATCTTTTTTTTTTGTCCCTTCCATTTAATTGTCATTGGGCTATGATCTGCCCAAGTACTTGTTTCAATATTTGTTTCTTGAATATTGGATATTAATTCTGTTGGGATCCAAATCATATCTAATCTGGACCATGATAAATGTCTATTTGAATAAAAAGTATATTGTTTAGCTTTAACATTTCTTTCTCTCCAAATATCTTTTAAAGTTAATTCATCTGTCATTTTAAAAAAAGACCTTGGGAGAGCCTTTCTATTTTGCTTTGTTGTTGTTGCTATATAGTCCAATTTATTGTCCACAATTCCATTAAAATCTCCCATCATAATTATATTAACATAGTCCAGTCCAATTATTTTCATGTGTAACTTTTTATAAAACTCTTCTTGTTTATCATTCGGAGCATAAATTGCAATCAAGAGTATTTTTATATTATTGTCCATTATTTCTACCATTAATACTCTTCCATCTTCATCCGTGTAAATCAATTTTGCTGGGATAGCCTCTTTAATGTATAGAACCACTCCTCTTTTCTTACATTGAGTCAAAGAAGTAAATATTTTCCCCAATTTTGGCTGTACTAACAACTGTTCATGTTGTTTTTTAATATGAACTTCTTGTAGACAAATTATATTAAATTTTAATTTCTCTAATTTATGAAAAGTTTTCCTTCTTTTAACAGCTGAATTAAGTCCATTTATATTCATTGTAATCATTTTTTTTCTTCCATGATTATGCTTTATATTTAGGTCTAACCGCTCTCGTGGATCTCACTTCACGCTGTTCTTTGCTATCCACCTGTCCCCCTACTGCTCCTTTCTCTTTTTCAGTCTCCAGTTGTTCCTCTTGAAACTCAATTAATGAGACCTCTTTCTCTGCCTCCTCTCTTCTTCCTCCAAAAAATTCTGCATGGAAAAGTTCTGCTTTCTCAATTGAATCAATTCTTTGTCTCTGCTCTTGCCACCTAAACATTAGTCCTTCTGGAATCAGCCATCTATAATTCACTTCGTTTTCCAGTAGCATTTTGGTCAGAAATCGATATTCTCTTCTCATCTCTCACACTCTTCTGGGTATTTGTTTTAAAACCACAACCTCTTTACCTTTGTATTTCAATGTTTTCTCTCTTACTACTTGAAATATTTGCGTTTTAATGGATTTTTTCATAAATCTAATATAAAATCTAATAAAATCTAATAAAAATCTTCCTTGGGTAATTTATTTCTCATCGCATACCTTTTATAGACTCGATATACCTCATCTATTCCATCCATCATCTTTTCCTCTGTAATTTCCAAAGCATCTGCCAAAATTTCTATCATTATCGCTGCCAAATTTTCTCCTTTTTCCTCTTCTATATTTTGAAATCTGAGATAAAATTCTGACCTTTCCATCTCCCACCTCAACATCCCACTTTTTTCTTGTTCAACCGCTGTTAATCTACTGTCAATATTTCCAATCTTCTTCTCTCTTTGTTTTCCTTCTTCCTCAATTTTTTGGAATCTCTCCTCATACTTGACCATCATTTGTTTAATGTTTTCCACTTTTTTATCAGTCTTCTCTATTCTTTGTTCAATATTTTCTGTTCTTTGTTCAATAATGTCTAATTTTGTCTTGAGATCTTGGATTCCTTGCATAATCATCTGTAAAGTTACTCTTTCTTGTTCCTTATCTTGCTTCAACATTGTCTGAATTAAACGTTGTCCTCCAGCTGGTGGGGAAGCAGAGGTAGAAATAGAAATGCCAGATGGTATTGGTTTCCTGCTCATTTCAATGCTTCCAAAGCTTCAAATTCTTCTTGACTTTTAATCCAACTGGTAGAGCAGCCAATTATAATCCAAAATGGAAAACTCCAATAGTAAAAGGCACGAAACCAAAAAATAAACAGGAAAAAAGGAAGAAGAAAGATCTTCAGGTTCTTCTAGACCCTAATCCAATTACGAAGTAGTCCACCATAAAAAAGAAAAAATAGAAAGGAGAAAAACAAACAAACCCAAAAATAATAATATTAAGAGCAAAAAAAAAGCAAAAAGAGAAAAAACAAAAAGTTCCTTCAGGTTCTTCACACCTTAATCCAGTTGAAAAGTCTCAATAATCAAAAAAGAAAAACAAAGTAGTCCAAAAACATGAATATAAAAAGCAAAAAAGTCCCAATAAAAAGAAAAAGAAAAAAAAGAAAAAAAAAGAAAAAACTCTGAGGCTTTCCCTTTAAAATAAAAGGCAGAAATAAGAATATTACTAGAATTGAAATTTAGAAAAAGGCTGGCGAATGGGGTATATGTATATATATATATATATATATATATATATATATATATATATATATATATATATATATATATATATATATGAAAGCACACTGCATTTATTTATCCAAGGCTGTTGTTATGACTCTCTTCTCCAGCAGCTTCAAAGCCAAACCTCAAGTGTTGAAATATTGATAACAGTCCAGGAAAGCACCTGCAATAATATTTTGCTGTGCTCTCCCTCTATCTTATCATGTTAAGATGTCCTTGAGAAGAGGTCTTTTTGCAATTCTCTCCAATTCAAATAAAATACTTTCAAGCCTCTAGTTGGCAGTGTTGCAAAGTTTCTTAATGCTCTTCCTCCCCCCCAGCCAGAAAAAAGGAGTAATATATACAGAAAAAAAGAAGAAGAAAAAAATAGCCAAAGGGAGCCTCTATCCTAAAGAAAATTAAAAAATCAAAGGGAGCATAAAAATATATATAAGAGAAAATTCAATCCGGTTACCTACAAAGTCATACTAAAGTCCCCCCTGAAAGATATAGGAAAAAGAAAAAAAAAACCCCAAGCCTCAATTTGACATCACCTTAAAAAATGCCGCTCAGACAGTTTCAGTCAAAAAAAAAGTCTCACAGATTTCTTCTTTGTTCAGGATGCCCTCTCCAACCTCAGCGAATTTACAACACAAAAGGAATTTCTCATCCAGCCAACACACTTCTTTCCAGCCACTTTCTTTCCGGAGCTGTCCCGACTTCAGCAGCTATGGGGGCTGCCTCTCTGCCGCCAGCAAAAGGGCTTCTCCCGGATCAAACCAGAGAAGGCGGAGCTTCGTTTCGACGATACAGCTGCGATCTCGGGGCTCTGAGATCGCAGCCGATATTTTCGCCCCTGGTCGGTCCCAATGGACCTAAACCGTCCCATAGAGACGGGGATAGAGAAGGGTACTGTCCCAGGATCCCAAATCCAAATAAGCTTTTGAGTTTGCTGTATTACTTCATTTTTTTCTTTTTCTTTCATCCCAGCATTTTCCCACAAATGCAGACTCCACTTTTTTGGATCAACTGAGTATTGTGATAGGAGTTGACCAACTGGTTTGCTGTCCAGGTTTGTTGTTTTATAGGCTGAGAGAGTGACTGGCTCAAAGACACCCCAATCAACTTTTATGACTAAGGTGGGACCAAAATTCACAGTCTCCTGGTTTTTAGCTGATGTCTTAACTGCTAAACTGGATCTTATATCATAATTTTCATCATCAATCTTCCCAATTATTTAGAGAAATAATCACTCCATCCAAAGCAACATCAAATGAGGCAGTTACAGCCTATCCTAGGCTATGCATTACTTATTCTTGCCTAAAAATGCCTGAATTGAATAGCAACACTGTACTTTAGGTTCAAAAGTGAGGTTAGGGCTATAAAAAAGGAAAAATAGAAAGGAAAAAAACAAACAAACCCAAAAATGATATTATTGATTAAGAGCAAATAAAAAACAAAAGAAAAAAAGAAATCCCTTCAGGTTCTTCACACCTTAATCTCAATAATCAAAAAAGAAAAACAAAGTGGTCCAAAAACATGGATAGAAAAAGCAAAGAAGTCCCAATAAAAATAAAGAGAACAAAAGAAAAGTAAAGAAAAAACTCTGAGACTTTCCCTTTAAAATAAAAGGCAAAAATAAGAATATTACTAGAATTGAGATTTACAAAAAGGCTGGCGAATGGGATATATATATATGAGCACACTGCACTTTATTTATTTATCCAAGGCTCTTATTATGACTCTCTTCTCCAGCAGCTTCAAAGCTAAGCCTCAAATGTTGAAATATTGATAAGAGTCCAGGAAAACACCTGTAATAATATTTTGCTATGCTCTCCCTCTATCTTATCACGTTGAAATGTCCTTGAGAAGGAGTCTTAAAGTATTTTCAAGCCTCTAGTTGGCAGTGTTGCAATGTTTCTTAATGTTCTCCCCCCCCCAGCCAGAAAAAATGAGTAATGTATACAAAAAAAGGGAAAAAGAAAATAGCTAAAGGGAGCCTCTATCCTAGAAAAAATTAAACAATCAAAAGGAGCATAAAAATATATTTAAGAGAAAATTCAATCCGGTTACCTACAAAGTCACACTTAAGTCCCCAGAAAATAAATAAGAAAAAGAAAAAAGAATCCAAGCCTCAATTTGACATCACTTTAAAAAACGCCGCTCAAACAGTTTGGTCAAAAAAAAAAGCCTCACAGATTTCTTCTTTGTTCAGGATGCCCTTTCAAGCTTCAGCGAATTTACAACACAAAAGGAATTTCTCACTCAGCCGACACACTTCTTTCCAGCCACTTTCTTTCCGGAGCTGTCCCGACTTCAGCAGCTATGGGGGCTGCCTCTCCGCCGCCAGCAAAAGGGCTTCTCTCAGATCAAACCAGAGATTTTGCGATATCTCTGGGATCCTGGGACAGTACCCTTCTCAATCCCCGTCTCTACGGGACGGTTTAGGTCCGTTGGGACCGACCAGGGGCGAAAATATCGGCTGCGATCTCAGAGCCCCAAGATCGCAGCTGTATCGCCAAAATGAAGCTCCACCTTCTCCCACTTTAGTGATATGAGGATATATAAGTTTGGATTGACAATATGAGTTGTTATGTAACATAATTGTAATTGAGACTACAGAATGTATGCACAAAAATGATGAACCAACTGACACACTGGATGTACATATAAGAGTTGATGTTTTTATGTTTTGTTTGTCTTGTTTGTTTGTAGAAAATTAATAAAATCTTTTTCAAAAAAAAAAAAGTGAGGTTAGGGCTGTGCTGCAAAATCAAATTGATTGAGACTGGGATCTACAATATACAAGTCACTTCGTTGACAAGTCTATCATACTGAGCTTCAGAATTTAGCAAAATGACTGTCTGTGCACTTCTCATCTCCCAAAATTTTGAAAACAGAAAACAGCTAAGTAATTTGGTTGAAAAAAAATGGGTCAACTTGGAATTCTGTATATATCCCTGTGCCATTTTTGCTTGTACCCACTCATTTCATTTTTGACACATTTTGGAGAACAGACAAACTCACTTCCCAAACAATTTAAAATGTTCTTTGGGTCCTTATCCTGCATTTTGAAGCATTGAAAAGGCTATAATAATCTCGGCCTATAAAGAAAACATTTATAAAATGTTCTATCATTGGCATTTAGCATCAGCAAGATTGACAAAGATATATCCTAATATAAGCCCAGAATGCTGGAAATGTAAATATGGCACTTTTTTTTTCATATCTGGTGGTTATGTCCTGAAACTAGAAGATATTGGGTAAAAATAAGATTTTGGATACAAGATATAACAAAACACCAAATTGAACTGAAACCTGAACTGTTTTTATTAGGAATAATTAAAGGAGAGTTCAGCAAACAAACTAAATATATCATATTACACATAGAAACAGCAGCCAGGATTGCCTTTGCACAGTGTTGGAAATGGGATAGTATACCGTCTGAGGAATTAGTAATACAGAAAGTAACTCCAACACTAAGTAACTCCAACACTAAGAAAGTGTTAGAATGTGCTGGGATGGATAAGCTAACATTAGAATTAAAAGGCAAAGAAGAATCAGAATATTATGCAATCTGGGATGAATGGTTCAATTGGCTAAAAAGTAGAAATAAAGATTAATGTATATGAATATGTAGATGCTTATATATGTAACAGCGATGCCACAGTGCTGTCAAAATGTTAAAGATGTGTGTAAATTGAAAAAGCATAATTAAAAAAAAAGAGAGAAGGCATCATTTCAAAGGGCAAATGACAATGAAATATCTTTACCTGGATCTAAGCACAGCAGCCCTTGTTCACATGGAGAAAATAATAATACACTATCTTAGATTAGTAATTCCAAAGATACTGCTAAATAGAGGAATCAGGAGCAGTTATATTTACCTGGGGACACACCTGGACAATTTCCTCCTGGGCAGAACTGCACTTCTGGTAATTTCAAGAAAAAAGAATATATACACAAGCAATTTGTTAATTTTTATCTCTTTATTTAAATATCGCCCAATATTTAATTGGGTTCAGATTTTATACAGAATATAAGCAAGTAAACATACATCTAAAAAAACCTCCAGAAAGTAAAGGTATGCATCTAACTTTTATCTAAATACACTAATAGTAGGTTGCACATGAACCATTGATCATTTCTCATCTGTCTGTCTATCCTATCTATCATCTATGAGCCATGGTGGTGCAATAGTTAGAATGCACTACTGCAGGCTACTGCTGCTGGCTGCCGACTGCCTGCAGTTCAATTCTCACTGGCTCAAGGTTGATTCAGCCTTCTATCCTTCCAAATTTTGTAAAATGAGGACCTAGATTGTTGGGGGAAATATGCTGACTCTGTAAACTGCTTAGAGAGGGCTCTAAAGCACTGTGAAATGATATAAGTGCTTCTATATCTATCTATCTATCTATCTATCTATCTATCTATCTATCTATCTATCTATCTATCTATCATATTATTTGATTATTCCTCAGCATTTGATGGTCATGAAGAGTTTCTAAATTTCAGAATTTCATTTTCAAAGAATTTGGAATAGCATGGTTTTAAACAAAACGAAACCAAATTCATCTGTCACTGCTTACCTAATTTGTGGTAAAGATTACTTGGTAAACTAAGCACTTTAAATAACCTGGCTGTTCTTGATTGAGTGACTTTTTTTGTTTACCCAGTGAAAGATGGGTAATACAATAGCATTACAATCTCTCCTACTCTGTCCAATTGTGTGTATACCTTCTGGAATCTGATGCATGCAATTTTATGCCCCTTTGCTCCTTAAGCTATGTACCCACAAAAGAAAACCAAGAAACATAAACCAAAATGTTCTCCTACTTCCTATTTTATTGTTTCATTTACAAGTGATAATTTGGTGATATTAGAAAAGGTAATCTGAGATGAAGAGTATCAATGATTGTCACTATATTCTCTGATTAATCCCCTAGAATTGATACTAAAGAATGCTCTTTTGGAGGCTGGGAGCCATTTTAATTTTCCAGAAGTAGCTTGGGATGTAAACTGAGGACTGAAAGGAATAAAAATGATGACCTCTTCTGCCTAAAAGAACAGCTTTAAGGCCATCAGTGAGGAAGATGGCCATTTTCAATCAAGCTATGACAGGAATATGTTCTATTAACAGGCCTGACAAACTGGTGGCCTGCAGGCCAGATGCATCATGCACAGGTCACATCTACCCTGGCTCTGGAAAAGCAAAAAATACCATGATACGCAGTGGTGGGATTCAAAATTTTTTACTACTGGTTCTGTGGACGTGGCTTGGTGGGTGTGGCAGGGGAAGGATACGGTAAAATCTCCAGTCAGAGGTGGCATTTGCCAGTTTTCCAAACTACTCAAAATTTTTGCTACCAGTTCTCCAGAACTGGTCAGAACCTGCTGAATACTGCCTCTGGCGATATGTCATGATCCAGCCCATGATGTGATTGAGTTTGATATCTATGTGTTAGAAGAATGATCAACCCTGCCTTTATTTTTGAGCTTGCTTGCTTTTATTGACAGTAAAACAACAAGATAAATAAGAGGATCAAAACTAGAGAATTGAAACTCTAGTTTTGCATCAAAATTTAGGGCCATTTATGTAATTTTGGGAAAACATAATTCTTTAGGCAACCCCATCATTTTTTTTTGGAATTCTTTTGTTGAAGGAAAAAAAACTCCAAAGAGAACATGTTGACAAAAATAGGATTGCCAACATGATTGCCAATGTCCGATGATGGATATGGCAGAAGAAGGAGGAGGAGGAGGAGGAGGAGGAGGAGGAGGAGGAGGAGGAGGAGGAGGAGGAGGGAGGAGGAGGAGGAGGAGGAGGAGGAGGAGAATATAGGTGAATCCCTTGGAAAAACTACTATTTTTCAGGCCCAATATTTTGCTGAGGAACCATAATGAAGGAAAAAGACCTTCCTTGTACATTGTTCCAGGCTTCTTGGACAACGTCCAAAAATTGCTAAGTTAACATCTTATGCAAACTATGTTTTGTTAACCATGGTTACAATATATAATTGCACTAATCCCCAAAATCATTTCTAATCCACAATTTTGGGGTGCAAATCACATGACTTGAAACATAACTAAACACATTATGGCTTAGCACAATGAATGGAGTCAGAGATTATACTCATTGGCTGCCAAAGTTAATGTCAGGTCAAGCAAATCAAGAAAACAGGAAAAATGAGATGACTATGTGATGGAAGCAGGTTATAACCACAAAGATGACACAAAGGTGGGTATATTGTATAACAGCTTTTTTAAAACATTAATAATGTCCAGTATTTGTGAACTTCACTACAATCGCTCTCCTTTTGCCTTTCAGTAGTTGCTTTATCCTTAGCTACAGAAGCCAAGTCCCCAATCAACTAACACAGTGTCAGAGGAAGTGAGTGTAAATTGGTTCACAGACTGGACATTAAAGCAAGCGGTGATATCACTCTGAAAATACAAGAAGTTTTTAGCATAATATACTCTAATAGCTAGATAATTATGGCAAGGAAAGAAGGGGTTTCTTTGTAAAAGTCTTGCTGAAAGCTATAAGTGAGCATGCATGACATCATGGCCTATGTACAAGGCATACTTTATCCTCTGAGCCTTACCAAAAATGTTTCAGTCAGAATAAGCCAATCCCCAGATAACTTAGAGGGGGATCAGTAGAGAAGAGTTAATGGGATGATTGATATGCAGCTGGAAAGAATTAGAAAGTTTCTGAAAAGTGACAAGCTGACATTATTTGAAAATTTTGAAAAGCCCTGCATCCCAATCTTTATTTAAATAATAATAATAATCTTAGGTCAGATGGGTTTCTATGCCTGGAGCTGTCAGATGTTTTGTGAGGCTCTGGATTTTTACAGCTGTGGCCATGAAAACCCACCCATTTTGAAAAGCCAACTCAAGGGCCTAGCATAGTGGACAGTGCAATTTATCAGTCACCCAAAATTTTGGGCAATGCTTTTACTCTAAGTGGTTTACAGAGTCAGCCTATTGCCCCCAACAATCTGGGTCCTCATTTTACCCACCTCAGAAGGATGGAAGGCTGAGTCAACCTGGAGCCTGGTAAGATTTGATCTGCCAAATTGCAGAACTTATGTCAGAAGTTTTTGTGGTCTGCCGACAGCCTGCAGAGCTGGCAGCAGAGCTGGACGGTGGGGAGGAACACGGGTCAGTTCTGGAGTCTGGGGAGGGCTCGGACAAGGGATCTCCACCTGACACAGAGATGGGGCCAGAGCCATCTGAGAGTTATGTGCTGACTCCGGAGCCTCCAGAAACTGACATCAGCGAAGCAGAGGAACAGGGGAGCCTGTTCTCAGTGCGTGCTTGCACAGAGCTGCCAGAAGGCAAGAACAGTTAAGACAAAAGAAGCAACTTGGGAGTAAGGCTTGGAGATGATTGACCCCTCCCATAATGTCAGGTTTAAAATCTGAAGCTCTCTGTTGACTTTGTGCTCCATTTGTCCTTGTACAGCTAATTGGCAATTTAGTCATTGGCAGCATTTCAAGGGAGATTAAGGTGGGTGCTTATCAGCTTTATCCCAAAAGACTGTGGCAGACTTCTGTTGGACTATTAATAAACTATTTGGGACTCATTACAGGCTATGAATGCATATCATTCACAGTCATTGAAATAATTAAAAAAAGGTTTTTGGGAACAATGTGTGATTGTTACTGTCCCAAGAAGCCTTGGTCAGAAAGAAGTACCTTTCAGTACTGCACTCTAAAGACTGCACCACCACGGCTCTTAAAATAAATACTTGTAGAATGAATGAATGAATGAATGAATGAATGAATGAATGAATGAATGAATGAATGAATGAATGATAATACATACATACATACATACATATATGCATACATACATATATACATACATGTTGTGGCTCCGATTCCTGAGCCTGCATTGTTAGAGGAAGAGGACTCGGAAGATGAGGAGGAGGAGGAATTGGGAATGCCTTCCTCCCCAGGACCTTCCTCTTTGGCAATGCCTTCCTCCCTGATAATACCTCAGGTTTCAGCAGATAACCAAGAGGAACAGCCTGAGAATAATCAGGAGGAGGAGGGCATATCGGAGCAGCCTCTGACAGGGAATCAAGTAGACAAATGTTGGCTTGATCCTAGGCAGCATCGTAGGAAGAAGTGTGAGCTGCAACGTAGGAGGCGTGGGCGAATCAGAGAGTGAGCTGAGTCATTGAGACATACCCCACAGGGGATAAAAGTGGGTGTGTTTTCTCTGGAGACTTTGTACAGGACAAAGTTTTATTTTTCTTTCAGGCTTCGGTGTGATTGTTTCTTGTGGTCTGTGTTGGAAGCTTTAGTAATTAATTCTTCTGGTTATCATTTCAGACTTGGCAGATAGTGTGTGTTAGAATGCCAAGGACATTATCTGTATAAAGGAATTAACTCTGTAAAGACTGAGTCTTCTTGCCTGCCTGTATTTGTTTGAGTTTGGACTCTTAATCTTTCTTGGAAAGGAGAAAGGTAAGACATAACACATGCATGCATACATACATACATACATGAATATAACAGTTATATTCAATGGTCTCTTCAGATTTTCCATCTGCCAAGCCATCTCATCCATCCAAGATAAATCTAGGTAGCTTTCACTCTTTGTTTAGCCCTTCAGATACTAAGAGGATGTGAGCATAAGCATGTTTATTTGCTTTTAGGCATATAGCTGTCAGAGATCCATCAACCAATAAGTTTCTGCTCTTTTTGGTCAATAGTTGAGCACCAAGAATGGCAAGTCAATTGGCACTCACTTGCAGTGGTTTCAAGCTGTTCAACAACTAAGTGCCTTTACCCACCCATCAGGTTTCCTTATGTCTTAAAATAACCCTTCCCTCCAAAATAAAAAACAAATTGCTAGTGTTTCCCCACTCCTACACTCCATATTTTTCCGTGCATATATTTGTGTACATCTGTCCCTTGTTTTGCAATGAATTTCTTGACATAGTTTGAAGTGAAGTTGAGCAAGAAGGAAGGGATTTCAACAAAATACAGACAATGGGACTGAAATCACTCAAAATCTTCTTACCCTCTGTTGCAGCTAACCTTTATTACTTTCCAAATTTCTGGGACTATATGCTGGCAATTCTGTGTTTGAGCTTGATGCTATAATAGGGTTCTAGGAACAAGAGATTGAGATGAACTAGGAATAGAATAGATAAAATTCTTTGTTGTCCAAGTGTGATTGGACACACAAGGACTTTGTCTTGGTTCAAATGCTCTCAGTGTACATAAAAGAAAAGAATCAAAGGAAAGCACAGAGTTTCCTGTCAAATATTCCTGAAGTGGTTTGCTGGCTGGAAATGGTATTTCCCCTGTCCAGAAATACCACTGTTATATCTGAACTGTGCACAATTGAAAGGATTATAACATTCAGTTGGGAGAGCTCACTATCATATGTATTAAACTTTGCAATCTGGGGTGGCATAGCATTTTGGAGGAAATCAATTTACTATAAAGTGTGCATGAAGTCTTTTCCTTTTGGGAATGGTGCCATTTCTGTTGCTTTCTGCAGATCCTGGCCTGGGATGTAGGGTGAAATTGCTTGAATGTTACAATGTTGTTGTTTTTAAATGTTATGTATTTGCCAGGTTGTATTTCAAACTTTTCTTGCATACAAAAAAGAGAAATGGGGGTGTCGTGTCCGAAAGGAAGGCTCTGAGGCAGTGACTATCAGTAACAGCTCTTTTTATTGAAGACGTGAACCGAACCGCAAAAGAGAAAAAGCCTCCGGCTTTTATACTCTTTTGCCGCGGCGGCCGCGGCCAATGGCAGCGATTCAAGTCTCCCGCTCATGGTTTCAGCCAATCGCGGGAGACTTCAATCGGGCCAATCGGCGCGGCTCGCCTGGCCAATTAGAAATCCCTGCGCCTTAGCCAATCAAGGCGCAGGGATTTCGAGCAGTCCATTTTTAGTACACAACACCCCTCCCCTCTTGGTAGGGTCTTTCACGTGGTGTAATCACGCAGGTAGGCGGGGCTACGTCGGGTCCTAGTTGACCTGCGCAGCTCATTCTTCTGTTGTAGCTCGGCCGGAGCGGTCATCTTTTTGGCTGCTTCTGGCTCTGTGGGTACCGGCTGGATGGTCGGGCCGGTGCTCTCGCCGTGGCTCCCGCCTGGGCCTACCGGGTCGGTTGAGTCACGGATTTTGCCGCTCCCGCTTGGCTTTTCCGAGTCGGTAGAGTTGGCTGGACGGCTCCTCTCCTGATGGGATTCGCGGAGGCAGCGATCTGGTAAGTCTTTACTTTTTTTCTGCGTTTCTTTTGTCGGGTCTTCCCTCCCCCCTTGGTTCGTGTCTTGGGGGTTGAGGTTAGTTATTGCCCGTGACCGGAGTTGGTCGATGTGTCGCTTCCAGGCTCGCCCATCGACGGTTTGGAGCCGGTACGACCGTGGGCCCGTGGTTTGTGTTATGACGGCTGGGATCCATAGGGGTTCCCCTGTCATATTTTTAGCGTAAACCCAGTCGCCTGGTTGAAAAGTCCGGTACCTGGAGCTTGAGTCCGGGGGTCGCTCCGGGTTATATGTGGGGTGTAGACGATCGAGTGGTGACCGCAGCTTTCTGCCCATCAGGAGCTCTGCAGGGCTTTTGTTTGTTGTGGTGTTAGGTGTGATGTGTTGTATGAAAAGCAGTTTATTAATTTTTTCGTTGATCTCCCCGTGGTCCATTTTCCGGAGGGTCTTTTTTGTAAATTGGACCATCCGTTCCGCCCTACCGTTCGCCGCCGGATGCGCCGGTGCTGTCAATGCGTGGCGGATACCTTTCTCAGCCAGGAAGCGTTCAAATTCGAGTGAGGTGAATTGGGGCCCGTTGTCTGAGACAACTACGTCTGGGAGGCCATGTGTCGAGAATAGTTTACAAAGTTCTTTAATGACAGCCTCCGTGGTGGTGGATTTCATGTCAGCCACCTCTAACCAGTTCGAGTATGCATCTACTGTGATCAAAAAAGTGTGTCCATTTGTGGGGCCAGCAAAATCTAAATGGATTCTGGACCAGGGTCCCCGTGGTATTTCCCAGTCCCGGGTGGGTGCTGCGGGTGGGCTGGACCTGGTTTCTTGGCACCGGTGGCACCTTGCAACCCATGTTTCAATTTGCTTATCCATCCCTGGCCACCAAGCGTAACTCCTGGCCAGGGCTTTTGTCCTGACGATGCCAGGATGCCCCTCATGTAACATTTCCAAAACTCTGCTTTGTAATTTGCACGGAATTACCACCCGATCTCCCCACAGGATGCAACCCCTTAACAGAGACAGTTCAGTCTGGCGCTGCCGGAATTTCTTAAAAGTCTCGTCAATGTCCTTTTCCGGCCAACCTTTCTCTAACCAATGCAAGACTTTCGCCAATTGACTGTCCCTACTGGTTTCCCTGGCAATATCGGATGCGGTTATGGGCAGGCTTTCTATGCTCAGGGTGTTAGTTGTAGGAGCGGGGTCAGGTTCCGAGTCCGGCAAGGGCGAGCGGCTCAAAGCGTCCGCGTGTGAAATTTTCTTTCCTGGCTTGTGGAACAGTTCGTAGTTGTAGGCTGCCAGGAATTCAGACCACCTAGTCATGCGTGGTGACAAGATGTTTGGTGTGGCCCGATCCCCAGCGAGGATGCCCAGCAGTGGCTTATGGTCGGTGACTATCTTGAATGGGCGGCCGTACAAGTACTCATGGAAACGCTTGACGGCGGCAACTATAGCCAAAGCTCCGCCACCGTTGCCTTCTGAGGTAGGAAGACATTATAAAAATTTAGTAAACCTAGGAATGCTTGTAGTTCTGTTTTGGACCTCGGGGTGGGGGCTTCCTTGATGGCTTTAACCTTTTTAGCTGTAGGGTGGATGCCCTGTCTGTCTAGGAGGTAACCCAGAAATTCTATTTGCTGCGTACACAGTCGGCATTTTTCGCGTTTGACCTTAAGTCCTGTCTCTTTAAATTTTGTCAAGACTTGTCTTAAACGGTTCTCTAATTCGGCTTCGTTTGGCGCCGCGATTAACACGTCATCGAAATAGGGCACCACCCCCTTGATGCCCTGTAGTAAACGTTCCATTAGACTTTGAAAAATGCCTGGTGCCACGCTGACTCCGAATTGGAGTCTGTTGCACTTGAAGGCCCCCCGGTGTGTCACGATTGTTTGGGCTTCTGCCGTTTCTTCGTCCACAGGCAGTTGCTGGTATGCCTGGGCGAGGTCAAGCTTGGCAAAAATTTTTCCCCCTCCCAATGAGTGCAGTAAGTGTTGCACTATGGGCACTGGGTAGGCGCTTTGCTGTAGCGCGCTATTTAGGGTGGCCTTATAGTCCCCGCAAATCCTCACGGACCCGTCTGGCTTTACTGGGGTCACTATAGGGGTCTCCCATCTGGCGTGATCTATAGGTGTTAATACCCCTTGCTTGACGAGTTTGTTGATTTGTTCGTCAATTTTTGGTTTTAACGCAAAGGGTACCCTCCTAGATTTAAGTCGCTTGGGGGAAACCCATGGGTCTAAGTCAAAGGAAATAGGGGGCCCCTTATACTTGCCCAATCCTCCATCGAAGACCTCCTGGAACTCCTGGACTAACCGCTGTTCCCAGGCTTCCATGGAGACTTGGTTGACACCTGTCAATGCGATGTTCAGTGGGGCGAACCATTGCAGGCCAAGCAAGCTCGGGCGGTCACGATCGACTATCGTGAGTGGAAGCTGTTCGGTTCGGCCTTTGTAGGTTACGCTAAAGTTTTTGGTGCCCACCACTGGCACGCGATTACCCTGATAGTCCCTTATGATGATTTTCTGGGCGGGTACATTTTCCTTCTGCAGGGTGGGCACTAGTTTTTTTATTTCGCGCCATGCAATCATGGAAAGGTAGGACCCGGAGTCCACTTCCATCTTGCAAGGCCGACCTTCGATGTAGACTTCAACGTATATCTTTCTGGCGCCGTCGGAGATGGCATGGCCGATTGTCACCGTCTGGTGGGTTTCTTCTTTCCGCCGACCGTCGCCGCTTCTCTGGGATCTTTGCTTCTGGTCCCATCTGCCTGCTGGCTGGCGCTCTCTGGTTCTTGGCGGGCTCTCTCTCCTTCTATCCTGCTGCTCCCATTTTGGCGGGCTGCGTGTCTTCTTTTGGCGGCAAACTCGGGCGATGTGGCCCCTTCGGTCACAATGCCTGCAGACCGCGTCAAAGAAACGGCATTCGGACCTGGGGTGGTCGCCGCCGCACCCTGCGCAGTTGGTCCTCGACCTACGACTGTTTTGGCTTCGCTGGTTTCCGCGACCCGCCTGCATGCGATGTGTGTCCTCCTCATCGTCTGAAATGCTGGAGGCTGACTGGTAACCGCCGTAGTGTGCGGCCGCTTCGATTCTTGCATCGGCCGACCTTGCGGGGTTGTTGTTGTTTGCGCCTTTTGCCTCGGCTCTCCGCATGGTGTCTGCTGACGTGCGGGTTGCTTCTGTGGCCGCGGCTGCGGTGATGGCATCGGCGAGGCTGATGTCGCCTTTGGCCATAAGTCGGCTCTGGAGTGTCGGATCCCAAAGTCCTAGCACGAAACGGTCTCTTATGAGACTGTTCAATCCCTCAAACTCACAGAGCCCGCCTAGGCGCCTTAATTCAGCGACAAAGTCGCTCAGTTTCTCGTCCGGTTTTTGACATCTCCGGTAGAATTCGTTCCGCCGAATTAGGATGGGGACCTCGGGAGCATAATGGCGCTTTAGTATGGGTTCGAGGACGTCCCAATCCATGGCAGTCGCGTCTGCCGGTTTGGCCAATGCCTTGGCCATCTGGAAAACCTCTGGTCCACAATGCGTCAGGAATACGGCGCGTTTTAGCGGGCCCGGGGCGTCCTTCATGCCGGCACACTCTAAATACATCCGGAATCTGTCTGAGTAGGACTCCCAGTCCTCGGCGGCGGGGTTGAAGGGGGCGGGCGGTGCTATTTTCGCCATTTCGTTGTCGCAAGTTCGTCTGTGGACACGGGGTTCGGTTCAGGGGCGAGATCCCACCTTCGTCGCCAGTGTCGTGTCCGAAAGGAAGGCTCTGAGGCAGTGACTATCAGTAACAGCTCTTTTTATTGAAGACGTGAACCGAACCGCAAAAGAGAAAAAGCCTCCGGCTTTTATACTCTTTTGCCGCGGCGGCCGCGGCCAATGGCAGCGATTCAAGTCTCCCGCTCATGGTTTCAGCCAATCGCGGGAGACTTCAATCGGGCCAATCGGCGCGGCTCGCCTGGCCAATTAGAAATCCCTGCGCCTTAGCCAATCAAGGCGCAGGGATTTCGAGCAGTCCATTTTTAGTACACAACAGGGGGAGTGTCAAAAGTATCAAGATAAGAGCTGTGTGATCAAAATCCTGATTTCCCTTTATGTGCACGAACCATGTAACCTGTATGGGGCATGTTAAAAAGTCAGCACTTTCATCCCACAATCTCAGCTGCCATTTTAACTTGTGGATGCATCCAGGCCTGTATATTACCTTAGGTCAGGGGTCTTCAAACTTGACATCTTTAAGACTTGTGGACTTCAACTCCCAGAATTCCTCCTCAAGTCATGTTAGCTCAGGAATTCTGGGAGTTGAAGTCCATAAGTCTTAAACTTGCCAAGTTTGAAGACTCTTGCCTTAAATCATTTGATGATTAGGTAGCAATAAAAATCTAACAAATCCATAAAGAGCTAAATGTGTGAAATCCACAGAAGTCTTAAAGTTGCAGAGCAACCAGGGAAGAGTTAGATATGGTTGCCTCGGACATTTTTGTGGATGAGCAATCAGGTTAAACTAGCCATTTGTTATTTTATGCATTTTATGGTATCTGAAAAAAAGATAAACCTCAAGTCTCACTTTGACACAATAAATGTTAAAATATTATTTTTTAAAAAATAAAACGTGTTTCAGAATAAAGCCTAATCCTGATGTCAATAAAAATACAGCAGGTTACATTTCTCTAACTTTTAGCTCTTTAAACTTTGTATCCTTGGTACACATTAATCAAATGAAGTTTTCAAGTTTTGAACAAGAGATACCCAACTTCCCAATTTTTATTGTGCAGGTAGTCCTCAACCTATGATCACAATTGAGTCCATTTATGTTGCTAAGTGAGAAATGTCTTAAGTGAGTTTTGGCCCATTTTACAACTTTTCTTGCCATATTTGTCACTGCAGTTGTTAATTTAGTAACATGACTGTTAACTGAATCTGGTTTTATTGATTTTGCTCATTGGAACTTCACAAAAGGAGATCACATGACTCCGGAATATGGCAACAGTCATAAATGTAAGTCAGTTGCTAAGCAGCCAAATATAAATCATGTGACCATGGGCATGCTGCAATGATCATAAGTGTAAAAATGGTCATAAGTCCTTCTTTTTCAGTGGTGGTGTAGCTTAGGACAGTCACTAGAGAAACTTACCTGTATTCAACTTTGTTTTCAGTACATCCAAATGTACACAAATGTTGAGTGCAATTTTATCAACATTTAGTCTGAGAGTACAATTTCCATTGCATCTCTCTCCCCAATATACAATATTGTATTTGGCTGTCAGCAAAGGCAGCCAGAAGGGAAGGCAATAGAAGAAAAATAATATACACGATTATATGGCTGACTGAAAATGACACCAAAACTACAGAAGCATTTGCTTTTTTGGCACAGAGGAGAGAAAGAATAATGACCAAGGTAAGAAAGCTGTAATCTATAGCCGGAGGCAGTTCATTCTTCATTGTTGGAAGCTAGGAAAAAAAATACACTGCACTTGATTGCCTTGACCAAAGCCTCTGTCCACATCACCCTATGAACATAATAGTGTATGGAGGTGTTTGTGTGCAGTCAAATCAATAAAGAATTCTCCTTTCACCGGGTCTTTTGGGAGCAAAAGGAAAACCATTACTCCACTAATTGTCAAGCCCCCAAATCTGAGTCAAATCTCTTCCTATTTCTTGTGTTTATCTACAGCGGAACAATTAATGGAAAGTACAGTATCTTGCCTCAACTTGCAGCTACTGTTAGGAATCTTGAACCTGTTTAATGAACTGGAATATATAATCTGTATGAATTTCAGAGAGAAGGGAGCTAATTTCACCTGTATCACAGTATAGTGATGCCTGTTTCTGTTTCAGAAGGTCCTTTCTAATTGTTGATTTCCACTCATCATTAAAAAAAAAATCATATATAGAACATGCCTAGGAATAATAATAATAAGCCATGGTGGTGCAGTGGTTAGAGTGCAGTACTGCAAGCTATTTCTGCTGCGTGCCGGCTGCCTGCAATTTGGCAGTTCAAATCTCACCAGGCTCAAGGTTGACTCAGTCTTCCATCCTTCTGAGCAGGGGTGGTATTCTATCAGTTCGGACCAGTTCTATAGAACCGGTTGCTATGATTCTGCACAGTTCAGAGAACTGGCAAATCACACCACTGGTGGCCCCTCCCCTCCCCTCCCGCCCAACCCAGGAGGCTTCCCTGAAGCCCAGTCAGGGGTGATATTCAGGGGGTTGGGGGAGGGAGAAGTGGCCTGAGAGCAGAGCTGAAACTTCCTTAGGACTGAAGCTTCTATTTTTGAGTGCAGACTCTGGCAGCAGATTGCAGAAAGATAGATCTGGAAGTGAAGCTGTGATTCTGCAAGCAGCTCAATCTGCCTGCTTGCTTTGCCTGGTTTTGAGTAAAAGTTGCTCTTTTTTAAAATAAAAAACACCAATCTTTACATATATATTTACAATATTTACATACAAGCCATGTCCAGCCAGTCACATGACCACAAGCCACACCCACAAATTTGGCCATGCCCACAGAACTGGTTGTTAAGAAATTTGAATGGTACCCCTGCTTCTGAGGTGGGTAAACTGAGGACCCAGATTGTTGGGGGGCAATATGCTGACTCTGTAAACTGCTTAGAGAGGGCTGTAAAGTGGTATATAAGTTTAAGTGCTATTGCTATTCATCGCTTCTTTGGACTACTGAATGGTCAGATCTCAATCGGGCATTACACTAGAGATACAAAGAAGGGTATTAAGGGGCAGTGGCAGGCTCTGTGTCATAAAACCCTAAATCCATACCTCATTAGGATTCAATGTTATGCATTGAAAACAGCTCCCTTCTGTATTAAACCAAAAGTCAAGGGAGAAGGAAAGGGAAAATGAAGAAAAAGCTATAGATAGATATACTTGAGTGTTTCCACTCTCCTGCACTAAAGATGCATTAAATTACAACTCCTGTATTTCCCAACCATCATGTTCTGGACAAGTTCTACAATCACAACTTGAATATTGTGCCTGAGGGACCTATGTATGGTATTTGTTTTATGTCTTGTTTTTCATACTCATATCTAGAATGATTTCTTTCTCCTCCTCCTTTTTCCTCTTTTTGAAGGTTTTAAAATTGGAAAGAGACTAATTATTGATCTCTAGATTGTCAGTGTACCAACTATCTCCAAAGACACAAGTGGCATATCTTTAATTCTAGCTGTTGGGGAGCAATGATGGAAAGAGCCTTTTCCTCACAACCTAACATAAATGTAGCTCTTAATACAGAACTATATGGGCCTTTAGCCCAATTTAATCAGTCTTTTTTTTTTCTATAGACTAACATGGCTTCAATGAGGAATTGGGTCTAGAAATAAGGGACATATTTTGCTATTGCAAGGGAAGAATATTTCATTGGGGAAAATTAATAATGCTTGTTCAGGTCTGAATGATAAAATGATAGTTGCACAACTGGCTATGAAGCAACTATGAAACAAACACCGTTGAAGAGTCCAGGCATTATCACTGCTATTGGTGTCCTGTCCAAGGAAAGAGAGATGCACTCTGCTATTTTTAGGGCATTTTTTGCCCCATTATTTGCCCATGATGTTACTTGGAATGTTAGCATATTTGCACCCATTGTGATAAATTGCAGATATGCTAACATTCTAGTTAAGATCACCAGATGGTCCCCAAATGAAGCATCCTTTCCCATCTCTTCTTACTGGAAACACATTCTTGTGTAAGCTGCTTTCCATAAAGCAACTCTGAGCCCCTGTGGTTAATGACCAATGAATGCTGATGTAAAGTGTCTTAAAAGGTCTAAAATTTGCCACAACCTCATTCATTAACGAAGCTGAGTTAAAAGATTATTAATTCTCCATCAGAGCTTGCCTGTCATCACTATTTAAGAGGTTTATGGCCCGTGCAGCAACAAAACAACCCATCAGAAATGGTAAAGCACATTTCCTCATTCCCCTTGCTCAGAAAGGAGAATGTCTGCTGTTACTTTCCCTTTTCTCATACTTCCATCACCTATCCCAGTTAAGAAAGCTCTTTCCATGCTTTTAAAAAAAATTCCTGAGAGCAGGACATAGTCCTTGCAAATTTGCTGAGGTTCAATTGTCTAGCTGGAAATGAAAAAAAACACTAGGTATTGATGTTTAGCATTAGATTCCTTGTTGTTTTTCTTGGCAAATAACTGAGGTGTTATCCTGGTTTTTGTACCTTATGGTAACTCTTCATGGTAGCCTTTTCTTAATTTAATAGAAGTTAGGCCATGATGAAACAGCCTTAGCTCTTCAGTTGATAACCCTCACCAGAAGAGGGAAGACTGTTTAGTTATTCCCTTTGCATTACTTTTGAAATTCTTTTTGAGGCATCTTTTAAATGGGGCCCAGAGGCACAGCATTACTTTGCTTGCAATCTTCCAGCATGGGCATTTACTACAGAGTGGCATTTGGCAGACCTTCTTCAACACCACAAATTCTCAGAGCAGTTACTAGAGATAAAAGGTTCAGAAACTGCTGACTTTGAACCATCTTGGGATTATGTTTCCATACCACTCTTGCTTCTACCTTTTAATCATGTAAATAACATTTCTGAGAGAGTCCAGATGTTTGGGTTGTAATGTAATGTAACCAATTTCCCTGACACCACTACTTTGTGCTTCTGTCATTTGCCTTCTAGATTGTCACTAAGATTGGCCATAACAGGTGCTGAAAGTGTATTTATGAAGAACAATGTATGGTAGGTCTCTGAAATGTTTTTGGACAGAAATGGGGTGGGGTGATCCAAAAGTGATAAATTTCCTCATACATCCTTTAATTCACCATAGAGCAGGGATCTTCAAACTTGACAGCTTTAAGACTTGTGGACTTCAACTCCAAGAATTCTTCATGTTATGTTAGTCATGTTAGCTCAGGAATTCTGGGAGTTGAACTCCATAAGTCTTAAACTTGTCAAGTTTGAAGACCCTTGCCATAGAGGTATCAGAGTGAAGGAAGGGAGAGAAGACAAGTGGAACATTTTGGTTAGGATATCTTACAGGCTTCTGTATTGTGTTCGCCTGTGAGTTTTACAGTTGTTTCAGTTTTAAATTTGGGGCTAGCCTACTGCTGTGCCAGAATGGTTTTTTCTTCATCCTGATTGGTTGGGAGTCTTGGTCTGTGTTTATTGGTCTTGGAGTTTGCTGTGTTCTGTTTGATTGGTGTTTCTAATATCTTCTGTCTGTTTTGTGGCTTTTTTGTGTCTTGATTGGCTTGTGCGTGTTCCTGTATTGTGTTCCTGTATTGGAGGCTTTTAGTGCAGCTTGGCTCTGAGTAAATGGACGGCTATCATTTGTTAGGAAGCTAGGTTTCATCTGGGTGCCTAGTTAGGGTGTGTTTGAGCTGGAGGTATCGGGGGGGGGATCTGTTTGTGCCCAGGTGTTTGCCTGGCTAGTGGTGTGGAGATTTGTTTGTTTGTGAGTGCAGGCTTCCAAATAATTGACAGTCTGGTGGAATCATCTCTTCTATTCATGCTTTCAGGTCTTTTTTCAATTCAAAGCATGAATAACCAAGGCATATACAAAGTCCCTTGTGCATCATGCCCGGCAACATACATTGGACAGACCAATAGAAGAATAAGTACCCACCTGGATGAACACAAAAATGCAGTCAAAAAGCTGGAACACACTTCCTCACTAGTCCAACACATGAAAACCACAGGTCATAGCATCAACTTCAATGGCACCAAAACCCTAGCCACTATAGAAAACCCCAGCCACAGAATTATCAGAGAAACCATAGAGGTTGAAAAAAGACCTGAAAGCATGAATAGAAGAGATGATTCCACCAGACTGTCAATTATTTGGAAGCCTGCACTCACAAACAAACAAATCTCCACACCACTAGCCAGGCAAACACCTGGGCACAAACAGATCCCCCCTGATACCTCCAGCTCAAACACACCCCAACCAGGCACCCAGATGAAACCTAGCTTCCTAACAAATGATAGCCATCCATTTACTCAGAGCCAAGCTGCACTAAAAGCCTCTAATACAGGAACACAATGTTGCCAGCCAATCAAGACACAAAAAAAGCCACAAAACAGACAGAAGATATTAGAAACACCAATCAAGCAGAACACAGCAAACTCCAAGACCAATAAACACAGACCAAGTCTCCCAACTAATCAGGATGAAGAAAAAATCATTCTGGCACAGTAGTAGGCTAGCCCCAAATTTAAAACGGAAACAACTGTAAAACTCACAGGCGAACACAATACAGAAGCCTGATGATGGCAGATGAGATTCTGCCAAAATGTTGCTACAACTTTAAAAGCACAACTACAATGATGTGGGAAAATACCCGAACAAAGCTGAATACCACACACACACACACACACACACACATATTCTCTATCTTTGGAGACACAGCAACTGGTCTTTCCATTTTACAGTTGGAGCATGTATACATTCAAGACATTTTTAACTCTCAATTTACATTTTTCCTCCTTTCAGATTTCTTGCTCCTCACCACTGCCAGCTCTGGCTCTGTCATACACTTTGTTTTATTTGGTATATACATGTTGATACAAGCAAATTGTATGTTTTTGTTATCCCTTCAATTCTTGACACTAGATTTTAGTTAACCAATAATCCAGTCACTTGGAACGAGTTTCCAGTATCAGCATTAAAAAGACTGACATCCATAGCATCCTATTGAGTGGATGTAATCATGCCCCTAAAGTGGGCTACTTTAGGAAAACTTGCATAGCAGTAAAAGCAATACAATAAAACAACCTGAATCCTATAAGCTCAAAAATAAAGTCTAACTACATAATTTGCAATGTATTTGAGAAAAATATGTATATTATGTGTTTCATAAATACTGGCATGCACAATGCACCCAGGAATGTTGTTATGTAAACTCAGGTTCTCAAATGAAAATGCTATATTTACGGAATATCAGCATTAGGATATTACTTGTATAAGTAGAAATTTAGTAGAAATTTAGGTTTGGGAATGCAATAAAGTTAATCACTTGAGCAACTGCACAGCCATAGGAGCAGTATGCTTCAAATAATTTTGGAAAAGGGTGCTACTAGTTCCAGAAAGGCAATGAACACAGAAGGTCATTTTCTTCAATCTACAAATAAGGAATGGAAGAATGAGATATGTGCAGGAATAATACTTTCCATAAACAATGGATTTCTTTGTGGGTAGAGTTAAAAAAAAAAAGAGCAGAGACAAACTCTAAACTCAAAAGCATTTTTCTTGGAAACAGCAGACACCAACCTTTCTTACTTTTGGCAATGAACTGTATAGTTGTAGCTGAGCATGATCGGTGCTTTGGTAAACAGAGCACTCAACACTTATTCAGGATGTCAGAATAATACCTGTCATCCAGCGTCACTGACAAGGTGGGCTTCTTCTTCAATCATTTGTTTTGAACAGATCTTGTTGAACTCCTGTTCCTGGCCATTGAAAGGTCACGCCAAATCATAGTTTGACAAATTATTTGAATATAGCAGAACTTTAGCAAATCCTTCTTTGCAGGTTTTAAAAGCTCTGTGGAAGCATCTATTATTCCCTAGCTGTTACAGAGATCACTTATGTTTTAAATGTTTCTGTGGTCAAGAAGTAAAGTAGTAGATTCAGCAGATTCTACTTGTCGATATCAACTTGTCTATAAATTCTTCCTATTTGCTCTCCCCTAGGAAAGATCCATTTTGGGTCTGGGGGCTTTTCTGATGATTAAAGGAACATTTTTTTCAGTTGTTTCTTCTTCCTTAAGCTTTGAGATACAACTGGCAGTGACCACTACTGGCACTGCAGGTACCAGTAGTTAGACCAGGTTTTTTTTTCATTTGCAGCAAAGTGCTGAGTTTAGACTTATAGTTAAGGCAGGATAGAAATAAAATAGCTCAATATCAAGTTATTAACTAAGATTTTTGTTTTGTCTTCTTAATCTCACTTTCTTGGATCATGTAGCCCCATTTTGTAGACTACATTTGTCAGGATTCCAAATGATGAGATCCATTTAAAAAGAAAAAAGCAATAAATGATGGACAGTAATTGATGGTTCAATAAATGATGAAGTTGACAGTAATTGACAGTAAAGTGACACAGCTTGGTATAGGCATGTTCATCAATCACCCATCAAATGGTGGACACTTGTTACAGCTTGATACAATATATTCTACAAATGTGGAGTGATATAAATTTAGTATACAATTCATCTGTCCTTCAATGTTTGCATAAATACTGCTACTGAGGGTATCTTATGCATTAATATATATCCACTAGTTATCTCAGTTGGCCAATGCCTGCAGCATTAGACACTCTTAGTATATCTTAATTAGGGCCAATCCATGCATAGAGTGAAGAAGTTCTGGGAGAATTAGAAAAGGACAGAGATAAATTGGGTTAGAGTCAGTGAAAGGTATTATTTTGGGAAGAGGGAGGTGGGAGACTGTTATTTTTCCTCCTGGTGACTGGTGCTAAAGATTTTCAGGGGTGATTTGTTAAACCACTTTTTTAATTTTTTTTTAATAAATGTTAAAATAGATTCCAATGTTGGCACAGTAGTTACAATGCAGTATTACAGGCTAGTTCTGCCCACAGCTTGAAGTTGGATCCTGGCAGGCTCAGAATTGATTCAGACTTTCATCCTTCCAAGGTGGGTAAAATGAGTACCCAAATTGTTGGGGGCAATATGCTGACACTGTAAAACGCTTAGAGAAGGCTGTAAAATACTGTAACACGGTATATACGTCTAAGTCAGGGCTGTCAAACTTGTGTCCTGCAGGCTGGATGCATCATGCACTGGCCATGGCCACACCTGGTTTAGAGAAGGGGGAAAAAGTCCCAATACGTCACATGAAGCCACTGTGATGATGCAAGTTTGACACCCCTAGTCTAAGTGCTATTGCTATATCATTAGTCACCTGTACTGATTTAAATCATTGTACCCTAAGGAGTGGTAAATACATTTAACCTTTATTATATGCTATTTCATTCCATTCTTATTTTATACACTGCTTCCTATTCAACACCCACAATAATCTTCACTGCCTTTTGGAGAAGAAGTTGAAAACTTCTCTGTCTTCTCTTTCTCATGAGGCAAAACCAATCCTGAATAATTTAGTCATTTTTCTGTCAAAAGATGATTCTGGATGCTTAGGGATTTGTGTATGAGAAGGACACTGTCTTTGGGAGAGAGCACTGTCAGCTGGAGGCAATCATGGTCTCCATAAAAGTCTCTTTGTTCAGACTGCAGACATTGATATGCATATGGAAGCAAAATGTCTTAAAGATGATCACTGTCTTAGAAGGCGTTTAAAAGGAAATTCCATGGCCTCATTGCCTGCAATTCCCTTATATTTATTATAATAACTTTTCCCATAAAAATTAAACCTGATTGAAACAATTTATGAGGAAACACCTCTGAGGTTTGGATCATTAATACCTCCAAGCTGGAACATTGTAAATTCTGACATGTGCTCTATTTCAGATTGTGTGTGTGTGTGTGTATGCACAGGCGTGCACGCACACACACACACACACACACACACACACACACACACACACACGTGTGCCTTATGCTCCCTTCCTTCAAATTCTTCTCACAGAAGCAAAGTATATCTAATAACCAACATGGTACTCCATTCTATTTGATCAGTGGTGTGTCAATTAGAAATAGTACATCTCTCTTGTAATTTGCCTTGATGCTTTCTTTTTCTTTTAATTAATAGCTATGCATGTTCTCACTTGCTCATGCTGAAATAAATGTTTTCCAACTGAAAAACTGAAAATAAAATCAAAGTCCCAGGTTCTTTCCCCCTAGTTAGTTTGATCACTGTGTTTGAATATTGAGCTGAATTAGTATATATTTGCAGGCTGCAGTATGAACATACAGCAAAAAGATTCAGTTCAGTTTGGAATACTGATCGTATTCAAGCCAGCAGGTCTTTTTCATTAATTGTATTGATTGTCTGATCTGGATCAATCTGATTCAAAGAAACTGATGGTGAAAGCAAATTTATGAAAGTAAAGTTGGCATTGATGACTTCTTGGACATGTATGTGTTTTGTTTTGCTTCCTTTTGCTTTATTTGGTTTTGTTACTTTTTTTACAGGATATTTTTCAACTTTCCAGACTCAGCTACAGACCAAGGATATGTTGTTTGAATTAAATCTGCTGGGCTTTTGGAAAATAAAAAAGGCTAGGTGCTTCTATTTAGCTTTACAGAAAATAATGTGCCCATTCATGGACAAAAGCAGATAAAATGACATTAGATCCATCAGCTTCAATAATTCAAACTGAATCAATGATGTAATATGGGCTTTTGATAGAATTGTTATCAAAATCTACAAATTATTCTCACTGCCTTTTTAAAAAAAAGCACTATCTATATTAGAATGGAATAGATGTGCAAAAAATCATGGAGGCAAAGTTATTTGAAAGAAGAAAATATCAAAATGTAGCAGTACCCATACTAGAAAATATCATCATAGACTCCCTCCCCCCTTGCTTGCTTATGTTTTCCAGGTTTCACAGATGCCTTCTTTTGGCAGGCAATAAGGGAAAACATAAAAGAGACCTGTCATGATATATCTGTGCAGTTGATTTAGTATCCAAACACATTAGATGGCACAGACATCCCCAGTCATGCTTCAGTTGGTTGCCGTACTATCTTTATTTGAAGATCAAATTAAATTAGATACAATGTACATTCCATTTTAAAAGAAGAGAATATGTTGGCTTCTGGTTTTTGTCATACCAGCATTCATAAATGCCACATTTCAAATAAAGGAACCCTTGGCATTACCTATAAAAGTTCCCCTGTTTTCTATTTATACATAGACATCTTGGAAAGGGCAAGATGAATTTCTGGTCAAGTTCATAATCATTTCCTGCATATATAATTCTCCCACTATCCATGTTACCTGATACTGTTGAGAGCCTTCTCATCATTTCAGAACAAAAATAGTACTGTCACCCTTGTTCTGTTTTTGCATCTTCCAGAAAAGAATGTGCTTGTGTGAGAGAGAGAGAAATTGAGAGAGAGAGAGAGAGGAGGGAGGGAGACAGGCAGAGATACAAAAACTGTGGGAATAGATTTATCTTCTTATCAAATTGTAAGATTAACAAAAGGGGATGCATGGAAGAAACAAATATGTCCTACTAACATCATTTGGCAGAACTAGCAGCATAGAGTTTTGCTCCTCCATCCAAATTTTGCATGGAGATTTGAATCATACAGAACACCCCCCCCCTCCATGTAGAAATTATTATGTTTCTTAAAGCTTCATAGAACCCCACACAATAATATGTGTTTTTTTGCTCAAAACTGACCTTGAGTCTCCACAGAGTTTGATTGGCCAGGCTTGGTAACTGGGATGCCTTGGGAAGGTGCAGGTGTGTCATGTTACATAAAACAGAGGAAATGGATGCAAGATTGAGCAATAGATGTGGTAGCTGGAGGAAGCTCTTTCAGGACCCCGGACAGAGCTTAGAGAATAAACATCCTGTACTATAAAGAAGCAGATTCAACTGAGTTATTCTACTGATTGGGCCTGACCACCTGTCTCAGGCTCTGTGTTCTGAGAAAGTGTGGACTAATTCAAAAAGGACTGATCTAACTGGAAGACCAATCATTCTGTGATAACTTATTGATTTTTTCCCCTTGGGAACATTGTCTGCATTAGCAAACAGATTCGGTAGAGTCCAGGCAGGATTTTGGGGATGAAGATGCTGGAACTCAGTCTCTGGGAATATACTATAGATCAGGGGTGTCAAACTGGCATCATTAAGGCAGTGTCACATGACATATTGGGACTTTTTCCTCCTTTGCTAAACTGGAGAGGGGTGTGGCCAGCGCATGATGTATCCGGCCTGCAGGGTGTGAGTTTGACAGCCCTGCTATAGATCTTAAACTTAGAGGATCTCAATTGCTGGGTTTAGGCTTAGTTTTAGAATTTGGACCCAAAACTTCAGTTCTAGAAACTAACTTCTAGAAACTTTTAACTATTTGTGGATTAGAATTTAAGTTTTTGCTACTGAACTAAATAGGATATGCAATTCTTGTCTTTTTGAACTCAGCTGAGTATAAACTTAAGGTTAACAGTTGGTTACACAATCATAGAACAGGTTTAATAGAGAAATGTGATTAATTTTTATGGCTTGTGTTCATAAGCTCTGTTTCAATTCTGATCTTCTAAGGAATGAAGCATACTTCTAGCTAGTTACTTCTTCAACTCCATCTCACCTTATCCTTGTTCTTTTAATTATCCAGTGCAACAAACCGGGTATCTCTCATGCTTCATCACTTTTTTTTTTTTTTTTGAAACAAATTTTTATTAATTTTAAAGATAAAACAACACATCATTAACCATTAAATACATAAACACATAAAACCTCTTAACATTGTAAATCCTTACAAGTCAAACAAAACATTATTTTTATACAGCATAATTCCAATTTATCCCATCTCCATATGGACACACAAATATCTTTCAGCAAATTTCTCATTATTTCTCTTTACTCCTATTCAATTTCATTTCTCTTCCATATTTATCCATTTTATAGTCATCATATTCTTTTCTTTCTGGCTTGTTTAAATTATTCTTGTCTAACATTCCTCCAAGGTTTTATTGATTCTTTTTTCCTTTTTTTTTTATAAAAAACAAATTTTGTTAGTTTTACCATAAACACAATACACAAACATACAAACACAAAACATAAACAAAACTAAAAGATCTTTTCTGAAGGTTGTCTGTTCCCGGGTTAAAACTCTTTACACAGACACAAATTCAAACATCATATTCAACCCATATCTCCTTCCATATCTTATTATCATTTTCTTTTATATATATATATATAAAAACCATTTTTATCAGTTTTATAAAAACAATGCACAAAGAATCAAGGCATAGCAGCTTATAAATTCTTTTCTAAGAAAAAATAATAATAAAAGACCAATAAGGCATAACATTTCCAGATTATAATATCAATATTTCATATAATATTAACTTCATATCTTGTCCCTACTTCTCTTTTCCATCCAAATTATTTATTAATTAAAATTTTATTGCCTTTTATCAATATACAAAATCCAAAAAAAAAAAAGCATATATATCCTTCCATATCTTATTACCATTTTCAACAACATTCTTTGTCTGTTCTATTTCCAATTATCCATTCATCTTTTTTTTCTTTTACTATACTTCTCCTGTACACCAATTGGAGTAACATCTATAACTCATTACCCTAACTTAGAAATACTACCTATAGCAATCTTTCTTGGGATTCTGTTTAAAAGATTCTAAAATTACATAATAAATTTTATATTCTAAATATACATATAAAAACACACTCTTATATACCCTCCAGAATCCCTCTTTTAATCTAAATTAAATTCACCCATTGTCTCTAAATAAACTTTTTTTCTTTAGGTCTTGCTTCCCCCCATTAAGGCTTCTCCTCCCCCCCTTTCTCTCTTGCTTATTCTTCTCCTTGCCCTTTCTACCTCTTTGCTTTTTCCCTTCGCTTTTCTTACTCCTTTTCCTTTGCTTTCTAACCTTGCCTCCATCTTTTCGTTCATTTTTCTCTCTTTTGGTTGTTTTTATAATTCTTAAAATCCCCTTTTTCTTATCCTTTTTCTCCTCCTCTCCGGAATGGACCCATTGTTCATCAAAAATGGCTTCTTCTTCCTCTTCTTCCTTGTCCCAGTCCTTCTGCTGCGTAATCAACTTTTCAACAGAACATAACGCCATTTCTAAGAATTGAAACAAAGCGCCCAAAGTATCTTCTTTTTTATATTTTTGATATTCAATCTCTAGTTCATCCACAAACAATGCCATTATAAAAAGGGAAACTTTTTCCAAAACAACCACAAGTATTTTTAATAATAGACAATCAAAAGCAATTAAAAAAAAAAATTCCAAAAGTTAATACTTTTCTTCCTTCTTCTCTTTCTCTTTCTGGATTAATTTTTAATCAAAGAGGTCCAATTACCATATATCTTCTTTTGGGATCCACAAAGACGTTCTAGACAATCTCCTCCTTTTTCAGCTTCTGCTCCAATTTTTTTTTCTCCCTTCCCACTTGCAATGACAATTTTAAATAATCAAAAATCCATACCTCCAGCAGAGATTTTCCAATTTCTTAAATTTTTCAATGTCCAAAAATCCCTTTGTCTCTTAGCTTCAGCTTTCAAAGCAATCCACTTTCAATGTCTAATATATCCAAATATTTCTGCTTTTTCCGTGGGGTGGGAGAGTAAAAAAAAAAAAAAAAGTTCCCTTTAACAGCTTCTCCGCCGCTTTTCGCTCTTCTTAGGGATACAATGTATCCTCCAGCAATTCAAGCAGCTCAATTCCAGGCAATTTAAAAGGTGTTACTTGACCCGGCTCAGACAGAACTTTCACTCTTCACACTTCCTCCAGCACAGTTCTTACCCGGTTGCTGGCTTCTTCGTGGCGGCCATTGCTGACCGCTGCTCCACCGCCTTGGGAAAAAGGGGTTTTCCCGGAGAAGGGGGGGGTCTGCGACACCCCCACCTCCCTATCCGACTCCCCTCTCTCTTCAGCTGTCCCTACAGGGCAGCCATATCCCCCTGACCCATCTGGATCGGGGGTACCTCGACGGCTAGCACAGCAGGAATCGCGAGCTGTCGCGAATTCCTGCTGCCCCGAAGCCACGCGAACCGGAAGTCATGCTTCATCACTTTTTATGAAGCTTCAGCAATGCAGATTTAATTAAATTAGCAGATCCCAAAACAAACTTGGAAATAAAGATGACATATTTCTCAGGTCTTAAACATATGAAAATTCATCACTTAACAGTGACATTGACAAATGATATTCATTACTTATTTTCCAAATGACCAGACCTGATTTCTGTTGGAGATTTGGGATATTCCAGGCATTTTTTTTAATCATTACACTTTTCCTGATAAGAGAAGGAAACTATTCACCAGAAAAGATACATCAGACTGCAGATGGGTTCCATTTTTTATTTGGAAAGCTGTTATCATTCTTGCTTTGCAGAAAATATTAGGAAAGACAAAGAGACATCAGATGAGCAAAGGTCCTTTCCTTTCCTTTCCTTTCCTTTCCTTTCCTTTCCTTTCCTTTCCTTTCCTTTCCTTTCCTTTCCTTTCCTTTCCTTTCTTTCTTTCCTTTCCTTTCCTTTCCTTTCCTTTCCTTTCCTTTCCTTTCCTTTCCTTTCCTTTCCTTTCCTTTCCTTTCCTTTCCTTTCCTTTCCTTTCCTTTCCTTTCCTTTCCTTTCTTTTCCTTTCCTTTCCTTTCCTGTTCTGTCCTGTCCTGTCCTGTTCAAAAGGTTTCCTCTTCTTGGGTAAAGTTACTTGTGCAAAACAGCTTCTTGCTAACAGTATACAGTGTGTGTGTGTGTGTGTGTATATATATATATATATATATATATATATATATATATATATATATATATATTCAGAAGAAAAGGAGATTGCTCTTCGGGAAAAAGTTTTTATTTTTGTTCAGAATTTTCGGATTTGTTATCTCAAGTCCATCTTCAGTGAACAGTTAGTTGGAGATGTGTCAGGGAAGGAGCTTTGGTCGTTGTTTCTGTCGTTGGTGTCAGCGTTCTATAGATTGGCAGCGCGGGCATCAATCGCGTGATTGGCTTGTCAGTTGTTTTGAGATAACAAATCCGAAAATTCTGAACAAAAATAAAAACTTTTTCCCGAAGAGCAATCTCCTTTTCTTCTGAACTTATATCTCGGGATACAAACCTTCACAATTATACGAAATACCCAAGAGCGTGATACGCTCCGACAAGCCCGAAAATGGGAAAAACTTGCCCGAAGAGAAGCCGCTACACGTCAACAGCTATGGTTTCTACACCGATGCAGAGACACAAACGTATTGCCAAGGTCAGTAAAATCCAATCCACCTGTCAAATCGCCGTTCGGATACAAAATAGCCGCTCAGAACGGCCGCCACATGCTGCGCGTCTTAATTCAAGATGCACAAAACCGGCTTCATCGGTTTAAAGCCGAAGCCGATCAATTAAAAACAATATGTGAGAAAAAACTCTATCCAGAACTTTTTTCACAACTTAATGACAAAATCAAATCTTCAGCATCAAATAGCAGCCAAACCAAACGCGCATCACTTGAAACCAAATTACAAAAACTTACTTCAAATACAACACCTCCACAAACAAATCAAAAAGCTGTAAATCTATCAACAAGACAATTAACAACAACAGAACTCAATTTACTCTCCCATGGACTAAAATTCAACACCAAAGATGCACAATTCATTGATTTCATGGCTGACCTGGAAGCAATCCTCTCCAGACCAGAAATAACTGATAACACCAGATCAACAATCAGAAACACAGTTACAGGTTTACTAAGATCAAAGAACCCAGATCACATTTTAACAAAAAAAGAAAACCTTGGATTACAATCCTTACGAAAAGATAAATCTATAGTCATCCTCCCTGCAGACAAAGGAGGAGCTACAGTCATCATGAATAAAGATGACTATATCACCAAAGCAACTACATTATTAGAAGACACCACAACATACACAGAATTACAAAATGATCCCACAAAGAAACAAAACAATACAATAATTTCAACAATCAAACGACTCTCTAAAGAAAAATTCATTTCAAATGAAGACAGCAAATTCATCCTAATAACCAGCCCCTCCATTGCCAGAGCATATGGACTTCCAAAAATACACAAACCGAACATTCCACTTCGCATGGTAATTTCACTCATCGGAACCCCCACTTACAACTTAGCCAAATGGCTTCTCCAACACCTCAAACATTTAATTGCAAACTCAGAAGACAGTATTACAAATGCATACACCTTTCTTGAATGAATCAAAGAAATACAAATAAAACCAGATGAATGCATGGTATCCTTTGATGTTATATCACTTTTTCCATCGATCCCTCTTGAACATGCCAAAAATATAATTAAACAACAATTAGAAGAAAAACCCATCAATATCCCCACTGACAGAGTAATGGAGCTAATCACCCTTTGCCTAACCAACTACTGTCAATTTAACAATAAATTCTACCTCCAGAAAAAAGGCACACCAATGGGCTCTCCTATTTCAGGTTTCATAGCTGAAATAGTGTTACAAGATCTAGAAAAATCCGTTTTTACAAATCTCAAACCAAAACTATGGCTTCGATATGTGGATGACACATTTGTCATTGTCAAACGCACTGAATTAGAACAACTACACAAAGCAATCAACTCAATACACCCAGATATACAATTTACACGAGAAGAAATGAATAATACTCAACTATCATTTCTAGATGTCAACTTAAAACTTCTTGAAAATGGCAAATTACAAACAAGCGTATACAGAAAGAAAACAAATGCTGACATTATACTCCACTACAGAAGCAACCACCCTACCACACACAAAAGAAGCTGCATCTCAACACTCTTCAAACGAGCCTACACTTATTGCCAAGATAAAAAAACACGAAAAGAAGAACTAAACTTTCTATACAACCTCTTCATAACCAATGGATACCCAAAAAGCTTCATCAAAGACTGCCTAAGACACAAACCACATAAACAAACAGACACAAACAACAAAAACCCACAAAACCCACCTAAATGGTACTCACTTCCATATATACATGGTGTATCAGAAATCATATCAAGACACTTACAACCATTTAACATCAATATAGCACATAAACCAACAACTTCATTAAGAAAAACACTCATATCAGGTAAAGACAAATTACCAATCACCTCAATGAAAAACGTTATATATGAAATACCATGCAAAACATGCCCCCAAAAATACATTGGCCAAACTGGAAAACAACTCCACGAAAGAATACATGAACACACATTAGCAGTTAAAAGAAGAGACCCACTATCTCAAATAGCAACACACAGTATAGAGCACAATCATTGCTTCAACTGGGATGCAACCAAAATAATTGGCACAGGCAAAACACGTTATGCACGCGAATTTATTGAAGCATGGCATACTGGCACCAATTGCATTAATCGCCACAAAGACATTGACCCCAACTATCAAAGTTTACGTGATAATTGGATGAACAACATCAAAAAACAACCCAGCTCGCACCCAAAACAACTGACAAGCCAATCACGCGATTGATGCCCGCGCTGCCAATCTATAGAACGCTGACACCAACGACAGAAACAACGACCAAAGCTCCTTCCCTGACACATCTCCAACTAACTGTTCACTGAAGACGGACTTGAGATAACAAATCCGAAAATTCTGAACAAAAATAAAAACTTTTTCCCGAAGAGCAATCTCCTTTTCTTCTGAACTTATATCTCGGGATGCAAACCTTCACAATTATACGATATATATATATATATATATATATATATATATATATATATATGTATGTATGTATGTATATGTATATGTATATGTATATGTATATGTATATGTATATGTATATGTATATGTATATGTATATGTATATGTATATGTATATGTATATGTATATATTTATTTGTTTTCGGAGGTTCTCGCGGGTATTTGTATGTGGATCTTTGGTTATTCGGGTTTTCTCCCGCGTAAGATTGGAAGTATCTAGGCAACGTTTCGATGAAGTCTCATTCATCATCTTCAGGCTTGGTCTTCAGCTCTGTGCTTCTCAGAGTGATGTGAGCTTGCAGCTGCTTCTTCCTTTTAACTGCTAGTGGGGGTGTGACTTGATTGGCTGGGGGCTTGGCTGTGTTCTGATTGGATGGGGGTGTGTTCTCATTGGTTGGGGTTTTGGCTGTGTTCTGATTGGTTGGGGGGTTGGCTGTGTTCTGATTGGCTGGAGGCGTGTTCTGTTCAGGTGGGGGCTTGATTGTGTTCTGTTCAGGTGGGGAGCAATGATGGAAAGAGCGCTTTAATATGGCAGATACTGTATTCATATAAAACATGCACAAAATGATTGTATAAACCATCTTGGTTCCTCCCCCTACAGGAGTCTCTGAGAGCATTGCCAATCACTTGTTAATCAGTTCCAGAAGAAATTCTAATTCATATCTAGCCTCATACATGCTTTTGAAGATGCATTTGTTGCAATTATCTGTTACACTAGGAACATGCTATGAGGAAAATTACTAAAAAGAGGTCTTAAAGGAAAAGGTGTTTCTCTTGTCCAGTCATGTCCAACTTTTAAGAGTGTGGGTGGTCACCTGTGTTTTTAGAGGAGGGAAACAGCATTGTCCAAAGACACTTCTGTGTCATGTGGCCAGCATGATTACACACTGAAGTACATAGAATACTGTTTCCCTCCCCCCAAATTGGTAACTATTTATCTACTTGCATTTGCCTGCTTTCAAACTCTGGGTGGGCAGGTCCTGAGGCAAGTAACGGGACCTCAACCTGTTGCACGATGCTGAGGTCTTGAACGCAGGCTGTCAGCTTTCCAGATGACAAGCTCAATGTCTTTAATTGATGAACCATTGCACCATCTAAAAAAGAAGGGGGAGGGCTTACTAACAGCTCAATCTTTCTTTGAATTTTTCTACAACTTTCTCAGCATGTGGATATTTCTACAATTAAGATAAGATCAAATCACCCCAAGCCTAGAGCTACAGCTGCCTGTTTTTCTCTATCTTCTCAGCCACAGATAATCCAGAGTGGCTGCTGGGAAAAAAACTAAAAGCAAGACCTGCAAAAAAAGAGGTATTTGCTGACTGCCAGGCTGCCTTGCAATTTTACAATCCATGTGTATCTTTTCCCCAAGCTCACTGGAGTGTTTATAGAAAAAGGGTAAGCCATCCAAATTGCTAGAGCTATTTCTCAGCCTCAGTGCTTCCTTTCTCAGATCAAGAGTAATTTCCTCATGAACTGTGGGAAACATGTATTAAACCTTCCATTAATTCTCTCATTTCTAGACAGGTTGCATTCTTCTCAGCTATTCAGTTATGATGACAGGACTTGGCTCATGATGTTGGATTGCTAGAAGGCTTGTAGTTAACAACTTCTCATGACAACATTGTACATCTAGTTTCAATATGGGAGCTGGTGCTTATGATACTCATCTGTTAGAGAGGCAAATTGGCTTGGAATGCCACTTTTTTAAAGAAAAAAGAAAAAAAAGATAGAAACTGAATGGTTTCCATTGGATCTTTGTGGTATTTTCCCCTTCCCACCTGCTGACTTAAAGATAAGGCATTCTGGAGAAATCTTTTTAGACCTGAAAGAGCTAGAGCAAAAGTAAATCAAATATATGTGTGACATATTGCTGGACAACCCAGCCCTTGTATTGATTTTGTGTAAATGTTCTTGTCTTTCTTTGCATTGATCTATGTAGATCTTGCTCACCTTATTTGGTACTTTACTTACTTTATTTAATTTTTTTGTATATATATTATCTACCTAACTTCATTTCCCAGTTCTCCCAATTCCCAGTTCTCCCAATCCCTCAATTTCTTTTGTATAGCAATTTTGTGAGTTAGATTAGGTTGAGAGATAGTGCTGCGATCTTCCTAGCTGATCATGAATATGGACTGGGTCCGAGTATAACACCTCAACTCTATATCAACCTTTTCTTTCAGAAACAATATGCAGTTATATCCAAACTAACTGCTATGGGTTGGCTTTTGAGTCTGACCTTGCTGAATCAAGGATGAAGTTAGATCTAGTGTGACATAGACTAAGGAAGGAAGCAGGCAACTGGTTAGATTGAAAAACTGAAACAAATATCTATAAACTGCTCTGTAAATCTCATTGTATTAATATGATTGATCAACTTACCAAAAGGCTTCAATGATGTCACGAAATGTCAGTCAATGATGTCATGAAAACTAAATTGAAGAAGGCAGAATGCATAATTCCTTCAGCATACAGCAAGTCCCCATTGGCAATTCTCTGATTTGCACCTAATTACTCACCTCTTGATTTCTAGACTACTTCATGTCTGAATTCTTGGACCACTTGGAGTCTGTTTCCTCACATAGCTTAGCACTTGCTCTTTTGGTTGCCATGTACAGATTAGGGAGGTCCTAATGTTATTGCTGTTTTTAAAATTATTTTAGGATAAATTTAGTACTGCCCAGAGGTGGTATTCAGCCAGTTCTGACAGGTTCTGGACAACCGGTAGTGGAAATTTTGAGTAGTTTGGAGAATCAGTAAATACCACCTCTGGTTGGCCCCACCCCAATCTATTCGCTGCCTCCTGAGTCCCAGCTGATCAGCTGGGTCTTCTTTTGTTACCCTGCACAGGAGAATGGAGCTGGAAAGCAGGTTAGTAGGGTGGGGAGAGATTTTACAGTATCCTTCCCCTGCCATGTCCACTAAGCCATGCCGACCAAGTCATGCCACACCTACCAAGCCACACCACACCCATCAAGCCTGTAGTAAAAAATTTTAATCCCACCACTGCTACTGCCCCTCTGAAATGGCTAGTGAATTGTCTCTTACTATTGATCCCTTTTACCTCCATGAAAGGCTCTGCTATAGGATAAAATCAACTTTATCTCTGCCTCATTCCAAATTACTAGGACAGAATGACAGAGACACCCATTCTCACTTTATCCACAAGTATAGCTGCAGTTCAGTCTCAGTTGAAGTCCCCAAGATCTTCAATCAGTTCTTAAACTACTTTTTGCAGCTCCTAAAATTACAAAATCAGTGAAAATAAATGTCTTCCCAAATCTAGTAGAAATGTTTCTTTTTATAACAACTGCTTTTATCTACAAGATTGAGATAAATTAAGTCATATCATTCTTTACCACAGAGAAAGAGTAGGGCATATTTCCAATTCAGGAATTAGCCTGAAAGATCAGCATTGAAGCAATTGTTGAGAATTTCACCAGTGGCAAAATACTGAACAAATTGTTTTACTTGGAAAAGTTCCTGTTGAAAATGGTAATATTTTTTTTTACTTCAGGAATGCAGGAAGCCATTATCAGCAGAAGTGCTCAAAATAGTATACAGGAAGGAGAGCAAAAAATAGGAATGTTAAACAGAAAATAACAACAACAAATTCATCCCAAACATAGAATATTCAGGTTTTATCCACTGCCTCTTAGAGTCACATTTTAGTTATAATCTCTGAGCAGTCAAGAAAAACTCAGGATTATTTGAGACCATAAAGTATTCTAAGATCATTTTCTTTTCTTTTCTTTTTTAATATACTTTTGCATTGGTCTACAGAAGTGTTTCTCAACCTCAGTAACTTTATGACATGTTGATTTGTAAATTCTGCTTTGTAAGGACTGAACTACAGAAGAGAGAAAAAAGGGAATTTTCCAAGGCCAGGCATAAAATTTATTTCAACATTTTAAATTTGGTGTTGTATAAGGGACTGGTAGGATAAAGAAAATATAGCATTTATGTATGTATATAATGTCTGTCTATCTATCTATCTATCTATCTATCTATCTATCTATCTATCTATCTATCTATCTATCTATCTATTGTATATAGCCAAACATCTCAGTGCTGCAACTCTGGGTGACTTAAGGAGTTAAAAATAAAAAAGCAACACAGAGATACGCGCACAACAATAAAATTATTAAACCATTAACATCTATAATCTGCAAGAGAGCACCATTAATTTTAACAGGCTTTCCACCAATATGATCAGGTCCCCAGACAGGATGGCAGATCATATCTTCAGGCACTTCTTGAAGTCCAACATGGTTGGCCTGAGGGCAATGTTCTGGCAGAAAAGGTTCATCTCCTGAGTTCCACCAGATGATGTTTATTTGTAGATGGGACCTGCAATATACCCTTTCTGCCAGATCTGATGGGAAAGATAGATGTAATCGGGGTGAGGCAGTTCATCAAATATCAAATAGTTAATAGTAAGAGAGCCAACTGATTCTGATTTTATTCTAATCTTCTTCCCTGGCAAAGGACATGAACAATCCAGTATCATTCATTAAGTCATTCAAACAACTTTTCAGAAATTAAATCTAGTCTGGAAACTATCTTTCAGGTTAAGTGTTGTAAGCTCATTTGTGTGTGCGTTGGTGGTTATATACATTTGTTAAACAAACAAACAAGCAAGCAAGCAAACACTGTTCAAAGCTATGACAGCAGATTCAGAACCTTACCTTCTTCTATATATTCAGTGTTATTCTTCTTACTCTCCACTCATGCAATAAAACCACAACCAACTTTGATGTTCCTCCATACTTGTCCAAGTTATAACAACAGCAGAAGGAATGAAAACCAGAACCAGCAGTTAGTTAGGCTTGGTCAGATGACACCCATCTGTTCCTAATAGGCACTCAATGATCTGCAGTAAAGATTCTGTTACATTTCTCAGCTCCTAATTACTTTCTTCAATAAAAACTATTTGCCAAGCCTTTTCCTTTCCTTTCCCCTCCTCTCCCCTTTCTCCTTTCGCTTCTCCCCTTTCCCTTTCCCCTCTTCCTTTATTGCTCTGTTAATGACAAATGTGAGCTCCATTTATAAATCTTTGTAGGAAGGAGACTGTTTGTTAAATAAATACAAGTCAGACCACGAAGCAGAGGTGGTATTCAGCAAGTTCTGACCAGTTCTGGAGAATTGGTAGCAGAAATTTTGAGTAGTTCGGAGAACCAGCAAATACCACCTCTGATTTTACAGTATCTTTCCCAGGGGTGGGATTCTACTGGTTCTGTCCACCTCTGTAGAACCAGTAGCTCTGAAGAGCAGCAGACAGGGAACATACATAGAACCGGTTCTATGTCCGCTGCTGTTTTGTCCCACATGCCCACCTGGGCTCTTACCTGACCTTTATTTCCTGCTTTTTCAACCGCAGCTACTTTGCACGACATAGCTGTGGTTGAAAAAGCAGGAAAAAAGTGCTTGTTCAACTGCTGAGCACCTGCCCGCAGCACTGCTCAGCTGTCCAGGCAGCTAGCTGACAATGATATTCACACACACACACAAAGCGTGCAGCACGCAAAATGTAAAATCACCGAACTGGTAGTTACACCGGTCGGATCCCACTCCTGATCCTTCCCCTCTCATACCCACCAAGCCATACCCACAGAACCGGTAGTAAAAAAATTTGAATCCCACTACTGCCAACAAGACAACTGATACTGAACATCAAGTTATGGAGCCATTGTAAATGCAGAGGACAGAAAGAAAGGGCTGATGGGAAGTAGATAAACTTGATACTACAGAAACATCTCTAGTCTACAAGGCCAGCTTCCTCTGATCTGGAAATAGCTGTCAAGTCATATGGCCATAAAAATATGTGTTTCCATGGGAAAAGTTTTCATCCTAATTCTTTTTCATTAAAAAAAAAAAATCTTTGAGCAGCTAAACATAAAATTATGCCTTGATTCCAGATCTGAAAATTTGACTTGCTTATAACAGGTTTTAAAATGTTAAATCTTAAAGGCAGGCTTTTTATCTGAAAATGTCATATATTTATAGGAGGCTTCCAAACAGATGATTCCTGGCTGTTAGGGATACACCCTAGCAGAAATCTGCACGGCAGTCAGGCAGGCAGGCAAATATATGAGATAAACGTTTTTGTAGCTTACACTCAGTGAAACAGATACACTGTGCTAGTTAAATAGTTTATTCCAGTAAGAGTTTTAACATACTCAAAACAGTCCATATATCATTCACTAGTTCAGTCCGTTTGGGGATTATTCAGTTGCAAAGTCCAGTGTTGAAAAAGAGGTCAGTAAACTTACAAATATCAGTCCAGTAATATATCTCCTTGCAGTAGAGATATGAAGAAGTCAAACCTCCTTTCTTCCTTCAGCAGCAGCAGCAGGGAACACGCAGTTATCAAACCATCAATCCATCATCATCAGCAAGCAGTTCAGTAAGCCAGCAGGTTCTCTTGCTCCCTCTTATGGCGGTTTTACAACCGCACCCAAAATTACATGCTTTGCAGTTTGAAGTGACACACACTTAAACTTACTATCATAGTTTATATATATTATTTTACCCAAACTACGTTAGGTAGTCTTGTTATTCCTAACACTGGCACTCCCAAATAAATAAATAAAAATACTGCTTTGCTTTTTCATTTTTTCCTTCCTTAATGGATTCTTTTGTGGAAATGGGTGGAAGAGATGCAAAACTCTAAACAGCAACGGAGCAGGACAGAAAGATTCACTACTCCCCAGTCAGTTAGCTGCCCTTTAAAACCCTCTGATTTTTAATTACTTAATTTGGGTTGGATTATAAGCATTATAAGCAAAACTTAATGATGACGGGGGTAGACTAATGATCAAATTTGTCACTAAATCAATTCATGTAATGCAATGCATGTAATGATATGGAAGAGACTGAAACACGTTCAGTGTTTTGTTATCTGTTCAGCCAGTGTAAGTTCACAATGCATTTACATTTAATAAAGAAAAATCATGAGAGGAATTCATGTTTTGGAAAACCAAATATTTTTCCACTGTGTTGAAATTTGTGGTGGGGCTAGAAGATTGTTTTGTGAGACTATTGCAGATTTCCATGGTATTCTACCATCTATGGTTGCCAATATCACCTTTTCCTCAACCTGCAGTTCCAAACAATAGTTTTGTTGGCTACTCACTAAAGAAATTTCACTACACATTCTGGAGCACCATCTACTGGTGCTTGGGCTTACTTGCTTCACATGGGTCACATGAGGAAGCATCCTATGCCAGGTAATGATACATAAGCAGCACACTTATTAATGCTCCAGGGATGTATTCCAGCCATGTGTAACTTAGAAAAAATCTACTCAGGACTGGACGTTCACATTTCTGCAGAATGCAGTAGTCTAAAATAAGGTCAAGAGAACAGATGCCCTTCTTTCTTACAAACAGCAGTGTTTGGGCCCTTGTAATGTATATAATAATTATTTGTACACGTTTTAAAAATATTTCATGTAGAAAGCATAGATTGGTTTCTTGCATTACTTTAGAAACAAGCAGAAATATTCTTTGCGTGGTTCCTGCAAAAATTCTATATTAAGATGATCCCTCATTGTCAAATTTAGCCATGTCATCTATTCAGCAAATGTTAGTTTGGGGGTTGGAGCAGATTGTTCCATTGGGGTAATTATTACAGTTTGGTACAAGCGACTTCTCTTGTTCCCTTTTCCAGGGCCTTTGTTTTCCCTCCCTGCTTCTTCCTTTCACATTAAAGATGTGGCTGATTCCAACATCAAGAATCATGGAGTGGCTGAGATGGTTATCATTATGCAAGGCATGCAGGATGAAATGGCAACGCCTCTATACATCAAGGGAACACAATCATGTTGATTCATGTTAAAAATCAGATTTTTTTTCTCTATGTGTGTGTGCTGCTATCCCAGAGAGCAAAGAAGAGCATCTGGGCATGAGGAAAGACAGGGAGAAGATGGGGTTGCTCTTTTGTAAAAATCATTTACAAAAACATGGTCTAGAGTTTTTGTTTAGTCTTTGCTATATATGCCAAACACCCAGATAATGAAAATCTGCTCTTCTGGAATGAGAAACAGAGAGGGATTGATTTTCTGATTGGAAAAGGCATGATTCAGTTTGTAACTCTATTGTTTTCTTCAAACAATCATGTCAGTGTTATTCTGCTGAGCTATTCAGACCTGTTTCTGCCCAGAAGTGTGTGGGAGAACGTTGCTTTTTATCCCTGCTTAATGCTTAGTTCAATGAAGCCTGGTTGGGGCTTCTCCATGCTGTTTCCTGCTTTCTAATTGGAGCTATGAAAAACTGGAGCAGCAAAGAGAAGAGAAGACTCTGATGGAGCCATTCCTCCCATGGACACCTAACACCTAATTCTCACAGTGCTGTCTTATGCCTAAGGATATTTACCCATGTAGCAGGGCTCTATTATCTGTTATTCTTCTCATGTTTCTTATTTCTTTCTCTTCTTGGTAGTTTAGGATTATATCACTTTGTTGTTTGCATGCATTACTGAGAATTTACGGAGGCAAACTCCTTGTGTATCCAGTCACACTTGGCCAATAAGCAATATCATATTCTATATTTTATTCCTCCTTTCTGCCCATGTGGCATTGGATTTGAACAGTGCCACCCTACCTTATCCCCCTTTTCCCCAAAGAAGTTAAAAGTCAGCACCATTTGGCTGGTAGGAGAATTGAGAGAGGAGGGTGAACCTTGGTTGCTTGGAATGGTCTAATGTTAGTTGCATACTCACTGTAATATTTAACAATATGTCATTTGGATACCCTGGCAAATACCCTGCCTCCAATCCCACTGCGTATCTCTCCGTATGCCTGACCCAGATTCTCTTAATGGCAGCTGCACTTGATTGTAATCCCCTTTCCCATTACAACAGCTCTGCAGTGTATAATCCTTTATAGTGAGGCTTTCACGCAGATGCCCCTGCTTGTTATCCTTTTCTCGCCCCAAGCCATTCTTGTGTAGGAATGCAGCTGTTCAGTGCAAGCCTATGCTTGTTTGCTTGGAAGTGAGGCCCACTGCATCCAATGGAGTTTTTCTCCCCTGGGAATGTCCACTTGGGATGCAACCTTAGATGGAATCACTGCGCTGCTGTATTTTTTTCCCCTTTGTCTGCTGCAAAATAGCTTTTTTGTCCTGTGAAGCAAATCTTGCAAAAATGCAACTCCCCTGAGCTTTCTCCAGCCATTTTGTTATAACCTGTAAGCTATGATTTTGAATTCTAGGTGTGTGTGTGTGTGTGTGTGCAACACACACACACACACATACACACACACACACACACACGAGAAAAGCAGCATAAATTCCAAACTGACTATAATGCCATAGGCATAAGGGGGTTTGTGAGGATTTATGTTTCGCTGTACAGATGTTATGAGTGAGATGCTAAATGGATAAGCAAAACAAAAAAAAAGCTGTTTTTCGGTGATGCTGAAAATGAAAGAAACAGGCATATAAGAAAAGTGATTGGCAATGCTCTCAGAGACTCCTGTAGGGGGAGGAACCAAGATGGTTTATACAATCATTTTGTGCATGTTTTATATGAATACAGTATCTGCCATATTAAAGCGCAATGTTAATCAGTTCCAGAAGAAATTCTAATCTTGTGAAGTGTGGTGGGGCTTGACAATTGCTCCTCTTTTAACACAAGAGAGCAGGTTGCTAGAAACCAGATACTTAGTTCAAGGAGGAAGCCAAAAGGGACAGGCAATGGATGAGCTGAACTATAATATATTCGCCATCAATCATATCTAATTTCTCAGCACAGAATGTATCTAGTATTTCTTTCCATGACATATTCTAATGTGTTTCATTTTATGATCTCTAATTCTATGACAGTATTATTAAATACCATTCATCACAAAGACAAAACAGATACGGCACTTCTTTTTTAAAAAAACTGCAATATGATTAAGACTACTACTGCTGGTGCTAATGCAGATGTTATTACACCACCGTTGGTAGCAGTGCCTTACAAATCCACAAACATGAATTGTATGCATACTTATTACAATTACTAGTGGTAATTAATTAATATTCCAACCACCCCTGTTTCCAAAATGGATGGGGACAGATATATAGAATAGACAGGAATGATGTGCTATTTAATAGAAAACATTATGCAGAAAGGAGAAAAGGCAGACAAATTTTATGCTTTCATGTATAAGGGCAACAATAGGCTAAGATGGTGGGAGTCACAGCATTATAATACATTATTATGTGAGAGATGCTGCTACAGAATAATTGCTGGTGCGATGAACTACAGTGAAGTGGCAGTTCCCCAGAAAGAAGGCAGCACATTCCAGAAAGGAATGAGGCAGCACAGCTTAGAGATGGAGAGAAGAGAGAGAGGGGAGGAAGGGAGGGAGAGAGAGAGATTTAGGGTAGCTATTGCCAAGAATCTCCCAAGGCATATCCATTAGGATAAAGGTAGTAAGGGTTTAGTCTGGCAAGATTCTGTCTATTGTATGTAAGCAAATAAAGAACTGGACTTTGAATTGTTCTATTTGAATTTTTCTTAAGACTCCTTATTCATTCCTAGTTTTCAGGTATGGTCTGTGTTCAAATGTCATCTTGGTGTAATTGAGCAACCCTTTAGTGACTCTTTTCTGCTTTATCTGCATATCATTTCCCCTAACCTAAGGCAGGTGCTTGAAAAAGAAAGAGAAATTGTGAGGATTCTAGGTGGCAGGTTGTAAAGTGTAATGAGGCTGTAGGTTATGGAAACAAGTCAGAAATGCAAGGGAGGCTTGGGGCAGCTGGATAAACAGGCTGTACTCTTGGGGAACAGAGTGGGTGGCCAGATGAGAGAAACCAAGAGGAGAAGAATTAATCAAGATATAAGAAGGAGTCTCTTTTCTGAATTCCCCTCCCCCACAACTCTCATGGATTTTTGGTGTTTTGCAGACTTGTGAACACCAAGACCCTTTAAAGTCCTGATTGCTTGTGAAAAATAGAATGTGCAAATGATGCTTAGAAAGGCTGGAAAAAATAAAGTGACAGTGTCCACCCGTCCCTGCTCATTAGAATAAAGAGACCCCTTGATGAGCTGTTCTTTAATCTCATTTATCCTCATATCATGAGCAAACCGTCTGCTAATCCATCTGTCTGCCTTTCCATTTATCCCCACTGATGGCTGTTTCATAGAAGTATTTATACCAACTCCCCATCACAGCCATCTACATTTCTGCCCTCTCCAGGGACCAATTTTCAAACAAGGATAGATATGTGGTTTTCTAGGAGAGTTAGGGCTCCATCCATATTTAATATTGAGCCTGAAGATTCACAGTTCATTGAATGTCAGTACTGTAACACCAGCACATTTGTCCGATAACTGGCTGGTAGTTAATTACTATAATCAATTAACTGGGAGGGGACATGTCCCTATTATTCACTGTTACAAGTAGAAAGAGCTATATAAAAATCTGAACAGATTTTTTGCAGCTGTATAATTCCTTTGCTGCCTTTCACCACAGTTATATCACAGAGTCTCTTTGGCATCAGGATGGCCCAATGTCTTACAAACAGTACCTCTCCAAATTTCCAGTGCAACCTTGCTGGTGCAGGTTAATATGGGAACAAAGGACACAATGTTGTCATTTTCCTCCCCATCAGATCTTGTTTCCTTCTATTCTAGAAAAGAGACTCCACTTAGTTGTTAACTAGACAAGCCACAATTCAGTTATAAGAACAATTGACACCCGTGTCCTTTCCAAAATATGTGTGTGTGTGTGTGTGTGTGTGTGTGTGTGTGTGTGTGTGTAGTATGGCACTGGGGTGGGGAATGATGATATTGTATTATAAATCCTTCCCTGTGCAGGTCAATCCAATGTGCCGAAAATGGGACTGATAATGCGTCCCCTGTACATCCTGCAGGAAGAAATTCACAGAGGTTTCTAAGCTTTCCAAAATAGATAGCTGCCTTTGGGGATTTGAAAAGCTTTCTTAGGCCAACAATAAAAAAGTTGTGTATGTCTGTGGAAGATTTCCCCCTTACACACACACACACACACACACTCATTCTTTCGAGGATTAAGTATATTTGGTGAAAGCGAACATGATGCGCCTTTCAAAACCGAAGATCCAGAAAGCATGGCTTTACTGTGTGAGTTATAATTCATTAAGTTTCTCCCAAATAAAATTGATGCTTCTCTGGGAAAAAAAAATGTCAGTTTTAAATGTGTATGCGTGTACAAAGTATACAATGGCAGTGTTAGAGAGAAGCTTTTGCAATATCAGTGTTCTGGCTTGAAATTATTTTTTCTCTCTTCTCTCTGTGTAGTTACCTACTTGGATTTGAAGAAAGATTCAGTTTGGAAATCTGATTCAGAACCAATTCATTTGAATGGCAACATCAAATCAACCTGTCAGATCAAATCGGAAAGTCAGTCTGATGCATCAAATTGCATTGCATTGCCAAAGGGATTGAACAGTTTGGAAGAGACTCTGAGAGCATGTACAAAAGCTCTCTCTTCTGAATTATATCAATCTGATTTGGTGCTCCAAAGTGTTGAATTGACTCAGTATTTTCTAAACAATTGAATAGGATTGGACTGGCAACAAGAATGAAGCTGATCGTTTGAATTGCCCTGGAACTGATTCACACGCTCTTACTGCATAAGGTTTCATGACAAATTAATACCTGATACGTATCTTCTCCATTTCAGTCCCCTCGTTCTTTTTCTCCTTCTTGCCTTAAATTGGTAGAGGATAGTATTTTGAAAGAAGCAGTGAGGTGAGATCGAGAGAGAGAGACTACAAATTTTCTCCATAATTCCAGCCTAATTCCAAACCAGATGATATAATAAAGCTGCCTGGGCAAAGTATTACCTGAATTTTCAGGAATAATTGACAAAGTTATTGCAACTAATCTTTCTGGGAAATAAGCTCCACTGTCTCCTTCAGGCCTTGACTTCTCATGTAATGAAGGTAGAGAAAGTATTGGAGAAAACAATGTAATGTAAAAGTACCCTTAAACATGATCATTTGGGACATGACTAATAGTGTTTTCTCTTGCACTGAAGGATTTATAAAAAAATATTTGGCATTTTTTCTGGGTTTATCCTTCTCAAGATAATTTGGTCTTTAGAGAAATAATAAGGAAAGATATTTATGTGCATATGAAACTTAACATTCACCCTCCCTCTCTACAACACACACAAACACAAACACACGCACACATACACAGACATCGTTCAAGAAGCCAACTACTCTCAGGGGAAACAGCACTGGGATAACATCAATTCTATTGACATTGCCCAGTTGAAACTCTGCATCCCTCGAGACAACCTGTTTAATTGAGTGTGGTTATTAATATTGTATCATCAGCATCCAGATGGTCCAGAAAGGAAAATAGAGAGAGTGAAAGCGGGGAGGGGGGATGTATTTTTCTCTACTCTATGAAGACATGCACATTAACATGCATTTCAGTCTATCTCTTCCTCTTGAATACATAATCTATATGCTGCTAAAACTCTAGTTGGCATCATCTTTAATTGGGTAAAACAAGGCATCATAGATCCAAATACTTCAAATGGGCTAACTTACAAAATGTATCCAAAATTCGAGAGCCCTGAATCCTAAGGGAATGAAATTTGGGATTCAGTGCTGCTGGATGCTTCTGGGATCATGTGATCTTCACTTTCAATATTCCATGACAGTTTCAGAGCCAATTTCACAATCTCTCCGTCCCTCCAACACACCTTTCTTCACCAACACCCACCCCTATGTACCCTACATAAGTGATACAATACCTCAGGTGCACTTTTGTGCATCATTCTCAAACTATGCCCTCCCACCTGCACACCCTTTCGGATCCACATGGTATCTCCATATGCACACTCACACAACCTTTGAAATCCCACATAGCACCTCTTGTGCACTCCCACAAGAGGTGCTATGTGGGATTTCAAAGGTTGTGTGAGTGTGCATATGGAGGTACCATGTGGATCCGAAAGCCAGCATGCCCTCATACCCCTTGACACCCTCCCCCACCTGGCAGTAGCCACTTACTTGCCTGCTGGCATCAGACTTGCAACTTCCTGCTGGCTTCCCCAAAGACTTTCTCTCTGTAAATTTTCTGTAAGCAAAATAGAGACGCTGGCAGTATTTCAAGGAAGGAAGGAAGGAAGGAAGGAAGGAAGGAAGGAAGGAAGGAAGGAAGGAAGGAAGGAAGGAAGGAAGGAAGGAAGGAAGGAAGGACATTTCTGATGCTGTCTACCAGTTTCTCACCAGGAAACTCAATGGGGAAGCTGTCAGGAATTTGGAAATTGTTCCTGCTCCCACTGTGCCTTTGTTTTGTTTTCTTTGAACCTGTGGTCATTCTGTTTCTTCATTTAGGTAAGGAAATATCTCTGAAACAATGACCCAATGAGGCACAGGTTGTCTAGTGCAGGGGTCACCAACCTTTTGGGCCCCAGGGACCACCAAACTCATAATTTTAGATCCCAGGGACCACTAACTGGTTCTGTGGAGGGGGTGGCGGCCTAATTTGTGGGTGTGGCTTGGTGGTCATGTGACTGGCTGGGCATGGCTAGTATGTAAATACTATAAATATATATATAAATATTGAATTTTTTATAAAAAAGAGCAACTTTTACCCAAAATCAGGCAAAACAGGCAGGCAGATTGAGTTGCTCATTCATTGATCTATCTATCTGCCATTGGCTAGCTCAGTCTCTCAAATTTGCTTCCCCTGAGACTGCACTGAATAATAGAACCTTCAGTCCTAAGGAAGGTTTGGCTATGCTTAAAAGCAGAGCCAAAGTTCTAAGTGCGGTATCTGCTATCCCGCATCAGATGGGCGGCTCATGATAGGGAGCGAAGAAGAGAGAAACGACAGGAGGCGAAGTTCCTCGGGATGAGCGCGCCCCGAATGTCTTGGCACATGCTCTTTTATTGTGCTTTTTTACAAGAAAATGATTTAATCAAAGCTCAAGTCAAATAAGATAATTCCATCAGGATGTGCATGTTTACAAAGCTGCATACCAGACAGATCGTTTACAATGTGGATAAGCTTATTAACAACCGTCTAGCTCCTTGTCCCTTGTACGTGCCTTGCAAAGGTCACTGAAGAGACAGAAGTTAATGATTACACATGAATGATACATAGTTGCAAACACATGAATGATACATAGTTGCAATGATACATAGTTACAACATCTCCTCTGTTTTTATTATTTATGACAAGTCTTCTTCCTCGTCCGAGAAGACAGGAACCATTTTTATGGAATATTCGCCGTCCCCATCATCTGGGAAAGAGTGCGACCCGTCAGCGTCAGGGTTGTCCAAGGAGCGGTAACTCAGCAATGACATTTTTTCGTCCGGTGTTGAGGATATAACATGAGCTTGCAATAGCACATTAACATCAGCAATTATGGAGGATAATTGATTTTTTTAAAAAATTGCAATATTCTATTAAAACAACAAGGTCCTATAATACATATCAATATAATGATTATTAATGATCCTGCCAATGCAGTTAAAAAGGTTGTAAACCATGGCGAAATAGAAAACAAGCCTTGATACCAATTATACATGTTTAACCTTTCTTTTTCTCTATCTTTCAAGCGTATTTCTAATTCTTTCATAGAATCCAACACGACCCCCCTGCTATCGGCATAAAAACAACATTCTTCTTTAAGCGCAGCACACAATCCCCCTTGTTTAAAAAAATAACAGATCTAAGCCTCTACGATTTTGCAAGAAGGGGTATTCCATGGGTACCTGTAGGGATATAAAATCATCAGAGTTATACACATCAATTTTTGGTACAAGCCATACTTGAATGTAAAATGATTTGGATTTAACAAGTTCATCCCCATGGACACATGCCATGAGACCAGTGGAACAAGCCCAAACAGAATTATTGCCAGGGATAAAATACATTCCTTTCAGGCGTGATGTTAAATTTCCTCCTGAAGTGGTGTAGACTGCAGAATATCCCCCGGTTGTGTGGGTGCGTCTGCCAAATCGAATTGAAGTGGTGGGTAGAAGTCTTCTACGCAAGAGAAATTGGTTGTAGAACTTAAACGAACGCCTTGAAAGTCAGTTATAGTCCAAGCAATATTATATCTTCTATGAGGCTTCTGCGGATCGTCATGGACAGTTCTTTTGAAGCGTTGTTTGTTGACAGGATCAGAGTTCGGGTATATAAAAGCATCACAAGTAGGAGAGAGGGCTATGGACAAGTTAGTTGTAGAACATTTACGAGATGAGGAGGGAATGCAATTAGTAGAAAAAGGATAATAATTACAATAATGACAATGAAGATTAATTTGGTCATTCATCAAGGATGTTAGTTGGGGTGGGGGAACCCATAATACAATAGAAGGACATCTAGGTTCCCCTATGTTTAGATTGAATAGAGGAAAAGATTTTAAGGTTCCTTTCCATAGGAAGAGTAAAGAAGGAACAAAAGAGCGAGTGGTAGAGTGTTCTTTAAACAAAACAGAGTGACAGAGTGAAAACTACGGGTAGCATTTTCATGACGTACCCACATGGAACAAGTATAATAGCCTTCTGTTAATGAAATGGTTTTAACACGAATAGTCTTTTGACAGGAAGCATAGGTTTTGTTGAAGTAAGGTAGAAATTGCAAAGAAGATATAGGCAAGAATATCAGGAAGAGTTTTAAGATACAGATGTAGCAGAGGAATTCCCATGATAGGGTCTAACCGCCCTACCAGGGATCCAGCAAGTGGTTTTGTCTGGTAGTAAGATCGCAGCGTAGCCTCGTCCCCAAGTGAGAAGCTCAGCGGGACCCTGCCAGGCGGGATCTGGCAATCTGCGATAATATACCAGAGGTCTGTTAGGCGGGGGTGAGGGGGAGGAAAAATGACGTGAAGCAGCAGAAGTGGGAGGAATGCCAGTCAGATTAAGAAAGTTTAAAGTGTAAAGACAAATGTTAAGAGAATTTTGCAATGCTGGGAGGTTCGGGGGTTTTTCCTGCAACGAATATCGATCAAGAGCACGTTTCAGAGAAAAGTTCGCTCGTTCCACAATAGCCTGCCCCTGGCTGTTGTAGGGAATCCCAAACTTGTGGGTTACATCCCATCTGTTACAGAAGTCCTGGAACGCAGAACTTGTATAGGCAGGTCCATTGTCAGTTTTGATTTCTTTTGGACGTCCCAGCGAGGCAAAGGTACGAATTGAATGATTGATGACATGTTTTACAGTTTCTCCCCTTTGAGGGGTGGCCAGAATAAACCCTGAATATGTATCGATGGAAACGTGCAAATATTTCCAAGGGGCAAAAGGTGGATACTGAGTTACATCCATTTGCCAAATTTCACAAGCTTTTAATCCTCTAGGATTTACTCCTATGGGAATGGAATGTCCTTGCTTACTACATGTGGGGCATTGTTGAATAATGGCAGCAGCTTCTGCCTGAGTTAGAGCAAATTGAAAAGTTATCATAACTTGGCAGGGGAGATTCAAACACACTCCCTGCTTCTATTTTATAATGGACCATTAAAGCCTCCATAATTTTCCTCCAAGTGACCAAAATGCCAATAGGTGCATGAGGAGGACTATGGAGATGTTCACCAATTTTTTGCCAAGTGGAAATTTTTAAGGACCCTTCCTCTGAATAATTGGGACAATGTTGCCACACATAAGCCAATAATGTAGCAATAGGTTTCATTTTTACAGGCGAGCCCTTTAAATTAGCAGAGTATTTAGAAGAAGAAGCGACTAACTCCCTCAATTCCTTCAGATGCTGCGTCTGTTGTTGAGAAAAGTTTCCACCCATACTTATGAAAGTCGAGACCATGTTTCAGATCCAATGATGTGCAATTCGCTTCAGGCCTGGCGATGCACAGCTCCCATCGAGCTGATAAGATATGGGCGCGTCGCAACGTATCCCCCTTAGGGAATCACGTCGGGGTCACCAGAATGCGGTATCTGCTATCCCGCATCAGATGGGCGGCTCATGATAGGGAGCGAAGGAGAGAGAAATGACAGGAGGCGAAGTTCCTCGGGATGAGCGCGCCCCAAATGTCTTGGCACACGCTCTTTTATTGTGCTTTTTTACAAGAAAATGATTTAATCAAAGCTCAAGTCAAACAGGATAATTCCATCAGGATGTGCATGTTTACAAAGCTGCATACCAGACAGATCATTTACAATGTGGATAAGCTTAATAACAACCGTCTAGCTCCTTGTCCCTTGTACGTGCCTTGCAAAGGTCACTGAAGAGACAGAAGTTAATGATTACACATGAATGATACATAGTTGCAATGATACATAGTTACAACATCTAAGGACTAGCTAGAAAGCAAGAAATCCAACAATTTCCTGCTTCCTACCTAATCTAAATCTCATGGCACAGCAGAACAGATGATAGTCAGAAAAAGGAAAAATAGCAATTTAGCAGGCAAGTTTGCCAGGTAAGGAGTGAGTGGGTAGGTGGGGTTCCCATGGGCCATGTGGGTGGCACAGCCTTGTGTTCCTGTGCAGCCTGAATTAATTGCTTTAGACCGGGGTGCTCTGGGTGTGAGAATTCTCTGCGGCCCACCAAAATTTTCCCACAGCCCACCAGTTGGCAACCGCTGGTCTAGTGTCTATTAAATTCATGTCTTCAGCAGAAAAAATGCATGATTATCTTTTATGAAGAATCTGTGATAAATTTATGGCTGCTTTTTCCAGAACACAGACAAAATTAATTCTAGAGCAGGAGTCCCCAACACATGGTCTGTGGCCCGGTACTGGTCTGTGGCTCATTGGGAAACAGTCTGCACAAATGGCATGCAAGTGTGTGAATGCGCAAAATTCCATTTAGGCAAACAGCATGCACATGAAATAAAATCTTCCTCCTTCCCCCACCACTGATACCGCTGTTGGTCTACAGAACCGGAAAGTTTGGGGACCGCTGTTCTAGAGGGCAGCTTCTTGCTGGAAGCATACGTAACTATCTCAACAATAATTTTAAATGGGAATCAAAGAAGTGGTTGGCTGGACTTGGGAGTTTGTTCACCTCCCAAGACTTCAACCGCTAAAACCTAATTCCTAATAAATAGGCCAACATTGCTCTGGGCTCCTGTATAGAAGAAACTCAAAGGACATTACAAATAGTCCTCACTTAGATGAGTGGACTTATGTGAAATATGGATTACATGAGAAAGAAAAAACCAATTAGTAAGCATTGTGATGGGTATATAATTGATGTCAATATGGAAGATAGTATACTTTTTTATAACAATTGATATTAGCTTGTATATGTTTATATGCACATGATTATAATGATTATGGTGTTATTTATATTTTAACACTTTGGACACCTAGAAAACACACTGTTCAATATAGAAATGGAATTTGTGATACAAAACAATAAAAATATTTATTAAAATAAACAAATAGTCCTCACTTAATGACTGGTTGCTTAGTGACCATTCTGAGTTATGAAGGACTTTTCCAGAGCTACTTATTTGATTTTGAGGTTTTGATGCTGCCTGTGACACTCTATGGTCATATGATAACATTTTGGGTGCTTGGCAACCAGCTTGTCTTTATGGCCATTTGTTTGTCACATGACTCCAGTTTTCAACTTTTTTGAGGGGGACAATTTCTAGTTTACTTCTGATTTCCAGCAAAAAAAAAAAAGGCCATTGAGGAAAAATGACTTTATTTAATGACTACAGTGTTGACTTAACAAGCATGGCATTTGCTTAATGACCACTGCAAGAAAAGATTGTAAAATCGGACACAGTCAAGTGGTGACCACTTAATGACTCACAACCATAATTCTGGGCTCAATTAAGGTCCTAAATTGAGGACTATCTACTGCTAAATCACATGCTTAGGGTTTTCTGGAAAAAGACAATAATTCTCATGCCTCTAGCATGACAGCATGCAAACAAGCTCTACATAAACTCTATAAATAGATAGGCATATGAAAAGAACATCTACAATTAACAGTTTCTTGGATACATTACTAAGATGGGTCTCTCTATTAATGAATTAATAAAATGACTTACATTCACACATTGCAATAAGCGAAACAGCATTTGACGGGGGGAAATGACTGCATTACACCTTGTGGCACCAATAAATATGCCAACAGTATATGAGTATGATTAGTTTCTACTGATTTCTTATCCACAAGGGTGTAAGTATGTGTGTGTGTGTGTGTGTGTGAGCACGCATGCTCGTGTGTCTGTATTCCCCCTGAGAGATCAGTTAGCAAAGCATAATGTGTCCATAAGTGTTTCTCTCTTCCAACTGGGACCCTTCAATTGTATCACATGGTGAGTGCATCAATGCAGCTGTGATAATATTTTACAGACAAGCAAGGAGAGATGCCCAATAAGAGAAAGGAATAGTTAGGTCATGGTAGGTATTGGTAGAAGATCTTCTTCAAAAGAGAAGAGATTTAGAACATGAGAGATGATATCCCCTTCAACCCCCCCCCCAAATAATGACTATATTATAGTTCAAAAATCACTACAGTTAAAGTATAGTTCAAAAATGTTTGCTTTGTGTTAAATATTATATCTGAATTTAAATGCTGTCAAATGTAGCATTTTGGCAAGTCTTTTCCAGCTCTCGTCCAGCAAACCTTGGAGTTTTTGGAAGTGTATTAAAGAACTCATAGTAAAAAAAAAAAAGTGAACATGGGTAAATAAACTTCTATAACAAATTTGGCCTTTTTTGAATTTTGGCAGCATGGAAGGAAACTAGCATACAATAAATAAATAAAAAAAAAATAGTATCCTATGGCCCACAGTGGGAAATGACGACACTAAACATGATTTTGATGAAAAGTTAACCGTCATTTATTTTTCAACCCATCAAAGCTATCTTTAATGCCTGAATAATATACATAATCTTTGCAAGTGATTTTTATTTTTATATGCCAAGAAAAAGTTCAGCAGATGTATTTAGTCTACCAAAAAATGTGTATAAATTCATTTCTACTTCTATACTGCCAATTTTTTTGTATCTAGCCAGTTTACAATTAGTAAAGCTAAAAACAGTTAAAATGGAAACAAATTAAAAACAAACAAAAACAGTTTAAACCTTGAAAATATTAAAAGGAGTTATCTATCAATTTGTGAAACCAACTGCATTGCATGCCATTGTCAGAGGAATTACAGAACTGGTAACAGAACTCCTCTGGCTTGTTGCATGGTCCCTTCATATATGGAAGATTATATATACAGACTATGCCTTTTTAGTGTGGCAAAAGTTGCCATAAGTAAGGTATTAAAAAAAATAAAGGGTCCTTTTACCTAGATCATCTCAAAAAAGCCATTGAATATTTATTTAGGGAAGGTAGAAGAAATCTTCATATTATAACCTGTCACATGGCAAAGCTGAAAAAAAACCCACATTTTTACAACGCTTTTTTAAAAAAAGAAAATGAAAATGTATGCATTCAGGAAAATGTGCAAAGCAATGCTTATTTTGATGAAAATAATATATGAAACGTCTTATATCAGAGGTACTGCTTCTCAAAATATGCATAAGGAAATGTGCAAATGAAAATGCAGGTGTACAAAATTATGCATGAAACCTTTTTTAAGTGACAGAAGTTGAGTAAAGAACAGAATAACTTTAAAGTTGGAAAATTTGAAAAACCAAAAAAAGAAAAAGAACATTTGCAGATTTGTATATTCTAGCAAAACATTTATGAACAAAATCTTCCTTCATCATAAATTGGAGGAATCATGTCTGTAATTTCTTTAAAACGTTTCTTTGTTAAGGGGACACAAGAGGATGGAGTAATGATGAAATGATGTGATACAAGTAAGAAAAGCAGAACAGATCTGAGAGGAAGAAGGATTTATGCAGTTTAAGGCAAGCTAAAGCTATAGGACAACTTAGCATTCTTTACCTCTTAGTTTTGCTGTCTGATTTCACAAGGAATCAGAGAGTGTGGGGTCATTTCCTTCTAGCAAATTTGAGGGGCTTTGGTGGATTCACATATGAGTCCAGAGCAGGGGTGGGCTTCAAATATTTTAGCAAAGAGGTCTCTGCCCGGTTGTTGGTTGAGCATGGCCATGGTGGGCATAGTCTAGTTGGCCTCCTACACTATGGCTCCTGCACCATGGTGGCCATGGTGGGTGTTGTGAATGAATAAATGTTAATAAAGTTATCTTGAGCTTGAAGTCAAGTGCAGGGTTCTGGCCCTGCACTTCTGATTGGCTGTTAATGGCAAGATCGGATTGGTCCGTTCAGGAGAATTTGATTGGCCATTAACAGGCCATTCTCATTGGTTAATGGAGCTAGCGCTCCCGGATTGCGATTGGTTGAATAGTTAATAAGTTGCCTATATAAGGAAGGCTATAGCAGCCATCCAGTTTGAGCTGTCACACCATGTAAATAAAGAGTTTGAAGTTCACTGTTTCTACCGGCTCGTCTCCATTATTTGCACCCATGCTCCAGACTTAACACTGGCGACGAGGATGGGATGTGGAGATGTCAGAACTAACTGAACAACGAAGAAGACAACCGAGCACGTGGCTGAAACGCACAACGGCGGAACCATGTCCAGCGGCATAGTACCACCCGCTCCATTCGACCCAGCGCAAGAGTCCTACATGGACCGTTTCCAAATGTTCTTGCAAACGAATAATCTGAAGGATGCCACAACCGGGAAGAAACGGGCGGTATTCCTGACGCATTGTGGGCCGACCGTATTCAAGATGGCCAAGGCACTAGTAAAACCGGCTGAAGTAAAGGCCATGGACTGGGAGGTCCTCGAACCGCTACTAAGGGCCCACTACGCACCGACCATTCCAACGCTCGTAAGATGGCATGAGTTCTACCAAAGAAATCAGCAGAAAGGAGAAAGCGGCTCCAATTCGGAGTCAGTGTAGCCCCGGGGATCTTTCAGAGCCTAATGGAGAGACTCTTGCAGGGGATCAAAGGCATTGTCCCCTACTTTGATGATGTGCTAATTGCTGCCCCCACTACAAAGGTATTACGGGATCATTTAAGACAGGTTCTACAAAAATTCCAAGAAGCAGGCCTTAAGGTGAAGAAAAATAAGTGCAAGCTGTGTACAGATTGTGTTGAATTCTTGGGGTACTTAATTGACAGTCAGGGTATTCACCCTACCGATAGCAAATTGAGAGCAATAGAAAACACTCCCAGACCCCGGAACAAGGCCGACCTCCAGGCGTTTGTAGGCCTCATCAATTTCTATGACGTATTCTTGCCGTACAAGGCGACTGTTGCTGAACCTTTACATCGCCTACTAGACAAAAAAGCAAATTGGGTATGGGGTCAAAGAGAAGAGCAGGCATTTTGTAATGTAAAAAAGCTACTGACTTCTGACGCTGTACTAATGCAGTACAATGAAACCTTACCGTTAAATATCACATGTGATGCATCGCCTTTCAGAGTGGGTGCCATTTTGAGCCATGTATTGCCTAATGGTAGCGACTCCCCTGTTGCTTATTTTTCAAAAACACTCTTGAAAACCGAGCGAAATTATAGCCAGATTGATAAAGAAGCCCTGGTAATTGTATCGGCTGTTAAAAGATTCCATGAGTACGTGTACAGCTGGGCTTTTACTATAGTGACTGACCACAAACTGTTGCTGGGGATAATTGCTGGGGATAAGCCAACCCCCTATATACTATCTCCCAGGATGACCCGCTGGTCAGAATTCTTGGCTGCCTACAATTATCAGCTACAATACCATCCCAGTAAAGCTATTCCCCACGCCGACGCGTTGAGCCGTGCACCACTCCCAGAAACCATCAATGATCCTTCGCCAACAATGACAATGTTGCAAATCGAGACACTTCATACGCCGCCATTAACTGCCCGTGATATCGCGAGAGAAATAAAATGCGACCCCATCTTAGCTCGAGTCCTCACATGGATAGAACGCGGATGGCCATTGGACCAAGTACCAGACAACTTCGCACCATTCAAAAGTCGTCAAACAGAGTTGTTTTCTCAAAAGGGCTGTATCATATGGGGCGATAGAGTCGTTATCCCAGAACGACTCCAAGAGGCACTACTCAGAACTTTGCATGATGGCCACCCTGGCATCATACGCATGAAGGCCCTCGCACGAAGCTACGCATGGTGGCCAGGCATCGACAGACAAATCGAATTGTGGGTCAAAACTTGCCAGAGATGCCAAGAAGTAAGCAATGCTCCACCAAAGGCAATCCCAACTGAATGGGAGACACCGCGGGGACCATGGTCCCATATCCATCTAGATTTTGCTGGGCCGACCAAAGGCCACACATTCTTGTTAACCATCGACGCCTACTTGAATTGGCTCAAGATCCACCGAATGAGGAAAACGACCACCGAAGCGGTCATCAAAAGACTGGAAAGACTGTTTGCAACCCATGGATTACCAGACGTTCTGGTATCTGACAACAGGCCCCAATTTACCGCGCTGTCTTTTGAGCAGTACCTGGCTGACCACAGTATCCGACATGCGCTCACTTCGCCTGTGCACCCTGCGGCCAACGGTAGGGCTGAGCGCATGGTACAATTTGTCAAGAAAACGCTACAAAAAATAGACTACGACAACATCGACAAGAAAATCAACCGAATCCTTTTTCTACAGCACATCACACCTCATAGCATCACCAACAAAACTCCCGCCGAGCTGCTGATGGGATGGAAGCTCTGCTCCCACTTCGACCGATTATACCCAGCTTATGAACCGGAAAAACCACTCAGATCCAGCGGCCGATGCCGTACCTTCCAGGTAGGCGATTTAGTATTCGCTAAAAACTTATCGGGCGATCTGCTGTGGGTAGAAGTGACGGTAATCCGTGTAACTGGCCCAAGATCATACCTTGTACAGTGCCCTGACGATAGACTTTAGAAGCGCCATATCGATCAACTACGATCACGGCTGCAGTCAGGCAATTCTGAACTCCCTTATAATCAAACTGAGAGGGAGGGGATACAGAGGAAGACGAATTTCAACTAGAGGAAAATCTTTTTGAAGGGAACGATAGCGGAACAGAAACGTGGGAACAGGAACCAGGGATGGGAGTGAGTTCACCTCAGGGAGTTGCCGAAGATATTGGTGACAACGAAAATGCGAACTCTGAACCAAAGGCACCCCTTTCACCAAACAACGCTCTACCTCAACAAGAGTGCAGCCAAATGCCAGGCGCACAGTGAAAATCAAAAAGACTAATAAAACAACCGTCCTACCTCAAGGACTACGTGACCGCGCCCCATAAACAGAAGCCAGGGGGAAGGGGTGTTGTGAATGAATAAATGTTAATAAAGTTATCTTGAGCTTGAAGTCAAGTGCAGGGTTCTGGCCCTGCACTTCTGATTGGCTGTTAATGGCAAGATCGGATTGGTCCATTCAGGATAATCTGATTGGCCATTAACAGGCCATTCTCATTGGTTAATGGAGCTAGCGCTCCCGGATTGCTATTGGTTGAATAGTTGATAAGTTGCCTATATAAGGAAGGCTATAGCAGCCATCCAGTTTGAGCTGTCACACCATGTAAATAAAGAGTTTGAAGTTCACTGTTTCTACCAGCTTGTCTCCATTATTCGCACCCATGCTCCACACTTAACAGTGGGCATAGTCTAGTTGGCCTCCTGCACCATGGCTCCTGCACCATGGTTGCCCTTCCTGGACTCTGGAAGATTTTGTCAAGCCTCCAGGAGGACGAAAATGGCCTCCCTGGGCTCCAGAAACCCTCTGGAAGCTGGAACTTCTGAGAGGACAATTTTTCTTCCTCCCCAGGCATCCATGCCTGCCCTGCACTTACTTGCATCCAAAACAGGCCATGTGGAGACTCCTGGGAGGGGCCGGGTGGGGTGGGCAGGCCAGCCAGAAGTGGGATTTTGGGGTTCTGTGAACTGCACATAATCTTAGCTCTCCTGAACCCCTGCAAACCCCCGGCATCCCACCCCTGGTCCGAGGGACACACAAAGCAAAAAACAGCTAAATTAATATATCACCAACAGTGTTAATTTCATTTCTTTCTTGCTAACCCACTGGAGAAAGTGAGGAAAGGAAACTGGAAACTGTAGCGAGTTACTTAGGAAGGATCTTTCCAATTCACAATAACCTCTCCCTGAGCCCAGGTTATATTTTGTAGGAAATAAGAGCAAGTTGATATGACAGCTGTTTCCATCAGGTATATTTCAGCTGTGGGGTCAGATTATTTGTCTTTTTTTCTTTTTCCCTGGAAGCATCACGGCGGAGTCGATTATAGCATCGAAGGGGACAGTATATGTTCTGCAGAGCATATCACTGTTACAAATATCACAAGCAAAACAGCAAACAGATGTCATCCAAGGGAGTTCATAAATTTTGGATGGTGAGCCATGAGCCATGCAGGGAAAGAAAGACATGGCAGTTGCCTTATGGAGCTACTCATTGGTGCTAATTGACTTGCTAAGAAACACAATAGCATTACTGACAGTGGGGCACAGCACAGTTCTTAATGCTATCATTAGTTTCCGAGTGGGGACCTTGAGCTTTTTTAAAAACAAAAACCCTTGCTCAAGAAATATGGGCAGGCAGTGTAATTCAGACCTGTTTTTCTTGCCCGCCTCTTTTTATTTGCTGAGAGTATTTATTTTATAAACATGAATATTCTAATTTTTCCACATAAACCCTGAGAATACTATGATCTCCCAGGCTGCTTTTGATGGTCAGCTTGAAAACAAGAAACATCAGGACATATGGATGAAATATACGATACAGACTTGTATTAAGCTGCTTCTGCCTTTGAAAGGGATTGGATGCAGGCAGGATAAACTTTATTTAAAATGTATTGCTCTATGATACAACCTGTATCCAAAACATATCTTAAAATTAACCCACTTAGATATCTTGTATTTAACAATCTTGTGTGTCTAGTTACAAGGAAGACTCAACTTACAAGGAAGGTTCATCAATAGCTACAATGGCAGAAGGAACACACAGAAGGTTGTAAGAAATCTCTTCCTACTTGCTTGTTAGAAATGCTAAACTATCTTAACTGACCTAAGACAGAACAGAGCAACAAGTATGTTTAAAACCCATTAAGGGAGGTCTCTTTGGGAACCTTGCTAACTTTGTAAGATTTTGAGGGGTTGAAGAGATGACTTTTATTAACCTAAGACTTTTCATTTAATCATATTATTTTTCTCAAGGTAGTGTGGTTTTATTTTTATTTTTATTTTTCTTTCCCTCCTTTTTATTCTAAATTGCTTTGGAAGTTCACTAAGATAGAAGTAACCTTCCTATTCATAATTCTCCATCATCAGTCCATCCATCCATCCATCCATCCAAACCAGTCAGGAATGGATGAAGAGAGAGGCCTTTTAAAATTTGAAAAGTGTGTGTACAGGGGTGGGATGGGGGATGGAGGACCCTTTATTCTCATGGGCAAAATATGTTTGGGGATTTGCCTCTTATTAACACATTTTTAAATCTAGAGTGGTTCCTAAACACCCTAAATCAGCTGTGGGATCTGCCTTTCCAGAGTGCTGTGGTGTGAAAAAATACATGCCACGTTTCCTTTCAGAAGTAGATCCAAGATAAAGTATCATTTTAATTTGGTGTGTGAGCTTTTCTTGGGGTTTTTGGGTGCACTAGGCAGGATGGAGAGGGGGAAAGAGAATGTCTGCTTGAACTCCACCATAGCAAAGGCAACATACTTGAAGCATGCTGTAAGCTTTTTCTCTGCTGCTTGAGTAAACCATTTAAGTGCTGTTAAGAATTGCTTTATAAACTCAAGACAGGAAAGGGATGATTGATTATTCCCTGCTGGACATGACACGGCTCTCACACTTCCCTGTATTTATAATATCTCTGTGCGTTCTGTACCTAGATCCTGCCATTACCAGTCCCACTTTACAGGGCTAAGATTTTGGCACAAGCTGACATAGACTTCATTGTTCTGGGCCACCAAGGGAGAAAACCATTGTTCTTTCTTGTATTTCTTCCCTAACCCTCCCCTGCTGCCCACCAACATGTCCCCTAGTTACATTATTTCTTTACAAGCCAACTAGAACGGGACAAAATGTTTCACATCTGTTCACATTACCCATCCATTTGCATGAGAATCAATGGCCACAGCTCACTGGTTGAGGAGGGGGAGCTGAAACTAGTTGAGGATGGTGCCTCATCCCTATGCCAGATGTGACCACTTTTTAAACACATGCATATTCAGAGTTGGATGTGGTCTTATTAAGAATAGATTCATTGAGAACAGTGAAATGCTAGGTTTGCTGATTAACATGATTAAGACAAGTCCCTGCTGATTTCATGAAGCATATAAGATAAATTTTAGAAATTCTTTGGTGGGTTGTTTAGTTGAAGCTACTCTATGTGTGTGTGTGTGTGTGTATATATACCAATACATACATATACATATGCACACATGAATTGCCTACCAATCTCTGGTACAATTATTTTAATACTAGATCTTCCTTCCTTCCTTCCTTCTTTCCTTCCTTCCTCCCTCCCTCCCACCCTCTTTCTTTCTTTCTTTCTTTCTTTCTTTCTTTCTTTCTTTCTTTCTTTCTTTCTTTCTTTCTTTCTTTCTTTCTTTCTTTCTTTCTTTTTCTTTCTTTCTTTCTTTCTTTTTTTCCACTTTTGCTTTATGGATGTAATTCATACCCTCAAAGAGTAACAAGATTATGTAATTAATCATTGAACATCATTTCAATAGTCCAAAATACATTTTATTGGGGAGATGTTTGTTGAACTCAGATCCTACACTCTAAAAAATCTGATTGTTACAATAAAGTAACAATGCCAACAGATGAATCCCCAAGGTTTCATAATATTCAAGATGGCATGCAAGATCATGCGATCAAAGTAAGTGACACAAGGAATGAGGCTTTAATTGTATGGTTGCAGCAGACATCTGGGATTTTTGGATGATTAGGAAAATAATGATTCATTATTATATCATACCTTTTTTTTCTTTTTATGACCCTGTAATCTCTTTTATTGGGGTGGATTCAGGACAACTGAATGGAACTGAGCATTTACTGGCTGGATGCCTTTCCTGATGCCTATGCAGAGTTTGCAGCAAATATTTTCTCTTTGCGCCCTGATGAACATCTGCCTACAAGGATTGAATTCTCAACCTTCTGAGTGGTAGATGAGTATCCTCACCTCTAGGCCATTCTACCACTCCCTTCTATAATACTTTGTAATGTTGAAAATATCCCAGACTGCACAAAATCTCACTCTAATTTCAAATCTATGGATGCTCTACATACTTAAATGTAGATGCTATTTCAGTAAATGCTTAAGGCTCCAGAATTCTTACATGAAATACTATTGCTATCTGCATCTTTATTAGTTGCCCGCTCCCCACAAACATCTTTTCTTTAATTCACTAGAATCAACAAGGCTGGATCAAGATTTCTGTAGGCACTGTGCATTCTCCTAATCAGCGATCTTCAAATCTCTATGGGCATGATCAACCTAAAGGTTCAACCCAGCCTTAATGGATCCCACTGACTTCAGAAGGTTAGTCTTTTTAATTAAAAAACTGTTGTAGTCTTAAATAACTTTAGGATCACTCAATTTCAATGAAGAATTAAGCCATGTTTAAACTTTGCCCAGAGATGTAAACAGAATGTTAACAATGCTTAACATTGGCTAATCTGTGGACCATTAATCATAAGGCTATTCACATGTCATCCCGATCTTATTAGCTCTAGTGTAACTTCTGTATGATTTTCCTTAAAGGCATTGTTTAAAGATATGAGTGATACAAAACTAACTACAAACATAATCCCTTCTTTAAAAAAAAACCATGTATTATTAAATTTTTTAAATAGTTGGATAAAACTCAGGACTTTTGTCAATCAAAGAATAGCGTGCACATATTCAGCCGAAGTGTTATCATGGGCAAATTTTGTCAGAACAGCTGGACACAAAATGATCAAATGGGATGAAAATGAAAGATTCAGTCTTCATGACCCATTTGACTTTTTGAAACACTTTTGAGTGTAGTGCTGTTGTCTATAGTTATGTCACTATAGTTCTATTACTTTATATAAATTGTCAATTCATAGAGATGTGATGATGTTGGGTAATGATTTGTTCCCCCTCTTTTTTATTTTTACAATCAGTTAAAAAAGAGAGAGAGATCATCCAAATAAGCAAAAAGTAAAAGTGCATGTCCTTCTACCTATACTCTCTCTCAGTCTGTGGTTTAGCCGAGTTGCCTGTTTCCAAAGGACATTGAATATTCTCTTCTATTGGAATATTGAAGAGCCGACACAATTTAAATCTTTGGAGGGCAAAGTTTCTCCCAGTCTGCCCCATCTCAGACCTGACATGTCTGATGTGAGAAGTGTTTAGAAGTGTTACTTGACTGGTATGTGCCTGATCAAAGGGTTGTTGTTTGCAAGAGCTGGTAAACTCCCTTTCAGACATTTTGGCTGAGATGAAACAACAGTGGGAGGTTTTAATCTTCTATTTACATCTACTGTATGCTTCAGTCTATATGGTGCTTGAGTTTGTTGTTAACCATTTCAGCAAGTCTTCTTTCTTGTTTCCCCTGAAAAGAGGATTGCCCAGCTACAACTTTGAGTTCCGCCTTGTTTTTTCAGGCACAGATATATAAAATCCTCCCATATCCTACTATGTACAAAGTGTTGTTGGCACCAAGAAAACAAGGCAAAGTGGGACAAGATCAGTTTAGATTTTGCAGAAACAAATGGGTGCATCTTTGTATCAAATTTCCACCTTCGCTAACACTTATTTGACTGCTAACACTTGACTTCCGCCTCTGCTAACACTTACCAGTCTTGATGGCCGGGAAGCTGGAAAATTAATTTTATCAGAGTGTCTAATGTCAAAGTGTTCTCATTCAACAAAAGGTAACTTACAACCATTCATGTAGTGACTGTTCAAAGTTACAATGGTGCTGAAAAAAGAACGTACAACCAGTCCTGGCCCTTATGACTGCCCAAGCATCCCACAGTCATGTGATCAAAATTCAGGTGTTTGGAAACCAATATGACTGGTTGCAGTGTCCTGGTTCACATGTTCATCATGTGACCTTCTGATAGGAAAAATCAGTGGGGGAAGGTGGATTCACTGAACGACTGTATGCTTCACTGAACAAATGCAGTGATTCACTTAGCAATGTGGCAAAAAAGGTTGTAAAATCAGGTGCAACTCACTTAACAACTGTCTTGCTTAGTGATGGAAATTCTGGTCCTAATTGTGATCGTAAGTCAAGGACTACCTATATAGGTCTACAGATCCAGAGACTAAGGAACTATGCTTCCTTTGTGCATTTGACTTATGTAGATCTAATGTAGATTTGGCATTGATTGTTGCTAAGCCACATTTCAAAAAGGAATTGAAAAAGAAATTGAAATAGGGGCTTTCCACTCCAGAGTTATGCTGATACTACTTTCCCTGTTGGTCAAGTCAAGAAATAGATATTATTTTCAAAACTAACCTTAGCTGAGTTTGACAGTTTTCTCATTTCAGATTGGTCATCCTTATTTTCTGAACACATTCAATATTGTTTTTTGAATAACAATATCCAAACCAGTGAATTGAAACAACAACATCTAATGTAAGTAGATCTATATTTATATTTATTTCTGTCTCAGATTGTTTGGGGTAACCAGAAGATGTTGCTGCTTTTCAAGAGACCTTTTATGACTTAAATATAGACAGAGTGGACATTACAACTCCTTACTCTGCCTTTCTGTAATGCTCCCATTATTGTTTTTGACTGGATCATGTGGCTATGTGTCTTTCGGGCGATGGAAGCTCCCCAAGGGCAGTCATCAGCCACTTCGATCAGCTGGTAGAAGTGGCGTCGGGGCAATCATGCACACACACACTCTCCTCGTCGCAAGGCCGCTTCTATCAGCTGACAAAAGCTCCCCAAAGGCAGAGTCCCCAGCTGCTTTGGGGCAGGGCATGGCTGCCCATGTCCCCTCGCCATTAGGCAGTGTCTTTAAGGCAATGGAAGCTCCCCAAGGGCAGTCACCATCCACTTTGATTGGCCAATAGAAACGGCCTCACGGCGAGGGGAGTATGCGTGTGTGCTCGCCCTGAGGCTGCTTCTACTGGCTGATTGAAGTGGCTGGTGACTGCACTTGGGGAGCTTCCATCGCCCGAAAGACACTGCCTAATGGCGAGGGGACATGGCCAGCCAAGCCTCGCCCCAAAGCGGCTGGGGACTCTGCCTTCAGGAAGCTTCTATCAGCTGATGTTCTATCGGCAGATTGGGGTATTCTAGCCTAGGCTACCTGCAGGGCACTCCTAAAGGCAAGTTTTCTCCACACCCCACCCTGCCCTTCCCCCCCATTTCTCTTCACCTCGTGTAGTTCTAATGAACAATGTGAGAAATGGCGGGGAAATGCAACGATTAAATAGGCCTAAATTTTGGGGGTGGGGCTAATTTCACCTCATGCCTAGAAATCATGCTGGGCCTTCCTATTGGTGGAGGCTGTATTGTTGGAGAAACACGGTAATCAGAATTGGAAGGGACCTTGTAGGTCATCTAGTCCAACCTCCCACCCAAGCAGGAGACCCTACACCATTTCTGACAAATGGCAGTCCAATCTCTTCTTGAAGGTCTCAAGTGATGGCTCTCCCGCAACTTCCGAGGGCAAGCTGTTCCATTGGTTGATTGTTCTCACTTTATCCTTATTTCCAGGTTAAATCTCTCCTTATTCAGTTTCCATCCATTATTCCTTGCCTGGCCGACAGGAGCTTAAGAAAATAGATTGACCCCTTCCTCCCTGTTGCAGCCCATCAAATATTGGAAGACTGCTATGATGTCTCCCTTGGTCTCAACAATAGAATGGCTCCTATTGTTGCAAACTTTCAAGGAGGGTTGTTATTGTTGTTTTTTTGCCTCCAGTAGTAGCAGCATAGTAAATTCAGCAAATTAGTAGCTTTGCTGAAGTGTCTTACCGAGAGGCTGTACTGTGAATCCAAGTCCACTGCTTGGAGCTCCATGAAAGGCAAGAAGGATGAAACAAACAATGTATGGCCCTGCAGCAAACTCTTGTTGTCTGAATCGTTGCTGCTCATGTTGCCAGCCAGCAAATATTTCTAATGCTTTCTAGTGTGTCATCTTTGCCCACCATCTGCTTTTGATTTTGGTTGGGTCTTACCATCTTCACAGTGTAATGTAGCATTCCATAATCAGTAAGCATGATTATTAACACCCCGGGGGCTACTTTAAGAGTGCTGGTCATTTATTGGAGCAGTACCAGGAGCCCTTGTGGCACAGTGGTTAGGATGTAGTATTGCAGGCTAGCTCTTCCCACAGCCTGGAGTTCAATCCTGAGAGGCCTCAAGGTTGACTCAACCTTCCATCTTTCTGAAATTGATAAAATGAGGACCCAGATTGTTGGGGGAAATACGCTGACTCTATCAACCACTTAGACAGTTCTGTAAAACATATAAATCTGAGTGCTATTGTTATTGCTATTGTCTCCCCACCCCAGCAAGGATTTTTATCAATCACCTGAACAAGCTAATCCCCCTCTCTTATTTTTCAGTAAACTGATTCTGTCTGTACTCAAAAGAAGGAAGGGAGGGAGGGAGAGAGGGAGAGAGGTAAGAAGGAAGGAAACTGCAAAAATACATTTTGTGAAAATTCAATGCAATGCTTCTTCAAAAAAAAAAAAGAAAGAAAGAAAGAAAGAAGCATGCTTTCCTCTCCTGTTTTTCTGCTCTGTGTCTGTGAACCAAGTAATAGAGAAGGATGGGTGGACAGGGCATCTGCTTTATACAGGCTTTAGCTACAGGCTGCGCTTCCAACCGGTTTTTTCAGTATCCTAAAGCAGGGAGCTGTGAGCTCTTTAGCGCTATGGCACTGAGACTCTCAGTAGAATTAATTACGCTCAAATTGCAGCCCGATAGCAATCCGCTAATCGGCTTCACCAGAAGGATAATGATGTCTGACAAAAATCAAGCTGCCAAAAGAGAAGACGGGAGTGGGGGTGGCGAGAAATGTAGCTTATTAAGTTGGAACAAAAGAAAGTAGTTTTTAAAAGCAAACATTTAAATGCTGTGCTGCTTCATTACTCAATGAATGGGAGAGTCCAACTCCCTCCTCCTCTTCTTAAAGAAGCATCAGTGCCTCTTGGGGTCTCCACAAACAGCCAGCAGCTGCTACAAGATCCAGAGCTAACAGCCTTACATTATTAGTTCTTCTGCTCTTTGAAGGGTTATGCTAATGAAGGACTGAAACTCCTTGAAGTGCTGGGCAAACACTGCAATTAAGCTGCCCACCACAACCTGGTCCTTTCTAGATGGCTTGGCATGCCATTGCCATCATTCTCAGCCATTTGAGATTTGCAAATGGATGATGAGACTTGCAGTACTATGCAATTGAAGAAAGGTGGGGCAAGATTTGTCAAAAACGTTCTGTAACTTTTCCGAACTTGTGTTGGAATGTCAGCATATTTCAAATATTGGGCAGAAAAAAGCACACGTCCCAAGAGTTTTCTTTCATTTCCTTCTATCATGTTGCTGAACATCATTCCTCTTATCCCTGAACCTGATGAGTTTTCCAGTGACTGACTCCAAAGATCCCTTATTTATATCCTGTAGGTCTTTGTTACTCTAACTCAGGGCTGTCAAACTCCCAGCCTGCAGACTGGATGCATCATGCACTGGCCACACCCACAACAAATTTAGCGCAGGGGTGGAAAGTCATGATGCATCGTGTGACGCCACTGTGATGACGTGAGTTTGACATCCCTGCTCTAACTTCTTTGTGGTAGAAAGATCCATGCAGCTATCATAAAAAATATAGATTGGCAAATGGTCCCATTCAATTATGGTACCATACTGATTAGTTTATTACTCATGTTTAATGAATTAACTCAGATTTCAATATTATGGAGTAGGGAAATACATCTATTTTCCCAAGATCATTTTTTTTAAACTACATATGTGATAGATTTTACTTCTGCCCCAATTTACCATTTTTTCTTCATTAAAAATATTGCAACTTTTCTTAGGAGGGAATGGCATTAATTACTTTGATTGTCCTTTCCTGCATTTTATGAAGAGTGGCAATTTAAAATAGAATAAATGGAGAATAAATGGACCACAATGTGTATAAAGGGACTATCATTCTAATCATTTATTTGCTAACTTTTCTGATTATTTCTCATTATTCCATGGATTTTGCCTTATTTATGGCTGCTATTCATTGATTTAAATTTTGCATTTTATCTTCTACTACAATCCCAGAATTTTTTTCCTGATCAGTTCCTGCTAGTCCAAATGCTATCATATATGAAAATATGAGGGTTTTTTTGTTCTATCATGCATAAGTTTGTTCTTTTTTCCTTCATTCACCATTTTAATACACACTCTCTTTGGAAATTTTCATTTTTCTTCTTTCTTTTAAACACTCAAAGTAATTTTGCATTATTAGCAAACTTAGGAACTTCTCATCAGATCACTCCGTCTCATGTTTAGCTTCATATGTGTTCATTTTGATCATTTATGAACAAGTTGAGCAGTTCTGATCACAGAAAGTATTCTTGGGGAGATCCACAGATGAATTCTCTCTATTGTGAGTTATAGAAGCAAAACTATCCCATGTGGCTATTCAGTGGCATTGGATCTCCACAGTTTGCAAATCTTTGGAGTGAACTTCAATGATAAGAATAGAATCTTCTAGGTTTCCGGTTTCGCGTGGCTTCGGGGCAGCAGGAATTCGCGACAGCTCGCGATTCCTGCTGTGCTAGCCGTCGAGGTACCCCCGATCCAGATGGGTCAGGGGGATATGGCTGCCCTGTAGGGACAGCTGAAGAGAGAGGGGAGTCAGATAGAGGGGTGGGGGTGTCGCAGACCCCCCCCTTCGCCGGAAAAACCCCTTTTTCCCAAGGCAGTGGAGCGGCGGTCAGCAATGGCCGCCACGAAGAAGCCAGCAACCGGGTAAGATTGCGCTGGAGGAGAAGAGTGAAAGTGATGTCTGAGCCGGGTCAAGTAACATCCTTTAAATTGCCTGGAACTGAGCTGTTTGAATTGCTGGAGGATACATTGTATCCCTAAGAAGAGCGAAAGCGGCGGAGAAGCTGTTAAAGGGAACTTTTTTTTTCTTCACTCTCCCACCCCATGGAAACAGCAGAAATGTTTGGATATATTGGACATTGAAAGTGAATTGTTTTGAGAGTTGAAGCTAAGGGACAAAAGGATTTTTGGACATTGAAAAATTTAAGAAATTGGAAAACCCTTGTTGGAGGTATGGATTTCTGATTATTTAAAATTGATATCGCAAGTGGGAAGGGAGAGGAGAAAAAATTGGAGCAGAAGCTGAAAAAGGAGGAGATTGCCTAGAATCCCAAAGAAAGATATATGGTAATTGGACCTCTTTGATTAAACATTAACCCCAGAAAGAGAAAGAGAAGAAGGAAGAAAAGTATTAACTTTTGGAACTTTTTTTTGAATTGTTTTTGATTAAAAATACTTGTGGTTGTTTTGGGAAAAGTTTCTCTTTTCATAATGGCATCGCTTGTGGATGAACTAAAGGCTGAATATCAAAAATATAAAAAGGAAGATACTTTGGGTACTTTGTTTCAATTTTTAGAAATGGCGTTATGTACTTATGAAAAGTTGATTACGCAGCAGAAGGACTGGGACAAGGAAGAAGAGGAAGAAGAAGCCATCTTTGATGAACAATAGGTCCTTTCCGGAGAGGAGGAGAAAAAGGATAAGAAAAAGGGGATTTTAAGAATTATAAAAACAACCAAAGAAGAGAAAAATGAGCGAAAAGGTGGAGGCAAGGTTAGAAAGCAAAGGAAAAGGAGTAAGAAAAGGGAGGAGGAAAAACAAAGGGGTAAAAAGGGCAAGGAGAAGAATAAGCAAGAGAGAAAGGGGGGGAGGAGAAGCCTCAATGGGGGGAAGCAAGATCTAAAGAAAAAAAGTTTATTTAGAGACAATGGGTGAATTTAATTTAGGATAAAAGAGGGATTCTAGAGGGTATATAAGATTGTGTTTTTATATGTGTATTTAGAGTATAAAATTTATTATGTAATTTTAGAATCTTTTAAACAGAATCCCAAGAAAAATTGTTATACGAAGTACTTTTAAGTTAGGGTAATGAGTTTAGACGTTACTCCAATTGGTGTATAGGAGAAGTATAGTAAAAGAAAAAAGATGAATGGATAGTTGGAAATAGAACAGACAAAGAATATTATTGAAAATGGTAATAAGATATGAAAGGATATATAAAGGTTTTGTTATGGTTTTTTTTTTTTTTTGGATTTTGTATATTGATAAAAGGCAATAAAATTTTAATTAACAAGAAATAATTTGGATGAAAAGGAGAAGTAGGGATAAGATATGAAGTTTAATAGATAAAGTATTGATACTATAATTTGGAATTGTTATGTTCTATTGGTTTTTTATTATTATTTTTTCCTAGAAAAGAATTTATAAGCTGTTATGCCTTGATTTTTTGTGCATTGTTTTTATAAAATTGATAAAAATGGATTATATATTTATATAAAAAAATGAAAATGATAATAAGTTATGGAAGGATATACAAAGTGAATATGATGTTTGAATTTGTGTCTGTGTGAAGAGTTTTAACCCAGGTTCAGACAAACTTCAGAAAAGATCTTTTAGTTTTGTTTATGTTTTGTGTTTTGTATGTTTGTGTGTTGTGTTTTCTGTAAAAAATTAATAAAATTTGTTAAAAAATAAAAATAAAAAAGAATAGAATCTTCTAATGATGGGCCTTGGACATTTTTAGGTAATGAGTTTGGCATAATGGGTGTAAAATTGCATAATAAACTTCTTTTTTCTCCACCATATGTCAATATAGACGTTCTTCTGATATTTTTGCATTAGAAGCATATCAAAATTTGCATGTCCATTAATACAGTCTGCCTAATAAAGAAACCACTTACCCTGCCTGTTTTGCTAATTCAAAAAGTAAAGCCAGGACTCAAAATAGTAAAGGTCAATCATTGCTTCTATAACATGAAATGGAAAGGCAGCTATCTTGGTGAACTTTGAGTTGGATGGATCAATGGTTAATTTTGTCCAATTGCTGCTGCAGCTAATTACAGATAATACCTCAATTTATGACCACAATTGAGCCCAAAATGTCTGTTGTTAAGTGAGACATTTCTTAAGTGAGTTTTACCTCATTTTATGACCTGTCTTGCTGCAGTTGTTAAGTGAATCACTGAAATTGATAAGTTAGTAACCTGGTTGCTCAGTGAATTATTCTTCCCCATTGACTTTGCTTGTCAGAAGGTTGCAAAAAGCAATCACGTAACCATGGGACAAGCAACGGTCATAAGTATGAACCAGTTGACAAAAATCTGATTTTTGATCACATGATCATGGGGAAGGCTGCAAAAGTCATAACTGTAAGAAAATGTTCATGCAGTAAGTCACTTTTTCAGTGCCGTTGTAACTTTGAATGGTCACTAAATGAACTGTTGTAAGTTGAGGACTATCTGTATATAAAGAAAACCTGGTTTAAGCTGCAAGGGAGCTAGGAACTTCATTAATATTATCAAGTTTTCTTAACTGTCAATAAAGGACACTATTTGTAACTGAGGGTTGAAATGAGGGGTTCCTGGTGATCTCTGAGCTTGATTGTTTTCTTGAAGATGTTTCACTACCCAAACTAGGCAATCTCATCATTTCACTGATGATGTTACCTAAGTTGGATAATAAAACATCTGCAAGAAAAGAGCCACCAAGGACCCTTCATTTCTTAACTGTCCCTGTTTGATTTGATGGCAAGGAAAGACCTTGCAAGGGAAATTCTCATGGGTGAGATGAAATGGAGTTCTGGGAGTTCTTTGCTTATTTACAAAATCTCTTCACCTCACAGTCTCTCTAACTCCCCACTTTCAGCTCAGGTGCACTTTTCAATTCAAAATACGTTGGAATAGCTTGCCTTTGGAAATTGTGGGAGCTTCATCCCTGGAAGCTTTTAAGAAGAGACTGGACTGCCATCTGTCAGAAATGGTGTAGGGTCCCCTCTTTGGGCAAAGGGGGTTGTAGATGACCTACAAGGTCCCTTCCAACTCTGGTTAATCTGTTAATCTACATGGCCAGGCAGAAAAGCTTCAAAAGGAAGGATAAAATGCTAACTTGAAGGATCAACAAGGCCAGCATCATCAATCATTTTTGAATAATAAAGTAATCTTAATAAGACCACATAAGTAGAATAAAATAGGAATCTCTTTGAGAGGAGGAGAATTAAAAATAATATGCTCCATCGATTCAATTTTACCCATTGTACACTGATATAGCATTTAATTTTGTTAAATTTATCTATGGGTCCTTTTGAAGATCAGATCCCCTTTTGGCTTTTTGACTAAAATCAAGCACGCTATGAGCAACCTAAGTCAGATAGTCTGTATGCCAAGAGAGAAACTCTGCAGGCTGTGTTTGGTGCATGGGTCACTAGATCCTCATCCCAACATAAAATGTACAAGGCAATTTAAGTGATACTCTTCCAATGCCTTCAATTGCTTTGATTAAGTTGAAACAAGTTTCCTGATGAGACTTATAAAATTAAAATTATAAATATGGAAATGGAAAATAAGAGGTTAAATTGTTCCAAAGGTGCTTTTTCAAGAGGAAACTGGACTGGCTTTTATTTGAAGATGTTTTGCCTCTCATCCAAGAAGCTTCTTCAGCTCTGTTAAATTATTTCGAGGTTAAATTATTTTAGGAACATTTTAAAATAATATGAGCTATAGTTCCTGCATAAGACTAATGTTTATCCAAGCATTATCCTTACAGTCTACACATGCCTATACATCTATGCATACCTACTTAAAAGGCCCATTGCATTTATTAGATCTGATGCTCAGCTAAATGTGTTAAGAACTACAACCATAATAATTTTTGTAAAACTATGTGAAGTTGAAGAAATGCAAGATAGGCGCTTCTAATCACTGATGAAATAATATGAGAATGCACACTTTTAAGAAGGGGGCAAAGGCAGGAGATTGGAAAGCGGAAAGATGGGAAGGCAAATCTTGTGATATGGAAGATTGGGAACAGCTGGAGAAATCATTTGCTACCCCAGTCATTCAACTAAATGCTTGCCCATCCATATAGACACATTATGATTATTGTGATTTTATTTTGTGAAGCAATAAGGACCAGATTTTCAAAACATTCCAGTGTGCAATTGCCTGCACAAATCGACCAATTGAACACAAAGTCATGGACACTGCATATGCAAATCAGGCGTGAAATTGCATCGACATTTTGTTGCCCTAAACTGTTGAACTACAGGCTGCAGCAGACACCCAGTCCCTGGAAAAGACCATTTAATCTTGGCTTATGTGTGTTTTCTCTATTGGCAACAATCAGGAAATCTCATTGCCCTAAGGGGAAAAAAGAGATTTGCAGGTTTTGAGACAGAGAAACAAACATAGATACTGTTTTGCTCTGTTTTTCCCTCCCCTTATAGTAAGTCATATATTTTTAAAATTTATTTATTTGTTTTTTTCCTCATCTTTATTACAGGTAGTCCTTGAATTATGATCACAACTGGGCCCAAAATTTATGTTGCCATGTGAGAAATTTGTTAAGTGAGTTTTGCCCCATTTTATGACTTTCCTTGCCACAGTTGTTAAGTGAATCACTGCATTTGTGATTGTTGTTAAGTGAATCTGGCTTCCCCATTGACTTTACTTGTCAGAAGGTCACAAAAGGTGATCACATGATCTCAGGACACTACAAATGGCATAAGTACCCAGTTGTCAAGCATCCGAATGACCATGACCATGCAGATGCTGCAATGGTCGTAAGTGTGAAAAATGGTGATAAGTCACTTTCTTAGTGCCACTGTAACTTCGAACAGTCACTAAATGAACTGTTGTAAATCAAGGACTATCTGTACTTTCATAACTAACTCAAGGCAGTAAACAGACATAATACTCTTTTCTTCTCCTATTTTTCCACAACAACCAACTCTGTGAGATAGACTAAGTCATGAGTGAGTAACTGGTTCAAGGTTGTTCAGTTGGCTCTCATACTTAAGGCAGGACTAATCCCATAATTTCTAGGCCAGCACTATCACCATTACACCAATCTGGTTCTCATACGTATGCTTTGCCTTAGGAAAAATTATAAATATCAAGATTAGAATGTACACTGATATGTATAGAGACAAAGATACATGGTTTGGTTCTGTAACCCACCAGGGCAGACACAGACTTCAGAGGATAATTAGGACTGCAGAAAAAACAATTACTACCAACCTGCCTTCCACTGAGGACCTGTATACTGCACGAGTCAAAAAGAGGGCTGTGAAAATATTTACAGACCCTTCACATCCTGGACATAAACTGTTTCAACTCCTTCCCTCAAAACAACACTACAGAACACTGCACACCAGAACAACTAGACACAAGGACAGTTTCCCCCCGAAAGCTAAACAAATAATTCCCTCAATACTGTCAAACTATTTACAAAGTCTGCACTACTATTACTGTTAATCTTCTCATCACTCCTTCTCACCCATCCCCTCCCACTTGTGACTGCATGACTGTAACTTTGTCGCTTGTACCCTTATGATTATATTGACTGTTTCCTAGTATGATTTGATTGCTTATCGTACCCTGTGACTATCATTAAGTGTATCTTATGATTCTTGACTCTTGACGAATGTATTTTTTCTTTTATGTATATGGAGAGTATTTGCACTAAGACAAATTCCTTGTGTGTCCAATCACACTTGGCCAATAAAGAGTTCTGTTCTGTTCTGTTCTATTCTATATGTACATACAGCATTTAACATTTAAACAGCATACAACAAATAAAATGCATCAGAATATTAATAATAATCCAGTGCTAAACACATACCAGACAAAATATTTGTGTCTGCCATTGTCTGAACAGAAGTGCAATTTTCCTATATTTTTTTTAATCGAGAGCCAAGTTTTTGCAAAGGAAATCCAAAGCCATTACAAAAGGAAAACAAAACTTCTTACAGTTTCTTTTAAACAAATCAGCCTCACATAAAGTAAAGAAATAAGAGAAGGAAGGTTATTAATATCAGAAGTAAAATATTGAAATAATACCAAGAAAAGTAGCTGTCTCAAGAGTCAAAGAATTGGTAGGCTTTTCCTTTCAAAGATCAGAGGAAAAATGGTGTCAGAGAGGGAAAGTCCATGTTAAATCCTTCCTCCTCCCCTTCCTGCCTGTTGTCATGAAATCCTTCCAAAAGGTAGAATGGAAGCAGGAGGGGGAGAGCAACAGACCCAATAAATCCCTTCTGCGCTATCTCATCCTCCACTTGCAAAAATTGATCCAAATAGTTTCTTTCCCATTATAGGCTGGTGTGACAAAAACAGCTTAATAAATCACACCAGGAAGAGGATCAGAAGATGCAGATGTCTTCTTGGCCTTAAATTCTTCCTTACTGGTCTTTTGATGCAGGATCCTGGGAAGTGTCAGAGCATTCCAGATGAAGAATAGGTTGCTCTGCCCAAGTTACAATAAGGGGGGAGGGGGGGCAAGAAAAAGAAAGAAAAAGAAAATACTTTTGAATGTTCACTGTCACAATGGTTACAGTTGGGCTTAACAAGGTAATCATGGCAAAATGAGCACCAGCACTGAAGGACCACAGTGTCTTGAGGATTCTCATCACCATTCAGATGTTTAAGAAATATGGAGTCATACTTCAGATGCTAAGTGATGGTAGAGAGAGGTTCATGCTGAAGATTGCTCCAATATATGTCTTTCATCCAGAAGTTTTATGAGCCAATAAAGAGGACAGGTATATTGAAACCACTGATTTAGAAGTTGGTTGCAAAGTCATAGGCAAAAGGACAAACATTTGTTAGAGGCAGAGTTCATACAGTTCTCAGCAGCAAAAATCGAAGATAATGAGAATGTAGAACAGGGGTGTCAAACTCTATTTCATTGAGGACTGCATCAGGGTTGGGTTTGATCTGGGGAGGAGGGCTGGGGTGTGTCTGGCTAGAGTAGGTGTGGTCAGACAGACATCACTCATGTTGGGGGTGCCTGTGGTGGCCCGAGCATTCTGCCAGTAAAAATGGAGCCTGGGAGGGCTGTGCGTGGCTCTCCCAAGCTCCATTTTTGCTAGCAGATGCACTGCAGGCCAATCCTTTGCTGTTCCCAGGGTGGCCCCATGGGCCAGTTGTAAGCACCCCATGGGCCAGATGTGGCCCGCGGGCCTTGAGTTTGACACCCCTGATGTAGAATGTGACAAACTTAATTAAAATTAAATTTTAGCTATTTTACACAGTCCTGGAATGTGTAAAATAGCTATAAAGGTAAGATGGCTTCAAGAATAAATCAAATTGTTTTCTCTTTCTATTGCTTAACCCGTATCAAGATATAGTTATAGGTTTAATTATAATAACTATTGGCAATTATCAATTTACATCAAGCCAATTTAAAATGATATAATTTCTTTCCAGATGTTAAATACAATAAATGAGTGCTTATTAACCACTTATTGAAAACAGCTAATGACATCTTCTCTCAAGGTTGTGCATCTGTTGCGAGAGAAGTGTACAATGAATATGCTCTCCTTTATTTTGGGAAAAAACATTCAGAAACCAAACGTTTCTTCTCTGTGCCATTTCAGGATGTACTTAACTTTCATGCTTACTTAGCTTTATTTTCAAAAATAAAAAGGAAACAAGACTTTCTTCTGCCACAACTTATTTTTCTGTAATCCTTTAAAAGCTGTTTTTTTCCCTTCTTCAGAAGAGCTAGAATTTATTTGACTTCCAAAACCAATGCACATAAAATTTTATAATACGTATATTAATACAATTATAACAGCCACAACATAATTAGTATCTTGACTGTTGTTAATTAGTAGGAGTTGAATTAGAAAAGACTACCATTATTATTGCATAATTAAACTTCATCGACTTACTTACTGTAAGTATGGACTATATAGGTAGTCCTTAATTTATGACCATACCTGAGGCCATAATTTCTGTTGTTAAGTGAGACCTTTGTTAAGTGAGTTTTGCCCCATTTTATGACCTTTCTTGCCACAGTTGTTAAGTGAATCACTGCAGTTGTTAAGTTAACAGCATGTTTGTTAAATGAATCTGTTTTCTCCATTAACTTTGTTTGCAAGAAAGTTGAAAAGGGGGATCACATGGCCCCAGGACACTGCAGCTGTCTTAGATATGAATCAGTTGCCAAGCGACCGAATTTTGATCACATAACTATAGAGATGCTGCAGTGGTCATAAGTGTGAAAAAAAGCCAGAAGACACTTTTTCAGTACCGTTGTAACTTTGAATAGTCACTGAATGATCTGCTGTAAGTCGAAGACTGCCTGCATTGATTTCTAGTTTTTAAATCACAAGTGCATATGCATGGGGGAAGGGGAGTAGAAATTCAAATCAGGATTCATCTACTATGCCAGCACCTTAATGCAAATTATGGACATCAAAACTACACCATTCTCCAAATGAGGCTGTGATTTGAATGTTATTTTAACTCTGGAATATTTGTTCATGTCTCACTTTCTCCTTCTCGTTTTCTAAGCTAGAAAAGCTTTATGTTGTTGAAAAAGACAGGAGCAAGGAATATAATGGCAGAAGTTTCATAAATGTTCAGTTAAAAAAATTTCTTTTAAGAATTTGATTTCCAAAGGGATTTGTAGTAAGACCAGCAATCTAATCAAGCAAATGGCAAATATATGAGGAGCATTGGTGTTCATAAAAAACAACAACACCAAAAACCTTTGAGGATTTAATTGTCTTAAGTACCTGGTAGGAAAGAATGTTGAATAATATGTTCTTACTGTTATCAGGATAACCTTGCTTTTTCAAGGTACAATTTTGCTTGTATTTTGCTTTTATAATTGGGAGAAGCTGCTGAGCAATAAATAGAGCTTCTATCTATCTATAATAATAATACTTTATTTGCAGTCACAGACCAAAGCACAAGTACAACAAAAGAAGAACATGGGTAAGTTAGTCATGAACAATTGGTCACCAAAAACTTGACTAAGGGGAATTACAGCGTTCTCCTCTGATGGTTACAGCTCTTAAAAAAAAAAATTTGGAAACCTGAGAGGTGATGTATGAGGAGCCATCCCCTAGACAATATAAGAACAAATTACTAACATTGGGTCTAGAAGGGTCTGTTTCAAGGAGAGACAGTAACTTAGATCTGACTGCATTATACATAGGGCAATATAAAAGAACATGCCCCACAGTTTCAACCTCAGCTCTGTCACAGGGGCTGCCCATGAATCGGGAGTCTTTTAAATCGCCCATCCAGTAGTGCTGAGGACAAGACATTAAAGCGAGCTAGAGAGAAAGCTCTTCTATACTTGGGAATAGTTAGAGTGTAAAAATAGGAAGTCATCCTCAGTCCGTAATTATTAAATTGCCTGAAGATCAGAGGGGAGCAAGTTTTGTTAGCGCTGGCTCATAGATATTGCAAATCAATGACCACAAGCCATTGGACTACCCTAAATTGGGCATCCTTAAGGCCATAATCTCCCAGGGCATCCCCTGTAAAACCTAGCAGGTGTAATTTCTTCATCAGCTCCCTCTCCCAAAGAGAAATATGGGAATCAGTAAACACCAGGGAGAGGTAGCTACCAAGAACTGCCAGAAAGAGCACCTGAAACCACCATTTAAAGGTGTTAATCCATGCCATACATTCAACTGATCGAGTGCCCAGTTCCAGGTACATCGGAGCAAAACCAACACAAGGAGGAAGACCCAGAATTTTTCTAAAAAAGACAGCATGGGTTCTTTCAATACAATCCTTGAAGCCCCGTATCCATATGGGAATTCCATAAAGAGTTTGAGCCAAAGTTTTGGCTTTGTAAATACGCAGAGCAGAAGGAATAAACTGGCCTCCTTGGGTATAAAAAAATCTTAAAATCTGCTGGTGCCTATGAGGCTGAATTTAGCACCTGGGTTCAATGTCTAGTCCAAGCACCGGTGTTCTGAAATTGAATACCTAAATACTTAAAATGGAAAACCTGCTCAACAGCATTACCATTGATAGCCCAGTTATACAATTTCAGGGCTCTAGAGAACACCAATACTTTGTCATAATTAATGGACAAGTGGTTCTCAGCACAGTAAGACCCAAATATAGAAAGTAATCTTTTCAGACCTAGCCTTGACAATGAAAGGAGGGCCGCAACATCAGCATAAAGGAGAAGTGGGATCTTCATAGTTGGCAGCTTTGGGGCGTGGGACTCAATATGTGCAATATGAAAGGCCAAGTCAGATAAGAATAAATTAAACAAAAGAGTAGCCAGAAACAACCCTGCCTTACTCCGTTCTTAATTGGGATAGGATTTGAAAGTTCTCCCTGCAAACCACACCTGACCTGACTAGAGGTCTGGTTGTACAAGGATCAAATTAGGAACAGAAGATGTCTATCGAAAGAACTTTTGAGCAGTTTTGACCACAACAGTCTCCTAGGGATTGAGTCAAAGGCTGACTTTAGGTCGATAAAAGCAGTAAAAAGTTTGCCACCTAGTATGGAGTGTTAAGCCTGGGTTCCCCAACCAGGGTTAGGGAGACAAGCTAAACAGAATGTGGCCCAAGCATAGTCAAACTTGTTGATACCTGGAAAATTGCCAAGAAATGGTTTTCCAATCTTTGTTGGAAATACAGCAGAGGGGGAGTTCTTGATGACCCAGCAAGGAGCTGGTAACAATTTGCCAAAATAATTGAGTGTTCTTTTCTGAATGGAGAGGAGAAGTAGATCCCACTTCTCTCTCTCTTTAGCTTTCTTTTTCTTAGCAATTAGTCCTTTATATTCCCGCTTCAAGCGATAGTAGTCCTCTGGTGGGCATTTATCCCCTTGATTACGATAGAACAGGTAAACCCGATTAATCTGGCTCCTGAGCATCAGACACTCTTTGTCAAACCAAAAATTACTTCTTGAATGATATGGACCACTCAGCCTACGGATGGCTCCGAGCTTCCTTTGCACACTATTAATTAGTGATTCAAAGGCAGAGATTGTCCCTGGGCCACTACTTGTTAGGGCCTGATTTTATAGGCTGAGACACTCTGGAGATGATAAAAAGGAGTGGAACTTTCTTTCAGTATTAGAAGACCATTTGATCCTCCTTGTATATGAGGCCACATAGGGATCTAATATCTGGGGACCCCTAGGGAAATGTATATTTGAGGAAAGCCCAATGATTGTAACCAGGGGGTAGTGGCTCTCCATAAGGCAGTCCACATAGAAAGCACGGACTGCCTTTCTAAGAAGCTGGGATACCAGCACAAAATCAATACTACTCCCACGTGAGGAACTAAAAGTAAACTCACCAGCTAGATCACCTAGGGTATTCCCATTAAGAATTATCTTAGTGTGTTGGGCTGCTAAAAGGGCTAACTGAATCCCAGCAAAATTTGTTAATTCATCCTTAGAATGTCTGGCTGAAATCAGGTGTCCTATGGCCTGGAGGGTTTCTTGGGAGTAGAGTACCTCAATCAATGGGGGAACTTAGACTCCCAATTGGGCATTAAAGTCAGCTCCTGTAAGGATGTACAGCGCTGGGAATTTAGTTTCCATACAAGTAATGTAATTCTCCAGCATTCCCCATTGAGCCTTAGTATCAGCTTGCCTCATCGTCGGGGGAAGATAAATGTTGAACACTAGCAGTTTGCTGCGTCCTCTCTTAATTAGGAGCACCATAGCTAAAGAGCCACAGGGGGGCAGCTCCACTGTCTCCACTTTCAAAGAAGTGGAGACCAAGTAAGCTAGACTACTGTTGGGCCTTCCTGTCATAGATTGTCTAGTGGCGGCCAAGGAAATGACTGTAAACCCTTTAAGGGATATCTTATTGCATGCCCAGGTCTCCTGAAGCAGGACTGTTTCATACTAGCAGGCTCGTAGACCTGCATTCCTATTGGTCCGGTTTAGCCAGGCCATGATTGGTTGCTGTAAACACTCAAGATTGGTTCATATGGAGTTTGCCGCAATTGGGTAAAACCAAGCGCGGCATACTCAAAAACCTGTCATTGGCTGCCTAGCCACGGCTAGCTCTATAAAAAGAGCAGCCGCGGCTGGGGTCTTTTGTCTCAGAATATGTTTGCTTAATAAAGAGCTGTTGTTCACTACTCAAGCCCCACCTATCTATGGGACCCACCGACCATACTTAACACTGGTGACCAGGATGGGATTCTGAGACAACAAGTCTGATCAGCACGTGGCAAATGGCGCAGAGATGACCAGCGAAATGGCCAGCAGCACCGCGCCACCCACACCATTTAACCCAGCCAGCGAGGACTGGGAGTCCTACATTGATCGTTTCCAAATGTTCTTGGAATCCAACAACTTAAAGGACGCTACCAGCAGCAAAAAATGAGCAGTCTTTTTAACGGACTGGGACCCACCGTTTTTAAAATGGCCAAGGCACTCGCGAAGCCTGCAGATGTCAAGACAATGGATTGGAACTCCCATCCTCCGGAACCACTATGCTCAGGCTGTACCAACTCTCATCTGAAGGCATGATTTCTATCAGTGGGATCAGTGCGAGGGTGAGAGCATCAGAGAGTTCGTAGCCGACCTGAGGGACCTAGAGGGTTTGTGCGGATTCGCTAATTTGGATGAGGCCATGCGTGACCGGGTCGTCCTCGGTCTAAAAGACCCAACACTCCAAAGCAGGTTGATGGCCAAGGGCGACATCTCCCTCACCGACGCCATAGCCGAAACCACTGCAGCCCAAGCTACCCATAAGTCAGTGGCGCGAATGCAGCGTTCAAACGGAACTGACCGCCAATCAACCAGCGAGGCGACTACCACACCAGAAAAACTCGCAGCCTCCACCCACCATGGTGACATCGAATCCCCTTCTGACAGTGAAGAGGAAGAAATTAACAGACTTCAATCGGAATGCGAGCGGTGAGACCAGTGCGGTCATAAGTCAGGATACCAATGTGCCGGCTGTGGAGGAAATCACCTGCGTTCCAAATGCAAGTTCTTGGACGCTGTTTGCCATTTTTGCAAAAAATGAAGGCATATTGCCAAAGTATGCCACAACAAACAAAATTTCAGCCCCCGACACCGGGGAAACAGCCCGAGAAGACAAGATGGCACCCCCACCATAAACCGAGACTGCTCGACTGACAGCTGATGGAGCCGGGACAGCCGACCCAAGAAATTTATCGATGCACCAAGAAGAGAAGAAACCCACCAAACAGTCATCATCGGCCACGCATCATCAATAGATGCACGGAAGATACGTGTTGAGGTCGCTATCGAGAACCAACCTTGCACCATGGAAGAGACTCCGGCTCCTACCTCTCTATGGTCTCCTGGTGGACCAAAAAGCGGTCTAATTCCGTTATTTGATATTATATTTATAAAGGGTTTTTTTAGGATTGATTTGGTATGATTATATGATTTGTTGAATAATCTGGTTAAAGTATTGTTAGCTCATAAAACATGAATGATTAAAAGTATAGTCAAAAATTTTTTTTTTTTTTTTTTTTTTTTTTGTGATTATAGGATATATAAGTTTGGACTGATAATATGAGTTGTTATGTAACATGAGTTGTTATGTAACTGAGACTACAGAATGAATGCACAAAAATGATGAACCAACTGACACACTGGATGTACATACGAGAGTTGAATGTTTTAATGTTTTGTTTGTCTTGTTTGTTTGTAGAAAATTAATAAAATTTTCTTTCAAAAAAAAAAAAGTGATCTAATTCCCAGCATACGCAGCCAAGAGCTAAGCGACCAGAAACTAATCTTGAGAGACTATCAAGGTAACCGCATCCCAGTCGCTGGTACAGGACACTTCCAGATTTCTTTCAAAAACCGCACCACCATCCTACCACACACAATCATTGATAAAGACCGCCCCGGCCTTCTTGGGTTGCAATGGTTCGCACCATTGGGAATCGAGATGGCAGGCATCAACCACACAGATGATGAGGACTGGGAAGCGACATTTGTACAGAACTTCCAAGAGGTCTTTGATGACACTTTAGGCAAGTACAAGGGGTCCCCAATTTCCTTTAATCTTAGCCCTGACATGGCTCCCATTGCCTCAAACCGCACCGAGTGCCATTCGCACTCAAGCCTAAGATAGATGAGCAATTAAATAAGCTCATAGCGCAAGGCGTATTAGAACCTATTGACCATGCCCGATGGGAAAAACCAATTGTCACCCCCATCAAACCAGATGGCTCCCTGAGAATTTGTGGAGACTACAAGGCCACCCTCAACAATGCCCTGCAGCAGAGTGCGTACCCTCTGCCAGTAGTCCAGCATCTCCTACACTCACTGGGGGGGGTGGCAGAATCTTTGCAAAGCTCGACCTGGCACAAGCCTATCAACAACTACCGGTCGATGCTGAAACTGCTGAGGCTCAAGCAATCATGACTCATCAAGGGGCATTCAAATGCAACCGACTCCAATTTGGAGTCAGCGTTGCACCGGGGGTTTTCCAAAGCCTAATGGAAAGACTACTGCAGGGAATTAAAGCAGTCGTACCCTATTTTGACGACGTTTTAGTAGCAGCCCCCACTAAAAAACAATTGGAAAAATGACTGCAGGCAGTCCTACAAAAATTGAGAGACTCCGGCCTCAAGGTAAAAAAGGAGAAGTGCCAATTATGTACCGAAAGGGTTGAATTCCTCGGATACCTCCTTGACAAACAAGGAATTCACCCTACCGACAAAAAACTAAAAGCCATCAAAGAAGCCCCCAGACCAAAAAACAAAACGGACCTTCAAGCATTCCTTGGACTCATTAATTTCTATAATATTTTCCTATCCCAGAAAGCGACTGTCATGGAACCCTTGCATAGACTCCTCGATAAAAAGTCTTCCTGCATATGGGGGCGGTGAGAGGAACACGCTTTTCAACAAATAAAAAACCTTTTGACTTCAGACGCAGTCCTCATTCAATATAACGAAACCCTACCACTGACTGTTACATGCGACACATCACCCTTTGGCGTTGGCGCAATCCTGAGCCACACTGCCAAATGGAACAGAGGTTCCCATTGCATTCTTTTCCTGAACCTTGTCCAAGCCGGAGAGGAACTACAGCCAGCTGGACAAAGAAGCCCTCGTCATCATTTCCGCAGTAAAAAGATTCCACAAATACATTTATGGTAGGACATTTTCAATTATTACGGACCATAAACCCCTACTTGACATTTTGGCAGGTAACAAACCCACTCCATACATCCTGTCACCTAGAATGACAAGATGGTCTGAATTTCTTGCCACTTATAATTACCAATTTATACATCGACTTGGCAAGACTATCTCACATGCTGATGCTTTAAGCCGATCCCCCCTGCCTGACGTGCTAGATGACCCAACACCCACACTATCAACTTTACAAATAGAAACAGTATCCATGCCACCATTGACTGCGCAAGACATTGCCCGTGAAACCAGAAGGGACAAACACTTGGTGCGAGTTCTCAGCTGGGTGGAGAGAGGTTGGGCAGAGAGCGAGAAAAACGAACTCTTTAAACTGTTAAAAAACCGGCAAACTGAACTTTTTTCACAAAAGGGGTGTATCCTCTGGGGAGACCGGGTGGTAATACTGGAAACATTACAGAAAACAGTTTTAGATATGCTGCACAAGGGGCACCCAGGCATTGTACACATGAAAGCCCTGGCCAGAAGCTATGCTTGGTGGCCAGGCATGGACAAGCAAATTGAAACCTGGGTCGCCGCTTGCAACAAATGCCAAAAGACTCACTCGGCTCCCCCAAAAGACTCACTCGGCTCCCCCAAAAGACTCACTCGGCTCCCCCAAAAGACTCACTTGGCTCCCCCAAAATGGGAGACACCCAGAGGCCCTTGGTCACGCATCAATATTGACTTTGCAGGACCAACTAAGGGGCATACCTTTTTAATCACTGTTGCTGCTTACTCGAATTGGCTTGAAGTGAGCAAAATGAAAACAACCACCACGGAAGCTGTCATCAAGAAATTAAATAAACTTTTCGCCACCCATGGTCTGCCAGATGTGATAGTATCTGACAATTTACTGCAGTGGCCTTTGAGCAATACTTGGCAGACCATGGCATCCAACACGCATTGACATCGCCAGCTCACCCAGTGGCGAATGGTAGAGCTGAACGCATGGTTCAATTTACAAAAAAAACCTCTCCAAAGGATCAAACATGGCAACATCCACGGAAAAATCACCAAAATGCTTCTAATACAACACATCACTCCCAATACCGCCACCAACAAAAACCCAGCAGAGTTGCTCATGGGCAGAAGACTCTGGTCACCCCTGGACCAGTTGCACCCGGCTTACACTCCAGAAACCCCCCCTGGCTCCACTAGTAAATACCGCGCCTTCAACGTAGGAGACACTCTTTTTGCTAAAAAAATTACCGGGGACCCACTATGGCTTCCTGCAAAAATCACCCAAGTCACCGGCCCTCACTCCAACTGACTCGAGACCACTGATGGTAGGTGTTGGAAATGGCATATTGACTAAGATCCAGACTAACCACCCTTCCTCTCACAGACTTTAACCAAGAAATCAGGGGGGGGGGAGTCTCAAATCCAGAAAAAGAACCAGTATCGGCACAAGCAGAACACCCCACACACACATTAAATAAACCCCAAACATTAAACCAACAATACTTACCAGCTGACAGGGAACCGTGGCAGACGGGTGCTTCATCTGGAAGCAGAAGCCAGACAAGCTCTACCAGCCCAGAGAATCCAGGCAGGAGCAACAGAGTGAACAACTCGACCAACCCGGGTTCACCAGGTGGGAGTTGCAGCTATAGGCCCGGCTCACCCTTCCAGGCGGTTCCATCGAGGGTTTTGAGAGTGACGCGGAGCCTGTCTGAACCTGACGACAATCAGAGACATTATGAACCGCGCAAGTCAAGTAGGCAGGTCCGAAGACCCACCTACTTACATGAATACATTACCCCGCCCCTTGGATGGAACCAAGAGGGGAGGGATGTTCCATACTAGCAGGCTCATAGACCTGCATTCCTATTGGTCCGATTAAGCCGGGCCATGATTGGTCACTGTAAACACTTAGGATTGGTTCATATGGAGTTTGCCGCAATTGGGTAAAACTAAGCGCGGCAAACTCAAAAACCTGTCATTGGCTGCCTAGCCACGGCTAGCTCTATAAAAAGAGCAGCCGCGGCTGGGGTCTTTTGTCTCAGAATATGTTTGCTTAATAAAGAGCTGTTGTTCACTACTCGAGCCTCGCCTATCTATGGGACCCACCGACCATACTTAACAAGGACCACATCAAATGAGTGAATATAGTTGGCGAATTCTGTGGTACCACACCTTCTCCCCCAGCCTGCTATGTTCCACGAAAGGCACTTAAATGTTCAGGTGTAGCTTTCTTTGGGGCCATTTCTTCCCAGCTGATCAAGTCAAGCGAAGCTTCCTGATAAGATGTTACTCGCTGCAGGGGGTTAATTTGACCGGTTGTAGGAGGAACAGTCAGGCTACCATCAGAGAGGATGCCAAATGGAGGTTTTGTGGGAATAGGTGTATAATTAGTACGTGATGTAGTATCTGAGATGGCATTCAAGGTTTGCACATTAATATGTGCTGCTGAGGATCTTTTGGGGGCAATAAATCTCATGCCACTCACAAATTGTCGATTACTCAAGAGTGGCTTAATCAACATATCTTTGAAGACTCTTCTTGGCAGAATGCCGAAGGATCTTAACAGGGATCCTCTTCTGAAAAATAGTTTTGGGGTGTTAGAGTTGTCAAAACTGAGTAGCACTCTAGTGCAGTATTCAGGAGAGGGTAAAAGTTCAACCTTCTTCAAATCATCAGCTTTTAGCCCCAAAAACTGTAATATATGGCCCCTTGCCAGCTGTGTTGAACCCCAGTGAGGTAAGTTGCCATTAATGGGATTAATGATGAGGGCCACCTGTTTCGAGTGTAAGACCAGGTGACTGTTTGCATCAAAAGATGTAAAGTTCGAACTATTGGTAGGATTACATTGGCCAGTGCTTTTGCTGAGGCTTGGCAGGGAGAACCCTGCCACCGCATCAGGCTGCTGAGCGATCAACCCAGGACTCCCACTGGTAGTCCAGGAAACTAAGTAGTTTAAAATACTTATTTTTTATCCAGCTGGAGCTGAATGCTTGCTGTAATTTCTGCAACCAAGAAACATTGCTGAGCCAAAAGTTCTGTAAGGATGGGCTCATTTAAGGATTGGTTGGGGGGGCGTAGTTTTAGATAAGCCTTTGTTCTCAACTCGGGGGCCGATGCCCTCAACCATCGGAAGATCGCGACAACTGGCAGCAGCCAGACAAAAGGGAGCAGGAGCTTTCAAACCAAGAGGCCAAGCTAAAACAAAGTCCTCAATCTTGGATTGCTTCAGAAAAGGTTGAGGAACCAGGTCAGTGAGAGATCTGCTCCTTTTCCTTGTCTTCATTATATTAAATAGCACAATAGAGGGGGAGCTGTGTAATATAGCATAGAGTCTAGTCACTGAAACAAGTCCTAAATCCAGAGGAAAAGGAATCGGGAGTCGAGAAGAAACTAGTCCTAATGCAAACAATGGCAGAGCTCCTCACAAGTATACCAAGGATCCTGCCCTCCCGACAGAGCAGGGAACATGAATAAATAAAAATGATAAAATAATAAAAATAATGGATAAAAATAAAATAAGTCAGATAAGAGAAATCACATCAAAGCTAGGCATTGCTAGACTTCCAGCTAAAGAAGTAAGATCTTTAGAACAACAAAAACAAAGAAGAAGCAGCAAGGCCCTCCTATAGCTGAAGCCCAGCTCAGGATTTTTTTTAAAATACAGCTAAACCGTACCTGAAATATAACTAAAAGTGGATTAGTGATCACACTGCAAAAATTTCAAAAATATAAAGGGTTTAAAAATAAAAATTTGAAGACTAAGATATGATAAAAAATAGCCTTAAAAGCTGGTAATAATTAGAATAGGTTAATTTAATCTTAGTTAAGCAGAGAGCCTACTTGCCTGCTGCTCCCATCTCTGTTCTCTATCTATCTATCTATCTACCTATCTATTTATTTTAGGATGAGATAGAGGGCAATCACGTAATCCCAAAGATTTGTTACTACCTGTGGCAAAGGTTCATATGTTGTGAAATCTTCATTGACTGTTCTTTCTGGCTTGGGTGATATCTTCTCATATTCTTTGGACATAATTTAGAACAACATATATGGTCACAATTCATTACAAGTTTCTTCCATCAATGAAATGAATGGGAAGATAAGCAACAATCAAGAGGATCCATTAATTTAAATGGGAATGCCTAATAGATATACTATTCTGTTGGATCGCACCCAATATCAAGCAAGCCTTATATATCCAGAAGATACTGTACTGCCTTCTTGCTTTATTCTGATTGATTTCCAAATTCTTGGAATTATGCCTTCATAATTAGAAACTGGGCACTTTAATGGCAAGGTTGTTGGTCTGGGAGAGTGTCAAGTTATATGTAAAAGAAACATAGTCTTTAGATGACACTGGAAACATTCAGGATATTAGACTATAAATCTTCCTGGTTTATATGTCAGAGGGAGTGATTTTCTTGTTTGGTGCATTAGTTTATTAGTACCATAAATTCTTGGTGTTGACTTGTTATGAGAAATTGCACTGAGAGATAGAAAAATAATTGGCCAGAAGCCAAACACAGATGCTTAACATGGAATGGAATGCTCCAGAAACAGAAAGGATGGCTCAGGAAGCCAAACTAATCTTAAGGTAGCCCTTTTTAAAAATGGGATAGATATGAATCTGTATTGCACTTCAAGTCTTCTTCGGATATTTTTCACTATTTTCACAGAATGCATGGAATCAAATGACACAATCCAATTTGTCCTCACTGACTTCAGCTTCGATTGTTCCTTGAGAAACAAGGTTTCATTTTTAATATAAAGAATTCAAAATGTCCAACGGTATAAAATATATAAAAGATCTAATTGACAAACATAATAATATGGACCTTATACCAGTCCTGGATTGTTGAATGCTGGCAGAATGAAGGCAATGTTCCAGGATAGTGTTGCAGGATGCAATCTGAATTGGTCACTAGGATGAGAGATTAAGCCTTCCAAGCTTTTGGACTTATGTTGGAGCACATCCTCAAAGAACCTCTCTCTATGTGTGGAGAAAGAAGTTATATGAGGATAGACTTCAACATGATTCTAAAAGCTTGGAAGACTGAATCTCTGGTCCTGATGGCCCAACTGAGACTGGATCCTGTAATGCTGACAGAATTAAGTGCGAGTCATTAAAAATGAAAATATGCTATTAGCATGCTTAGGTGAACCCTAACATATACAAGAGACAAATTATTTGGGGGAAAGCCAAAAAGGAGAGCCGCACTACAACCACTGTGATATTGCAGTGAAATGCTCATAGTGTTCCAGGAGCCCCAGAATGTGGAGTATCGCCAGGAAGAAAAATAAAGAAACCAAAAATGAAAAAATGAGGTGGTAATGAATGGGCACTTCAGAATAGTTTCATTCCTGAAGACTTGCTGGTGGTTGGGACACAGCACTGTAACATAATGTACTGGTACATCCCTCTTGTGCATGGATGATGGCAACTGGAATGAAACTCAGAGTTGATTATCACATATAAAAGGATTAATGGCAGCTTTGTAATGCAGCAAAGACCCTCTATGCTAGAGACAAGTCCGTTGCTTACCCAAAGTAAGGCCAACAAACTTGTATCCATATCTGAAAGGCATCCTGTTTTCATGGGGTGTGCAAAGATTTCAGTTAAAATCAAAATGGACAGGGCTAGTCCTACCATAAGGCAGAAGGAGATGAAAGTTTTGCTTAGTAAAGCTATGAAAGCTTTTTTCTGACCATTGCATTTTTTTTCTGTCAGAGAAAGGGCATTTTCTGCCTCATATCCTAAAATAACTGGGCCAGCTTTCTTGATTGGGAAAGATGGATGCAGATCATTTGCTGTTTGGCATTAGACAGCACAATGTTTCTTTGTTTTTGTTTTTTTTTAATTTGGAGCTCCGAAAAGAGCCTTTTTAAAGGGAAAATCAACTGCTCGGGGCAAATTCCCTTCATTATTTGTGGCCTGAGTTTTTGAAGTATAGTATTAGGTTGATAGTGGAAAGATACTATAGTTGGGCTTTACCTTGGAATGTTTATGACAAATAATAAAATTCTGCATTTCATAGTCTCACTGGGAAGAAAAAAAGGGCAATGTGTTCCAACTGGCTGGCACTGAGGAAAGAATAAAAACCATCTGGTAACCATCCTCCACCCAGACAGCAGCACCTGAACATGAATAAATAAAATAGCAAGAAAAGAAAACCTGAACAGGACTCAAAGTCCTTTGTGATCCATGATAGTTTCCCCCCTACCTTGATAAATCTTGCCAAAGCACAGAGCTATTGATGTAAAGATCAGGGGACCATGTCTTTGACAGGAAGAAATTCCTGAATTGTGGAGGCTCATACGCATGACAGAAAATTTAGCTGTATTTCTGAATTATGAACCACTATATAACGTGAGCAAATGGTTCAAAAGAATTGATTCCTCTAAAGAAAAACCATAAAATGAAGTCTACTTGACAAACAAACATTGGGATGGAAAGAGAGATAAGGCTAGAAGAACAGCTTGGCTAATTCTTTTACAAGATGCATCCGATCTGAATGATCTGCTTTTTAAAACATTTTATTTGAGGGAGAAATAGGATGCAAATAACAGGATGGAGCTATCAGAGATCTAATTTCTCCATTTTGGATGATTTCTGTTATCTACATTTTTTTTATAGGCTATCGAAAATTAAACCGGTGGAATGTGGAGCTTCATTAGCTCCTTTAGTCTTTTTTCTCTATAATTTGAAAACTGGGAAGAAGTCAACAGAATGAAACTGCAGAGAAAACTGCTCAACTGCACCTGAAAAGGTCAAATCTGGCCCACATATTTAAAGCCCAGAGAGATTAGTATCCTCCTTCTTTTATTTTAGAATATTCATCAATTGTGTTGCAGATCTATGTCAAAATAAAACATAACAGTTCTGCTAGCAACCAGAACTGAAAGTGGCTAATCCCAAGAACATATTTTCCAAGTTCTGATTAGTAAGATTAATTAAGAAGATTAAAATAAGGATGTAAGAATTCTGATGTGTATTCTACTTTTGAAATCTCAATATAAGCAATTCAAGGTGCTGGTTATCATCTTTAAAGCCCTTCATGGTTTGGGACCAGGTTATCTGAAGGACCATCTCTTGCTGGTCACATCTACCCAAGCCACCAGAGCATGGAGGCAAGGAATGTTGCTGGTCCCATCCCCTAAGGAGATACATCTGGCAGGACCCAGAAGAAGGACTTTCTTTGTAGTGGCCCCTTCTCTTTGGAACATCATTCCCCCTGAAATTAGACTGGTTCCCACTCTAACACTCCATCAGAAAATGAGGTTCTGTTAGTGGGCCTGGGGAACCCAGAGCAGGATGGAACCCATTAAATTTCTAGTATGATTGTGTGTTGTTGCCAGGGTGGGAGTTATTATTTTATTATTTTCATTTCTTTTATATGTTGTTTTTATATCTTTGTAAGCAGCCTTGAGTCACCATGTGCAAGTAGGCAGCAATATACTGTACATTTTCTACATAACTAAATAAATTTAGGAGTAGATTTGAACATCTAAGAATCAGTTCCAAATCGGGAGACTTCACTCAAAAGTAATATTCTCATTTTCTCTTACTTATATTTGCCCAATTTCAGAGACAGCGAAATCATTTTTATCCACATCATCCCAAATATAGAATATAAAAGAGACAAAAGTATGGGAAGTAGTAAATTCTTTCCTACATATTCAGAGATGGACAGCATATAAATGTATCTGGTTTAAATTAAAACAATTTTCATCAGCATTTCTAGTATATATAAATCAGTCCCTTTATCTTTTATCTAAGTTAAGTAGCTGTGAAACAGGATTCTGATAATATTTCTGCATGTAACAACTGACCAGTCCTTTTAAATACTTCCCTCCCTTCCATTGTTTTATTTTTCTACAGATAGTACAATCTGCCAATCATACCAAATATTTTTTTTCAAAAAGGAAACGCTAACATTGCTTGTCCAGCCTAGAACAAAACTCTCTTACTCGAGATTGGAGGAAGCATTATAAGAGTGATTTAATCTTTTCACAGAAGGAGAAATTTTAGCAAGGTCGCCCTCACCATTTATTAATTAACAAATTGGCTACATTGTACAGTCAGTTTCCAAAGGTGTCTCTTCAAGTTTTGTTTCACCTCTAGAACCTTCTCACATGTGCTAAAAATATCACCAGAGAACCTCTTGGGTATATTTGGTGATGAGCAGAGGTGGTATTCAGCAGGTTCTGACCATTTCTGAAGAACCAGTAGCAGAAATTTTGAGTAGTTTGGAGAACCGGCAAATACCACTTCTGACTGGAGATTTTACAGTTTCCTTCCCCTGCCACATCTACCAAGCCACATCCACAGAACCGGTAGTAAAAAAAATTTAAATTCCCAGCACTGGTGATGAGGTTTTGAACCTGATTTTTTTTAAAAGGAAACTATCCATTGTAAACAGTGGGCATAAATCTTCACTGACTCCTTTGCTGTAGACTTTTGTGCACTTGTGTGGTCACTGGATCTTCTCATTTGCTGTTGTTGCTCCCATTTAATTTGAACAGCAAAGGAGCTTTTGTTGCATAAACATTAATGGGTCAGACAGCCTCTTGCTGATCAATCTCCCTCCCCCCCCCTGTAATTTCAGTTTCTTCCCCTTTTTACTGCCACATGAAAACAATACCATATTTTCTTCTGTTTTTTTTTTTTTTTTTCAAATTGAAGTGACTGCCTTTGGCTTTCAACCTTGTAATTGCTTGTAAGGAAGTGTTAGCCTAAATGCCCTCTCACCAAATTTCACTTTTAACCTTTCTAAGCAGTGTTTCTAAACCTTGACAGCTAGAATCTATGGGGATTTTAGCCTTCAGAATTCCCAAGTCAGGATGCTGGCTGGAAAATTCTGAGAGGTGAGAATTGAATTCCACCCAGATGTTAGATACCCAGGTTGGAAAACACTGCTCTAGTTCCCTCTAAAGATCACTAACTCCAAGAATGCAGTCAGCAAGCCTTGCAGTTTCCAGAGGAATAGGTAAGTATCTAGAATAGGTAAGTATCTAGAATAGGTAAGTATCTAGAATAGGTAAGTATCTGTGCAAAAAGTATTTGCACAGTTTTTTGCCTAAAGGTCCTGATACTGTAGGGAAGAAATAAGGACCATGGTGCTTTACCGTTTCTGTAGCAAGGCTATTTTCTGAGCAAAATAATCAGTGTAATGAGTGCTATAAACTGAACATCTTGTTTTTGCCTCTGTTTTGTGGCATCCAGGGATTTGGCTCTTCTAAATATTCCAAACTCATATACAGATCCTAAACTGGTGTCCTCTATTCGGGGGAAAAGCTGCCAAAATGATAAACTGCGTTTGGGTTAAACAGATTCAGTACATTGATTTTTAATAAAAGGGTCCAAGTACAAATAGTTTGGTTTAATAGAACTGCATACAGAGTTTAAAACAACTTGTAGCTGTGCAATCAATTGGGTTAATCGTAGGTCAGGCAGCGAAGTGTGCAAGAGCAAGCAATACAGAATTTTTGCATGGGAAAATCCCAAATTCTCAAAATAATTAGTGAATTCCATAACTAGAAGAATATGTTATACAAATATGGAAATATGAGTTTCAATTCACATGCAGCATTGCCTGTGTTAATCAGTGCTTGCCTTTCAATTAAAATTCATATTAATAAAAGGATGATCTTGCAGAGGTGAGTGACTACAGCCACAGGTGAATTTGCCCCATGATCTTTCTAGTTGATAAAAAGTACCAGAAATGATCTAGTGGCAAATGTCTTCTTTGGAGAATATATAGAATATATATATTCTTCTTTGGAGAATATGGTATATTCTTCTTTGGAGAATATAGTAATAACAATAGCACTTAAACTTACATACCGCTTCACGGTGCTTTCCAGCCCTCTCTAAGAGGTTTACAAAATCAGCATATTACCCCCCAAAATCTGGGTCTTCATTTTACCAACCTAGGAAGGAGAGAAGGCTGAGTCAGCTTTGAGCCTGGTGAGATTGAACTGCCAAATTGCAGGCAGCCGGCAATCAGCAGAAGTAGCCTGCAATTCTGCATTTTAACTGCTGCTTGAATATTTTAGAGTTGAAGATTTTGACTCTTGGGGGCATTTTGTCTCCAAATTTTCCATGAAGCATATGAATTATCTAGATTAGAAAACTGAGGCCACAACCCAGCAAATTTTGCCCTCTGAGCAAGTCTTCAGGATTATCCTTAAACCAGG